>CM060918.1:42787500-43987500 GCA_030737875.1 Allium sativum | reverse complement strand
GGACTTAAAATTGCAATCAAACTCAACACCAAGGCTCTCCAAATCTTCTCAGATTCACAACTTATCATCTGCTAAGTACGTAGAGAATATAAAGCAAAAGGAGCACGACTCGCTCCTTACTTAGCTCGAGTTCACGAATTGCTTACCAACTTCGACCACTACATCATTACTCACATCCCAAGAGAACAAAATGAAAAAGTCAATTTATTAGCTAAATTAGCAAGTTCTAGGGATGCTCAACTTTTGGAACTCATCCCTGTCGAAGTGCTCGACTCTTTTATCGATCAGATGGAGACTGATTTGATATAAATGAAGGAGATCAAGCTTGAACCATAGTCATGGATGACTTCGATCAAAGGTTACTCGTGCATAGAATCCTCCCGGACTCTCAAAACGAAAAGCGATTGCTCTTTCGTAAAGCATCATGATACATAATCCAAGAAAGAGTACTTTACCGAAGAGGATTCTTAATTCCACTACTCCGATGTGAAACCAACAACGACGTCAAATGTGTACAACGAGATATGCACAAAGGAGAGTGCTTTGATCACATTGAGGGGTAAACTTTGCCAAAAAAGATCCTTCGATACGACTATTTTTGGCAAACTTTGGAGAGGAACGCAGCAGACTACACTCGAAAATGCAACAAATGCCAGAGATTCTCCAAAATCCCTCGAGCCCCACCCACTGAACTTACTCAAATGGTCAGTCTATCGCCGCTCGTAATGTAGGGAATCGATATTATTGGAACTCTTTCGATGGCAACGGGCGGTTCTCGTTACGCTATCGTTGCGGTTGATTACTTCACCAAATTGGTCGAGGACATGGCTCTCATTGCAATTACTATTAATAAAGTATTCAACTTCGTTGTCTGCAACATTATTTGTCATTTTGGAGTTACAAAGACTAACACTTCTGATAATGGGACCTAATTCGTGAATTATGAGGTCAAAGATTTCTGTTGTCGTCACCATATCAAGAAATGACTCTCGACAATTTCTCATCCTCAATCCAATGGATAAGCCAAAGCCATCAACAAAGTCATCCAATCGATCATCGTGAAGATTTTGGAAAAAGTTGGAGGTAAGCGAGTAATGAACTCCTTTTAGCCCTTTGAGCTTGCAAGACTTCCGTTAAGTCAACAACCGACTATACTCCATTCGCTCTCTTGTGTGGATCAGAAGCTGTAATTCCTCTCGATATTGAGCTACAATCTCATCGAGTCAGTTATTATAATCCAAGGACATATAGAGATCTCCTTCTGGAATCTCTTGAGTTACCCAAAGAGAAAAGGGACGAGTCCAAGCTCAAAGCAGTTGCACACCGCCAATGGGTCGCCCGATACTTCAACACCAAAGTCCATCTAAATCAATTTGGCATCGACGATCTTATCCTTAAGTGGATCTTTTCCAAATCGATCAATCTCGGTCCTTGTTGGGAATTTCATACGTCATTCAATGAAGGCTTGGAGATGGCACTTTCAAGCTAACGACTGTTAATGGGGCCAAACTACCAAGAGCATGGAACATTAGCATCTCTGTCGCCACTTCACCTACCAAGATGTACCGACTTACTTCATTTTACAGATGTTTTGTTTTCAATTCAAGGCATTGTTAAAGAAAAGTCTGTTACATCCTATAGTTTATTATTAAAGATTTTCATATCTTCATGTTCTTGTTTATTTACTTTCTACATGGTATGTTTGAGCTATGATAACAACATAATTGTATATATGAGTGAACAACACTGGATCAGCGCCTTAGTGCATGGAATTAATCCATCATCCTGAGGCTTACGATGACTTTAACCTTATGGAGCGTTCCGCCTTCCACAAGCCAACTCGAGCCTCAAACCAACGACAAGGCTGAGTATAAATAACTCGCAATGCTTGTTAATTTAATTGCCTAACTTCGTCCCTTAATCTCCAGACTTGGAGGCAACCTACCAGTCGAGAAAGTGTGATACAGACCACTTACTTGGCTAAGTCTAATCCTTAGGGTTCGGATCCAGGTGCAAAGATGGCGAACCAACGATGCCATCAACTCTAATCCAAATGAAGCAATGGTAGAGTATAAATAATGAAACATCCACATCCATCCATGACTCCTCACGACTTGGAATCAACGGTTGCAAGGAGATTTCGAGAGTGGAGTCAACAAACCTGAACATCGCGCGACTCAAGATCAACGACCGAAAGGAGGTCTCAAGAGCGAAGTTCACACACTTATACTATAAGCAACTCGAAATCATTGACCGAAAGGAAATCTCAGGAAGGGAGCTAACACACTCCACTTGAGTTTCTCAATAGAGTAGTCTCGAACAACTTAAACTTAATTGTAACGACAAGTTAATTTACATAAGTATAGTACTAGAAAATGTAAAGGACATTTGAATGCTTAAGGCAACATGTGATATAAGAAAAGGAAACTAAATTTCATTTATAGGTCAAAATACATGTGCCTTTCTTTATAACAACATGATGTACATCAAAACCACATCGTGCCTCCAAAAGTAGTGGCCTACTTGCATATTTTATAGTCCTACAAAAACAAAAGGCTATCTACTTATAACTAACACTTCGGGGGACCACCTTTCTCCTTCTTCTCCGATCCATACTCTGGTGGCTCCTCCTCCTTATTCTTCCACTTCTTCTTCAAGATGCCTCCGCCACTTCCCTTCTATCCTTCGACAGAGTCGGCTGAGCGCGATGCCTTATCTCAAACATCAAATCCTCTTTGAGTATCAGTTCATCTAAGATGCTGGAAATTTCAATGATGCCGGCTTTCACATAGTGTCCAAGAACGACCTTTAGGTTTTTAGGCTGAGGCTCCATGGGATGCGCAAACACCATAGATGTGTCTGTCTCCACGACGGCTGCCTTCTAGGCTTTCCTGGCCTCCCTTATGGACTTTTTTTAATGTCCCTCTAGGCCTTCTTCTGAGCCTCCGTCTCCGCCATCAGTTTTCCTCTACCTCAGCACTGAGCCTCGTGAACTCCTTCTTTGCCCTCTTCTAAGTGGCGTCCTCCTCGGCCTTCTTACGGGCTTCCTCGACTTTGGTCCGAGCGTCCGCTTCGGCATTTTCTCTTGCCTCCTCCTAATCCTTAAGGAGTGCTTCCTCGTCGGGCTTCCTCTTCGCTTCCTTCTCCTCCAACTTCATCAGTAATTGCGCCTTCTGTTGTTTAACTAGTTCATGCATATCTACCCGCCTGCCTCCACCGGCTCGGTCACTTGGGAGTTCGGTTTCTGCTTCCCCTTCTCCTTCGGAAAGAGCTTGTTAAAGTCTTCTGTCGCTATCTCTCCCAACTAAAAACATGGGAACATCTCTAAGTGACCGAAAGCCACTCCCAACTACTTTTTGTAAGCCTCTAAATCAAACCTAGGAACTGTAGCCACAGTAGGCACGTAGCCTGCTGTTGCCCCCACTTTAGAGGAAACTGTGCGATGGAGAAAAAGAAGACAATTTAGTCAACTTCGACTTCATGTTACCATACTTTTGAAAACACTGCAGAAATGATTAAATTGTTATACCTTTCGTAGCTTGCTGTGTGGTTTCAACTGGCATCGTGCTCTCAGTCGTTGGTAGAAGGGAGAGTCCGTATGCCAACCCGGATAGTTGGGATCATATTATGTAACAGTGGGAGTTGGCATGGACAGACGAACGGTGGAACCAAGAGAAATGACTTGCTGCTACAGGGAAATACCACCTCCAAACTCATGAGCGAACACCACGCTTTCATTAACAATCACTTTCCTCTTTTCAGCAACAAGTCACTCCTCTTCCTTCGCCTTTGCATCCACTTTCGGCATTGCTTTGCCTTCTGCCAACACCAGGCATTCCTCATCAATTAATTATTAGGCCATTAGCATCGCTTTGTCCATCGACTCCGCCTTTTGGATAGCAGCTTCATTTTTTTCATCAACTTCTCCCAAGCTAGGGCGAGCGTATGGGTGTAAACTTCGACCTACTAAATTCCACGAAATCAAAGTGTCTTTAAATAGAAGCCTCACACCATCGTCTCCATATCAGCCTTCGTCCAAGCTTCTCTAGCTTCAGCTCTCAAATCTTCTAGCTGGGCCTCTAACTTGGCATTAACGCCTTCCATCTAGCCCAACAGTTATTTGTTCGAAGCCTTTACTGCCTCTATATCCTTCCTTACTTGTTCGAGCTCAGCACGATTCAATTCGAGAAGTTGTTTGAGCGCTTCGTTTTCTTAGAGCAGGCACTGCGCTCTCTCATTATCCTCTTGCATCTTTTTATTCTTTATGGTCAAGGCCTTGTTTTGTCGAAGTTGTTGCACTTCCTCGTTCTCTTTCTGCAACTGGAGATTCCCCTTGGACACCACTGTATTGTCTCTTTTAAGGGCAGTTGCCTAAGCTGCGGTCGAAGCCAGCACATCCTTATGCTCTTCCCAAGCCTTGGCCATTGCTACCTTCACCTCCACCAGCTCCCTCCTTTGTCCGTCTGTTTCAACAATAGAGATTTAGCACATAAATATGTTAGTCGAATACGCAGATATAGAAGTGAATTAGAACCATGTCTTACCTATCTCGGTGTACCGTTCTTTAGACTCTCTCACTCAAGCTTGAACTTGATCTTCAAACCCTGGATCTTAATGTTCTTTTGAATGATTAGCTCGGAGAGTCTCTTGGCATACTTATACAGTTCCCAATATTAGTGAAAGATGTCATATGCCTAGGAACCACATATCTTCGTCAATGTGCAGTAGGATTTGATGCATATCGGACATCCATAGCAGCTCTTCAAAATAAAAACCTGGGAATGAGTTCTTTAATATCTTCTTCTTATCCATGGCACTCGGCTTCGGGATCTCTGACATGTCGAACATTGTCGAGCCACACATCCTTACGTCCCTATAGATCCCAAGCTACTTCCGGTCTTATCTTTTCCTAAAATCCTAGCTATATCGGTGTTGCAAGTGGGACATAAGGAGGAATGGTCGCTATCGGCTGCCTTATGCTCGTTCTGTCTACCATGTACTCGGTGGTGGAGACACCAAATGTCGGGGGTAGTCCTGATGTCACTGACTGCTGCCATGGTCGTAAGGTCTAAGGTGTTGTGACTGTAACCCTGCACTTCTAATAGAAACACTGATGACTCCGCCTTTCGATCGTCGAGAACTTCTAGACTCCGATCTCGATCTATATTGTCATCTTGAGCTATTGCACCTGCACTGTAACATCCCGCAACTTTTACGATTTTAAAACCAAAGTAATTAAAAATTAATTTTTACTAGAGGATAAGCTGGATGTCGTATTTATAATCGTTGCGAAGGTCTTTGAAAGTGATCAGTTTGATATATAATTTTGATATATTTGGAATTATGGTTTACAAAAGATTGATTTTTAAGATTGAAAATATGCACAAGAAACCATTAATTTTCAATGTTCTAATTTTAAGAACAAAAGTTGTGTTTGGTGAAGTGGTTTTGTGAGTAGACTTTAATACATGAAGTCATGAGTTCGGTTCCCGTTACTAACATATTTTTGAATTTTAAGTAAAACAATCAAAAAGATGCACACTAAGTAAGGAGTATGTGTGTGTGTGCATATATAAATGGAAGACATAGGATTAAAAGTTGCATATAAGAAAAGATTTTATGTGTGTATATATATAGGTATGTATGTATGTATACATATATTGGGCGTATGTTGTTTCCAAATTATAATAAAACTATTTTATAGGATGTGAATTAATTGCACATTAATTAACATATTATTCAAATCCTCTATTGTGTGTGTGTACATACATACACACACACACACACACACACACACACACACACATATATATATATATATATATATATATATGATACACATATGCATTATTTAATTATTTAAAAAATGGTGGCCTCAACCCTCCATCTTGATACCCTAGCTGAAACAGAAGACGAAGGAGGCGGTGGATGGTAGGAGGTCTGGCAACGGGGAAAGAAGACTTTTGCTAACATTTTACGTTAGTCTTCAAGAGTCGCTCCTCGAGCCACTTTGTGAAACCCTAGTTCTTGGGCCGATACTTTTGAATCAAAACTCAAAATCTTAGGCAATGTGCAGTATTTTGAACCGCCGAGTACTGGAGATGCCAAATATCAAGTTATAAATGAACTGGATTACGCTGAATCAAAAAAGATCCGGGAAAACTCGATTTACGCCTATATGGCAGGTAAAAAACCATATTTTGTGTATTTTAGTGCATACATCAAGATAATGTGGAAACCGAAAGGAGTGTGGGACGTGTTTCCTCATGAAAATGGTTTCTTCCTAATCATCAAGTTTCAATTGAATGAATACTGCGCGAGAATATTGAAAGGTGGGTCTTGGTTTATGGACAGTAAAATTATTTTCATGAGGAAATGGAAGGCTGATTTCTATTTCGAAAAGGCAGTGCTAACAACATACTCGATTTGGGTCAAATTCCCAAATATGAATCTGGCCCTATGGAATACTAGATGCATATGTAAACTGGCAAGCATAATAGGTAAACCACTAGAGAATGATGAAGAAACTAGACTGGTCAAGAAAATCAGCTACGCAAAAGTCCTAATTGAAATTACAGCTGATTCAGAACTACCAAGGTACATAAAAGTTTATGATAAAAACAGCAACACATATGCACAAGCAGTAGAGTATAAGTTTGTCCCACCAAAATGCACTACTAGCAAATGTTTTGGGCATTCAGTTACAAATTGCAAAGCTACATTTAACACTACAAAAACTACTGAGGAAGTTTGGGTTAGGAAAAGCACTACAGCTGATGCAAGTACATCCAAAAATTCAGCAACTGTACGCACTGAAACTAGTACTGATGCAGCTACTACTGGTGGTTCTATTTCATAGCTAATGCTGGAGGCTCTAAATCATCTGGAGCATCTCATACAGGTCCAAATCAAAATCAAGAACTGGCTCAGGCAATTGTGGATATCCCATATCCAGCTGATCATCATGAGGGGTCCACTGAAGTAGTGGAGGCGATAAGGAACCAGACTCACTGGATGATATTCAGGCTCTGGAAACTCGTCTTGAGGAATCTGAAGAGGAAAGCAGTGACGAAAGTATTGTAAGTGAAAATGAACTTACTAAAATCAATGCTAAATACAATGCACAATTCAAGCAAGTAGGTAAATCAGTTTCTTTCAAAAGTGCTTTAGTGGGGATAGCTCCAATCACAAGGAGCAAAACCACTAAACCATAATGTCGATATTTTGTTGGAATGTTAGAGGTCTAAACAACGACACTGGTCAGTTAGACCTCTACAACTCCAGGGACAAGTATAAGCCCTCTATTGTAGCTATGTTAGAGAATAAATTCACACAAGAAATCTTGGATTATTTCAAGTTACGCATGGGCAACATGTGGGACCTTTGTGATAATCTAAGTACATCCCAAAAGGGACGCATAGTGATTTTTTGGGACATGTCTGTTGGAAGTGTGTGTTAGTGAACTTTGATGATCAACAAGTAACAATACGTGCAAACAACAATGGTGGTTTAGAATTATACATAACTTTTATATATGCTAGTAATCTAGCATTTGAAAGAACCAAATTATGGGAATCTATCATTAATAACTCGAAGACTATTCAAGGCCCATGGCTAGTTATGGGTTATTTCAATGTTGTATTATGCACTTGTGAAAAGAAAGGTTGACTTACCCTCAAGCTCTCCTAAGTAACTGAGTTTAACAATTGTGTATTGGCCACCAGATTGTTAGAATTACCACACTCCGGCATGCAGTTCACATGGAGGAGTGGTGAGGCTAAGATAATATCATCAAGACTTGATCAAGCACTTGCAAATGCAAACTTGATAAATCAGATCAGCGGTCTCAATGTTTCAGTCTTAGCCTTCTCCACCGGAGACCACTCTCCACTTTTAACTCGTTTTAATGATGCAAATAACCAAGTTGGTAAGCCTTTTAAATATTCCAATCATTGGCACCTCCTACAAGGATACCAAACAACCACCAACTTCAGCCACATCTCACTCCCAAATGGCAACAATATGTTCAAGCTTGTTATGCTCCTCAAACAATGCAAATTTAGAATGAAAGAGTGGAACAAAACAAGGCCAAAGGATGGGGACCACATTCAGCAATTACAGGAACAATTGGAGAAGACACAAACGTTATTAGATGCAGACCCCATGAATGAAGGACTAAATCATGATTTTTATGACATGCAATGACAACTGAAGAAAGCACTGGATATAAAATCGATAGAAATCAAACAAAAAGCAACATAAAAGTGGTTGACACAGGGAGATGAATGCACAAAAAAATTTTACACTAAAATGTCTCAGAGAAAACATTATAATAATCTTCTTAACTTTTTAAATGAATAGGGGGGCGGAATGCAAAAAATTAAACAGTTAGAAGACTCTGCTATTTCATACTACACAGCTTTTCAATTGTGTCTATAATGAGGACTTACCCAACGTTGAGTGTCGTAGGAAGCTCAACACTGTTGGTAGGCAGAGGCTGGGTGGTGAGATCAGCATGGGGGAATTGAAGGCCGATGTTTTCTCCATTCGTGATGATTTCGGTCCAATGCCTGATGGAATTTGGGCAGCCTTCATCAAACTGCACTAGGAAGACCTAGAAAATCATATTTTAGCGGCATTTCAAGAAACACTTGACACTGGTGAATTTATTAAAGAAATAAATCACACTTTTATTTCCTTAATCCCCAAGGTACAGAACCCAACCAGAATTGAGGAATATTGGCCTATTGCATGTTGTAATGTGGTTTACGAAATCATGAGTAAAATTATTTGCAACCGATTAAACAGTGTGTTGCCAGCACTTATATCCCAATGTCAGAGCGTTTTTATCAAAGGCAGATGCATATCAGAATATTTACTTATGGCACATGAATTAGCGAGAGAATTCAATAAAAAAAGGAGCAAATAAGATTTGCCTCAAAATTAACTTACATAAGGCCTACGACAGAGTGAACAGAAAGTTCATCACTCACATGCTCAGGGCTATGAGGATACGACAAATTTAGTTAACCTAATTGAATTTTGTCTAAACTCCCCTACCTTTTCAATCATGATTAATGGAGTGCCACATGGATACATTCACAGTTCAAGAGGAATCAGAAAAGGGGACCCATTATCACCCTACCTATTTGCAGTTGCCATGGAATAGTTCACTTTACAAATGGAGCTTGCTACTGAATGCAATCAGATGCTACCTATCCATAATCACCAACCCAAGGTTACTCATCTCATTTATGCTGATGACTTACTAGTGGTGTTCAAAGCCTCAAACACAGCCATTGATCATATAAAAGGCATTTTCAACGAAATGGTGTACAAGGTAGGACTAAAAGTAAATGTGCTAAAAACAAAGTGTTATTTTAACAAATTCTGCAGTAAAAAACAAGGGTTCCTGGAAAGATTAGGAGTGCAAGAGGGTACTCTCCCTGTTAAGTATTTGGGTGTGCCTTTGTCTAATAATATTATTACAGATGCAGAATGTGGTAAGCTAATAGATGACATTCGTGATAAGTCACAGGGCTAGAGATCAAAGCTGTTGTTTTTTGCAGGTAGGGTAGAACTGGTGTACACTGTGATCACTTCAAAGGTTAGGTTTTGGGTACAGACCTTTCAAATACCAGATTGCTCGATTGCGAAAAATTCTTCGTATGTGCAAATTTTATATGGAAGTGGGGACTGCACAAAATTAGTTATAATCTATTGTGTAGGCCCAAAAAAGAAGGTGGAGTTGGGATGAATATTTTTTTTTGAGCTTAAAAAGGCCTATGGGCTTAAATTAGCATGGAAACTCTTATCATCCAAGAATTTTTGGGCTGTATGGATGCAGGCTAGATACATGAAACAGAATTTCTGGACTTCTAATATAGATAATAATGCATCTATAGTGTGGATAAACTGTCTAAAGCTAAGAGGTGAACATAAAGAAAAAATTCAAAGAGAAATTGCAAATGGATCCTCAACTAACCTATGGCGTGACCCATGGCTCAATGGGTCAAGTTTGATAGACAGTTTTGGCTGGGATGGGTTTTCTGCCTATGGTGCGCCAAACACCACGGTCAGCACCACTATTTCAAATGGATCCTGGCAAAGTGAGAACAACATGATAACAAGGAACTTAGAGGAGGAACTCAGGTCAAAACAATTTTTTCTCACAGAGAAGTAGACATGTGGAAGTGGAAAGATGGCTATTTCAAACTCAAAACCGTATGGGAGAGCACAAGGTAGGTGCACACAAGTGTGGAATGGAGTAAGGTGGTGTGGTCGAGGTCATGTCCACCAAAAATGGCACAAGTCATGTACCAAGCGATGCTGGGTAGGCTACCTATTAAAGACATGCCCTTTGGCTAGGGAATAATTGAAGATGACATATGTATGTTGTGTAATAATGCATCGGAAACCCTAAATCACCAATTTTTCGAGTGTCAATTTAGCCGTTGATTATGGGATATACAAAAGCTGAAGTGCTTTAATTCTCAGCAAATAGAAGATTTAGAGGATGAGGTGAATTACCTGAACAATGGGAGTCAAGTGTCGCAACTGATGATAGTGGTTGGTAAGATTCGCCTCGCAACCACAGTGTGGCAGACATGGCGAGAAAGAAACTCTCGTACTTTCAAGAAGAAGACAAAAGATATGTTAGTGAATTCGAACGCAATCAGCAGAGAAGTTGCAATTTGCATAGGAAGAATTAGACCGAAGCTACTTACCACTTCAACGGAACAAGAACGATTGCAATTGGGGAGGTGGAACTGGAAGGCAGCGATTGAAGGAAGGTGCAAAGAGAATTTACGTCCGCCATGAGAGCTTCTGAACCCTAATTTGACTTTCGGTTTCCTTTTCTACTTTTGCAGAGAATGTTTGAGTGAAAGGAAAAGCAATATGTAGTATTATGTGTTAACCCGTTTGCTATACAGGCTTGTAACTGTAGGCCGAGTCGGCTATTTGGGCTATGCAATAAAATTTAACTAATTTCAAAAAAAATAAAATATATGTATGTATATACCTTGATTAAGCATTCACTCTACATGTTATGGGGAAAGTAGTGAAAAACGAGGGATTTAAAATTATATACCTGATTTCCACTTTTAAAAATATGTTAGCAATCAACTATGCATTAATTGACAATATATTTTATTTATTGATGGTTTTGGGGTTTATGCATATTTTTGCAGCTATTAGACATTAAATGGTATAACTTTGAATTGTCATATACATGTATACAGGTAAAAGTTTTGATTAATCGTGCATGCAAAGATTAATTAGGCACTGATTGACATGTAGGTCAATTGATTTATTTTATTATCAATTTATTTCCTAAATATTTGAAATTAATTCCCTTGTATAAATGGTAACTTTTTAATAAGTTTTAAATATATATTCAATTATTAATATTTTTTGTTTATTCAAATCCTTTTTATCACGGGTTGGATAAAAAAATAATAGACATATGAGTTATGCCTTAAGATATTACTTCATTACGAAGTAATTAAGAGAGCGACTGTGATTTAATTTGAGAATTCCTAGGGTTAATCTAATGCACTAAATCAATCTCTATTTGCTACATAAGTGAGCCGATTCTAACCCTAACCTCCATCTTCTTTATCTTCCTTCTTCATCCTTGAAAATTCTTTAAACACGTTATATTTTATTCTATAAATTTTCCCTATTAGAAATAATGAAAAAAAATACATGCTAAATTAAAGAATAGAGATTGGATAGAATAAAGAGAAAAAGGAAGAAAACTTATACGACAAAATTTTCTATAGCAAAGGAGAACGTGCGATAATTAAAGTGGGGAAGATACTCATATTTATTGTATGAATTTAGAGATTATTTGCAAAAGCATCGGTATGAGTTTTTTTAAACTTACTAATTGAATTTAAATTAATAATTTTTGTGTTCTCTTGATGCATATTTATGATTATTACTTTATGATATGATATGTTTACAATTGTTTGATTTTTGAGACATATTGGGTGCGTTGTATCTAAAGTTAGTGCTAATTAATGATTAATGCACTATTAGAATTTTTATTAGTTTTGGATTTGAATATATAAGTTATTCATTAAAAATAAATTCATGAAGTTAAGTAATGGCGTTGAATTATGCTAAATTAATGAAAAGTATGATTGTCGATCATGCATTAATGGTGCTTGAAAAAAAATTTACTTAGAGATGTTAAATAAAGTTATTATTTACTAATTCCTGAACAAAACCAAAAATATTCTTGTTCAACAAAATAATTTTTTTATAAATAATTATGTAGTCTTATTGAAAATTGCACTATTCTATAATAAAATGGCGATAAAATAATTTTCTAGTATATTTAAAAAATTTAGTATAAAATCACTATTATTTTAGCACAAATAAAGACATAATTGATTTACAAAGTGATTTGATGAGGTTATATTTTGATAAAAATATCATTTTTTTAATGATAAGAACCAATGAGGATACTAAAACTGAATTAAATAATAAAGGTTCTTTTATGATGAACAATAATAAGACAATCTTGTACTTGTTAGAAAATCAGCTACTATAAATATGATTGAATAGTTGCAATGCATGTTTAATAGTTAAGTTCTATTTGCTACATGTTTTGGTTCACGATGATGGATCACATTAGGGATGAATATGCGTTGTTATACCATTATTAATGCAAATTGGTATGTAGTTAATAATGATTATTTAATGATGGATTCTTTGTTACTAATATTGATCGGAATAATACACATTTGATGATGTTAATGACCGTATTACTATTTTGAAGTAGTATACACTAAATTGTTTATACTTACATTGATGACATATTATTATTGGTTGATGAATAATAATTGTGTAAGTATATTTGTGTTGTTAACTTCTTATCTTATAATTTGGGGTTATCATTGGATATTATTGGCGTTTGATGACTACATGTTAACATTATTATGATAGGTGAGTAAGATATTATTTCCTACTTTTATTTGATTACACTGGTTCAGTGATTGCATTAATTATGTTGACTGCAACGTTTACATTAATATTAAATTACATTGATTGCAATGGTTGGATGGATTTAATGGTATTAATGCACTACTATGTATCTGGATGTAGGAGAAGAGCAGGAAATAAAACTACATGGGCTTGATCCCCCAAAAGGGGTACGCAGACAGTCTTTTCGTATGCAATGGCCATCATATACCTTAGGTTGGGCTGGGGTGTATAGGGTTAAGCACAGTCCTAAAATTGTTAATATTATTTTACTATTGTATAGATTATCATAGTTGCCAGGTGAGGGAAAGAAAAAGGAAAGGAAAAAACAAATGGGAGCTTAGGTAATGTGCAACATCCACATGTTTATTGTTTTATAAATGATAAATGTATAAAAAGGATTGTGATGATATATTTATGTGAATCGTTTATTTTATACCGTCGTGGTCTCCTTATTGTTGGTTGCTTTTGTAAAGTATTTTAAAAAAACTATTTACCCATGGCCCACTATTTTTTATATAAAATCAGTTAAAAGCACGTCTGATGTGGTTTATAATTGACATCTGATTTTGGAAATAGCGGGTCTTCACATTTGTACCAGAGTTAGGTTTGGCTATTACCTTAGCTTTGGGTAGGTTTAACCATTATATTATAATTTTTTTGCACCTTAAAGTTAGTGTAAATATGAGAAAAAACATTTTGTTTTATAATTGCATGCTTTATGTGTGTACTATTTGTTTGATCATTATTACCTCACTATACAACGTTGTTTATGTATGAGAATATTTTGTGTTGGATAAAGAAATAAAGATTAAGGCAAGATGAACAATAATTGAGCGAGTTAAGAGTTTGGTTATAGCTTGAATGACATACACATGATGATTAGGTAGAAATTATATCCAAACCTTGGTACGATAAAGTTATTTAAATTTTAAGATAATAAAAATGGTTTGGAACTACTGTTTTTATAATATATATCTCTTATTTTAAAGTTATCTCACCAGCTAGTAGAAAATGGTCATTTTTGAGTGTTTTGTTCAATTTTCGATGAGAACAAAGTATTAACTTTAAAAATATATTGATCCTTTTCAAGGTGGTACTTTCATAAGATAAAGTGGATAATGAAGAAAATTAGGTAAGTTTGATTTATTTTAAAGTACCCAATTTTGATTGTTTTTGAAACATTCTTTGATAAAAGATGTAATTCCATTAATAAGCATTTTAAAAGATAATAATGTAGGAGTATTCATTTCAAAACAAAATTAAGAATAATAAAAAATTAATAATGTTTTGTAAAGAAGATAACTTCGTTGAGAAAATCTAGTTAAAAAATCCCTGTTTTAATGTAAATGGTATTTTATAAAAACAATATTCCTATAGAAAAAACTTCATTTTTATAATAATTTTTTTCTCAAAATATGTATTTGAAAATAATACAATGAAAATATGTGATATTAATTTTTTTTCCCTATGAAGCAAGGTGGTACAATGGAAATATTTTTATTTGTGAAAAACCTTCCTTAGTAAAGAATGTTATGAATTAATCGTAAGATGTAACTATATTATTAAAGAAATGTAATTAACTTGATTAAACTTCTATTTATAAATTTATTTTTAGCTGCAAGGATTTTCACCTAAAATTTGCTCCTTTATAAATGATGCTTTGCAAAGAAAAAAAATAGACAGGAAATTTTAGGCTACCTAAAAGGGGGATCCTTTAAAAGATATTAAGATAAGGAGTTAGTATAAAATATCTAGTTTGTAATACATTAGGAAAATATATTACTTAAAACAATGATGGTTAGGTTTGGAAATAAATGATTGAAAGGGTAAAATATTTAAAGAACAAAACTTTGATGTGTTTCTTAATAGAACTAGACTTTGTATAAAGTGCAGGATGATGGGGTAGAAAAACTTTCGGGTTTACTTGACATCCTTATAATGATGTTACCATATGACTGTTATGTGTGACTTTCCCTTTATGGATTGTAGAGATTTCTAATTATTTCCTTCCATCTAGGTGGAAGGGATAAGATGAGGGGACTACATATTTAGATGTTCAAGCTGGTTGTAACATCCCATATTTTTGGTACCAATTTAAAATTTATTTTTAATTGATTTTAATGGATTTTAAAGAATTGAAATGATTTATTTTAATAAATAACGATTTAAAATTATTTAAATCGAAGTTTGAAAGTATAATTTGAAAATTTAATTAAAACGAACTCGAAAGGGCGCGGTAATTTGGAAATTTGGTTTTGAACTTTAAATTATTATATAGAATTCAAAACAATTCGGATTTCAGTAAAACAAGACGTGATAGAATTTGTTTAATTATATCCTTCTAACGAAGTGAAAACTTTAGATTTCGTTTTATAAATTGTAAGTTATGTCTAAATTAAAATTTAGAATAGTCTCTATGTAATATATATATATATATATATATATATTAATAACATATAGCCCTTAAAAATTGTCAATTTGCAAATGACCTCCGTTTTCAACGAAATTAATTTAGTTGGATCTAGAATATTAAATTATTGCTTGATTTCAAATTTCCTGATTTTTGGATCTAGTATGGCCGTGTGCCATTTTAATGTAAAAATAGTAAATATTTTGACTTTAAAAATTCATTGTTTGTGCAAACAGATTTGGAATTCGACGAAATAAGTTTCATTGGGTCTGTAATGCCAAAACATAGCTGCATGTCAATTTTCATCAAAAACGGAATACGTATGTGATCGTACGGATTTTTTTAATGCTGAATGTAAGCGATTATTGAATAAAATAAAGTAATAAAATAAAAAAATAGAAAACCTATCCTACATAATGTCTTAACACCTACAAACCCTCTTTCCTCTTCTTCTGGTCAAAAATAAGAGCTGCCTCCACAAAATATTAAAACGTGAGAGATAATGGGTTTGGAAAATCCTGAACAAATCAAATAAATTCCCATAAAATATTATACGCATATATTTGGGTTCCTTGGGGTATGCTCTCCATCCCCTACGAATTTCTTCAAGTTCGACAATTGTTTTGGTCACTGTAAATTTTATACAACGTGCATTAATGGTTAGGGTTTGATCTTAGGGGATTTTGGAGCATCGATGCATGTTGGTGGTATTTAATTGGTTTGAGGAGATCGATTGAAATCGATTTTTTAAAGAAAATGGGAGTGTTTAGTGATTAGAAGTTGCGCGCGTTCTCCTGTAGCCGCTTAGAGCTGTCGAACGGAATTTCGTGGGGAGGTGCGCTCGTTTTTTGATGAGGATGGGGAGGAGCAGTTCGCGAATGGAAGTTCGTCGGTGGTGTCCGTTAGTGGAACGGTTGAGCGTGGAAGTGGCAAGGAGGAGAGAGAGGACGTTAAGAATGGGTTTGGAAGCTACAGGTTACGGTATATGGGAAGAGGAAGAAAGGATTAAGGAGGGAGGGAGATTAGGTTGAGTGTTAATTAAAATGTTAATAATATTACTAATGACTTAAATGTATATTCAAACTTGTAAAAATCATATCTTTGTCACACATTTTCAGAACTGAACAAAACAAGATTCATTGGAATCGTATTGACTGGAGCTTCACAACAAAACAAATTTGGTCAGATTTGGAGCATGTTAGAATTTAAGGCAAATTTAAACTCAAACAGTACTAAAATCGTCAATTAAAGACTGACGGAGTGGAAACCAACTGTGAGAACTCTCTCACTGAAATTATTTTTATAGTTATTGTATCTGTGACTGAATATATATTGATTGTCTATGATTGCAATATTTGTTTGGTGATTGATGGTTGTTTACAGTTTTAATGTTATCATTATTAAACTATGATTATAAATATTTATAAATAAAATGTTTATAGTATAAATTATTATGGGATGACAATTTACCCACCCGTCTCCTAAATATCACATAAGTTCACATTGATTGTGATGTAAACCTCCACACGGGTATTGGGACGATTATTTTACATATCGCCCAAGTATACAAATAATAATATTTGTTTGATGGTTGAATACCCCACACAGGTCTGGGGATGATAATTAATTAACATCTCCCTTGGATTTAATTAT
Source organism: Allium sativum (assembly GCA_030737875.1). Lineage (NCBI taxonomy): Eukaryota > Viridiplantae > Streptophyta > Magnoliopsida > Asparagales > Amaryllidaceae > Allium > Allium sativum. The sequence goes on along the minus strand of CM060918.1, from coordinate 43,970,441 downwards.
ATGTCACCAATAGATTGATAGACTGTTATAAGCGTTATTTAATTATTTAATGCTTATACAGTTGTGAATTGCACTCTGGATGTGAATGGAATGTTTAATAGTCATTTATCACTATTTTTGGATACACGTGATGTATGAAATCCGTATAAATAAAATTATATGGTAATTGATTAAGTTTGATTCCAGTTCAGAAATAACAAATATTTTAAAATAATATTCAATGAAGAATCAAAATATATTTTGATGTCCGATTTTGGATGGATACAAAAATTATTGAAATATTCATAACTAAAATGAATATAAAGCCGAGATAAGTAGATATACACTATTTTAACTCGAACAGAATTTTCTGTCGATTTTATTCATTTATATAGTGAATATATCAAAGATTTGATTTCAAAATCTGATATTTTGAAAATATTATCATTTTAATATAATAATGATATGGAATATTCAATTTTGATTTAAAATTGAAATGGAAGTTGGAATCGTTTTTAAAACGAATTCATAATCATTTTATAAAATACGTTTTAAATGGAAATCGACCAAATATATTATATATACTATAATGGTTTGAATAGAACGTTTCGCGCGGCGACCATTCGCGAATTTCTATCGTTGGCTTTGAATTGACGTAGCGGGAGATCCGACCGTCGGATTCACCTAAAATCGGAACCGTTGGGTTCGTATTGAAAAGAGATTTCGAATGATAATAAGAGATTTGAAATCTAACGGTTAGGTTTCTAGGAAATGGTTAATTCAAATTTGAATAAAAACAGCGCTTGTGCAGCTAAATGACCTGAAACGTCATTTAACTGAAAGGGATTTTTTTTAAATGATTAAAAATAGGGAAAAATTATGTAAAATCATAATAAATTATTTGGAAAGATTTTTGGATGAAATATTCCTAGTTTATAAGGATAAAAAATATTTTTATCAGAATAAGTTGTTTGTCAACTTTTGTAAAGAATTGGAAAGGATTTGAATAGAAATAATCTTTGGAATATTTCGATATTTGATTCCATAATTATACGTATTGTTGAGGAATTTTGAAGATATAAATACCATTATTCCCAATACAATATCTGTTTGTCTCAGAATTTGATGTTGAAAATAAGCCAATATGACTTCTTTTCAGAGCCTTGTATTTAATTTCAAATTGAATTTTGGGTATGTCGTGAATGGTGTGTTTAATAACACTGTTCTTAAACCTAGTATGAGAAAGGAATAAATCTAAATTAAGATTAATGAGATTTTCTAATTAATAAATTTAATTGGAATTGAATGGAACTTGATTTTGGGATTATCGTTAAAAATGTTTTAAATAACATTTGTTCTTTAACCCAGTTAACAGTGAAGATATGATTTGGAATTTATAAATCATTTAATTAGGATTTAACGAAATTTTCCAAAGTAAGTTTTCCAATTTAATATATTAAATTGGAATTGAGTGGAATTTAATTTACTAATAATCGTGATAAGCTTCTGTAAAGGAAGACCGTTACTGTTTATGGAATTTAAAAAGGCTTTATCATTGTTCCATTTATAGTATTAGTCTGACATGAAAATTTATATTCATTATATACTGATCAAATTTCCGTGAAGATTCCATTTTGATGGAAGAGGATTTTGGGTTTATCGTGAACTTTGTTATAAATGACATTGGTTCTTTAACTTGGTTAAAGACAAGATTAATTTCTTAAAGTTGAATAATCATTAAGTAATGATTTTTGAGATTAAAACCAAGTTGGAGTTTTAATGAATCTTTAATTAGATTGGAATCTGAATAAGGTAATTAAATTTACCAAATTCAAGAAAAGATCGAGAATGAAGTACCACCAGTTTTACTCTATGCGATAGTTAAATCCTTAATTAGATTTGAAATGTGAAATGGTAATTAATTTTACCAATAACACAGTGGGTGTTAGATATGGAGTACTACCAGTTTTGCTCGATGGAATGAATAGGTTGGGATTGGAAAAATAAAATAAATGATTACTTAGGTAAGGCTCGATAATCCTGACTAGTTTGATTAACCTTAATTTGGTTTATGATTGTTAAAAGATAATACAAATTTTTTTGCAATGGTTTTCAAAAAAAGATTTAAATAAGAGGTTTAAATGAATTAAATCTTTGATAAGATTTACAAGAATGATTCCCCATGTAATGAATATTTTAATAAAAGAATATTCTAGATTGGAAAGAGGCGTATGATGTGTTAATATAGCACTTGATTATAAGGTACGTGGGTTATTCGGAAAGACCATGTTTAACCCATTCTGAATAACTGATACGACGACTAAAAATCTAAGATTTGGAAATGGTGGTTGAAGACCGGAGATCTTCACATCATTTGGATGATTTCTGATGTCTTAATTGGGTCGTACCCCTAAGACGAGATATTAAGTGGTGATCGTCCAGACGTACTTGGAGATCGACCAGATATGCGAGTGCCTCTCTCCTATATTGGACATATGGGACGAGGAATAAGGTGCCTCCAGTTTCATTCAGACCCAGAACGGACTTGCAAAGGGATTGTATGTCTGACATTGTATTTCGCGCTGTATTCGTTGATCTCTTATAAATATATATACGTTTGGTGGCGGAGAATTTATTCTCTTGCTTAACACCCTTCTCTGAGACGTACGAGCTTAGAGGTTATATATTGGTGGAAAACAATGGTATGGTATGGATTGATAATGTGGCATGCTGAGTTGTTTGGATCAAAGCTTTTGTTGAAGAGTAGGGTTTTGTGGTTGATGATCAAAGCACAACTTTAAGTAGCACAGCTTTGGGTAGCGTTAATTTGCGAGCTTCACACCCTGGTATGAACCAAAAACGAGATGAGGACCGCAGGGAAATGGACATACGTTAATTTCTAGCTATGAGTGATGTCATGGTATGGAGCACAAACATTTTACTTATATGGATGTTGGATTATGATGGAAAGTGAGGTACCTCAGATTTGATTTGGGTCTCCAGTGGTCCTTTTATATGGTCGAAAACTAACAAATTTTTCAACGTACTGACCATTTTGGAGGTTTGGTAGAACCGGCTAACGTATAGTTTATTGTATAAATAAACAGCGATGGCTGACCGGCCCTAACGCTAACCTAGGGTTGCCCAGAGGAGTGATCCTGAGGCATTGCTAGTGCGTCTCGAATAGGAATGGAAGATCACTTGCCTTGGTTCGTAGATGATAATCCAATTTCTGATACGCGATTTTATGGTTTAAGCTGTTAACCTATATGGCAACATAATATATGATACCTATGCCGCCTATGATTGATACATTTATATTTGAAGTTGATTTCTACATTTATAATGATAATAAAAGATAAATTTCGCGTATCAAGCATGTTTGGCTATTATAAGGTAAAACTCTATCCTCCAGCTTGCATTGCATTGTGTGATGGGACCTAAGTCTTATAATAGCTTCATTTTTCCTTTTAGCATTGTGTTGTTTGTTTTATGGTATTCTTGGGAGAAAACCAGTTCCGTGTCATACGGTGTGGTCCCTCGATTTACCCAACATTAAAATAAAGTTAATAACTGTTTTATTTCTCACACCAGTCCCATGACTTACTCAGAGTTTATTATTTCTACCCAAACTCTAGGTGCCCATATTTTCCATACGGGCAGCTAGTAGTTTTGGTTTTCGCAGATATTTCTTTTCATAGGAACCTGCATTACGGTTGGAGCTATATTGGAATGCTTTGTATATGTGTATTTCTTTCAGCTGTGGTTTTGATGTTTTCCATTGCACATTATATTTATGTATTATTTTTCCGCTATTTTGTAATTTAAATCTCAGATATTTTCCGATGTATATTTTTTAGTTGAACTCTGATATTTTGTAATCTGATGTAAATTGTTTTAACAACAATGAAATGTTCTCATGTTTGTGTTCTGATGAGTCGTGTTCTGAAAGAAATCCTCCTTGTTGTTTAGTTTGGGCCGACCGGGAAGTTTGGGTCGCTACAGGTGGTATCAGTGCTTTGGATTACAAAGCTCGAGAACAAGACACATTAGAACCGAATGAAAGAATTCATCCGAGATAGGATTAGTAACATCCTATAAGAATAACTCGTTAGAGATAGGGTTAGTAATATCCTAGAATGAGTTGGAAGGATGTTATTGTTAAAAATGAATTAGTTTAGAAAATTATATCTTATTATAATTATTTAAATATTTATTTGAATTTGGACTATCGGGTATAAGAAGATTTTGAATATACGCGCAATTAACGTGTATTCGAAGTCTCAAATATAATAGATAGATATAGAATCACACTCTAGTTGCCCGAGGATGATTCTATGATTAATCGATTATCATCAGTATCTATGTTCGAGTTTCAAAAGTGGGATATCTATATATTTCCAATTGATTGGTGTGAGAACCAAAGCTTAGCTAGAGTTCATTGTTTGTGATTTGGCATTGAAAATATGATTTTTGAGTATATAAAAGTTATATATTTGAAAAGCTAGTCAACTAGTTGATTGCTGGTTGCGTTGCGTGATTATTAGTATAACTAATAAAAATATTGGAATAATAAAACCGATATAAGAATGAAAGTTAACTTAAGCCAAATCAAATATAATGTTTGACTGAATTGAAAATTAGTTCGAATTGGATTTATATGCTATACATATATATGTTGAGCAGATTATGGATTTACAGTTGAGTAGAGCAATAAATTGCGTGCTCGACAAATAGGTGCACCTTAATGAGTTAGTTGAGCAATTTTAATATTATATTAAACTACTGTGAATGATTTGGATGAGCTGTGATGATTGTTCTGTATGAAATTAAAACATACGTTATAGGATAATAACAAATAAATTATGGACTACACAGCATAAAATACTACTGAAGATGGCATATCATATTCCATATAAGCATTTGGTGCTTATATGGAGAGGTTTGAAGTACCATATGAACAAGATACTTGTATAGCGAGGACTGAATTACAGGTTGAACAAAGGACTGATTATGGACTTAATAACCTATAATGGAAAATGGCAGGATTTAATAACCAACCCTACACGGGTCAGGAGATGACAAAAATGTACACATCTCTCTTGTTTTAGATATGGCACATGGATTATGACTAATTCCCATCACTGTTCAAGGAATCATTTTTTTACACATCTCCCTTAAGCATGGATAATTCACATTTGATTTATATGCGATATATTGATTTATTGGGTGCCTAATACGGCCTAATAAATTTGTTCAGATCAACCCATACAAAGCAGATTATGGCGAATATTTTCACAAATTTAGGGTATTAGCCAAATTTCAGACAAATTTAGAAGTTCTTAGAAACTGAAAAGTTGAAGAACTCAAGCCAGAATGAAAGTTGAGTTGGTTGGTTAAATAACTTTTAGCTCCGTTTCTTTTTCGGGGGCGAAAAGGTTTTAAGTGAGGGAGAATGTAACAACCCATATTTTTTGAACCAATTTAAAATTTATTTTTAATTGATTTTAATTGATTTTAAAGATTTAAAATGATTTATTTTAAAAAAATAACGATTTAAAGTTCATTTAAATCGAAGTTTGAACATATAATTTTAATTTTTAATTAAAATGAACTCAAAATGGCATGGTAGCTTGAAATTTTGTTTTGAACTTTAAATTAATATATAGAATTCAAAACTAATCGGATTTCAGTAAAACAAGTAATGATATAATCTATTTAATTATATCTTTCTAACGAATATGAAAAATTAGATTTCGTTTTATAAATTGTAAGTTATGTCTAAATTAAAATTTAGATAAGTCTCTATGGAATTAATATATATATATATATATATATATTCTTTTAATGATATATAGCCCCTAAAAATAGTCATTTTGCAAACGACCTCCGTTTTCGATGAAATTAATTTTGTTGGATCCGGAATATTAAATTATTACTAGATTTCAAATTTCATGATTTTTGGAGCTAGTATGTGGTCGTGTGTGATTTTAATGTGAAAAACAATAAATATTTTGACTTTAAAAATTCGCTGTTTGTGCAAACAGACTTGGAATTCGATGAAACAAGTTTCTTGGGTCTGTAATGTCTAAACATAGCTGCATGTCAATTTTCATCGAAAACAGAATCTGTATGTGACCGCACGGATTTTTTTAATGCTGAATGTAAGTGATTATTGAATAAAATAAAATAAAGTAATTAAATTAAAAAAATAGAAAACCTATCCTATATAATGTCTTAATACCTGCAAACCCTCTTTCCTCTTCTTCTGGTCAAAAACACGAGCTGCCTCCACAAAATATTAAAATGTGAGAGATAATGGGTTTGGAAAATCCTAAATAAATCAAATAAATTCCTATAAAACATTATACACATATGTTTGGGTTCTTTGTGGTGTGCTCTCCATCCCCTTACCAATTTCTTCAAGTTCGACAGTTGTTTTGGTTGCTATAAATTTTATACAGCGTGCGTTATGGGTTAGGGTTTGATCTTAGGGGATTTTGGAGCATCAAATGATATTTAAATTGATTTGAGGAGATCCATTGAAGTCGGTATGCAGAAAATGGGAGCATTTGGTGATTAGAAGTTGCGTGTGTTCTCCTGTAACCGCTTGGAGCTGCTGTCGGATGGAATTTCATAGGGAGGTGCGCATGTTCTCTGACGGGGATGGGGAGGAGCAGTTCGCGAACAGAAGTTCGCCGGTGGTGTCCATTAGTGAAACGATTGAGTGTGGAAGTGGCAAGGAGGAGAGAGAGGGTGTTAAGAATGGGTTTGGAAGCTACAGGTTACGGTACATGGGAAGAGGAAGAAAGGATTAAGGAGGGAGATTAGGTTGAGTGTTAATTAAATTGTTAATTATATTATTAATGACTTAAATGTATGTTCAAACTTGTAAAAATCATATCTTTGTCAAACTTTATCAGAACTGAACAAAACAAGATTCGTTGGAACCATATCGACGGGAGCTTCACAACAAAACTAATTTGATCAGATTTGGAGCAAGTTTGAATTTGAGGAAAATTTAAACTGAAACCATACTAAAATTGTCAATTAAAGACTGACGAAGTGGAAACCAACTATGAGAACTCCCTCATTCAAATTATTTTTACAATTATTATACTTTTATTTAATATATATTATTTGTTTATGATTGCAATATTTTTTTGGTGGTTAATGGTTGTTTACAGTTTTAATGTTATCATTATTAAACTATGAATATAAATGTTTATAAGTAAAACGTTTATATTATAAATTATTCTGGGATGACAATTAACCCACCCGTCTCCTAAAAATAAGATAAGTTCACATGGATTATGATGCAAACCCCACACGAATGTTGGGATGATTATTTTACACCTTGCCCAAATATACAAATAATAATATTTGTTTGATGGTTGAAAACCCTACATGGTTCCGGGGATGATAATTAATTCACATCTCCCTTGGATTTAATTATATGTCAACCGATTGATTGCCATACTGTTATAAGCGTTATTTAATTATTTAATGCTGATACAGTTGTAAATTGCACTCTGGATGTGAATGGAATGTTTAATAGTTGTTTATCACTATTTTTGAATACATGCGATGTATGGAATCCACATAAATAAAATTATTTTCTGGTTGATTGAGTCCGATTCTAATTCAAAAATAACGAATATTTTAAAATAATATTCAGTGAAAAACCAAAATATGATTTTGATGTCCGATTTTGGATGGACACGAGAATATTGAAATATTCATAACTGAAATGAATATGAAGCCGAGTTAAGTAGATATACGCTATTTTAACTCAAACAGAATTTTCTGTCGATTTTATTCATTTATATAGTGAATATCGAAAAGATTTGATTTCAAACTCTGATATTTTGAAAATATTATCATTTTAATATGTTAATGATACGGAATATTCAATTTTGATTTAAAATTGAAATGGAAGTTGGAATTTTTTTTGAAGCGAATTTATAAACATTTTATAAAATACGTTTTAAACAGAAATCAACAAAATATATTATATATATTATAATGGTTTGAATAGAATGTTTCGCGCGGCGGTCATTTGCGAATTTCGACCATTGATTTTGAATTGACGTAGCGGGAGATCCGACCGTCGGGTTCGTCTCGAAAGAGCTTCCGAATGGTAATAAGAGATTTGAAATCTAACGATTGGTTTTTTAGAAATATTTACTTCAAATTTGAATAAAACAACGCCAGTGGAGCTAAATGACCTGAAACGTCATTTAACTGAAAGGGCATAATTTTTAAATGATTAGAAATAGGGAAAAATTATGTAAAATCAAAAAATATGATTAGGAAAGATTTTTGGATGAAATATTCCAATTTTATAAAGATAAAAGATATTTTTATCATAATAAGTTATTTGTCAACTTAAGTAAAGAATTGGAAAGGATTTGAATGGAAATAATCTTCGGTATATTTCGATACTGGATTCCATGATTATACGGATATTGTTGAGGAATTTGGAAGATATAGATATCGTTATTCCCAATACGATATTTGCTCGTTTCAGAATTTGATGTTGAATATAAGCTGATATGACTTCTATTCAGAGCCATGTATTTAATATCAAATTGGATTTTGGGTTTGTCGTGAATGGTGTCTTTAATAACACTGTTCTTAAACCCAGTATGAGAAAGGAATAAATCTTAGTTAAGATTAATGAGATTTCCAATTAATAAATTTAATTGGAATTGAATGCAAGTTGATTTTGGGTTTATTGTGAAAACGTTTTAAATAACATTTGTTCTTTAACCCAATTAACAGTGAAGATATGATTTGGAATTTATAAATCTTTTAATTAATATTTAATGAAATTTTTCCAAAGTAAAATTTTTCAATAAATTGGAATTGAGTGGAATTCGATTTACTAATAATCGAGATAAGCTTCTGTAAAGGAAGATCATTACTATTTATGGAATTTAAAAAGGCTTTGTCGTTATTCCATTTATAGTACTAGTCTGATACAGAAATTTATATCAATTATATACTGATCAAATTTCCGTGAAGATTCCATTTTGATGGAAGAGGATTTTGGGTTTATCGTGAACTTTGTTTTAAATGACATTGGTTCTTTAACCCAGTTAAAGACAAGATTAATTTCTTAAAGTTGAATAATCATTAAGTAATGATTTTTGAGATTAAAACCAAGTTGGAGTTTTAATGAATCTTTAATTAGATTGGAATGTGAATAAGGTAATTAAATTTACCAAATTCCAGAAATGATCGAGAATGGAGTACCACCAGTTTTACTCCATGCGATAGTTAAATCTTTAATTAGATTTGAAACGTGAAATGGTAATTAATTTTACCGATAACACAGTGGGTGTTAGATATGGAGTACTACCAGTTTTGCTCAATGGAATGAATAGGTTGGGATTGGAAAAATAAAATAAATGATTACTTCGGTAAGGCTCGATAATCCTGACTAGTTTGATTAACCTTAATTTGATTTATGATTGTTAAAAGATAATACAAAATCTTTTGCAATGGTTTTCAAAAATATATTTAAACGAGAGGTTTAAATGGATTAAATCTTTGATAAGATTTATGGGAATGATTCCCAATGTAATGAATATTTGAATAAAAGAATATTCTGGATTGGAAAGAGGCATATGATGTGTTATTATAGCGCTTGATTATAAGATACGCGAGTTATTCGGAAAGACCGGGTTTAACCCATTCTGAATAACTGATATGACGATTAAAAATCGATGATTTGGAAATGGTGGTTGAAGACCGGAGATATTCACATCATTTGGATGATTTCTGATGTCTTAATTGGGTCGTACCCCCAAGACGAGATAATAAGTGGTGATAGTCCAGACGTACTTGGAGATCGACCAGATATGCGAGTGCCTCTCTCCTATATTGGACATATGGGACGAGGAATAAGGTGCCTCCGGTTTCGTTCAGACCCAGAACGGACTTGCAAATGGATTGTATGTCTGACATTGTATTTCGCGCTGTATTCGTTGATCTCTTATAAATATATATATATATATATATATATATATATATATATGTTTGGTGGCAGAGAATTTATTCTCTTGCTTAACACCCTTCTCTGAGACGTATGAGCTTAGAGGTTATATATTGGTGGAAAACAATGGTATGGTATGGATTGATAATGTGGCATGCTGAGTTGTTTGGATCAAAGCTTTTGTTGAAAAGCAGGGTTTTGTGGTTGATGATCAAAGCACAACTTTAAGTAGCGTAGCTTTGGGTAGCGTTAATTCGCGAGCTTCACACCCCGGTATGAACCAAAAACGGGATGAGAACCGCAGGGAAATGGACATACGTTAATTTCTAGCTATGAGTGATGTCATGGTATGGAGCATAGACATTTTACTTATGTGGATGTTGGATTATGATGGAAAGTGAGGTACCTCAGATTTGATTTGGGTCTCCAGTGGTCCTTTGATATGGTCGAAAACTGACAAATTTGTCAACGTACTGACCATTTTGGAGGTTCGGTAGAATCGGGGAACGTATAGTTTATGGTATAAATAATCAACGACGGATGACTTGCCCTACCGCTAACCTAGGGTTGCCCAGAGGTGTGATCCTGAGGCATTGCTAGTGCGTCTCGAATTGGAAAGGAAGATCGCTTGCCTTGGTTCATAGGTGATAATCCAATTTCCAATACGTGATTTTATGGTTTCAACTGTAAACCTATATGGCAACATAATATATGGTACCTATGCCGCCTATGATTGATGCATTTATATTTGAAGTTGATTTCTACACTTATAATGATAATAAATGATAAATTTAGTCTATCAAGCATGTTTGGCTATTATAAGGTAGAACTCTATCCTCCGACTTGCATTGCATTGTGTGATGGGACCTGAGTCTTATAATCACTTTGTTTTTCCTTTTAGCATTGCGTTGTTTGTTGTATCGTATTCTTGGGAGAAAACTCATTTCGTATCATATGGCGTGGTCCCTCGATTTACCCAACACTAAAACAAAGTTAATAACTGTTTTAGTTCTCACACCAGTCCCATGAGTTTATTGTTTCAACCTAAACTCTGGATGCCCATATTTTCCACACGGGCAGCTAGTGGTTTTAGTTTTCGCAGATATTTCTTTTCACAGGATCCTGGATTACAGCTGGAGCATATATTGAATGCTTTATATCCATGTATTTCTTTCAGCTGTGGTAGTTGATGTTTTCCACTGCACATTATATTTATGTAATATTTTTCCGTTGTTTGGTAATTTAAATCTCAGATATTTTCCACTGTATATTATTTATTTGAACTCTGATATCTTGTACTCTGATGTAAATTGTTGTAATAACAATGAAATGTTCTCATGTTTGTGTTCAGATGAGTCGTGTTCTCAAAGCAGTCCGCCTTCTTGTTCGGTTTAGGTCGGCAGGGAAGTTTGGGTCGCTATACTGGTAACTTTTAATTGTATTATTTGCATTGATTTATTATCTTTTAGGTTAAAATTTGTTCTATGTTGTATTGCTTTATTTAATTATTTGTATTATTTAGTTACTTGTTTGCTAACGTCTATCTATTATTTTTGTCAACCTTGTTTAGATTATTATTTTTACACATGTATCATGATTGACTTCAATTGTTTGTTTGTTTACTTGCTTTTATTTATTTACTTGCTTTCTTGATGTTTGCTTATTAATTCATGCCCTGATTGTTTAGATTAATCCTTTTAATTAAATTTATTGTTATTTTTTTGCTTACTTGATATGGCTAGCTTGCTTGTATGTTATTTATTTATTTGTTGTTTTTGTTAATTTTATGATTAGATGGTTATCTAGTGTTGACTATTGATTGGCTTTACACCATCGAAAAAAGGATTGAAGGGGAACATGATTAGTTTAGTCATAATGCGATAAGTAGTTTTCTAAGTCGGTGAAGACTAGTATTTGAAATGACTAAAAGTTTCGAAGTTGCTCCTTGAAGGTGAGAATAGTAATTGGAAATCTTTTGGTGATTAAAGCCTTAATGTTTACCACTGAGGAATTAGAATGAAAGTTGAAGTGTTTCAAAATACATATTTATTAAGATTAAAGATTTCTGAAATAATTACTAGCTTTCGTAATCTCCATTTTTTTTTACTTAATTAAAGAGGAAAAATGTTCTATAAAAAATGAAAAAGTTTTCCAAAGAAAATAATTTTATTTTAAACATAGATTGAAGTTTTGATTTGGAAGCAAAGACTTTTATTTTAAAAGATATATTAGGTGCTCCTTACTAAAGGATCCCTCTTCAGTATTATTTTTTTGTTTATCTTTGTCACCAAATGAAGGAATTTACTATATATAGATTTTGGAATAGGAATTGTTAATTAGATATGAGATTCATCATGGAAGTAAAGGACTTCATATGGAGTTTGTAGGAACTTGTGGTTTATTGATTGCTTCCACAAAAAGGAAGTTATGACTTGTTAAAGTTATAATCCTTCGATTGTAAACTCGAGACGGAGTGGTCAGAGCCAAATTGATGTGATAGTGGTTTTGAGATGATGTATGATCTAGTAAGATGATAGATTAAATCAAGTGGGAGTTGATCGAGGATGATAATGAAATTAGTTTGCGAAATCACTCGAACTAAAGACGTAGTCGCCGACAAGGAAGGCTCGACGGTTTTGAAATACCAAGGAATCATTAGTTATCGAAGGTTCTAGCACGCTCAATGCAGAGGTATCGAGGGGACGCCCATTAAAATCACGATGGATCGAGTACCCCAGGTAGTCATGATGGATCTAGTTGTCTCGATGGAGACAAACATATGTAGTCACGAGGGCATATGGAAATTTGGATAGAATCAGGGTTTTCCATTAGCACTTTTGATCCTTGAAAGCAAATTCGATAATTAATGTATTCAAGGCTGTAGTCAGTGATAGCTAGGTTTTTATTTGATGGATGCAGTTGTAACAGGAGAACATAGTCATATGAACCATTTTGAATATTTATAAATGCGCACCTATAATTTTGAGGAAATGATCATATGTGGCTGCACCAGATATTCTTGAAAAGGTAAGAAAGGAAGGGTATACCGATTATTATAAAGATGGGCCTTTGAGGAAGTTCATCAGTTTTTTTCTTTTGAAAATACACATATTAAAATGATTACAAGGTTAGCACAACATACACATGTTCATTGTTAGTTTGATGGTGTGTTGATTGTTCTTTTAGTTTACATGTGATTATTCTTGTGAACAACGTAGATTGTTAATTTATGTGATTTTTTTTACATTTATATGGATGTTCGAACAAGCTCTATTTCCTACGGACTTCAATTATAGTGAATTAAGACTAAAATATTATGGTGCATTATTTTCATTCATTTGTAATTTTCAAACACTGTATCTTGCATGGAGTGATAAGAAAACGCATATTTTAATATCATATGTATATATAGAAAATTTAATTTGTTGTGTTGAATGAATTACTGTGTATAGTGATTGATGAGAAAATGTTGTTATTATCACATACTATTTTACGAGAGGTTAACTTATGATTGATGAATTTTTATATATTTTGTCATTAAACCTGTAAGAAATATTTATTACTTTGAGTGAGTTTTATGTCTAGGGAATTGCGAGGGAACAATTCTTTTGAGGGAGGAAGAATGTAACATCCGCAACTTTTGTGATTTTAATACTTAAGTAATTAAGAATTAATTTTTACTAGAAGATAAACTGAATGTAGTATTTATAAACATTGCGAAGGTCTTTCTGAAGCAATCGGTTTGATATAGAATTTTGGTGTATTTGGAATTATGGTTTACAAAATATTGACTTTTAAGAATGAAAATGTGCACATGAAACCATTAATTTTCAATGTTCTAATTTTTTTTTTTAAAAAAATAAGTTGTGATTTTTGATGAAGTGGTAAAATGAGTAGAATTTAATGCATGAAGTCATGAGTCCATTTCCGTTAATGACATATTTTTGAATTTTAAGTAAGACAATCAAAAAGAAGCATACTAAGTAAGGAGTATGTGTGTGTATATGCATATATAAATGGAAGACATAGGACTAAAAGTCGCATTTAAGAAAAGATTTTATGTGTCAACGTGTATATACATATATGTATGTATGTATGTATGTATGTACATATATATATATATATATATGTATGTATATATAAGGTGTATGTTGTTTCCAAATTATAATACATTTATTTCATTGAATGTGATTTAATTGCATGTTAATCAACATATTATTCAATCCTCTCTTAGTGTGTGTGTGTGTAACTTGATTATTCATTCACTTTGCATGTTATGGGGAAAGTAGTGAAAAAGGAAGGACTAAAAATTATACACCTGATTTCCACTTTTGAAAATAAGTTAGCAATCAATTACGCATTAATTGGCAGTATGTTTTATTTATAGATGGTTGTGGGGTTTATGCATATTTTTGCAGCTATTAGAAATTAATTGGTATAACTTTGAATTGTCATGTACATGTGTATGTGTAGATGTTTTAATTAACCATGCATGTGAGGATTAATTAGGCACTGATTGACGTGTAGGTCAATTGATTTGTTTTTATTAAGGAATAATTCCTAAAGACTAGAAATTAATTCTCTAGTATAAATGATAAGTTTTAAATATACATTAAATTGTTAATATTTTGGGTTTATTCAGATCCCTTTTGTCATGGGTTGGATAAAAAAATAATAGACATATGAGTTGTGCCTTAAGATATTACTTCATTACGAAGTAATTAAGAGAGCGACTGTGATTTAATTTGAGAATTCCTAGGGTTAATCTAATGCACTAAATCAATCTCTATTTGCTACATAAGTGAGCCGATTCTAACCCTAACCTCCATCTTCTTTATCTTCCTTCTTCATCCTTGAAAATTCTTTAAACACGTTATATTTTATTCTATAAATTTTCCCTATTAGAAATAATGAAAAAAAAATACATGCTAAATTAAAGAATAGAGATTGGATAGAATAAAGAGAAAAAGGAAGAAAACTTATACGACAAAATTTTCTATAGCAAAGGAGAACGTGCGATAATTAAAGTGGGGAAGATACTCATATTTATTGTATGAATTTAGAGATTATTTGCAAAAGCATCGGTATGAGTTTTTTTAAACTTACTAATTGAATTTAAATTAATAATTTTTGTGTTCTCTTGATGCATATTTATGATTATTACTTTATGATTTGTTAACAATTGTTTGATTCTTGAAACATATCGGGTGCGTGTTTCTAAAGTTATTGCTTATTACTGATTATTGCACTATTAGAGTTTTTATTAGTTCTGGATTTGAATATATGAGTTATTCATTAAAGATAAATTCATGAAGTTGAGTAATGACGTTGAATTATGCTAAATAAATGAAAAGTATGATTATCCATGGTTTGTATGCATTAACGGTGTTTGAAAAAAAAATACTTAGAGATGTTAAATAAAGTTATTATTGTCTAATTTCTGAGAAAACCATAAATATTCTTGTTTAACAAAATATATTTTATAAATAATGATGTAGTTTTATCGAAAATTGCACTGTTCTAGAATAAATGTTGATAAAATGATTTTCTAGTACATTAAAAGAAGTTAGTATAAAATCACTATTATTTTAGCATTAAATATAAACACAATTGATTTCCAAAGTGATTTGATAAGGTTATTTTTTGATAAAAAATTTTCAAAAGATAAGAAGCAATGAGAATTATAAAACTGAATTAAACGAGAAAGATTCTTTTATACTGAACAATAATAAGACAATCTTGTACTTGAAAGAAAAACAGTTACTGTAAATATGATTGAATAGGTGCAATGCATGTTTAATAATTAAGTTCTATACACTGCATGTTTTGTTTCATGATGATGGGTTGCATTAGGGATGAATATGCGATGTTATACCATTATTACTACAGATTGATGTATAGTTAATAATCGTTATTTGATGATGGATGTTTTGTTATTAATACTGATTGGAATAGTACACATTTGATGATTTTAATGACCATGTTACTATTTTGGAGTGATTAGTATACACAGAATTGTTTATACATACATTGATGACATATTATTATTGGTTGATGAATAATAATTGTGTATGTATATTTGTCTTGTTAGCTTCTTATCTTATAATTTGGAGTTATCATTGGATATTGTTGTTGTTTGATGACTACATGTTAACATTATTATGACAGATGAGTAAGCTATTATTTTCTACTTTTATTTGATTACATTGGTTCAGTGATTGCATTAATTATGTTGACTACAACATTTATGTTGATATTAAATTGCATTATTGCAATATTTGAATTGATGTAACGGTTTTAATGTACTAACAAGTATTTTGATGCAGGAGAAGAGCAGGAAATAGAACTACATGGGCTTGGTCCCCCAAAATGAGTACATTGGCAGTTTTTTCCTATGCAATAGCCACTAGATCCCTTTGGTTGGGTTAGGGTGTATAGGGTTAGGCACAGTCCAAAAATAGTTGATATTCTTTTTCCTTTGTATAGACTATCACAGATTGCAGGTAACGGAAAGCAAAAGGAAAGGTTAAAAAACAAATGGGGGCATAGATATTGTGCAACATCCACATGTTTATTGTTTTATAAATGCTAAATGTATAAAAAGGATTGTGATGATATATTTATGTGAATCATTTGTTTGATACCGCTGTGGTCTTCCTTATTATTGGTTGCTTTTGTAAAGTATTTAGAAAAACTATTTACCCACGACCCACTATTTTAATTATTTAAAATCAGTTGTAAGAGTGTCATAGTTTTAAAAATAGCGGGTCTTCACATGCACGAAGAAACTTTGAGTCAGAAACGAACTTCCCTTGCATAAGAATAAGTGTTGTGTTATGTACCGTTAATGAGTGTGTGTCCTAAGTGTTCCCTCCATGGATCAGATGTCGGCCTGCTTGAACAGTAACAACCCCAATGCTCAACAATATGCTCTCGACGTTTGTGTCACTAAACCCGAAAGTAGAAGTCTCGATGGGGACTATGTCCAAGCCCGAGAACTAGTGTTCAACCTCTATCGATGCGGTGGTCTTAGAGGTTATTATTGGGGAAGTTTGTTCGAGACCTTTTCCTAACCTTGTCTCCTCTTCCGTAATTGGAACGGGAGCAGGCATCAACTCATCTCCCTCAATGAATTCCTACTCATCATGTCCATCATGGCCACCTAGCTCCCCTTACGCTCTTGTAATCTCCTCTTCAAATGGGGGCACGACGGGATACATGACAGGGGATATTTCCATTTGCGGACCCGGAGGAGTCACTCCTCCCTCAGCTTCCGCCTCTTCTTCCTCTTCTTCTTCCTTTTCCTCGCCGTTATCCTTACGAACCATTGAGCAACCATCGAGAATAAAATCCTGCACGTGGAGGATATGGTCTGATAATAAAGTTTGGGCGTTACGATATGCGTTCGGCACATTCCTCTGTTCCAAGACTCGCTCTAAGTAAACATTGTCCCTCGAAATCCAAGGAATACCTTCTACACAAATTTTCAAGTTAGTCTAGAGTTTACAACTCGATTAACTTGAAGAACAATGTATGTTTTAAAACACCAACGGCCCGTAGCCATCACCTTGCAAATCCTAAAGAGCATCAAATAAAGAACCAGTCGTGCTTGAAGTAGCTAAGCTTGTTCCATGTCACTGGGATGAAGTGACTGTTGGCCTGCGCTTCCAAGAATACAAGGGAAGGTGTTATACTTCTTCTCTTGATAGAGTAAAGGAATCAGATGTCTTCCCCTTTCAGTTCTATGTCAAAACACTCGATGAACATGATGTAAGTGCCCAGTAAAAAGGTGCATGCATTCGAATGAAGCTGCGTCGAGCTAAGCGGAAGAAGTGTATACTATCCCAGATATACAGGCATGACGGGGGCATGCACCCAACAAAACACATATGTCTATTCTAGACATTGTAGCCTTTCGGGAGCGCATGCATCCTATCGTCCTTCCTGGGAACCAGAACATCATCTGAGGACGTTCCATACTTCGCACAAATACGCTTCAGCGAAGCTTCATTGATTCGTGAGACAACCAAATCAGATGGATTTTGTAAAATTAAGGCATCTACCATCATGTTTAATGCCATGGGAATGCCTTTTTACTCGCCGCCAATGTCCTTTTCTCTATGTGAGCCCACTTCTATGGATTCAGTCTCTCCCTGGATGATCGGCTTATCTGCATACTCGTCCAGACGTTGTGATTCATTAGGTTTCTCCACTTTCTCATGCGTGTCGTGAGGGTTCACTTGTTGGGAAGGGGTGGAATCCATGGAAGTCTCAAGCTCACTGCCTGCAAGGCTAGAATGGTACGAAGATTTGGAAGAACCTGATGACCGTTTTCGGATTTAGACTGCCAAGCCTTGAAGTCATCTGGACCCTCTTTGTACTACAAACTATAATCTCAAGATAGTCGTGTTATTAACTACATGAAGACCTGTACCCCTATATTGGTTTAAATTAGAGTGGAACATACGGCGTCATGCTTACTGATGCGATTATGGTAAAGCATGTTGGGATGCGATGACGGTTTCCAAATCTATAAAATTAAACCATCGCCATCGCTAATCGAAGTCATCGAATTTAAGTCAAGTCATGATTATGTCGTGATCGACTTAATAGTTAAGTTAAGGGATTAGTAGTCCAATCATATGTCCATACTCCGATATTATGCTTTAATCCTATGTGCATGTCCGAAATATCAGTCCAAACAGGTTCGCCTTTCGAGTGTTAATGTGTTATGTGACAATACGTTCATTTAGTTCTCACCCTGATCGCACGACATCGCGAAATGAGTCGAATTCACAAAGTTGAGTTTTGGAGACGAAAATTTTCTCATGTTCTCAGGATACGAAATTTTATTTTGTATTCCCATATATTTAAGAAATCTTCATCCCAAAATTCAACTCTGAGAAGCGGCGAAGTCCCGGGATATGGAAAACAATTGCGTATCCCGAGATGTTCACATTCTCATCTCCACCGATCCCTCCTCCATCAAAATTTTCATATCCCCAAACCTCTTCCCCGGGAATACGAATTTCCACCTTCCCTTTCCCACTTCACCTCCCGATACATCGCCTCCTGAGATTTGCAAATTTCTTTCGTACCCTCGTACATCAACTCCATCCCCTCGAGTTTCATATCCCCTTTACCACATCCCCTTCCTTCTTCCTCTAAAGTTCTGGTACTCTACGAGAATTTGTACTCTCCCTTTCTTCTTGTTTCATACTCCCCAATATCTCCTCTATGTCCCAACATTGCTCCATCATGGCCATTAACCTCTTCCTTCATTTCAACTCGCACAGTCCAAATTGAAGCACAAACTTAAACCTATAACCTGAATCTCGAGGGTAAAACCCACCTACATTAAGTTGAAGTAAGGTTAGGGGAGTTTGAAGATATGTTAGGGGATTTTCAAAGTCTCAAAATCTTAAAAACCAGAGTACATAATGGAAGGTAGAAAAGACTAAAAATTCGAATCCGCCTATATAAGGGGATGGGGAGAATCCAGAAACTTAGAATTTTTTCTAAGTGTTTCGGGATCGGTACCAATCCCGAAATCAATACCGACCCTGGTTACATAAAAGAAAGGAAAGAATGAGGGGAAGAGAAAGAAAGGAGAATAGAATAAAACTCATCAACTTCGGGATCGATGAAACTTCCAAAACCCTAACCACGTTGACGATCACGCATATGCGGTTTTGAAATCCCGATCGTCGAAACCAACTCGACTCACTAACCAATCGTGCACTCATGAACTTAAACGATATATAATATGTGCCAACCGATTGATATCCCGATTCAATAACTTTTTGGAAATCAACTGGCGTGATCGCATGTCCGAAACATACCATTTCGATTATGTTTTATTATGAACTCAAATCGTATTGCGCAAAACCATGCGCAAATATGTGATTGCTACGTGATACTATGCCGGTAATGACTCGTTTACATTCTAACGTAAGCGGGAGTCAGTGACTATCGTTTAATTTCTTGAATCGATAGGAATTAAACACTCACCTGAGCAATTAGACAAGCTCCACTCCGATCAACAAAGTTCAAAGCAACTAGAATTCTCAACAGTGTTGGAAACATGTGCTTATGCCAACAAATTGCAACAAAACATCACGGCTACTCAATGAAAGGGCCACGACCAATCCCTCGACAAGACTTGGATATATTCTTGACTTCCAGAAATACTTGCCTCAACTCAAAGCATGTTGTAACACCCCGTGTATTCTATAACTGTGGAATTAACAAATTAAAGTATAATTAATTTGAAATCAAAGAACTAAGGGAAACGGGATACGCCATTGCGTTCGTCTCGGAAAAATACGCGAAATAGAGTCCGAGTTTTCGAAAAACGGAGTCCGTATGAAGAAGATATAGCCTCCGGAAGTTTCTGAATCAAGTCTAAAATTAAAAATCGGGCCCAATTGGCCAGGGCGGGAAAAGTCCCGCCTAAGACACCCAGGTCGACTGGGCTGTCGACCTGGTCTAGCCAGGTCGACAGGGCTGTCGACAGGGCTGTCGACCTGGTCCAGACCCAGGTCGAACCCAGTCCACCCTGGCTGGCCTATTCTATGTTGGTCGATTTTCTGTGGTCTGCTTTGTCATTAGGGCTAGGTGGCAGGCTCTAATTGGTCCCTCTTGCGAATGAATGGCTACGATCAATCTAGGCAACATCGATGGTCCTAATCAGTTCATAAACTCTATAAAAATGACCCTAGACTCTACCTGGGTTTCTTACACAATTCTCTAGCCTCCATTGCTCTCTTCTTCTAATAAAAAAATAAAAATGGCGTCGCTGCTCTGCTGGAATTAAAACTAGAAGATAATCAACATCAGCCTAAGCAACTCAATTCAAACTAGAGATTAAAGTTTCTGCAAAGATTCTACAACAAGTTAAAGTTCTTTCTTTAATCCAATCAAGGCAAGTACAGTTATTCTCCGCTATAAACGTTAATTATAATTTTGATATGCATTTAAAACTGAGTTTGAGGTTGTATATATATTCTCTTCTATTGGATCTGTTTTCTGTGACTGTTCTGTATTCCTTTCTTCTTTTCTATTTCTATAGCCAGGCTACCACGAGCCTGTGCCCAATCTCATAAAGAGATTAACGTATGAACGCAAAATTTGGGACAATTAATGAATGATGCGAAATTTGACTTTAAATCTGAAGCATAAAACATATTGGACATGTGACTTGGGATTGGATGCATAAATTTGGCTATGAACATGCAATTTATATATTGCATGCATAGAGTATGTTGTAATTTAGATTTGTAACTAATTAGAACATATGTTATTTAGGTCGGTAATTAATTAGAAAAAAATAAGCATATGTTATAAACTAGTTTTAGACCTATGCATATTCTGTGATAAAAGAAGAAGAGGAACCACTGTAAGATTACATATGATTTGAGACTTTGGACAAAATGCATATAAAAGTCAAGATTTGATTTTTAGAAGATATGATTTAAAGATTTAGATTGTTGGGTATAGTTTGCATAATGATTCATGACTTAAAAAGAAGAAGATATGGAAGCTTAGGTGTAAAAGATTTGCATTAATTAGGATATCTATTATTGTGATTACACCTAAATAGGGATTTTTGGATATATGGCATGCATTGGAATTAATGGTTATATTTGGTATAATTTATATGTGAATCTGCTGTAAGATGCTAGTTTAACAAAAATTGGAACATATGTTATATGGCAAATTATGTCCATATTCTGTGCTATGTAACTTTATGCAAACATGGAGTATATGTTGTGAATCATGACAATTATGTAAGCATATGAATTTAGACCAATTTATGACTGGGCAAGGCATGTAAATAGAACTTTTAGAAATATTAAATTTGCTAAATCTGCTAATTTGTCTAGTTGCCTAAACTACTAGTTTTGTTATATTGCCTAGACTGCTAATTAGATTGAAATGCCTAATCTGCTAAATTTGTCGGTTGAAATGCCTAACCTGTTATATGCCAAAATCTGCTAAGTTGCTAAATCTGTTAAATCCGTTAAGTCATATAAAATCTGTTATCTGCTATGTTGATATAATCATCCTGTGATTGATATAATCTGAATTGGCATATATATATTGGGCGTGCGCATAAACGGTAAATTATTAATTAATTGGCCGCAAAGATAAACATGGCTAACTCGAGGTTAAAATGAGTTTGCGGCGTAAATCTGCCCGGAACCACCCGGCACATCCAGTGGCCGCAAACAATAGGTTCTAATGTGAGAAGTTAGTCATAACATGCGTAAGACACGAGGTTAGGTCTGGCTTTTGGCAGAAGTCTGCCCGGAACCGCCCGGCATATCCAGCGGCCGCAAGCTACCGACCTAATGTGAGAGGTCTGTGCATTAATAATTAATTAATGCAAAATCTAAGATAAGAATGACGTCTAAAACGTATTGGGGAAAATAGGGTTAAACCAAAGGGATTTATAGATGTAGTAAAACCCGTCCATGAATCTGTAGGCCCAATACAAAGTTAGACAAATCTGAAAAATCTGTACATCTGGCCTGTTAATCTGAAAACTTGTTAACTTAATTTGTGAATTAGTAAATCTGAATTCTGTATGTCTGAACTTGTAAACAAGTTAATCTGAAATCTGTTAGTCTGGGGACACAAGGTTAGGAGGGGAATTACTTGTGTCGTCTGTTGTTTGGGACCCATATTAGTCAGTAACCCTTTATGGTATCAAAACTTTGACCCAACAGTAGGTAGGGTCCGGGCACGCTTACTGAACTAATTATAAGTGGTTCACTCTGATAATGGTGAGGGGTGTTGATGGTGCGTTCCAACCGGGTCATGTGCGTGCATGGACCCCGGTCTGCCTCTGAGGATGTAAGACGCCGTGACATCTGTAAATAGGTCTGTGCCAATTGGTTGTCACTTTAGGGAGTGATACACCCTACTGTGGGGCCGACACAGGATATTTATGTATTAGGGAGCCGATCGCTTGGGGTAGGGTTTTAGGGTACGCTTAGTTCTGTCTGTTTCTGTTGGTACCGTCTGTTTCTCTTGGGTGGTAACACCTGTCTGTTTCTGTGTGGTACCGTCTGTTTGGGTGGTAAAGGCCCATTACTAGTGTACACCTAATTCCACATTCTGTTTCCATAGGGATAAATATGTTTCTTCTTCTGTCTGTTTCTGATCGGGTAGTAAAGGCCCATTATTAGCATTCTGTTTCTGTTAAAGTATTCTGTACCCGTTCCTGCTTCAATTTAGACATTAGGGTGACACCTAATTCCGCTATACTAGTATTAGTGCAGAGAAGTGTAAAACAATAGTTTATATCATTCTGTTTTTCTGTTATATCTGCTACATCTGTTATAGTTATCTCACATCCAGTTTTATGTTCATATCATATTATTATTATCTGTTCATATGCTGAAAGTGACTGGACTTGCCAGACTTTTTGTCTGACCCTTGTTGTTTCGCCTCCTTTCTTCCGTTTCCCCCCCCCCAGGTTATCCAAGGAGGGAAATACTTTAGCTTGATCCGGATTTCTCTTTGCTTGAAGTGCTTAAAGTATGGCTTGGCTCTGTATAGCTTCTGTTCCATGGGGATTATGATTTTAAACTATGCATTTTGAAGGCTTTTGTACAAGACTGATATTTTGTACTTGAATTCTGAAATTGAAAGGATGTAACCATATTAATTTCTGTTTCCGCTGTAATAAAGTTAAAATTTTTCAAGTACCGTTTTATCTGTCTTGTAAGTTTCTGTTCTGTTTACTAAAATGCTCCACCAAAGTTAAGGCATTCCCTTTGTGAGTGACCTTAACGGAGGTGGGGTGTTACACTTGGTATCAGAGCTGAAGGTTACCAGATTTGGGTAAAGTTTTTGAAAACTGTTTTCAAAAAAGGTTTTGAAAGGAAGTATTTTCAAAAATAAAGCTTATTTTGAAAAACATGATCCCCAAGAGCCATATATCTTTCTCTCAGTCCTTTTTGTATTGAACCTTTCCTTTTTCGTTCCAGCATGTCTGAAGCATCTGAGATACCAGAGGGTGTCCATGTACCCGGTTGGTTTCGTCAATATCTTGAGGCTAGGACCGCCGCTGCAGGTCCAGCAAATGATCCCCCTCCTCCACCCCATCCTCGTGCAATTGCTTTCTCAAAGATCTGTAGAGATTTTAGGGCCATGGGTGGGAAGGATTTCAAAGGAACTGAATCATTCGTAGAAGCAAGGAATTGGCTCAAAGAAACTGAGGATCTATTCGTTATCTTCGAGGTGGACGATAGGCAGAAGGTACAGTTGGCAGTATGGCTGCTCAAAGACGAAGCTTCCTACTGGTGGGAAGTCACTAACGCCGAGAGGCCGGTTGAGACATGGATGGATTTCAGAACAAGGTTTGAGACAAAATTCCTCTCGCAAGCTGAACGAAGTTTACAATTGGAAAAGTTCTTGTCTCTTAAGCAAGTAAGTATGACGGTCAAGGAATACGTCAACCAGTTCAACCAACTAGCAAGATTCGGATTGGATTTAGTCAACACTCATCATAAAAAGGCTCTCCGCTTTGTTAAAGGATTGAATGAGCCACTGCACAGCCTAGCCATGACCCATGTACCCATGGGAGCAACTTACGAGAGATTGGTGGACATGGCACTACTGCACGAGGAAGACAAGGGCCCGAAAGAGACAAAGAAGGAAGAACCACAGAATAAGAAATCGGGGCCCAAAAAGGAAACACAAAAGAAGGATGAGAAGCCTAAAGATAAGAAGGGGAAAAAGTGCTTTACTTGTGGAAGCTCAACTCATCTGAACAAGGATTGCAGAAAAAGGAAGGGCACTTGCTTCAACTGTGGGGAGATGGGACACTTCACTAGGGACTGCCCGAAGAGACAAGGACAAGGAGGGCAGGCGAACGCTCTTGAGGCTAGTGGCTAGGATAGAAATAGGAAAATTTCTATAGTAGGTTTAATTTCTTTATCTGATTGTGACTTTCCTGATTTTGGTATTTTGGTTTTGTAATCGATACTCTGCACTTTAATGCTAGTATTATTTCTGAATTCCGCTATAGACTCAGACCCATAAGGGTTATGGATCATCTGTTTGAGACTGGGGTTTGAGGGATATCTGTGTTAGGCGTCAAGTTTGACGCATACATTCTGAGTTTTTGTAGGATGTCAATTTGATATTGGTTTCGGTCTTTGGGGCCGATACTTAGGACCCATGTCTAATGGGAACCAAATTTTCGTTCTATCAGTACTCGCTTCCATCATTCGACTGTATCCTATCGATTGAATCTTTGAACTTTAGGTAGGAACTAATGGGTGTAAACATGTGTTTGAGACATGTTATGTTTGATGGTTGCAAGTGGATGCAAGTGGTTGCTAGTGGTTGCTCGTGGATGCATATACACACACTAGGCACTAGATCGGCTCGAAAGCACTCTCATACTGCATATGGATGTGTGAGCATTTTTAAATTTTTATGGATGCAAAATGGTTGAATCAGCATATGGATGTTGCATATGAATGAGCAGTTGTGCACTCATATAGAAATGATATGTGTCAAATAGGAGAATTTGCATACATATTGGACTCATGGCACTGACATAATTCGCATTAAGGAGGTCAACTGAATCAGTAGACCGCCTGATCTTTGCATTAGATAAGGAACATATACACACACTTTTGCATATGTTCATACAACATTAGAAGTTTTTTTAAGGACAATGGATGCTTGTGGATGATGGTTGAGTAGATGGGTGATTGGATGGTAGGACACATTCTTCTTAACTTGAAGATTTCGGGGACGAAATCCTTTTAAGTGGGGGAGAATGTAACACCCCGTGTATTCTATAACTGTGGAATTAACAAATTAATGTATAATTAATTTGAAATCAAAGAACTAAGGGAAACGAGATACGCCATTGCGTTCGTCTCGGAAAAATACGCGAAATAGAGTCCGAGTTTTCGAAAAACGGAGTCCGTATGAAGAAGATATAGCCTCCGGAAGTTTCTGAATCAAGTCTAAAATTAAAAATCGGGCCCAATTGGCCAAGGCGGGAAAAGTCCCGCCTAAGACACCCAGGTCGACTGGGCTGTCGACCTGGTCTAGCCAGGTCGACAGGGCTGTCGACAGGGCTGTCGACCTGGTCCAGACCCAGGTCGAACCCAGTCCACCCTGGCTGGCCTATTCTATGTTGGTCGATTTTCTGTGGTCTGCTTTGTCATTAGGGCTAGGTGGCAGGCTCTAATTGGTCCCTCTTGCGAATGAATGGCTACGATCAATCCAGGCAACATCGATGGTCCTAATCAGTTCATAAACTCTATAAAAATGACCCTAGACTCTACCTAGGTTTCTTACACAATTCTCTAGCCTCCATTGCTCTCTTCTTCTAATAAAAAAATAAAAATGGCGTCGCTGCTCTGCTGGAATTAAAACTAGAAGATAATCAACATCAGCCTAAGCAACTCAATTCAAACTAGAGATTAAAGTTTCTGCAAAGATTCTACAACAAGTTAAAGTTCTTTCTTTAATCCAATCAAGGCAAGTACAGTTATTCTCCGCTATAAACGTTAATTATAATTTTGATATGCATTTAAAACTGAGTTTGAGGTTGTATATATATTCTCTTCTGTTGGATCTGTTTTCTGGGACTGTTCTGTATTCCTTTCTTCTTTTCTGTTTCTATAGCCAGGCTACCACGAGCCTGTGCCCAATCTCATAAAGAGATTAACGTATGAACGCAAAATTTGGGACAATTAATGAATGATGCGAAATTTGACTTTAAATCTGAAGCATAAAACATATTGGACATGTGACTTGGGATTGGATGCATAAATTTGGCTATGAACATGCAATTTATATATTGCATGCATAGAGTATGTTGTAATTTAGATTTGTAACTAATTAGAACATATGTTATTTAGGTCGGTAATTAATTAGAAAAAAATAAGCATATGTTATAAACTAGTTTTAGACCTATGCATATTCTGTGATAAAAGAAGAAGAGGAACCACTGTAAGATTACATATGATTTGAGACTTTGGACAAAATGCATATAAAAGTCAAGATTTGATTTTTAGAAGATATGATTTAAAGATTTAGATTGTTGGGTATAGTTTGCATAATGATTCATGACTTAAAAATAAGAAGATATGGAAGCTTAGGTGTAAAAGATTTGCATTAATTAGGATATCTATTATTGTGATTACACCTAAATAGGGATTTTTGGATATATGGCATGCATTGGAATTAATGGTTATATTTGGTATAATTTATATGTGAATCTGCTATAAGATGCTAGTTTAACAAAAATTGGAACATATGTTATATGGCAAATTATGTCCATATTCTGTGCTATGTAACTTTATGCAAACATGGAGTATATGTTGTGAATCATGACAATTATGTAAGCATATGAATTTAGACCAATTTATGACTGGGCAAGGCATGTAAATAGAACTTTTAGAAATATTAAATTTGCTAAATCTGCTAATTTGTCTAGTTGCCTAAACTACTAGTTTTGTTATATTGCCTAGACTGCTAATTAGATTGAAATGCCTAATCTGTTAAATTTGTCGGTTGAAATGCCTAACCTGTTATATGCCAAAATCTGCTAAGTTGCTAAATCTGTTAAATCCGTTAAGTCATATAAAATCTGTTATCTGCTATGTTGATATAATCATCCTGTGATTGATATAATCTGAATTGGCATATATATATTGGGCGTGCGCATAAACGGTAAATTATTAATTAATTGGCCGCAAAGATAAACATGGCTAACTCGAGGTTAAAATGAGTTTGCGGCGTAAATCTGCCTGGAACCGCCCGGCACATCCAGTGGCCGCAAACAATAGGTTCTAATGTGAGAAGTTAGTCATAACATGCGTAAGACACGAGGTTAGGTCTGGCTTGTGGCAGAAGTCTGCCCGGAACCGCCCGGCATATCCAGCGGCCGCAAGCTACCGACCTAATGTGAGAGGTCTGTGCATTAATAATTAATTAATGCAAAATCTAAGATAAGAATGACGTCTAAAACGTATTGGGGAAAATAGGGTTAAACCAAAGGGATTAATAGATGTAGTAAAACCCGTCCATGAATCTGTAGGCCCAATACAAAGTTAGACAAATCTGAAAAATATGTACATCTGGCCTGTTAATCTGAAAACTTGTTAACTTAATTTGTGAATTAGTAAATCTGAATTCTGTATGTCTGAACTTGTAAACAAGTTAATCTGAAATCTGTTAGTCTGGGGACACAAGGTTAGGAGGGGAATTACTTGTGTCGTCTGTTGTTTGGGACCCATATTAGTCAGTAACCCTTTCTGGTATCAAAACTTTGACCCAACAGTAGGTAGGGTCCGGGCACGCTTACTGAACTAATTATAAGTGGTTCACTCTGATAATGGTGAGGGGTGTTGATGGTGCGTTCCAACCGGGTCATGTGCGTGCATGGACCCCGGTCTGCCTCTGAGGATGTAAGACGCCGTGACATCTGTAAATAGGTCTGTGCCAATTGGTTGTCACTTTAGGGAGTGATACACCCTACTGTGGGGCCGACACAGGATATTTATGTATTAGGGAGTCGATCGCTTGGGGTAGGGTTTTAGGGTACGCTTAGTTCTGTCTGTTTCTGTTGGTACCGTCTGTTTCTGTTGGGTGGTAACACCTGTCTGTTTCTGTGTGGTACCGTCTGTTTGGGTGGTAAAGGCCCATTACTAGTGTACACCTAATTCCACATTTTGTTTCCATAGGGATAAATATGTTTCTTCTTCTGTCTGTTTCTGATCGGGTAGTAAAGGCCCATTATTAGCATTCTGTTTCTGTTAAAGTATTCTGTACCCGTTCCTGCTTCAATTTAGACATTAGGGTGACACCTAATTCCGCTATACTAGTATTAGTGCAGAGAAGTGTAAAACAATAGTTTATATCATTCTGTTTTTCTGTTATATCTGCTACATCTGTTATAGTTATCTCACATCCAGTTTTATGTTCATATCATATTATTATTATCTGTTCATATGCTGAAAGTCACTGGACTTGCCAGACTTTTTGTCTGACCCTTGTTGTTTCGCCTCCTTTCTTCCGTTTCCCCCCCCCCCCCCAGGTTATCCAAGGAGGGAAATACTTTAGCTTGATCCGGATTTCTCTTTGCTTGAAGTGCTTAAAGTATGGCTTGGCTCTGTATAGCTTCCGTTCCATGGGGATTATGATTTTAAACTATGCATTTTGAAGGCTTTTGTACAAGACTGATATTTTGTACTTGAATTCTGAAATTGAAAGGATGTAACCATATTAATTTCTGTTTCCGCTGTAATAAAGTTAAAATTTTTCAAGTACCGTTTTATCTGTCTTGTAAGTTTCTGTTCTGTTTACTAAAATGCTCCACCAAAGTTAAGGCATTCCCTTTGTGAGTGACCTTAACGGAGGTGGGGTGTTACACATGTCATGTTAACACAAGGCATTCTTTGGAAGGCAAGTGTTACTCGGCCTTTTGGTCCAGATACTAGTAGCAGTCCAGGCCCACATGACTCGGCCATCGCTTGGTGAAACAGCCCAAAAGTATCGCCAAGATATCTGAAAATAAAGCCTGGTTGAAGTCGTAAAAGTATAGTCATCGCGGCTCGTCAAAACTACTCAAACTCACCTAAGTTGTTTAGGATCAGTATTGAAAAAGGACGGTGTGGATCGTGTAATTTAGACAGTTTTCATTTGTAATCTAAGTGCAAAAGTAAATAATATAAAGGTAGTAAATAAAAATAAAGACACAAGAGGTTTTTATACAGGTTTCCAGCACTGTAACACCCCACCTCCGCTAGGGTCACTCTTTCGGGGGCACTAGCTTCTGGGGGGCGTTAGAACTGGGTAAGCATGCATAATGATATATCAAGGCAGAACAAGAACATAAATATATATGTAAAACAGAGTAAGTGAAAATAAAACAGCGGAATATCTCAAACCATCTCAAAACAAGTCTAGTACATCATAAAGTCAACTGCCAAAATAAACATGTCTAGTACATCATAAACAGAAATACTGAAATACATAGTGCTATCCCCAAAATAAAGATGATAAACCATAGCGAGCTCAATGTCCAGACATACATGAGCTATCCAGCAAACAAGCAAGCGATCCAAGCTAAGCACCACTGTTCCCTCCCTGAGAACCTTGGGGGGGGGGGGGGAAACGGAAGAAAAGAAGTGAAAGAAAACAGGTCAGTCAAAAAGACTGGTAAGCCCTACTACGATCAGTCTATAAACTAATAAAGTTAGCATCACGATGGAAACTGAGATGAACATACTGGCAATAGATAAAGGTGTCATCACATAAAGAAGATTAAGCTTTGCACCACAGTGTACTAGCAAACTAACATAACAGGTATTGATCCCTCAGCCCAAACTTTGGCCCAATAACATGAGGTGACCTTAATACAAGGTCCAGCCCAACGGTCTAGTCGATCGGCTCCCTATAAACCTAACACGTCAAGTGTTGGTGTCCATACGGCCCACATATGGTTGTAGTCAGACTGTGCTGGGTCCACCTTCGGGTGTATCAAGCCCTCGGGTGTCAACCCCAGACACCTAAGCAATAATGCACAGTCTAAACCTACTGGTACCCGTGCCTCGAGTTTGTCCAACACCGGACTACGTGCACGTCCGTAGCCCGCCTGGACCCGCACCGCTGTACCACTCAGCCGTCGCTTTGGTCGCTTACATCAGTCCAGTAATCGTGCCCCGCCCTAGCCTAGCCTCTAGGGTTGTGAATGATACCAAACTGGGATTACTGCTGGAACAGACCACGTTGCTAGGGTTTTCTAAGAGGGTTAAGTGTGGTTTAACCCCTCACTAATCATGGATTAAATTAGTTAAGTGTAACCAACAGTTCACCACTTAACCCCATTTAATCCCTCGTATCCCCAAAATTGGTTAGGTATTAGTGGGCCATGACTTAACCCTAATCATGAGGCATTAATTAATTTAATTGTGCCTTAACCTCTCACATTAGACTTTGTTGCGGTTACCTAGTTAAGCCGGTGGGTTCCGGGTAGATTTACACCACAACTTGGTCTAACCTCGGGTCTTGGCACCACATGACCAACTTCTCACATTGGATCCTATTGTTTGTAGCCACTAGTTAAGCCGGTAGGTTCCGGGTAGAATTACGCTACAAACTCAACCCAACCTCGAGTTGGCCACACTTATGTTTTCTAAGTGTCATGTCCACTTTATTTTCAAAACATAATTACAAGTTAACAAATACTTGGGTAGACCTAACTTAATAGGTAAATTCCCAAGGGGTAGACCTAACTTAATAGGTAAATTCCCAATCTTATATTTTCATGTATTTTAAGTTTTACCCAAACCCCCCAACGTCATTCTATCGCTTACATATTCGTCATAACGCATAAAGGATAGAAAGAGGGAACTTGGCACAACATTCATGATGAATCTTACATATCATAATAAACATGCATAACATGTTAGACTTGCATAACTTAGCATAGTGAACTTGCATATTACCATAAACATGCATAACATGTTAAACTTGCCTAACATGGCATAGGGAACTTGCACAAACATGCATAACTTGTCAAACATGCATAACATGGCATAGTGAACTTGCATAAACATGCATAACCCAATAAACTTGCAAATCATGGCATAGTGAACTTGCATAAACATGCATAACTCAATAAACTTGCAAATCATGGCATAGTGAACTTGCATAAACATGCATAACCCAATAAACTTGCAAATCATGGCTTAGTGAACTTGCATAAACATGCATAACTCAATAAACTTGCAAATCATGGCATAGTGAACTTGCATAAACATGCATAAATCCCAACTTTCATCACATATTAACTTTAGAGTTTCTAAAATGAAGGTAAGAGGGCTTACAAATATTATGAAGACACAAATCTACAAGTAAAGATTGAGAAGCCCTTTATGCAAGCATAAAAACCCAAAACAAAGCTCCAATAAGAAACACCCTTAACAAAAATCCCAAAAACTCTAGCTTAGCAAATAAAACTTGCAACTTGATGATGTATGCAAGCTAATGATCATTCATACAACTTAGAAATGCTTGTATGAACATCATAATCTTCATAGGAATGATTTATGAAGAGGGTGGAGGCTAGGGTTTTTAAGTGGAGGCCATTTGAGAAATCAATTTGACATAGTTTGGTTGCTAGAATGAATAATGGGGTTTTAGGGTAGGATTAGGGTCTTATTTATAGAAGATTAAAGTGTTTTTAGCCCTAGGATTAACCCTAGGTTAGTTTTGGTCCATCAGATTTCGGAATTCTCCAGAACCAAGCCACACAACCAAGCCCAGATCAGAAATGGTGCGCCAGGCAAAACTTCCCGGCCACCCCGTGTCGACAGGGCTGTCGACAGGGCAGTCGACACCCTTAGACCCCTGTCGACATGCCTGTCGACTTGTGGGGTCTTGGCGGGAGTTTTCCCGCCTGACGCCAGTTGTGCCCTAACCCTTGTTTTTAACTTAAAATTTAAATCTGTTTTTAATATGGAAATTTCTGAAAACTTCAATGGGCCTTAACTGGGTCATACGGACTCCGATTTTCGAAAACTCGGACTCTATTTCGCGTATTTTTCTGAGACGAACGCAATGGCATATCCTGTTTCCCTTGATTCAGATTTTATAATTAAATTCTGCCTCGATTTATATTATAACAGGTTATTAAAAATACAGGTTGTTACATTCTCCCCTCCTTAAAGGATTTCGTCCCCGAAATCTTCGAGTTAGGAAGAACATATCCTACCATCCAACATCCATCTACTCAAAACATCATCCACGAGCAACCATTGTCCTTAAAAGATTCTAAATGCTATATGAACATATGTAAAAGTGTGTGTATATGTACTTATCTAATGCAAAGATCAATGCAAAATATGTTAGTGAAATGTATCCATATGTATGCAAATTCCTAACATAATGTATAATATCTACATGCGTGCTCAATCATACATCCATATGCAACATCCATGTGATAGCATACAAATTTCATCCAAGAATAAGCATAAACACTCATGCACATGCAATATGAGGAGTGTGTGAGCCGATCTAGTGCCTAATGTGTATCATGCATCCACGAGTAACCACTTGCAAACACTTGCAACCACTTGCAACCATCAAACATAACATGTCTCAAGCACATGTTTCATCCAAAGGATTCTACCTAAGGTTCTCATGATAAGATAGACACGATGAACTAGATAAACTAGATAGACATGGAAAGATAAAGAGATTGAGAGTGTACCCTCAAAAAGGAATGGATAAAGCCTACGCTTCTTCTCTTCAGTTTCCCAAGTTGCGTCTTCCTCGGCTTCACCCCATTGAACCTTCACCAACTTGACCTCACGATTCCTTAGCTTCTTGATCTCTGTCCCTAAGATACGAATCGGAGCTCTCCTCAAGGTAGCTTCTTTCTCTACTTCCACATCTTCTAGAACACTTGGCTCAACCACCTCTGCTGACTTATGCAAACACTTCCGGAGATGCGAAACATGAAAAACATTATGCACTCCAGCTAGCTTCTCGGGCAATTCCACTCTATAGGCCATCTGCCCGATCCTCTTTACAACTGGAAACGGTCCAATAAACCTTGGTGCTAACTTTCCTACTGCTCCAAACCGAACCACATTCCGCAAAGGAGAAACCTTCACGAAAACCATATCCCCAACATCAAACTCCAAATCAGTCCTTCGCCTATCAGCATAAGATTTCTGTCTGTCTTGGGCCGCCTTCATCCGTCTTCTAATCAACTCGACCTTCTCGGATGTATCTCTAATCATGTCAGGTCCAAGTATAAGCTTATCTGTAGTCTCCCACCAACATGTAGGTGACTTGCACGGTCTCCCATATAAAGCCTCAAATGGTGCCATCCCAATGCTCGCTTGATAACTGTTATTATAAGCAAATTCCACAAGAGGAAGATGGTCTTCCCAAGTACCACCAAAATCCAGAATGCAAAGCCTCAACAAGTCCTCAAGTACCCTATTCACCCTTTCTGTCTGACCGTCCGTTTGTGGGTGATAAGCCGTACTCAGGTTCAACCTCGTGCCCATAGCTTCCCGCAAACTGTTCCAGAACTGACTAGTAAAGATGGGGTCTCGGTCACTGACTATGCTAGAAGGGACTCCATGTAGTCGTTCTATCTCACGAAGATATACTGATGCTAGTCCAGATGCGGTCCTTTTGCTCTTCACCGGAATGAAATGAGCACTCTTCGTAAGCCTATCCACAATGACCCATATGCTTGTATTCCCTTTTCTTGACCTTGGCAATCCGTCAACAAAGTCCATAGAAATACTCTCCCACTTCCATAGCGGGACCTCTAGAGGATGCAATAGCCCACCGGGCTTCTTCGACTCAGCTTTTACTCTCTGACAAACAACACATCTAGAGACAAACTCTGCCACATCCTTCTTCATTCCAGGCCAGAAGAAAATGCGCTTCATATCCTTATACATCTTATCTCCACCCGGATGTATAGTCAACTTGGAGCGATGTGCTTCCTCAAGAACTTTCCTCACCAAGTCTTCCACCATCGGAACACAAAGCCTTCCGTCTCTCCTCATCCAACCCTTATCATCTATAGAATATCGAGCAAGGTGACTAGATGTCTCCCCTCGAATCAGCTTATCCATAATCTCAATTATCTGAGGGTCTCCCTTCTGCGAAGCCCCAACTTGATCCAGAAGGGTAGGCCTGAGCTCAAGAGATGCTAAAGAACCGGTCATCGACTCAACTGCCAAAGAGAAATCAAAGGTTGCCAAGAACTCTAAATTCTTCATCTCAACAAATAGAGGACTTAGTGTTAACCTTTTTCTACTCAACGCATCCGCTACAACATTCCCCTTGCCAGGGGTATAGGCTATACCAAAATCGTAGGACGCCAAGAATTCCATCCACCTTTGCTGCCTCAAGTTCAGATCCTTCTGCGAAAAGAGATACTTCAAAGACTTATGATCAGTATACAGCTCAAATCTCTCTCCCAGAAGATAATGACGCCAAGCCTTGAGTGCATATACTATCGCTGCCAGCTCTAGATCATGAGTGGGATAATTCTTCTCATGCACCTTAAGTTGCCTACCATCAAAACATATAACTCTGCCTTCTTGCATCAGAACGGCGCCCAATCCCGTGCCACAAGCATCAGTGTACACGGTAAACATCTTACCACCATCGGGTAAAGCTAGAACTGGTGCTGAGATAAGGGCTCTCTTGAGTCTCTGAAAAGCAAGCTCACAGTCCATATCCCAAGCAAAAACTAAGTTCTTCTTCGTCAACTTAGTAAGAGGAGCGGATATCTTCGCGAAGTCCTTGATGAACTTCCGGTAAAAACCTGCAAGACCTAGAAAACTTCTCACTTCGGTTGCATTCCTTGGAGTCTTCCAATCCTGCACAGCAACTACTTTAGCGGGATCCACCGCCAAGCCTTGCTTAGATACTATATGCCCAAGGAACCGAACTTCCCTTCTCCAAAAGTGACACTTGGAGAACTTGGCCTTTAACTGATGCGCTCTAAGCGTATCCATCACCTCTACAAGATGCCTCGCGTGCTCTTCTTCATCCTTAGAGAAGATCAGAATATCATCCACAAAGACCACGACAAACTTGTTCAAGAACTCTCGAAACACCCTACTCATCAAGTCCACGAAATACGCGGGTGCATTCGTCAAACCAAACGGCATAACAAGCCATTCAAAGAATCCATCTGGAGTTCTGAATGCAGTCTTGTCTATACTATCTTCAGCCACTCTGAGCTGATGAAATCCAGTAGCAAGATCAAGCTGAGAGAAAACAGAAGCACCAACAAGTTGGTCAAAAAGATCATCAATCCTCGGTAATGGGTGTCTGTTCTTCTTAGTCAGCTTATTCAACTCTCTATAGTCCACACAAAGTCGAAGAGAACCATCTGCCTTAGTAGCAAACACCACAGGCGCTCCCCATTCGGATATACTTCGTCTGATGAAGTTCTTCTCAAGCAACTCCTTTACTTGCTTGCTGAGCTCCCGTCTCTCACGCGGAGCCATGTGCCGAACGGGCAAAGAAACAGGCTTAGCATTATCCACCAGATAAATGCGAAAATCAATCTCTCGTTTAGGGGGCAACCCCTTAACTTCTTCAAAAACATCTGGATAATCTCGGACCACCCTTACAGACTGAAGGGTTTCCTCTGACGAGTCGAGAGATTCAAGATAGCACAACATGACGGGATCCTTCGGATTGCATGAAATCTCTAAGGTGTTGCCAAGGCGAGTCACAAGCCTCACAACCCTATGCTCACAATCAAGAATGGCTTCATGTCTAGACAGCCAATCCATGCCCAAAATCAATCCATATCCCCTGAAACCAAGAACATACGCACTACACAAGAACTCTACACTGAGTATAGAGATCCTCAGATCCTCACATATCATAGATAGATGAGCAGAACCCCCAATGGGATTCGAAACACAAACGGGATCATCCACTAAGCTAGTACTAAGGTGCAAACTATCAACAAGATCAGATGAAATAAAACTATGTGATGCACCAGAATCAAACAAGGTACGAACTGGAAGATCGGAAACATAAACAAGGTTCTCAACAGAAACACTACCTCGATCGGGAACTGGAGCGGTATTGAGAGCATGAACTTGCCCTCCTGAAGGTCCAGCACGCTGAGTCTGACCCTGCCCTTTCTTCTTCGGGCATTCCTTGCTGAAGTGTCCAGTCTCACCACAGGAAAAACATCCACCACTAAGCTTCCTTTTCTTCTTCCTACAATCCTTAGCAAAGTGTCCAGGCGCACCACAGTAATTGCACTTTCCCTTGCCTTTGTTGTTGTTCCCCTTCTTGTTCTTGCTCTGATTCCCCTGACTGCTTTGACCACCTTGATTGCCTTTACCCTGAGAATCAGTCTTCTTTGCTTGAGTATCACTCGACTTGACCTCTTTCTTTCCATCTCCCTGAAGTAGAGCCATATCGACCAAACTCTCAAAAGTAGCCCCATGCGGAATATGTGACATCGCCAAACCCTGCAGCGGCTCATTCAACCCTCTAGCAAATCGAAGAGCCTTCTTCTCAGGAGTGTTCACCATATCCAAACCAAAACGGGCCAGCTGATTAAACTTGTTCACATACTCCTTGACAGACATATCACCTTGCTTTAATGCAATGAACTTCTCCATCTGTAAATTCGCCTCAGCAGAAGATAGAAACTTGGCCACAAATCTAGCCCTCAAATCGGCCCAAGTCTCGACGGGCCTCGTCCCATTGGTGACCTCCCACCAATAGGCTGCTTCGTCCTTCAAAAGCCACACTGTCAA
This sequence comes from Allium sativum, assembly GCA_030737875.1. Lineage (NCBI taxonomy): Eukaryota > Viridiplantae > Streptophyta > Magnoliopsida > Asparagales > Amaryllidaceae > Allium > Allium sativum. The sequence goes on along the minus strand of CM060918.1, from coordinate 43,933,148 downwards.
TAAGATCTTCCTCTCGTCATCAATCCTAAAGATAGCAAACAAGTCCTCAGTGTCTTTCAGCCAATTCCTAGCTTCAACAAAAGATTCCGTGCCTAGGAAATTCTTGCCTCCCATCGCCTTGAAGTCCTTACAAACCTTCGTGAACTCAACCTGAGGATGCTGAGGGGGAGGAGGAGGAAGAGGAGCCTCAGCAACTGGAGGAGGAGGAACAGGAACCACCGGAGGAGGGACATTAGGGGGAGGATTCTCAACTACAGGAGGAGGAGTGGGAGTAGGGTTTGCGGGGCCAGCTGCCGCCCTAGCTTCAAGAAGTCTCCTATACCAGAGGGGTACGTTTACTCCATCCGGGATGGCAAGATTCTCAGCCATACTGAAACGAAAGATAAGATAAGATTAGGTCAAGGGAACGAAGGATAACGCTAATGGCTTTTTGGGGAATAGCCTTTTAAAATACTAGACTTTTCTTTGGAAAATACTTTATACTTGTTTTGAAAATAGTTTTTCAAAAGTCTTTTAAAAACTTTTTGTTCTTTCTTGTAAACCATAGGCTCTGATACCAAATTTGTAACACCCCACCTCCGCTAGGGTCACTCTTTCGGGGGCACTAGCTTCTGGGGGGCGTTAGAACTGGGTAAGCATGCATAATGATATATCAAGGCAGAACAAGAACATAAATATATATGTAAAACAGAGTAAGTGAGAATAAAACAGCGGAATATCTCAAACCATCTCAAAACAAGTCTAGTACATCATAAAGTCAACTGCCAAAATAAACATGTCTAGTACATCATAAACAGAAATACTGAAATACATAGTGCTATCCCCAAAATAAAGATGATAAACCATAGCGAGCTCAATGTCCAGACATACATGAGCTATCCAGCAAACAAGCAAGCGATCCAAGCTAAGCACCACTGTTCCCTCCCTGAGAACCTGGGGGGGGGGGGGGAACGGAAGAAAAGAAGCGAAAGAAAACAGGTCAGTCAAAAAGACTGGTAAGCCCTACTACGATCAGTCTATAAACTAATAAAGTTAGCATCATGATGGAAACTGAGATGAACATACTGGCAATAGATAAAGGTGTCATCACATAAAGAAGATTAAGCTTTGCACCACAGTGTACTAGCAAACTAACATAACAGGTATTGATCCCTTAGCCCAAACTTTGGCCCAATAACATGAGGTGACCTTAATACAAGGTCCAGCCCAACGGTCTAGTCGATCGGCTCCCTATAAACCTAACACGTCAAGTGTTGGTGTCCATACGGCCCACATATGGTTGTAGTCAGACTGTGTTGGGTCCACCTTCGGGTGTATCAAGCCCTCGGGTGTCAACCCCAGACACCTAAGCAATAATGCACAGTCTAAACCTACTGGTACCCGTGCCTCGAGTTTGTCCAACACCGGACTACGTGCACGTCCGTAGCCCGCCTGGACCCGCACCGCTGTACCACTCAGCCGTCGCTTTGGTCGCTTACATCAGTCCAGTAATCGTGCCCCGCCCTAGCCTAGCCTCTAGGGTTGTGAATGATACCAAACTGGGATTACTGCTGGAACAGACCACGTTGCTAGGGTTTTCTAAGAGGGTTAAGTGTGGTTTAACCCCTCACTAATCATGGATTAAATTAGTTAAGTGTAACCAACAGTTCACCACTTAACCCCATTTAATCCCTCGTATCCCCAAAATTGGTTAGGTATTAGTGGGCCATGACTTAACCCTAATCATGAGGCATTAATTAATTTAATTGTGCCTTAACCTCTCACATTAGACTTTGTTGCGGTTACCTAGTTAAGCCGGTGGGTTCCGGGTAGATTTACACCACAACTTGGTCTAACCTCGGGTCTTGGCACCACATGACCAACTTCTCACATTGGATCCTATTGTTTGTAGCCACTAGTTAAGCCGGTAGGTTCCGGGTAGAATTACGCTACAAACTCAACCCAACCTCGAGTTGGCCACACTTATGTTTTCTAAGTGTCATGTCCACTTTATTTTCAAAACATAATTACAAGTTAACAAATACTTGGGTAGACCTAACTTAATAGGTAAATTCCCAAGGGGTAGACCTAACTTAATAGGTAAATTCCCAATCTTATATTTTCATGTATTTTAAGTTTTACCCAAACCCCCCAACGTCATTCTATCGCTTACATATTCGTCATAACGCATAAAGGATAGAAAGAGGGAACTTGGCACAACATTCATGATGAATCTTACATATCATAATAAACATGCATAACATGTTAGACTTGCATAACTTAGCATAGTGAACTTGCATATTACCATAAACATGCATAACATGTTAAACTTGCCTAACATGGCATAGGGAACTTGCACAAACATGCATAACTTGTCAAACATGCATAACATGGCATAGTGAACTTGCATAAACATGCATAACCCAATAAACTTGCAAATCATGGCATAGTGAACTTGCATAAACATGCATAACTCAATAAACTTGCAAATCATGGCATAGTGAACTTGCATTAACATGCATAACCCAATAAACTTGCAAATCATGGCTTAGTGAACTTGCATAAACATGCATAACTCAATAAACTTGCAAATCATGGCATAGTGAACTTGCATAAACATGCATAAATCCCAACTTTCATCACATATTAACTTTAGAGTTTCTAAAATGAAGGTAAGAGGGCTTACAAATATTATGAAGACACAAATCTACAAGTAAAGATTGAGAAGCCCTTTATGCAAGCATAAAAACCCAAAACAAAGCTCCAATAAGAAACACCCTTAACAAAAATCCCAAAAACTCTAGCTTAGCAAATAAAACTTGCAACTTGATGATGTATGCAAGCTAATGATCATTCATACAACTTAGAAATGCTTGTATGAACATCATAATCTTCATAGGAATGATTTATGAAGAGGGTGGAGGCTAGGGTTTTTAAGTGGAGGCCATTTGAGAAATCAATTTGACATAGTTTGGTTGCTAGAATGAATAATGGGGTTTTAGGGTAGGATTAGGGTCTTATTTATAGAAGATTAAAGTGTTTTTAGCCCTAGGATTAACCCTAGGTTAGTTTTGGTCCATCAGATTTCGGAATTCTCCAGAACCAAGCCACACAACCAAACCCAGATCAGAAATGGTGCGCCAGGCAAAACTGCCCGGCCACCCCGTGTCGACAGGGCAGTCGACACCCTTAGACCCCTGTCGACATGCCTGTCGACTTGTGGGGTCTTGGCGGGAGTTTTCCCGCCTGACGCCAGTTGTGCCCTAACCCTTGTTTTTAACTTAAAATTTAAATCTGTTTTTAATATGGAAATTTCTGAAAACTTCAATGGGCCTTAACTGGGTCATACGGACTCCGATTTTCGAAAACTCGGACTCTATTTCGTGTATTTTTCCGAGACGAACGCAATGGCATAGCCCGTTTCCCTTGATTCAGATTTTATAATTAAATTCTGCCTCGATTTATATTATAACAGGTTATTAAAAATACAGGTTGTTACAAGCACCGTCCTACTTCCATTCCCAGATTATTTCTAGAATTTCAACTATACAATAACCCTCACTTAACCCGAAGGAATAGGTCTTTCAACACCAGAGAAGAAGAACAGGGGCCCGAGCAGTAGAATAGGATTTTGCCTCAGTTGCCAAAGAGGACTTGAAGCGCCTAAGCAACAGAACCAGACTTTACACTAATATAAAATTTTGTAGACTATTTGTATTCTTGATAACACTTATATGTCTCTTTATAGTACACCCTTCCTATAATCTTCTACTTGAGTATATATGTATATATAGTTAAAGTGTATGAAGATAAGAATGGTAGTTATTGCTTTGGATATAAAATATGAAGGCGAATTCAATTAATATATATTTAGAATGTTGAAAATAGAGAGTAATAGAAATGTATAGATAGATCATATTAGAAGAGAAAAAAGGTTATTTGGTTGATGTTAGAACATATACATATAATGTTTAAATAGAAGCAACTATTAGCGAAGAGGTTTGGTTGAAAAGTAGTGTCTAAATCTGTTTATATGACATCGTTTCTGTTAGATCCAAAATTGGCTCCAATACCCAAGTTGTTCAATCATGCAGAGATTAATATCAGAAAAAATGCAAGAAAAGCAGAAATGACGCAAGATTTATAGTGGTTCGGCGTTAACGAGCTACGTCCACTTTATATCTATGATTATACTTAAAATTCGAGTACAATCAATGATTTATCCCTCAACCTTACTTTTACAATGTTGGTTCACTCAGCAAATTCGAGACAACTCTGAATAGGAATAATGGAGATATGATAATGGTGGAATCAGAGCCCATAATTGCTAAAAAGATCCTGAAAAATGCCAAGTCTGGGGCTATTTATAGATGATATTTGTAGACGGATCGCGGTCATAGGTGGCACAAATCCCGAAGATCTCGGACTGGTTCGTGGCTTGATGAAGAATTGGTCAAAATGGCAGCTATGGACAGGTGTCGCAAGATCCTTCATTTTCGGATCGTGAATGACTTGGTCGTGATCTTCATCTTAGCTTCTGGGGTTGGATCGGATCAAGAAGACATGGACGGGTCGGATCGTGGCTACAGGGGGCGATCGCGAGTCGTGGTAACTGCCTTCATCAGTGAGGTTTCATCTTGGACTTGTGTTTGAATCTTGGTGGCTTGGTCCAAAAACTAGCCAACATTTCGCCCCCTCGAAGAATATTTTATCAAGGATGGAACATGCTTCGAAATAACTGAGCCATCTTTTCGTAAAGCGATGTAAACAAAAGGCCGTGTTTGTTTGAAACGACGCGTAGCTTCAGGAAGTCGTGTCCCTTGATTAGTATAAATATCCAGTTGAATCTCCGGTCATTTCTTTGTTCATGGGGTAATTCTCGTCTTTCAAACTCCGGAATGCATTGTGATTGACTTGTCAGGTAATTTGTTCGAATTTCACAAGCATTTTACATACCTTTGATTTAATGGCCGTTCATTAGTTCAGATCGTCTCAACTCCATGTGGCTCGCGATCGTAATACACACTACGGGTAAGTCATTCGAGGATGCCTCCTTCTAAGTTCCAATGGGCCTCCACGAGTGCTCGTGGCCCATGGTCCTCCACGGTTCGAGTCGCGACAAAAAAGGGAAAACGAGGGGACGTTTGGCTCGACTATATAACCCGTTCTCCCCTCCTTCCTTCATTCTTTCTGTTCTTGTTCTAGCCGCCGCCAGACTCTTCTTCTTAAAAACCCTAACCACATATTTCAGAAAACCCATCCATTCCTAATTTTAAAAAAGGTAATTAAGCTAATAATATTTTTAAGCAACTTCATTCTCATTTCTCTCGGGTTTTTACTGATTCAAAAGGCAAGGATGGCGGAGTTTTGTGGAATTCGTGACCTTGAGGGTGATGATGGATAAATGGGTTTAATTGCTCGGATCCATGACTGGATAGGAGGAATGAGGAAGAAGAAGAGGGAGAGTACGCCAGGTTGATTCGTGGGCAAAGTTATGGCTTGGGTCGTAGAAACAGCAAGAGCAAAGGAAGATAAAAGCGTGGTTCTGGACGTCGGATCGGGTCGTGGTGAAAGGAATTGAAGTGGATCGTGGAGGTGCTTCACGATCCGCTGGTATACTCTAGGATGAACAGTATCATGATCCCGAACCTAATTGGCTAGCGAGACAAACAAACGACCCAGTCTCCACAATCCGATCTAAGCCCCGCGACCTGAACGAATCACGATCCGATCCTCATGTCCCCCACGAGCCGAACTTGTCCACGATCCTAGAAATATTTTGATTTAAACAATGCTTCGTAATCACAAGACATTGGACAGTTAGGTTAGAGCCTTCGAGATGAAATTTCTAGATTGAACAACAGCATAACTCAATAGCATACAACGGCCATTATCTGCTTATCTAATTGACTTCATTCTTTTCTTTAATGTATGCACAGGCACACACTTGCACTTACACACATGGGGAATAGATAACTTGTGTTCTAATTTTTACTCGCCAACACAGCTATGTCGGATAAATAAGTGACTGAGACACCAAATGAAAATACCGAATCAGAGACATCAATACATCATAACCCTGATGTGCTTCCCTCAGATTCAAATGAGGAAAAAGCCGATCCTGATTACGAGACGGGCACCGATATAGAGTCAACAACTTCTGAGAGCACGTTCCTTGAAGATGAGGTTGATCGAGCTCCTGATGAAATTCCGGGTGTTAAGGAAAAAGAGAAGTTCACTAATTCTTTACCCTCTAAGTTAGACGATATAAAACTTAGCAAGATATGTTTAAGACACGGAATTCCCTGAGACGATGTGAAAGCTCCAGAAAGCGAAGATAGACCTCATTCTGCCCCAGAGGGGTACATGACTGTTAGTCGACTCATGTGCTAGGTAGGGGCTATTCCTCCTTTTCCTCCACTTGTTGTTGATCTCTTAAGACAGTTACACATTGCCTCCAAGCAACTCCACCCGAATGCCTATGCCGCTTTGTATACTCTGTACGTTGCTTATATGGAGATTCTGTAGACCGAACTTACCCTTAAAGATCTGAAGTTCTATTACCACTTCAAATATTGTTCCGCAGGGGCTCCTAATTTCTCTTTCTTTGAATCAGTCGCCGATAGAAAAGTTGTGACAAATGGTTATAGCAATATAGGGGATGTCAAATCTGATTGGTTATATATAAAACGTCAAGCCGGATGCGCGAGGAAGTGGCTACAAGCAAGTATGTTTTCAACTTTCCCGCGCTTAACTCGAATGCATAATTTCAGTGCTAACGAATCATTTTGTTCCATACAGATCACAACTTAGGAAGGATCGATATACGAAGACCGAATGTCCCGCCTTCTCAAGAGTAACTCAGATTTCTTAAGGATTAAGAAATGTATCACCGACGAGAACCTTCACAACCACCGTCTTTTAGGTATAAGATTCGGACTTGGAGCGGGCGGCAAACCTTACAAGTATATACCTCCGACTGAGGGAGAAGGAACTTCTCAAGCTATAAAGACAACTACCCTTCGCAAGAGTACTTCGCCAATGATTAATCAGGATGACGAGGATTTAAACGTATACAAAGGAGACGAGGGGCGAGCTGATGAATCAAAGGAGGTCCCGACCTCTAGGGGGCAGTCTCCCTTAAGAACTTCATCACCGGTTGAGTCTGTCGCTCAGGATGAATTAACAGAGGAACAAATACTTAGGGAATTAAACAAGATTCCTTTACAGACGATATTTATACTCAAGAAGATTTTGAAGGGGAACCAATTTTTCCCATCTCTGAAGAGACGAGTGCCCCAGTTGGAGAAAAAGAAGTCATCCAAACGAGCCTAACTCCGGGCCCTGGTCCGTTAAAAAGGGGATTTCACGGGATGCACAAATCACATAAGCCGTTTACCATAACACTCTTTTGCTACTGTGGTTCATAGTTTTAACATGCACTTTTTTCTTTTGCAAGGAAAATGTCTCGCAAACGGTCTTATTCTTATTGTTTCCTTCATGACGGCATGCCAAGCCTCCTTCCAGATCCCGAGCATACTCATAGTGATAGTCGGGGAAGGGATAGTCGTCGACCTTAGGATTCTCATCAATCTTATTCTACACGATCTCGATCTCCATTGAAGCAAGGTTATGGAAAGTCACACAGTCGTCCATTGCCACCGGCTGGGGGTAAGCAACTTCCTAGAGATTTGACTCCTCCGAAAAGTACGCTTTCTCACGCCCAGTCTTCCAAAAAACACCCCGAGCCAGAGGACAAGAACAAAGATGAGGGTAAGATTGTTGAGACGAGAAAGACATCTCATGCTTCTTCTAGCGAGCACGACTTGGATACCACCGCTGCGCAGAATATTGCTCCCAGATTTGAAATTCAGGCCAGGCTAGAGCGCTTGCGAAAGCAGTTCCCTGATATTTTCTTTGAGAGAATGATATTCGTCCTGGATCTTGAACCGGTCCCCGAGGATTGGGACACATAGGTGATAGGGTACGTGTTCCATGTGGCTAAACAATACGGGGTAATGAAGAAGCATGCTGCTGCATTTTCCATTATTATCCGCCAGATGGAGACGGAAGCAGCCAGAGCCAGAGTAAAGATTGATAATGATGCTAGGGCTAGGAGCAAAATGGAAAAAGAACTAGAGGATGCACAGGCCCAACTGGCTTTATCTCAGCGAGACGCAGAGATTTACATGTCCGAGCTGTAGAGTGCTAAGGAGCATTTTCGCAGCGAGCTTCACTTATACAACCAGGAACGGGTGGCCCTGAGGAAGGAAGTGGAAGATCTCAGGGCAATTAATACCAAACTGAATACAGCACAGGGACGCTTTGCTGCTGAGAAAGATGCCTGGAAGAAAGAGAGAGCAAGCTTAAAAGATGACCTCGCTCTCGCCAAAAAGGACAAGGAGGTTTTAAAATTGCCCAAGCTGAGGAGTGTGCAGCTATCGCTGAAAGTAACGCCAATAATGGTCTTGAGTCGACAACTGCTGCTGCCGATAAGCTCGCCGAAAAAGAGAAAGATATAGCTGGTTTTGAGGAACTGTTGTTCGACTTCTTTGGTCAAGTCATCAAGACTCGAGACAGTTCTTGGATTCCGGACTATCATGTTACTTTGGCCAATGTATGGGATGCAATTGTCGAAGGCGAGAAGCGGCGATTGATGGTCGACGAGATTGACGAAAACCAGCTGATGCAAACCTTTTTTAGAGGTGAAGAACCTGAGGCTTTGGAGAAAGGTATGAAGTTGGCGAAACCTCGAGCTCGGTGGTGGAGCCCAAAACCTATGAAGTTGAGGAATATAACCCTGATGATCCGTTGATCTCCTTGACTCCAACTCCTCCGATTATCGGGACCACCAGTACAAATCTGGGAGATGAGTCGGCTGAAGGTATCTCCATATTCTCTCCACAGTTCATCAAAGCAATCGTAACTTGTTGTTGTCTCATGGGTTAGACAACTGACATGGCCACATCTCTTCCTGATTCACTGACCTTTGCTTCTCATGGTGTAGGTACCAAAGTGGTCGAAAAAGGTGCAGAGGAGAAGGCAGTGGCAGAGAAAGTTGATGTCCCCACGGGTTCTGGTATTAAAGTTTCCGGTATTCCAAAGCAAACCGAGGGCACAACAAATGAGAGAGTTACGGTAGCACCCATGGAATCCGGCACCGGCGCTCCTGCAGACGCTGAGATTATTGCTGCTTTGCATTACACAGATGGCGGTCATGGAGATGAGGAAGAGGAGGTTGAAATCGTAGACGAGGCCAAGGATGATGATAGTGAAACCTTTGCTGACATACAGTCTAGGAAAGAGAAGCAGTTGGTTCTTAGGAAGGGGGAACAAGATCCTGTATTTGTGCCCCCTATTTCTGAAATCGACACCAAGACTAGGTTGGTTATAAGATTCTCTTCCAAATCAATAACTTCACAACTTACCTCCTAACCTTCCAGTCCTCCCCCGGAGCCTCTTGTTGATAAGAGGAAGAGGAAGAAAAGTGACCGCTCTGGTACTGATAAAGAGGAGTTGGAGAAACAGAAGAAGGAAAAGAAATCAAAGCCATCTCCCAAGCGTAAATAGAATGCACTTATTAGTTCATATTTTAGTTTTAGGATTTCCTTTGGCCAAAAGATGTAGTAGTGGAAGTGGCCCTCACTTTTGTTTAGCTTCTCATTGTTGTAAATCTGCTTTCCGTAAATGAAGATCTATTTCTTTTGCGCCATTACGTTCCTGCAAATTCATCATGTTAGCAGAGTTTAAATGGTCATAACTGAAACATTCATAGTTAAATATTAAAGTCATAAGTAATAATTATTAATCATAACCGAAACAATCATCGAGAAATACACGTGCTGAGTAAATGTGTAGTGGTACACGTATATGCCCCCAATCAATCGTCATTATAGTGCCTGGCCAGGGCTTATTGGCGATCGATTAGGATTATATTTGTACTATCTCGATCTTTCAGCGGGGTAATGGTTCTTGTGGCGCTAAGTCTCTAGCGCCTTTATACTCTCCTGATCCTTCAGCGGTTAGAGTTCTTATGGAGCTAAGTCTCTAGTGCCTTTATACTCTCCCGATCCTTCAGCGGGTTAGAGTTCTTGTGGCTCTAAGTCTCTAGCACCTTTATACTCTCCCGATCCTTCAGCGGGTTAGAGTTCGAGCTCGATTCTTGGTCTGCTCACCGATCCTTTAGCGGGGCAGATGTTCTGGGGGCGCTAAGTCTCTAGCGCCTTAATACTCTTCCAATCCTTCAGCGGGTTAGAGTGTTATCAAGGCGGTTTTATCATGGTGCACCTTCATGCCTTGGGGACGTTATCTTCGCGTCCTTTATACTCTCTCCCTGATCTCGGGAGTTAGAGTGCAAAAAGTAGTGCGATTTACCTTGCTGCACCTTTTGGAGCTTTAATTACCGTGAGCCTTTCGATCTGATAGATGGCATTTTGAATTAGCTGTTTTGAGATTACTGCATAATTTAAAACGAATTTCAAAATGGTAATAATATATTAATCAAAATGAAAGAGTAGATAAGAAATGGTGCAGTAAAGGTAAATGACACGCGATATTTTTATAGTGGTTCGGTCAAATCATGACCTACGTCCACTTTATAACCTTATGTTCAAATAACCAGAATGTTCTAGGCAAGTCGAGCCTTTTTACATGGTTCTAAAAACAAAAGAGTAAAACTGACAATTTTATGTCAGATAAGGCCGCAAATGCTGGGCATTCCACACTCTGGGGATTTCATCTCCATCTACGGTTGCTAGCTTGAAGGTTCCATTATCAAGCCTTCGTAAAATGGAGTACGGTCTTTCCCATTTCGGGCCCATATGTACTGGGGGCGGAAAGATGCGCTTCAGAACCAAGTCTCCAGGTTCAAATGTTCGAGCTCGGACTCTTTTGTTGTAATACCGAGCTATTTGTTATTTATGCCTCAGGGCACGTAAGTTGGCTTCGTCCCTTTTTTCCTCAACCATGTCCAGGGATTCAAGGAGCAGCTGATTGTTGGTCATCGGATCGTAATAAATGGTTCGATGAGATGGTACTTCCAACTCGACCGGAATGACTGCTTCAGCTCCAAAAGCAAGGGAAAACGGGGTGTGACCCATCGCCGACTTGTACGTTGTTCTATAGGCCCATCGTGCCAGGGGTAATTCATCAACCCACATGGCTTTGGCCCTCTTCGATCTTTTCTTTAGAATGGATTTGATCACCTTGTTTGCTGCTTCAACTTGTCCGTTCGACTGTGGATGTGCCACAGAGGTGTATCTTTTCTCGGTGTGATATTCCGACAGAAATCCTGAAACTTGGTGTTGTCGAATTGGGTCCCATTATCGGTTATGATGGCTTTTGGAATCCCAAATCGACATTTAATGTTCTTAACGACAAAGGTGATCACTCATTTGGTTGTGATCGTGGTCAAAGGCTCTTCTTCTACCCATTTAGTAAAATAATCCACGGCCACAATAGCGAACTTTTCTCCGCCCTTTGCTATGGGAAGGCTCCCAATAATGTCAATTCCCCACATAGAAAAAGTCCACGGGCTTTTCAACTGGCTAGGTGGCGCCCTAGGAATCTTAGAGAATTTCTGGCAAGCATCACAACGTCGTGCATACTTGGCTGCATCCTTGTTTATGGTGGGCAAGAAATAGCTGTATCGCAATATCTTCTTTGCCAATGTTTGACCTCCAGTGTGGTCGTCACACTCACCTTCGTGGACTTCCTTCAGTACACGCTTGATGTCGTCATGGGCGATGCACCGGAGGAGAAGCATCGAGAAACCTTGTTTGTACAGGACTTTGCCTTGCAAGGCATATCGGGAAGCCTTTCGGATAACTGCACGCCTCTCACTTTTCTTTGTTGGGTGCGTTCCATTCATCAAAAAATTCTTTAGAGTGGTCATCCATGGCTCCCTTTCAGGTTCACTCTCTAGTTCCGGATCAACTTCCATCTGATCCACGCTAGGGAACTGTAGTACTTCAAGCGGGACTAGCTCCGTATGTTCTGGATTATCGGAACTAGCCATCTTTGCTAACTTGTCTGCTCTTTGATTCTCCGCTCGAGGAATGTGAGATATGCTGTGGTGATCAAAACCATCCAGCAACTTCTTCACTTTTTCCAAATATGGTATCAACCTTAGACTCTTAGCCTAAAACTTTTTCATTAACTTGGTTCACAACTAAACTGGAGTCACAAAAGATGTCTAGCTTTGTTACCCCCAATTCCTTTGCAAACTTCAACCCGGCAATTAGAGCTTCATAATCGGAATCGTTATTAATGGCGTGGAACTCTAATCTAAGAGCGTAATATATTAGCCGTTTCTCTGGAGTTTCAAGAACCACTCCGTCACCAGATCGTCTGTCATTTTTAGCTCCATCAGTATATAATTTCCAAGCATTAGGGTCAAGGAGTAGCTTTGGCGGATCGTCTTCTTCAGTTACCACATCATCTTCTGGGATGGTAATTTCTGCTATAAAGTCCGCAAGCACTTGCTCTCTTATCGATCTTCGGGGTTGGAAGTTCAGGACGAATTGACTAAGCTCAATGTTCCATTTAAGCAACCTTCCTGATGCTTCTGTACTTTGCAGGACTTGCTAAAGTGGGTGATCAGTGTAAACAGTAATGGGGTGTGCCTGGAAATAGTGGCGTAGCTTCCTAGATGCGATCAACAAACTGTACGCAAGCTTTTCTATTTTCGGGTAATTCCGTTCTGCGGCCGCCAATTTCTTACTCACATAGTACACCAGTCTTTGCACCTTATCCTCCTCTCTTACCAAAGCCGAACTAATTGTGTGGGATGACAATGCCAAGTACACAAATAAATCCTCGTGATCCACAGGCTTAGACAGTATCGGGGGTCTTTCCAGATGATTCAAAAGATTCTGGAATGCTTCTATACAATTAGGAGTCCATTTAAAGTTGCGCTTCCCTCGCTTTATCAGCTCGAAAAACGAGATGCATTTATCTGTAGCTTTTGAGATAAATCTGCTGAGCGCTGCCACTTTTCCAGCAAGGTTTTGCACATCTTTAATCTGCTTTGGTTCTTGAATATTTCAGATTGCGGTAATTTGATCTGGATTGGTCTTAATTCCACGCGAGCTGACAATGAACCCTAGGAATTTTCCGGATGCTACTCCAAACGAGCACTTCAAAGGATTTAACTTCATCCCGTATTTCCTGAGATCTCAAACATTTCTGCTAAATCTGCAGTATGGTCGGATGACTGTCTGGATTTTACCAACATATCGTCGATGTATACCTCCATCGTTTTCCCGATTTGGTTGTAGAACATCCTATTCACCAATCGCTGATATGTAGCGCCGGCATTTTTCAAACCGAAAGGCATCACCACATAGCAGTATAATCCCAAATCTGTAATGAAACTGGTATGCTCTTGGTCTGGGATATGCATGGGGATCTGAATGTACCCCGAGTATGCATCCATAAAAGAAAGAAGTTCGTGACCCATGGTTGAATCTACTAATTGATCGATTCTAGGCAATGGGAAGCTATCCTTCGGACAGGCCTTGCTTAGATTTGAGAAGTCGATGCACGTACGCCACTTTCCATTGGCCTACTTTACCAAAACCGTGTTTGAAATCCAGTCGGGGTATGTTGAATCTTTAATAAACCCGTTACTTCTCAGGTTTTCGACTTCTTCTTTCAAGGCGGCAGACCTTTCTGGATCAAGCATTCGCCTTTTCTGCTTGACAGGGGGATGTTTCGGGTTAATGCTTAATTAATGACTCATAATCGAGGGAGATATCCCACACATGTCCACATGGGTGTAGGCGAATACATCCAAGTTAGTTTTCAGGAAATTTGTTAATTCTTTGGCTCGAACAGGATCCAACTGGGAACCAATCTTCAAGACCTTCTCTGGGTCACTATCATCGATTGATACATCCATAGTCGCTTCATTGGGAGTCGCCATTCTGCCCCCAGGCTCTTCATCCTCTCTGGGATCTATGTCCTCGGGCAACTCTCTGGGAGACCCTCCTGGAGGTATTTTCTTTAGTTGCTACGACGATTCCTCCCTTGGAGGGGAGGAACCACCTTTTGCTTCTACATCTTTCCCTTTGCGGAGAAACTTTAACTCTGCAATGTAGCATGCTCGTGCAACAACTTGATCTCCTCTGATTATGCCTATGCCGGCATCCGTCGGGAACTTCAACAACAGGCACCAGGGTGCAATGCAGGCCCTGAATTTGGCTAGGGCTGTCCGGCCTAAGAAGGCATTGTACGGCGACTCAATGTCCAAGACCACGAAGTGGAGGATCCTCACTCTCTGGTGTCCTCCTTCTCCAAGGGTTACTGATAGTTCCATATATCCTATTGGAGCGGTCGAGGCTCCATTAAATCCACGTATCCAACCCTCGCATGGTTTCAAGTCCTTCGGCTTGAGTTTCATTTGGTCGAATGTTTTCTTGAACAGAATGTTGACTGAACTCTCGTTATCTACCAAGACTTTATGAACTATAGTTGGGCCGATGGTGACGGTAATCACTAATGGGTCTTCAGTTGGGGAGTGTACTTCAATACTCTCTCGCTCGCGAAATATGACGTCATCGGACATCAACTTTTGTTGCTTAACCGGAGCGTTATCCTCGGGGTTGCGACATTCTCCTACTTCGAGGTGTTGTTTAGCTGCATTTACGTATTGATCCATAACTCTGAAACTGTGCCTGCTAGGTGGAGCCCTCCGATGATGGTGTTGATGATGAGGTTCTTTCCTTTTTGTTGAGCCGTTGGTTTGGCAACGGGTTGGTTTTGGTTCTGGTTTAGGGCCTGTACAGCCTGCCCCCTGTCCCTGGGAGCCACCTTATACTCATTAAGCTTCCCTTCTCGGAGCAGCCTTTCAATCACGTCTCTCAAATGACGACATTCGTTTGTGGAATGACCATGGATCTGGTGAAAAAGACAGAATTTCCCAGTTTCACGCTCCTTTTCTATAGAATCTCTTGGAGGAGGCCTTTTGTATTGGAGGACATTATATGTATCCAGGAAAATGTTCTCCAATGTATCATTTAATGGTGTGAAGCTCTCAAATGGTCTGGGCCGAGATCTTCTCTGGAAGTCATTCCCTTGATTTCTCTTCCGATTATTGTTGGTATTATTCCACAATTGACGATCGTTTCCTCGATTCTTGTTCCCAACATTAACTTCGACCTATCCTGAGCTATCTCCCGTTTGCTTGATGGCCACATTAGTCGGGACATCCTCCTTATCAGCTGTTTTCCTCTGTCGGTTGGCATAAATCTCCTCTTGATGCAAGCGAACATTAGCATTTTCATAAAATATTTCTCTGGTCAGGGGTAGCTTGCCGGCCAGATATCTCCTAAATTCGGCATCTTTGTCGACGCCATCATAACAGTTTGCTCATGTGGATCTCTGACTTCTATGACAGCCAAGTTGAAATGATCCAAATACGACCTCAGGCTTTCGTCCGGTCGTTGTTTAATAAGGTATAGCTCAATTCCAATCTTAGACCTCTTGGCATGAAGACGGAATTGGTTCACAAATTTCTCACTCAATTCCCTGAAGCTGGATATTGACCGTGCTGGCAAGCGGGTAAACCACAATAATGCCACATCTTCCAGGAATATAGGGAATGCTTTACATTTGGCCGCATCTGTAGCTGCAGTGGCATTCATTGACTAGGAGTATCGCATTAAATGTTGGATTGGGTCAATTTTGCCCATGTAGCGATTCATGGTTGGCATATTGAAGCGCCTCGGGAATGTAACATCCAGTATGTCGTCAGTAAAAGGTGTATGACTGCGATTTATGCCCCAATCTTCGTTCCTCTATCCACGGCTATCTACCATGACTTGCCTAACCATTGCTTCAACCTCTGCATAGGTCAGGGTAGACTCGGGATTAGCACTTCTTGCCTGATGGCCTCCTCCAGCATTTCTTTGACGTGTTGCTGCAAAGTTTAGGCCCTGACAGAACTCCCTTGCCCCCTGTTGTTGTGGTCGATCATGCGACGGGCGGGAGGAATGTCGTTCCTTGGTGGTTGAGCAGGCTCATTTAAGTTGTGGTTAGTAGTTCCCTGGTTAAGCGCCTCTTCTTCTCGAGAGGGAAGTGACCCAAATCGAAGCCGCTCTATGTTCTCAGCCCTTTCTAATGGGGGCTATCGCCGGTTTCTTCAGGGCTCCATGGACGAAGATGAGTATTCTGGGGTAGGAGATCGAGTTAGAGGAGAGACCCTCTACCTTATAAGATCATCGAGCCGCCAATCCATAACATTCAGATTCTGTCGCAACACTGAACTCTCTTGTCTTTGAGCGGCTAATTCGTCGTGTAGTTTATCCCACATTTCAATAATGCGAGAAAGGTCTCCTTTGGTAGAAGGAGCGAAAGGGTTGAATTGGTCATCAACATCTTCTCTTATACGCAGAGAACCTGAGCTAGGTCGAGCAGAAGTACCGGCACGAGTGGAACGAGCCATAATCTCCTCCCCAGGACGAGTAGTGGTCTGATTGTCCTTTCGGATCGTGGTCACCCTAGGCTCCAGGGCGGAATTAGGGGTGGGCTCAGCTGGCCTGTAGCCCAGTGTAGAAAAGAGCAGCCAAAAAAAAATGTTAAACCCAGCGCCGAGAATCAGAAAATGGGAAACATACGTATTATTACTTCACCGCATTAAACTTTTCTCAAGTTTCGCTTATCCCGTTGCCTGAGCAAAGAAAGAAGATAGAAAATAGAAAGCGGATTCTTCTCCAATCTTCAATTTCGTGGATTTTTAGGCTGCATCTTAGCGCGATTCATTACTCAATTCAGGTGATTTTTTATTCGCTTTCAAATTATTAGATTAGACATTGATTTCTAGAAGGAAAAACCCTAATTCGTTGAAGCATTGCTGAGTTGTTCTGGCGACTCTTATAAGGTGATTTTTCTTTGAGCATTATGTTTTTAATTTTGTTTGAAGAATTTCAATGCTATTCTGATGTTACAGTAAAACCAACTGAGCTATGCGAGATTTTGAAAGAATTATGAATTGTACTTTTGTATTACTATTTTGAATATACTTTCCAATGTTATTTTTGTCCTTAAGGAAGTATTGCTACTTCTGGACACAGTAAAACCAATTGAGCTATGCGAGATTTTGAAAGAATTATGAATTTTCCAAAGCAATTATTATGTTATCTTTGATTGCTAACCAATTGATTTTTGCTTGAAGAGTAAAATGAGAATATAATAAAATTTTAAATAATTTGTGCTTTCGCCTAAAGTAGTTTTTAAAAAAAAACTGAAATGATTGATGTTATTCAAAGAAAATCAATTACCTTGTTGTTGAGTTCATTGGTCTAATTGTCTTTGAATAGAAATTTTACACTTGTACATTAATTTGTTTGACATTCTATTGAATTTGATAGAACTTTTCTAATTACTTGATATAATGTTTAATAGGTTGTATTAAAGTGTCAAACATACAACCAAATAAGAAACCAAAAACTCTTCTATCTTTTTTTAAAAAGAGCAATGAAGATCATGTTTTGCAATGTCAGTTGATGCATTATCAGCTTGATGTTAGAAGTGATCCTCGATTTGAGAATCTAACTACACTTGCTGCTTTATGCCAATCATTATTTGTGATGAAAATGTTTGAAAACTACCATTTTATTGGTAAGTTGATACGTCTTGTGCTAACTCTTCCTGTCACTACCGCAACTACCGAAAGAGTATTTTCAGGTATGAAACATGTGAAAACGGCGATCCGCAATGCTATGGGGGAAGAATTTCTTGCTGATTGTATATCTCTATATTTAGAACGTGATTTTGCTTGGAAAATTGATTTGACACTAATCTTCCTTGATTTGACACTTTAATACAACACAACAGCTCCAACTCTGATTTGACACTAATCTTCCTTGATTCGGTGTAGATTAAGCTAATACGCGATTAGAAAGCGATTTGGAATGAATTTAGAAGGTGGAGGCCATTGCTAGGGTTAGAGAAATGTTTTAGGCGTCTGAGAAAATGAAATGAGATCGTTTCCTAACTTATTTCAGCCTCCTCACAACCCTAATCCTGAAATGGGTTATGGGCCCATATCCTAATTACCCTAGTTAAGCCCGGTTAAGCTGTTTTTCACCTTTCAAATATTATTTCAGCCATATCTCCCAAACGATAAGTCCGTTTGATCAATGTGACCACTCTACGGAAAGATAAACCATCATCCAAATCCAATGGAAGTGGTTTCAGGTCAAAAATCCTTACCAATCAAAATATATGGACAAAACAAGTTTCGTTAGGGGTAAAACAATCATTTAAAAATCGGCAAAAATCGTGAACATGGGAAATGATCCAAATAGTCGTTCCCCAAAGTTACACGACTATACGACCTCCTATGATAATGAAATAAATATTCTATGATCCTCCGATGCGTAGAATGCGGGACGTTGCATTCTCCCCTCCTTAAGAAATTTCGCCCGGAAATTCATTAACTAAGAAAACAACAATGGGTCCCGCATGCTTATCAACCATTTACAAACAACCAAACATACATAGCAACATAACAAGCTTATCCTAGTGTGCAGTTTACTAACAAGGGGATAACCAAATGGTCATTAAAATCTTACCATGCAAAGAGTTCTGGATACAACTTCCTTATGCTCTCCTCTGTTTCCCATGTACGGTCATTCTCGTTGTCACCCCACTGGACCTTGACTAGTTGCATCGTCTTCCTTCGAAGTTGCTTTGTATCGTACTCGACAATACAGATCGGCCTGCAATTCCCAACCGCCTCAGGTTCTACTTCGATGTCATCCAACTGATCCGGTGAAATAGTCATATCTGGGTCGTGTACGAACTTCCTTAACTGGGAGACATGAAATACTTTGTGAACTCCTGCCATCTTGTTAGGTAATCCAACTTTATACGCTAAATTCCCAACTTGTTCGAGAACTGGGAGTGGAACAACAAATCTTGGAGCTAACTTGCCTCTCCTACCAAATCGAATCACGCTCTTTAACGGAGAAATCTTGACAAACACTATGTCACCAAAGGAGAATTTCAATTCTCTTCGTCTCTTATCTGCATAACTCTTCTGCTTATCTTGCGCTTCCTTCATTCGCTGTTGGATAACCTTGATCTTATCTGAGGTTTCTCTTATCACATCCGATCCAAGCACAAATTTCTCACCGGTTTCTAACTAACATGGTGGTGAGCTGCACGGTCTTCCGTATAAAGCTTCAAATGGAGCCATACCAATACTGGACTGATAACTATTGTTATATGTGAACTCAACCAAATGCAAATGGTCATCCCATGACCCTCCAAAATATACTATGCAAGCTTTTAAGAGATCTTCTAATACTTAATTCACACTCTCTGTTTGACCGTCGGTTTGAGGATGGTATGCGGTACTGAAATGTAATTCTGACCCTAAAGCCTCTTGTAAGCTCTTCCAAAATCCACTAGTAAACAATGGATCTCGGTCACTCACGATGCCTTTGGGTACTCCATGAAATCTCATTACCCACTTCATGTACAGTTCTGCTAACTTAGTTGCTGTTCTATTCGACTTGACGAGTATAAACCTTGCACTCTTGGTCAATCTGTCCGCAATCACCCAAATGCTGTCATGGCCCGATCTAGTCCTTGGTAACCCATCAATGAAATCCATTGAGACTTGTTCCCATTTCCATTCTGGAATTTCCAATGGTTGCAGCAAAACACTAGGCTTCTTTTGCTCGGCTTTAACTAGCTGGCAATTCATGCATTTCGATATAAACTTCCCAACGTCTATTTTCATCCCTTTCCAGTAGTAGGTATGCTTCATGTCTTGATACATTTTGTTACCATCGGGATGTATAGTCAGTCTGGAGTGATGACATTCTCCAAGCACTTCAACATTGGGTACAACTAGTTTCCCATTCTTTCTAAGCCATCCCTCTCGATCAAGCCCATACTTGTTCGTCTCCTTAATGTCAATACCCATCTCTAACTTGGAGATGATTTCCAATATGTTAGGATCGTCCCTCTGACTACAACCAATCCGCTCAACCAAAGTGGGTCTGAACGTCAAACTTGCTAACATTTCTGGATCCAATTCACACTTTGGTCTGAAATCATACCCTACGATATACTCCAGTTGCTTCCATTCAAGAAACATAGCCCCTGAACTGGCATGTCTCCTACTCAATGCATCAGCTACCGCATTGCCCTTTCCTGGTGTATATGTGATATCAAAATCATAGGAAGCCAAGAATTCTAACCATCTTTGCTGTCGTAAATTTAGATCCTTCTGAGAGAAGGGATACTTTAACGACTTATGATCAGTAAACAACTCGAATCTTTCTCCCAAGAGATGGTGTCTCCATATTTTCAACGCGAACACAATCGCTGCCAATTCCAAATCGTGGATAGGATATCGTTTCTCGTTCGGTTTCAGTTACCAACTAGCATAAGCTACAACCCTACCTCCTTGCATTAATACAGCACCTAGTCTGGTACTACATGCATCAGTGTATATTGTCATCTCTTCATTCCCTTTAGGAATGACTAACACTGGCACATGCGTCAACTTTTCCTTTAGACTCTTAAATGCATTCTCGCACCTTTCGTCCTAGACGAAAGTTTGATTCTTCTTGGTCAACTGAGTTAACGGTGCCGCTATCTTGGAGAAATCTTGGATAAACTTATGATAATATCAAGCTATTCCTAAGAAACTTCTTACGTCTGTTGCATTCTTGGGTGTAGACCAATTCTGTACTGTAGCCACCTTCGCAGGGTCCACAACAATACCATTCTCTGAAACAACATGGCCCAAGAATCTCACTTCCCTCCTCCAGAAGTGACACTTACAAAATTTCGCTTTCAATTGGTGTTTTCTCAACACCTCCATCACTATCCTCAAATGTTCCTTGTGTTCTTCTTTTATCCTCGAGTAAACAAGGATATCGTCCGTGAACACAAGAAAAAACTTATTCAATTGATCTTGAATACGCTATTCATAAGGTCAACAAAATATGCTGGTGCATTGGTCAAACCGAATGGCATGACCAACCACTCGTAGAATCCAGACGGCGTCGGAAAAGTCGTTTTAGGAATACTCTCAGCTTCTATTCGGAGCTGATGAAATCCTGTCGCGAGGTCCAACTAGGAGAACACTCTTTCTCCTTCCTATTGATCAAACAAATCATTTGTCCGTGGAAGAGGATACTTATTCTTCCTAGTCACCATATTCAACTCGCGATAGTCTACACACAATCGAAGAGAACCATTTGCCTTAGTGGCAAATACAACCGGTGCTCCCCACTCGGAGACACTTCTTCGGATAAATCACTTCTTCAAAAGAACGCTTGCTTGCACCCCGAGCTTTCGCTGCTTCCTTGGTGCCATACGAAGTGGCATCACTATAGGTCTGGCATCTTTCACTAAATCAATACGGAACTCAATCTCTCGATCTGGTGGAAGTTCGGTCAATTCCGCGAAGATATCCGGATACTGGCCAGCAACGGGAACCCCTGATAACTCGTCCTGCGGGATGTCGAGGGAATTTAGAAAACTAGTCATCACCTCATCACTAGGTAGGCCACCAAACACTACCCTCCGCACATCATCCGCCCTAATAGTCACCGAAAATCCCTCACAGTCTACCACCACCCCATTTCTTTGGAGCGAATCGACTCCCAAAATAATGCCAAACCCAGTAAAGCCCAAAACAAAGCAATCACAAGCAAACATACATCGATGACTCGATAAGACCAAATTTTGACGAATCATACTAAGGCTAGTCGAACCACCAATTAGGTTCGTCACAACTAAAGGTCTATCGACTATCTCAGGTCCCAATCCCAACCTATCTACCAGGTCACTAGATATGAAGGAACGAGAAGCCCCAGTGTCAAACAGTACTCAGACAGGAACATCATAAATAGAAAGCGTACCTTGAATGATGACATTCTTTCCTTTCTCCACAGCGGTTGGGGCATTCACCGAAGAAGGAACAACATTAATAGCATATGCTCTCACAATCTGCTTCTCTTTCAGAGGTTGCGGACACTTATCCTTGTGATGTCCCACTTGACCGCAGTTGAAGCACTTCATGTCCGCTGGCTTTGGTCGACATTATTTAGAATAATGGACTTTCTTGCCACAGCTAAAGCACTCTAAATCTTTCCTGTCTTTCTTTTTCTGACCATCCTTGGTCTGATTCTGCTTCCTTTTATTCTGAGAATTATTCTTGCCTCCACCGCTTGCCTGTGGCTTTGGCCCCTCTGCAGATGCAACAGCGACATCAGTCTTAGGCTTAGGATAAAGGCTCTCTGATCTCAATGCTTTCCCAACTATCGATTCAAAAGTCTCAGCAATATGGTTTATAAGCCATTCTCCTAAGTACTGATCTAAACTAGTTATGAACTTCTCGTTCTTCTTCTCAGCAGTATTGATAAGAGATAATCCATACTTCGATAAGATATCAAATTCATCAATATACTCTGAGAATGCCCTACCATTCTGCTTAAGCTCCAGAAATTTCCTAAACAACTCTGACTTTTGGGCAGCTGGGATAAACTTATCACTGAATCGGGTCTTAAATTTATTCCAGGTAACTTGATCCTCGGGAGTAGTTGCTTCAATAGCATTCCACCAATTCAAAGCTCATCCTTGTAGCTGACATGATGCTAGCTTTCTCTTCATTGCATCATCGATCCCTAAGTCCTCGAAGATACGCTCACAACTATCGAGCCAATCCTGAACATCCGTAGCCGATTCCATTCCATGGAACGGCTTTCCACCAAGACTAGTGTATTCCTTGCAAAGCTTGGCGAAATCGACCCTAGGCGCCTGCACTACTGCACCACCACCGTTAGCAGCATTAGGAATTGCCCTATGAACATCCCTAAGCAAATCTCTCATGAAGTCAGTGAACATCGTCCTCATATCAGGAGCATTCCTATTATTGGCCCCTGAACCCGTACCCCTCGTATATCGGCTCATCGTTCAATTTGTAAAGAGAAAATGGTTAACCATCTTCAGTGATGCCAGTGCAATGCGACTTCATCCTTAGATATACAAATAGTACATATATATAACTTTTGAAAACTCAAAATATAACAAATATGCACTCTTATATACGTATACTATCTCTCCCTGGTGTCTTTCCCTAGGTTAACTACGCAACTTAGAGCTCTGATACCAAGTGTGAGGGCCAGCCGCGCACCAGCCGACATTTCCAATGAAACGCGCAATGCCGACGTCCAACCAACACGGGATGGTCGTCAAAAGAAAAGAAAAGAAAAGGGAAGGAATTTGAACGGTGAACCGACAAAGAACCTGTAGTATATCTCACAGCGCACGGAACAAAATATAATAATAACATAACTTGATATAAAAAAGGCGAGACAGTGCATAAGCTGAAAACTAAACCATCATAGCAGTGGAAAGATTCAAAATATAGCTTACAATCTAAACCATCATTATTACAACTTTTAAAACTCTCTCTAAAGCAAAATAGGAAGGTACACTACTAATGCCCAAAGTAGTGACCAGCAATAACACAGGGAGAATATATGGGAACAATACGTGTAAGCCTACTGGTCGTCTCCGGACAGCTACTCGTGCATAACCAGCTAACATGTCTCTAATGTGCTCGTTTAGGAGCACCCAGAGTAATAAGAAGAGACATAAAACTCTGGGTCAGACAAAAGTCTGGTATGAGCGATAAGTAGCAAAAACAGAACAATAATAAGTATGCATAACCATACCTGAACTTGGACCTGCAACCAAAGAGTTAGCACAACAGAATGTACAATACTCAAATGTGACACTAACACATGGTGTGAAAATAATGGGGAGGGGGTGTGCATGTCATGGTGATAGCAAACATCAAACATAGCAATCATCCTCACATCTCTTAGTAAGTGCGTAAAATATACGATATTCACCACTTTGATCACCCAAGTCTTTGTTATGATCACTCTGCCCCCATGGAGTCATGATGGCTCCACTACACTGATTCGTAACTACTAATACTTTGCTATGTCCACTTTGCCCCCAATGGGGTCATGACAACTCCACTGCGCTGGCTCATAGCCCTGCAACGATCACTTTGCCCCATGGAGTCATGGCAACTCCACTACAGTGATCCATAGCCAACATCTGTCTCTCAGTGGTGAGTCAAAGCTATAAACATCGACAACCCCTTTGCACACGTCCCGCATCAAAACCCAACCCATGAAGTTAACTCATTGATCCCAATTAGGACCCTGAGTAATAACCTCCCATTTGGACTTCCTTTGCATCTCGGGTTTTGGTCGAATTGGAGTAGGTCTTCAGAAAAGTCATCCCGTAGAAGTAAAAGTATACATCTGGTTCGGTACTCCATACCCGATTTGGTTCGGTGCTTATAGCCTACGCCTTGGTTTGGTTTGAATATGTGTAGTGCTTCAGTCCTCATTAGTTCGGTTCGGGTCCCTCATTTGGTTCGGTTCGGGTCCCCTTTGTGCTTCCTTCTCACCTCCAGATTCCGATCTGGTTCTCCCTTCATCTCTGATCCGATCCGCTTCTCCTTTTATCTCCGATTCAATTCTCTGCCCCAATTCGATCCAGTTGGCCTTCCGTGTTACCGTACTTTTCCTCTTCTAGGTTCCGATCTGGTTCGGTTTCTCTGCTCAGTTCTCTGATTCGACCCGAGCCCCATAACCCGATCCAATCCGAAACCCTGCACATTTCCCAACGAGCATATATCATCCATTTTCGCCATTCGACGGCGTTTTCGACCATTTTAACCTAACTAAGCAATCATAAAACATTAGCAACATATAGGATCAATCAAAAAGGTCAAAACATCAAGCATATAGATCATTTAATATCAAACATACCTCGTAACCCATGTTTTCCCTTAATCATGATTAACCATAATTAATGATAGGATTAATAAAACATGTCCAAATTATCCCAAATTTTTATCAGAGCCCTAAAATAATATTTAAATTTTTTTACATATTTTTCCAGAATATTATCATGCATAATTTCGCTAATTATCACTAATTACCCTAATTAACCGTAATTAGTGAAAAACAATGCAAATCACTCACCTTAGCCACAAATAAAACTTTATATCTGGAACACTACTGTTTTGGGGCGTTTTCCAATGTAAAACAGCAACTCCAACTCTGATTTGACGCTAATCTTCCTTGATTTGGTGTAGATTAAGTTAATACGCAATTAGAAAGCGATTTGGAATGAATTTAGAAGGTGGAGACCATTGCTAGGGTTAGAGAAATATTTTAGGCGGCTGAGAAAATGAAATGAGACCGTTTCCTAACTAATTTCAGCCTCCCTATAACCCTACTCCCGAAATGGGTTATGGGCCCATATGCTAATTACCCTAGTTGGGCCCGGTTAAGTTGTTTTTCGCCTTACAAACCTTATTTCAGCCATATCTCCCAAACGGTAAGTTTGTTTGATCAATGTGACCACTCTACGGAAAGGTAAACCATCATATGAATCCAATGGAAGTGGTATCAGGTCAAAACTCCTTACCAATCAAAAGTTATGGACGAAACAAAATTCGCCAAGGGTAAAACAATTATTTAAAATTAGCAAAAATCGTGAACATGGGAAATGACCCCAATAGTCGTTCCCCAAAGTTACACGACTATACGACTCCTATGATAATGAAATAAATATTCTACGATCCTCCGATGCGTAGAATGCGGGTCGTTACAGTTACAAGCACGAATCACTGCAAATCCAAGAACCCGGTGGTGGAAAGGAATAACAACAAAACAACACCAAAACTCCCCAAACAATGGCTATAAACAACGAGATGTCTTGCTCCATGACTGGAGCTCAAACCATTTCTTGATCTTTGATTAACCATACCATGGTAGCAAAAATGCTCCATCTCGTGTTACAAACACTGTTGGTGTTGTTGGAGGTCCCCACATCACCATCTCTTCTTAGAGAGAATATGTGATGAGAAAAGAAACCTACCACACAATTGCTTCTCATGGAAACCCGCATAATATTGCCTACACACAACAATGAATAGGGGAGTTTACATAAAGTAACTCTATGAGACAACACACAAGAACAACAAGCTGAATCGAATATAATGGAGCACTAAATTATGGTTACGCCATTGATTAAGCAAAGGATTCAATTCCCGCATCATGAGACAAATCTAGTCATAACTTCCCATTTATAGAACAATGTGCTAAATGGGTCACACATCTACATGGGCAGATCGAACATAGATTCCTAAACACAAAAATCGACATCAAGAAAAAGAGATTTGCTGCAGAATCTCCGAAGTTGGTCAAACAAGAGACCATTCAAATCCGCGTTCAACACAGATTCCTCTAAAATCTGATCGAGATTCTCCTTAGAAAAACCATCAAAAGATAGATTAAATTTTCATCTTTGAAAAGACGATCGTCTTTGAAAGAACCTATACAAACAAGGAATAGCAAAGACGGACGTAGCACAAACACAAATCTTATTCTAAGATCTCAAAGCAGTGGGTCGGTGTAAGCCCAACCGTCTTGCCAGATTCTCTTAGCCTAAAGTAGAAGACCATTTTACTCATTCTGATCTAACCAAATGATCACTACCCAAGGATGAGACTTAAATGATGTGAGTAAGATCGAATAGTGCAACCAGGTGTTATAGGCCAAGAAATGTTCGGAGAGAAGAAATTAGACCTTGGAGTGCTAGTGAGTCGAGATCTAATGCGCAAACAAACGCAAAAAAGGAGGAGACAAGGCGATGACAAGAAGGATAGGAATATGGATCAACTAAATAAGGAAGGAAAGACGAAAGAAAGAAGTTAAGGGGTAATTTGGATGCAACTTTTACGGTTGAGTCCTTGGTAAAAGTTGTACCAAAACTCATCAATTAATTGACCATCCTAGTATAGCACCAAACGGCCAACTACCAAATGGGCTTTGGACAGAGGTTGGACCTTGACCTTATAAGGCCAGATTAAAATATTAATCGTCCTGCATTATCTTTTAAGATTTGACGCAATCCTAAATAATTATCCTCATCAGCGCGGTATTTAAAGACCGTAGTTAAACTCTAAACCAACTCCAAGAATTTATAGTCTCAACAACGATGCTTGGACTACACAACAAATTCCAAAAATAATTTAGCTAGAAATCCATAATATAATTTAAAATGGATTTTCCCCATACCTAGCTGACACCAAACAGACGATTCACGAAATCAAATACCCCAACAAGCAAAATGGATGATTTTTTCTTAGCCTTTTCGAAGAAAAATTTAAAACTTTTCCCAAAAATGGAATTTATTTATAAACTAATGGTTTTGTATTTATGAATCCTTTTTATTATTAATGTTTATATTCCAGTTTTATATTTCAAACCGAAAAAATCTTTTTATGTCCAAAAATGTTAGAGCTTTAGAATCTTAAGGGTAAGTTTTGGTAATTTCAATAAATTATCCAATATATATAGGAAAATGGATACTAAAAATCACAAGGAATATATATTTATTATTTTTATGTTTAGTGGCGTACTCTTTTTCCTTCCTAATTCCATCTTTCCTACCAATCAGACTATAATTATTAAAATCACATCATAGCTCTAAAATTTTGAAATATGAATATATTAAGAATTTAAAACCATATCTTCTCAAATTATTTTCCGAATCCGTATTTGAAAACAGTTGAACTCCATTTTTATTCTTTCCAAATAGTTTTAAAAACTTTCTCCAATACAAGGCTAAAAACTCAATTGAATACTTCAACAAAGGTAGATTCGGAATTTTAACGAAGTAACAAATGATACACCTTGTAATTATATTTTCGAATTGGATACGACATATTAATGTGGGCCTTTCCCCGTTTTGGATCGAGTAATGGTCTTAAATGGAACTACCAACGAAACCAAACCAGCCATTTATGACTATCTCGGTTGTAGCTAGCTTTTCATATTAGCATATATTTTATTCCAGTCCCCAAATCTCGAATCAACGGAATCCACCATATGTCATCTCATGCACTTCACGACGAGATTGCCAACGTACTGTGGGGTAAGATAGAAACGACTAGAAACCCAAACTCAACACATTTCAATTCTTAGTCGCCCAAGGCCCATTTCATATAATTAATCCTACGACTAATTTCTATAGTCGAAATAAATTAGAATATGGTAAGAAAGATGAAGAAAAACAGAAAAGAAAATTGAATTATGTTCTCTTACGATTCCTAATTTAACTAATTCCTCTGATCATTTAACCTAGGCTCTGATACCAAATGTAACACCCCACAATTTTCTGCATCCATATTTTGACAAAATCAAAAGTTGAACACATCTAAGCATAAAGCATGTATATCTGGTATCTGCAATAATATGATAAATATAACTCGCAGCGAAAACAAAATAGGATAAACCAGTATTAACTCAAGTAACTACCCTTTTCAAAGTAAGTCACTTTGCTAATACCGAGCATGAGAGAAAACGAGAACCAAAAGCCAACCTTAAGCACTTGTGAGAACCCGACCTTCTCTAGGAAACCCGAGAGGTTATAATGAGGAGGGTGCTCAGAACAACAAGTTCTGGTGACTAAGAAATTTACAACACAGGTTATAATACACAAATGTATTCCGTATGGTTCAACCCAAGATGTATGCCTAACCAGGTTAGTTATTCTAGCCCAACCTAGTAAATATATACGCACGACTTTACTACTCTTCCCAAAGTAGTATTCCAAATTTATAATACCTAGATAGAACATTTACGTACATATTTGTGAAGCCTTTATACCAATACATAACTGGTTATTTAATCGAGAGTGGGCCCCTAATTATGGGTTTCTATATATATCCTCATTCACTATCCTTTATTATTTAACGCCTCACTATCAATGATAGATAGGGTGGATTCTCCCTGATCGCTTAAGACCCTAGACGGATCTGTTGGTCACTTATTAACCCTCGATAATCAATGTTACATTAAACTAGAGGGCACTAGCTACAGACCCTACTAGTTAGGCCTCAGTCATTCACATATATACCCTTGCCCCGCATAAGGTGAGAGATGGTATTTTATTGTTCGTTATACCTTCTAGCTGATCTTATTTTATGTAATAACCCGGAAATCTGGGTCAATTTAAAATTTTTATTTTGGCAATTTTAGCGAATTTTGATTATTTAAAATGAATTATTTTAAATAATAATGACGAGAAATTTATTTTGAATATAATTCAAACGTATATATTCGTTTGAATCGACGATAGAATATAAATATTTATTTATATTTATAAAAGGGAATTGAAAATGGCGTGGTAGTTCGATAATTCGATTTCAAACTTCAAATGAATGTACCGGGTGCAAAATAAACCGGATTTTAGCAAAACCAAAAATAATAGAATCTAATAGAGAATATCTTTCCAATGAATCCGAAAAATTGAAATTTCATAGCGGGGATCAAAAGATATGTCCAGTTGAAAATTCTGAATAGTCGTTATAGAATTCAGGCCCTTAAAAATGGAAATTTTGCAAACGACCTCGGATTTCGACGAAACCACTTTTGTTAGATCCGGGATGTAAGGTTATTGCTAGATTCCAAATTTCATAATTTTTCGAATCAATATGTGAGCGTGGAAAAGGAAAACGCATTTGACCAGTTTTAGTTGATTTTAATCGACTGGAAAATGGCCATTTTTCAAATGGTCTCAGATTTCGACGAAATTAGTTTTGTTAGGACCGTATCGTCAATACGAAGCTAGAAAATATTTTTCGGGAATTTTTCTAGTTAGTATGTGGCCCCAGTAAATTGAAATACGCGTTCAAATTCAATATATAGAGTTATACTTTGATTTTGACGAAAACTGATCGAAACGGCCGAATCAGCTTGCGGTATATATCCCATTGTGTTTGGAATGGAGGTAATTAGCGATGGACGACATGCGGTGGGTTCGATTTCGAGTTCGAAAATAAAAGTTGCTTTTTGAAATTAAATAATTAAATAAATTAAAAATAAAATATCTCTCTCTCTTCCTATACACTCAGCCTCCCCCTCGTTGACCAAATCAAAATCGAGATGAAAAAAAAAGGTCGCGGCACCCCCCAGGCGATTTCCACGCTCCTCCTCCCCCTTATCACCGTCGCGCCATAGACCGCCATACCCCCCCCCCTTTTTCCTCCTCTGATCCTTCTCCTTCCTCCCTCCTTGTCCTCTCCGCTCGAACCCATCCCTCCCTTCCAATCAAAGACGCGAGCGCCGGAGCCCTCCCCCCAAAAACTCCGACCACCGCGCCTGACCACCCGCGACCCCCCTCCTCCTGCCTTGCGCCAGCGACACTCCACCCCCCCTTTTTTTTCTTTGACGAATCACAGTAAGTTTTTCTTGTTTTGTAGTTTATTTATTTTATTCATTTCATTTTCAGTCTTTCTCATTGTTTAGGAAACTGAATTTTTGTAAAATAAATTTTAATTAAAAATATGTTATCTATAATATAATTTTTAGTTAGAAGAAAGATATGATTTTTAGTGATAGAAACGATATGATTTTCTTGACAAGAAGGATTGATTTTTACCGAAAGAAAAACTATATTTTTTTTAGGAGAAAGGAGAATTTTTTATATAATAAAGAGAATAAAAATATGATTTTTACATTATAGAAGTATTAAAGATTTGATCTTTATTATGTAGAAGGAGCAAAGATGTGATTTTTATATAAGTGGCGATATAAAAATATAATCTTTATTATATGAACACGATATAAAAATATAATCTTTATTATATGAACACCGTTGAAAAAAGAATAGAATTTTTATCTATATAGTAGCAGTATAAAAAAAGTGATTTTTATCCATATAGCGTAGTTATAAAAATGTGATTTTTATATACATAGCAACAATATAAAGATGCGATTTTTATATATTGAATAGAAAAGTAAAAATTCGATTTTTATATATTGAATAGCAAAGTAAAAATTCGATTTTTATATATTTAATAGCGAAGTAAAAATTCGTTTTTTTATATATTGAATAGCAAAGTAAAAATTCGTTTTTTATATATTGAATAGCGAAGTAAAAATTCGTTTTTTATATATTGAATAGCAAAGTAAAAATTCGATTTTTATATATTGAATAGCGGTATAAAAATGTGATTTTTATATATGTAGTGAAAGCGGACAACGAAAGTGACAAAAGGCCAGAATGGCGAAGACTTCTACATTTGAAGTGTCGTGGAGTTGGGATAGCTTTGGTGAGAACTTCTCACCTTTAATTTAATTTTTCTAGTTATAAATATATACTAGGATGCAGACGGTGTTTAATAGAACCCGACACCCGTCGTCCACAGACCATGGACGGCTTGTATGCTCGTTTGTTTGATTTTGATGTGTAGTTGATTGTGTGATGTGATGTGAAATGAAATAAAATATTTATATAGTTAAAAATAGAATTTTTAACGTGTATTTAAAATGAAATAAATAGTTATAAACAAATCAAACGATTTGTTTATATACACACATTTGACTGATATTGATTGGGACGATAAATTTTACACATCGCCCAACTGCACAAATAAAATCTGTGTTTGATTGTTTGAAAACCCCACACGGTTATTGGGGTGATATATGACATACACTAATCCCAATAGTTAGTTGTATGTCGATTGATTGATTGACAGACTGTTATAAACGTTAAATATTTATATTCGATGCTTATACAGTGTCTACACTTTGAATGATGGTTGATTATTCATTGTTGTTATTGTATACATGTGTTGTAGAAAATCCATATAATTAACATTATATGGTAATTGATTGGGCCTCATTCCAGTTTTGAAATAGAATATTTGAAAAGAAATATTCAAAATAGAATATTTGAAAATAGAAATATTTGAAAAAGAAATATTCGAAATAGAATATTTGAAAATAGAAATATATGAAGCAGCGTTGATAGATTGACGCCATTTTGACGTGAACGATATTTATATCGATTTTATTCAAATTGAAGTGAATATTAAAGTGAATTGAAATTTGAATTTAATTGAATTGATTTGAAATTCGAAATAAACTGAAATGATTTGGAATTCGAATTGAAATTGAATAGAAATGAATTTGAATAGAAATTGAATTAACTTGAAAATTCAAATTGAATTGAAAACGAATTGAAATTGAATTAAAAATCGTTTTGAAAAGGAAATCGACGAAATATATATTATATATATAATATAATGGCCTGAAAGAACACACCGCGCCGCGGCAGTTCGCGAATTTCGACCATTGACTTCGAATGGAGATTACGGGAGATCCGACCGTCGGATTCTCCTAAAACTGGAACTTTTGGGTTCGTATCGAAAAGAGCTTTCCAATGAATATTAGAAATTAGAAATATAACGGATGGATTTGGAATTATGTCCAAATCAAATTTGGAAAAGGTCGTTGTAAGTGCAGTTCGATGGATGTTGATGGAAATCGACTGTACGGGCCTTGATAAAATTATTAAAAATAGTAATAATTTGTGTAAAATCATAAGAAATGATTTAGGAAGAATCGGGATGAAAAACTCCATATTTGAAAAGATAAAGATAGATTTTTATCGAAATGAACTAGTTTTGAACTAGAATTATAATTCTATTTATTTTTAAATAAATAAATTGGATTTGAAATGGTTTTGAAAATAACCAGAATTTCCAATAATTATATTGGAATGGATTTGAATCAAAATTGTCTTCGGAATATTTCGATGTTGGATTTCGTGATGATACAGATATTGTTATGGGAATTTGAAAGATACATATATATATATATATATATCGTTATTTCCAATACGATATTTGTTGGTTGTAGAATTTGATATTGAATATAAGCCGATATATTTTCTTTTCAGAGCCTTGTATTTAATGTCAAATGTGATTTGGGATTGTCGTGAATGGTGTCTTCATTAACACTGTTCCTAAGCCCAGTTGAGAAAATGATTAAATCTTTTTAAGTTAGATTTAATGAAGTGTACCAATTAAATAATATTTAATTGGAATTGAATTCGAATTGACTCTTGGGTTTATCGTGAACATTGTTTTATATAACACTTGTTCTTTAACCCGATAATTAATGAAATGTGATTTTGGGTTGTCGTGAACGGTATCTTTAATAATATTGTTCTTAGACCCAAAGGAGTTAAGAAAATCAGAAACTAACTGGAGGTTAGTTAAGTTGAATGGTTTCTGAGGTATTGATCTGATGTTGGTTTCGGCCTTCGGGGTTAATACTTAGGGAACTGCTCACTTGCTAATTTACGGTTATGGACTGATTTAAATGTGATGTAATTTTGGGTTTATCGTGAACCGTGTTTTAAATGACACTGATTCTTTAACCCAGTCACAGATTAAAACTAAGTGGAGTTTTAATGAATCTTTAATTAGATTGAAATGATCGAGGATGGAGTATCACTAGTTTTGCTCCAGGCGTTAGTTAAATCTTTAATTAGGTTTGAACGTGAAATGGTAATTGAATTTACCAATAACACCGTGGTGTTAGATATGAAGTATAACCAGTTTTACTTCATGGGATGAACAGGTTGGGATTGGGAAATTAAAACAAATGATTACTTCGGTAAGGTTCGTTAATCCCGACTAGTTGAATCGAAATTCAAAAGAAGATTAAAGAATAAATTCAAGGGATTTATCTTCGATAAAATTAATGGGAACCTTTCCCTATGAATGTGAAATTTAGAAACTAACTGTCGGTTAGCTAAGCAGAATGGTTTTCTGGATATTGATCTGATGTTGGTTTCGGCCTTCGGGGTTAATATTTGGGGGATTATTCTCTTGATTAATTTACGGTTAGTGACTGATGAATTGGAATGAGGCGTATGTTGTGTTCGTGTAACACTTATTTAAAGTATACGTGAGTTATTCGGGAAGACCGGGTTTATCCCATTCTGAATAACTGATTCGACGATAATTCGGAGATGATGACGGTGGTTGAAGACCAGAGGTCTTCACGTCTTTTGGATAATTACTGATGATCTTGATTGGGCTGTACACCCAAGAAGATGGAAACAGTTGGTGATCGTCCAGACGTACTTGGAGATCGATGGATATGCGGGGTACTAGGTGCCTCCGGTTTCGTTCAGACCCAGAACGAACTTGTAAATGGACTGTGTGTCTGACATTGGATTTTAGTCTGTGTGATTGATTTCTATTAAATATATATCTGTTTGGAGGCGGAGAATTTATTCTCTTGCTTAACGCCCTTCTCTGAGACGTACGAGCTCAGGGGTTATATGCTGATGGAGATCAAACGCATAGAGTGAATTGCCTGTGTGGCATGCCTAAGTGGCAAATGATCAAGGCTTCTGTTAAAACGCAAAGTCTTGTGGTTGATGATCGAAGCACGGCCGTTGTGGCGTAGCTTTGTGTAACGTTTACTTCGCGAGTTTCACACCCGGTATGAACCAAAAAGGGAGACGGACCTCAGGGAGGACATGCGTTTCTTTCTAGTTAGAAATGGCATCAGTGGTTTTACACGCCCCGACGAGTTTGACTTATGTGGTTGTTGCTGTTGCGAGGCGCCTCGGTTTGATCGGACGATCCGGGTCCGATGGAGCCATTTGTTGGCTCATTTACGCCCCAAAGGGCGGGGAAACGCAGTGTTCAGGCATTTTAATCCACATCGGTGGACCGACCCTGTCGCTCCAAGGGCCCACCTGAGTCTGGGTCCTGAGGCTCGGGCTAGAGAGTCTCGAATCGGTAGAGGACTATCTTTTGCCTCAGTTCATAGATGGAAATCCAATTTCCAAATACGTGATTCTGCGGTTTTATTTGTAGAGCCTAGTATGGCGACATAGTGGGATGGGGCGCTTATGCCGTCTATGATTGATACTTATGATTTGAAGATTGGTTTATACACTATGCACTTATAATAGTATCAAATTATTTGTTTTAAACGTATCAAGCATTCTTGGCTATTATAAGGTAAAAACCCTATCCTCCGGCTTGCGTTGCATTGTGTGATGGGAACTGGGTCTTATAATAGCTTCATTTTTCTTTATTTAGCATTGCGTTGTTTGTTTTATGCACTGGTATTCTTGGGAGGAAACCCGTTCCGTGTTATACGGCGTGGTCCCTTGATTTGCCTAACTTTAAACATAAAGATTAATAACTGTTTTAGTTCTCACACCAGTCACATGACTGACCTGGAGTTTATTGTTTTGACCTAAACTCTGGGTGCCCTTATTTTGACACGGGCAGCTAATAGTTTTGGTTTTGCAGATTTATATTCACAGGATCATGGTTTATAGCTGGAACGATATCCGGAAAGTTGTGTATCCGTATATCTCCTTCTAGTTGTGTTTTGTATTATTTCCGCTGCTATGTAATTTATTGTAATCTCTGATATTTTCTGTTGTGTAGTATTCATTTATACTCTGTATATTCTTGTAATCTAATGGATTGTTGTAATAACAATGAAATGTTCTTCCGTCTGCGTCCTATTTTTTTGTGTTCTCGAAACAATCAGGCGTTTCGAACGGTCTGGGTCGGTTTAGCGACTGATTCGAGTCGAGCGAAATTCCTTTTCGTTACATTTTATAACCTGCTTAGTCGCTTATTACTTCCCGTAGGATAGGTAGCCATATCTGACGTTTTAGTTTCCAAGTTTGGGTAGGCCCACACACACCTGCCATTTAAGACCTCTAAATTTGAAGACCTGTTCCCAAGTAGACTCTTCAACCCTAGTCACTTAGCCGTTTAGGACCCAGGAAGCGGACTATACATAATGGTTATTAATTTGTGCCCTATTTGCCTTTAATACCTTTCCCTATTTGGGATAAAGGGGGTTGTGTTATGAAGACATTCCCGTTTGGTCTCTCTTCAAGGAAATACTACACGCATGTGATTCATTGTCGTCGCGGGTTCGTATGGTAAATAATATTTTACATTATTAACCTACTAAGTCCAACTATATTTAATTACAATTTCTATATTCATTAATACAAATAACGAAGGTTATATTCTCTTTACCCTAGAATGTTTACTTGGTTACCTCCTAAATTGGATTTAGTATTTAAACAAAAATCAGTATCCCTTAAACTCCCTATGACACCCATTTACTTCTCATTTCATTGTTTATATTCCTTTTTATGACCATAACGGTGATATTTTCCTAAGGCAACCATTTATCTTAAATTTCCATTGATTACAATTAATGTCCTTTACGAGCCTAACGACCATGATTTTCCTAAGACATTAATTACAATGGAATATGCCTCTCTTATCTGTCCCGAATGTATTTAATTAGTGTACCCCAACGGACATTTCTAATTTTATTTATTTGTTTGTTGTCTGTTATAAATATATATATTTATGCACCGGGCCCCTCAGGTTAAGTTGACTGCCTGTGGGTGCTGGATTTGTTGGTCGGTTCCGGGCAGGTTTCTACCGTAAGTTGAACTTAACCTTGTGCCTTAGTACATTTATATTAACACATTAGACCCCTCACATTAAATTGACTACGTATGGTTGCTGCATTTGTCGGTCAGTTCTGGACAGGATTATATCACAAGTGAGCTTAACCTTGTGTATAAATGCAATTAAAATTCAAACTTCCTAATTGGGGTATACAACATATTTCCTAGATAAATTTTAGGAATTGTAACCATTATCCTATCATATTCACTTTTACAATAGTTATTTGTTGATTTGTGGTCGTATTTATAGTAATTAATTTAATTAATTGCTACAAATTGTCACCACAAATATATTCATTTAATATGGAATACAACTTACATATATGATTCCATAAATGAATATTATCCACTCATTCAACATTCCATATAACGTATATTTTACTATTTTACGCTGATTCGGACGGATAATATGTATATATTTATTTTTAGATTTTCGTGCGGTCAATGTAGTTATTATTATTTATTATTTTGCAATACTTATTCTTAAATTAATGATTTGGTCTAATCAATTAACCAAACATTCCTTTTTATATTCAACCTTGCCAAAAAGGTTTCAAGTCTCATAAGGACCGTTATTCGTAATCATTGTAAATAATGCCTAATTTGTGGAATTGACATATTTCCAAATCGTAAGAAATATATATAATATGTATATATTGGAATGGTCGATGCAAATTACATACAATTATATGTATTTATATGTATTTATATTTATATGTACCTTTGCACCACTTTTCCCTTTTTAATCTTTTTTTCATACTTCTTGTGATTCCAAAATAATGTCTCTTTATATTTTAGGAGGAAAATGATATATTTACTATGCTTAAGCCAAAACCCAACAATATTGAATATAAATAGGAATATTTCTTTTATTCTTACAATCGCATAATTTAACAATCATATCTTTCCAAATTCACATAATTTACCAATTTCACCTTTTTACCCAAATTCACATATTTTATATTTTCAACACTGAACTAAAGATCTAGAATATAACTACAACTAATTAGTGTTTAACGGGACTGATTTCCAGATCTACAGTATTATGCAATGTCCACAATACATTCTATAACATAATTGTAGTATATTTCATGACATAAATGCAGGAATAGGTGTAAGCAAGTTTAAGGAATCCTACAATTTATTTTATACATAGCCATAGTGTACAATTCACAAGTTTTACACTTTTTATATCCAGATCTAATTAGTGGCAGTCTAATTACAGCAATTTATTTATCAGATCTGATAGGCATAGGCATAAAAATTGAATATATTACAAACGAGATAAATACATTATTATAAATGTATATATAAATTTCCCACTCACCTTATAGCCTCCAAATTCACTTGTTTGAACCATTTTAGGCCTATAATCTCCAAATTCTTATAAATCTACAATTTATCTAGTAAGGGGAAAGTTCTAGATCTGTAGAAATGTAAGAAAAAGGGAAAATGGTGAGAATCTATTGTTGAGCACCAAATTGCATTCTTTTCCGTTGAATCTGTCTATCCTCTCAATTTCATATGAATTGGATTTTATTTATTTGTATGTATATATTTTTAATTGAAGAAATTAGGTTAGAGGAAAATGGCAGAGCTTCGCTGATGTTATAGATTTTAAATGGAAAAAGAATGAGGCCTTACCCCTTTATTTATAGGGGTGGAATTGGCCTTGGATCATCGGGTCTATTTTTATTAACATCCATCCCTTCATTTTATAATTTGATATGACAAAACCATAGTCGTCACTGCCTGGCTCGACCAAGCAGTCGCAGTTGGCGGTCGACCACGCTGGTCGACCAGTTGTTCGACCTGGTAGTGAGGTGACTGGGGTAATTAATTTTTACTATTTATTAATTATTCTATTTTATTTGTTTTCCATCCATTTTCGTATTTCGCCCATAACTTTTTCATACAGACTCCATTCGCGAAACTCCAAACATGAAAGTTGACTAGAATTCCAAGACGAACGCAACGGTTAAAATTTCGTGGTCAAATTCCAACATTTGTAGAAATTCCTTTTTTGAGCTTCTAATTAAATAACTTTTTATTGTCAAAATTTCGGGTTCTTACAGAACAAGAATTTTCCTCAACAGCCGAGGAGGACTTAATGCGCCTGAGTAGCAGAACATGACTTTAAATTAATATAAAAGTTTCTAGACTATTTGTGTTCTTGATAACACTGATATGTCTTTTTACAGCATGCGTATATATAGTTTAAGTGTATGAAGATAAGAAAGTAGTTATTGATTTGAATGTAAAGTATGAAGGCGAATTCAAGCAATATATATATATATATATATATATTATGCTGAAAATAGTGAGTAATAGAAATGTATAGATATATCAGAGAAAAATGTTGATATATTATTGTTTAAATGGTAGCAACTATTGGCGAAAAGGTTTGGTTGAAAAGTAGTGTCTAAATTTATTTATATACGGTCGTTTCACTTCGTATAAAATAGTCTCTTTAGGAAAATTGATCATTGGAAAAATTAAGTCGACTAAAGTTCAAGCCAGTTAACTAAAAATTCAAAACGTATATATATATATATATATATATGTATATGTATATGTATGTATGTATGTGTGTATATATATATAGTTGTGCATGTGTGCAAATTGCACTAAATATCATAGGTCAGTCGACTGACCTGGATAATTTTGTGCAATCCTGCACATTGCACGGTTATGCATATTTTTTTGAAAATTTGCACAGTTGTGTGTGTATATATATAATATTAGTAACATGGGTTCTTATGCTTAGTTACATATATATATATATATACTATACTTGTATATATACTATTAGATTTAAATAGAAAATCTATGTACATACATAAGCTAGTGTCAAATCAAAATTAATTAATTTTTCATACATAAAAACAACTTAAGGAGAGATTTTAACAATTTTATTCTAAGACTCAAGACTCGATAAATAAGAAGTTTGTGCACTCTCTTTTTGTCACTTTAATCATCGAATCTTCGTATCATTGAGTAAACATTTTTTCATGAATCAAAACCATAACTTAACTGGTATAGCCTCTCCGACACATTTCATAACCTTAAACCTTTGCACTGGAATTCATATCCCTGCCTTTAACTCCCGAGGTCAGTATTAACTTTTTCCCCAGCTTTCATATCCCCGAATACCACTCCTAAATTTTGTATCCTAGTGCCACGTGTACTTAAATGCGAAAAAAAAGCCAAGAAGAGGGATACAAAGTCAGGAAAAGCAACGGGGTATGAAGACAGAAAGGACAGAAAAAGACCAAGTCATAGGATATGTACCAACCTCGGGGCCGGTACCGATCTCGGGGTACGAAAAATTATGACACCTGCCTGCCACCCTCCGCTTCTTACCTACTCCCACATTCTCCTTCTTCCTATAAATACCCTTCATTCTGCTACAAAAAAGGTTAAAACCTTGCTTATTTAACACTTTTGGAAGAAGATATTGCCTCCTTGAACTCCAAGCTTGCTCCATCACTCCGGGAAGTAGAAACTTACCCCTTTACTATAACAACCCGCATTTTACATATCGTAGGATCGTAAAATATTTTTATTTAATACCCTGAGGGTTCGATCATTCTCAAATTTGATGTGTTGGTTACGGGGATGTGAGACATGTCCATAATTTTTACTAATTTTATTTGTGACCATTTTAACCCTGTTCGTTTTGTACAAGGCATAACATTTTATTTGAGTCGAATCAGGGGCTGAGATCGATTTCATTGGAAAGGAAATGGTGTTGCCAATTCTGGAGAGTGGTCACGTTAAAGATTTGGTTCAGCGATTTGGGAGGAATCGCTGTTTTAGTGTTTCGTAATTCCTGTGCAGGTTGGCTAGTCATTAATGGGCTGAATTGGTGTGACCCATTAGTGGTCTGGTTAGAGGCTGTAAATAGGGGTAGAGGTATGTAGAATAGTTTAATTTCTTCATTCTCTCATTTGGTTGAGCTCGTGATCCTCCTTCCTCAATCAAATATATATTTCCTCCAATTAAATTCTAGATCTACGCAAGAAGAGTGAAGATCTGCATCAAGCAAAGCTAGATCTACATCAAGTGAAGGGAGATCACATCAAATTGAGAGTTTGAAGATCATTCTTTGCTGTCTGGATTGGGAATTTAGCGATTTCAAGTTATTTTGAAGAATTGGTGAGTGATAAGCATATCTTGCACCGATTCCATCAAGTATATGGGTTGTTTGATCTTATTTTCATCATTTCAAGTTGTTTTCACCTAGATCTACATCATGGTAAGTATATTTTCATTTGAATCACCATAAGATCTAATCTAGCAACTTAAATCGATAATTCTTATGATAATTCATATGTATATGCAAGTTTGGATCCATTGTTTTGTTTATTCATTGATTTATCATGATTTGGTGAATTCTATATGGTTGTTGATGATAAATTGATGTGCAAGTGTCATCTGATGATTTCGTGAAGTGTTGAATATTGAATTGATCGATTTGGATGATGTGGGTAAATTGGTGTCAAGTTCATCGATGAATTGATCGAGTTTGGCGATAGATCGGTTGGAAAAGAAAGGGATTGGTAGAGAATCAAGTCAGTTTGCATGGCTTGTGATCCAAAAATCGATGGGTCATTCGGGTAGAGTCATGGGCACTTGGTCAGGTCGTTCGCGACCCATGGCAGATCATTCGTATGCATATGCTGATGGGCCGGCTAGTGTGGATGGCTTTAGGTCAATGAGCTCCTGAAGGAATTGGGTCGTTGGGTTTATGAAGGAAGTGGGTCGTTCTGCTTGAGTGCAAGTTAGGCCGTTTTGCTTTGGTGCAAGGCGGGTCGTATGTGTTAGATTGGGTCGGTGGAAGTCAGGTTGTCCGAAGTTCTAAGGAACAATGATAGGCGGGTCGTAGCAAAGTTGGGTCGGGTCGTTGAGCTCATAAAACGACCTGATGGAGTTGGGTCATTGGGTTGGTGGACCGACCTGGTGATGGGTCGGTGGACGACTCGAATGATGAAGGGAGATGACCCAGCTCATATTGACCATATATTGTTAAGTTTTGGGTCCAGTGATGGACATAGCTTCGAAGTGAATTCAAGGTGGAATGTTCGAAGTGTTGTAGGATGTTCTTTGATCAATGAAAAACAATGAATGTGAAGACGACTCAAACACGTTGAGTTATGGATAATGGTTGCTCGAGAAGTTGCTTAAGCTTATGAACAGTCATCAGGTTGGATGGCTAGAGATATCGAAGGCTAAGAAATTATCGTTGATCGGAGGTTCTAGCAGACTCAAAGCAAGGGTATAATGGGGATGCACAAAAGACTAGATGTTAGCCAATCGAGTACCCTGGGTATCGTGGAAAGGCCTAGTTGTCATCGTTGAGTAAGGCAAACATACGTATCATGGAAAGGCGTTTGGAGTTTTGTTAGAACCAGGGTTACATTTAACCTTTGACGAAAGGCAAGGTCGGCCAGTCATACGATTAATGATGGTCTCAAACACAATTTCAAACTAAAATCATGCCTCCTCGATCTAAGAAACTCAAACAAATGGTTATCGGTCCTACATATGATTAGACAAACAATGGCTAAACAATGATGTTGCAATTTAAGGATTCAAAGTCGTGAAGGATTCAAAGTTCTATCCGGGATCGTTTATCAAGCTCATTGAATTCACTGCATATCAAATTCAGCAAATTGCAAGGTCCATTCATTTTGAATCACTAATTGATTTTCAAGCTAATAATAAGAAATTAGATCATTTTCTTATCAAGTTATTTCTGGCCGAACTTAACCTGGACTTTGAAAAACCTCGTGGATAGAAACATTGTGATATGGTCTAATATTTGCGGAATTTCTATATTTATCCCGATTGCTCGTATATGTCGTATACTACATTGTGCATTTGAAGGGACTAATTTTGATGATATTGAAGTTGATATGGATGAAAAGGGGTGAAGTTTCACATTGATTCCTATCCAATAGCTTAGTTGATATGTCGAAGTTAAAATCAAGTCCCTTACGAGCCCAAGCTCGCATTTTACACTGAACTTTGATTCGATCTCTCCAACCTCCCACTGATAGTTATGTATATAAAAGGGATTTTCAAGCGTTATATGCCATCTACAACAATGTTCAAGTGAACTGGGCGAAGATAATAGTGGATGAGTTTCTCGACATAACATATAAACGAACATATAAAACGATCCATTATGGTGCATATATCATGTGTATTCTTCTATAATCGGAAGGTAAGCTTACCGAATCCACGACATCTTCGAAAGGAGAAATTGGTGCGAAGACCTTTGCCTTGATGCGTATTCCCGCTAGGCCACAAACTCTCAATATAATCTCCTTTGAGCATTGGCAGATAAATGTTGCTAATAAAATAGCATAACCTACCAAGCCTACAACCTCCAAAAGACCATCTTCTTCTACGGCGCCAGATGATGAAGATACTATACAAGTTGTTAGTCTGAAAGAAAAACCAAAGAAAGCTCTTGCAAGTATTTCCAATAATCAATTGAAATTCCAAAAACAAATGGCTAAATTGAAAGATAAGACAAAGATGCGTTTTAATTCGATCAAGGGCATTTTTTCAAAGATTTGGAATATAATTTCTTACATTGGTACATCTTCTTCCGAGGTTTACGAACTCACTACCTTCGAATGGTCCACTGAGGATGAAAACGATGACGACAACGACGAGTGTAATGCCCCACCTCTATACTTACGTTAGCTAAGGCTATTGCAAGCAATGGTGTCAACTAACCCGCAGAATAAGGCTGTTGAGGAGCGACCATTTGTATATTAGCTTTGAACGAGTGTTAAACATATTGGGTAATATGGTCTTACATTTTCAATTTCTTGTGAGGAAATCTGACATATCCAATTCAAGTTCAAATATACTGCACAGAGGCTATATGTAATTTGGAAACAATATAAAATACATAAAAGAATAATTAGAGTCAGACACAGAATTTCATATCACAAAGGCAGAATAGATATGAATAAAAACACCACAGTGTATACATAGAGGTAGTGTCCAAACAAGGTCCACTATATTACAAAAGAATAGATAATAATACATGCCAAAAGAGTGTGAATATAAAAGAGTCACTGTCTCATATACATATCAACATAAACTACAACACTAGTGTAGTGAGCCAAAATAAAGAATTGGATCTAGCTAGAAGTCATGTGGAAGCACGTGCAACACCTCGGTCTGAACCAAGTATTATTTATAAGGAAATAAAAATAAATGGATCAGTCTAATTGTACTTATCTCATAAACTGGGATATAGAAGAAGATATGAAAAAATATAGGCATATATGCAAAAGTATTCATGTTTACACATGAGTATGAAACCCTAAAAACGTCTAACCAATACCCAATGAGATCCACACACAACACAACCCACACGATGAACCGAAGTTCCCCACGAATCCGAAGGTCGCTACACACCATACAAGTTGAACCGAAGTTCCCCGCGAATACAAAGATCGCTAAACAACATGAACCGAAGTTCCCCGTGAATACGAAGATCGCCAAACAACACGAACAGAAGTTCCCGGCGAATCCAAAGATCACCGAACAACACGAACCGAAGTTATCTGCGGATCTGAAGATCTCCAAACAACATAAACGAAGTTCCCCGCGATTCCGAAGATCGCCAAACAACATGAATCGAAGTTCCCGGCGAATCCGTAAATCGTCATTAGTGCAAGATACTCCCAACTTAGTAAATATAAGAGTTAAGCTACATGTCCCTAGCCACTTGCTCTAGTCAAATATTTACAAACAAGTTGTTGAAATGTCATGTATGACTTAAGGATCTTTATATATGGACTTAAGCGGAATTGACTATAATATAATAACTTGTATGATACAATAGTTATGCAAATAAACTAAGCTATAGAGATATATCAAAAATAAATAAAAGCAGTAAGTAAAGACACCATGAAATTTATACTGGTTAGGACTTCCTGTCCTACGTCCAATCCGGAAGCACCTCTTCGGAATTCACTAAGAACGTCCTCCCTTCACCCGGAGGAATAGGTCACAATACACCTGAGTACCAACAAGGATGTCCGCGCCTTAGCTCCAACACAGGACTTCACAGTTACAAAGATTTTTGACTTCTGAATGTGTTCTCGTATCAACACTGAATAGTCACGATTAAGTACACCCTTCCTATAATCTTATCCTCAA
Organism: Allium sativum; assembly: GCA_030737875.1. Lineage (NCBI taxonomy): Eukaryota > Viridiplantae > Streptophyta > Magnoliopsida > Asparagales > Amaryllidaceae > Allium > Allium sativum. The sequence goes on along the minus strand of CM060918.1, from coordinate 43,888,589 downwards.
GTATATGATGCGTATGTGAAGACTAAAGGAAGTATATTACTTGTTGAATCAAGAGGTATGAAATAATTTCAATGATTCAACAAGCAATTTTTTTTGAACATTAAAGAGCTTTTAGAATGCGGAGAGTACAGAGATGTAAATCAAAAATTAAAATTGAATAAGTGAGAATCGGTGATTTGGAATTGAAGATAATGGTGTTTATATAATAGTAGAAGAGTAGCAACCTTTCACGAATAATTATTTCCAAGAGATATGGCCATTTCTATTCAGGAATGAATAGAAATCTATTCATGAAAGGAGGTGACTTTTAATAAAAAGTTGTTTTTTCGAAATCAGTCAACTATTCTGCATTTCACCAATCAACTGGTCGATTATATAATACTGTGTGTGTGTGTGTATATATATATGATTAGGAACTGGCCATTACTGGACTTTGGTTTTCTGACCAGTCGACTCGTCTGGGTTTTCACCAGTGACTGGTTAGTAAAACCAGTCCAGTATAAGCTACTTTCTGATCATATATTCATATATATATATATATATATATATATATATATATATTATAGCTACCCTCCCTCTCGATCGATCCAAATCGATCGTTAAACCAACTTAAATCGAACCAAAAAGGCGGATGCACTAACTTTGGGCGTACAACACATCAGAACAAACAACAGAAGACTTTTATAAACATCATAATAATGTTACATCAGAATACAGAACATCAAAGTATCAAAAATAATATACAGCGGAAAATAATTTTCAATAAATGTAAATGCAGCGGAAAAAAATAAACTAACACAGCGGAAGACTATCAATGCTCTGGACACAACTTTAAACTTTGATCCAAAATCCTGCTAAATGAAATAATTTGCAAAAACAAAATTACTGATTGCCCGTGTGGAAAATATGGGCACCCGGAGTTTAAGTTAAAATAATAAACTCCGAGTCAGTCATGGGACTGGTGTGAGAACTCAAAACAGTTATTAACTTTACTCTAAAATATGGTACATCACGGGACCACGCTGCATAACACGGAACAGGTTTACCCCTATGAATACCAGTGCTTAAACAATAACCAATAATAGATATATGGATCTACAATGCATCATAGAACAAGAAATTTTCAAATCTACCCATTTAGGCTTAACCAGAAATCTAGATTTTTCAAAATCCAATTCACTTTACAGAAATTATTCCTAGGGACTTTATTCCCCGATTTCTTATTTCAAAACACCTGAAATACATACCTAGATTTCATATCAAAATAGATTTCACTTCGGGGTATCATACCAAAATCTTTGGAAATATGAATTCCAAAACATAACAATGCATACAAACAAGTATGCAACCAAATATCGGGCTCCCCTTAGATAAGGCAAAGGGTACGCACCTCACCAACTTGATATATATATATATATGTGTGTGTGTGTGTGTGCGTGTGTGTGTGCGTGTGCGTGTGTGTGCGCGCACCTCCCACGATGGAGCAGACTACACTGACGATGCACAATCCCACGCCCTCGGGGACTACACCGCCATCTCACCCATACTTTTAGTCGTCCAGGTTACCAGAATCTTTAGCCACATACTAAATCATTTTTATATCCCGAAGTAGGGAAAATCATTTCACAACATAATAATCACAAGTACTTTCCAAAATATAATACTTTACATTAGCAATTCACACATATGAATAACCTTTGAGCTCATACTTCTCCAAGAAGGGTGTTAAGCAAGAGAATAAATTCTTCGCCACCAAACAGATACATCATCAATAGCAACCAATTGGTTATGTGGTGAACTACAATGTCAAACACATGATACATTTCGAAACCATTTCGACAACATCGGGTTAGCCCTCGAAATCCTTTCTGTTTTATGAAACATTTTTATAAAACATTCTCTGCTTAAAATCGGGAATACATTTCTTTTCACTTAAGAAAAATATCATTTCAAAATCATTCATTAAATTTGAAATGAACTCCACAACATCGCTAAACATCTCATAGTCAAATCGTTAAGTGTTTCACAAGATGTTAGCATACAAATATTTCTACACAAACCAATGCTAAATGTAAAAGCATATTTTGCTCATAAACTGGTCGAGCACAATCCAAACAGCCAATCAATCACAATCAATATCAACAACCAAGTGTATTTGGTTTATATCACATCTTAAATTTTTGGTAATTTAATTACCATCTGTTCATTCAAATCTAATTCAAGATTCATTAAACTCCAATTGGTTTTAATCTCACAAATCATTACTTAATGATTATTCAACTTTCTAGACATTAATCCTGTCATTAACTGGGTTAAAGAATAGATGTCATTTAAAACAAAATTCACAATAAACCCAAAATCATCTTCCATCAAAATGGAATCTTCACGAAAATCATAACAGTATATAATCGATATAAATTTCCGTATCAAATCAATACTATAAATGGAATAAGGCAAAGCCTTTTAAATTTCATATATAGTAACGATCTTCTTTTACAAAAGCACATCTCGATTATTACCAAATCGAATTCTATTCAATTCCAATTTAATAGATTAAATTAGAAAACTTTACTTTGGAAAATTCCATTAATCTTAATTGAAAGATTTATAAATTCCAAATCATATCTTCACTGTTAATTGGGTTAAAGAACAAATGTTATTTAAAACATTGTTCACTATAAACCCCAAAATCCAATTTGATATTAAATATAAGGCCCTAAAACGAAATTATACAGGCTTACATTCAATATCAAGTTCTAAAACCAACACATATCATATGGGAAATAACGATATATATCCATCTTCTAAATTCCTCCACAATATCTGTACAATCAAGGAATCCAATATCGAAATATTCCGAAGATTATTTCCTCTCAAATCCATTCCAATTCATAACTCAAAAAATTCTGATTATATCAAAACCATTTCAAATCCAATTTATTTCTTTAAAAATATTGGATTATTATACTAGTTAAATAACTAGTTCATTTCGGTAAAAATATATTTTTATCTTTCCAAACGTAGAAATTTTCATACAAAACCCTTCCAAATCATTTATTATGATTTTACATAATTTTTCCATATTTTTAATAAATTTATTAAGGCCTTTACAATCGGTTTCCAATAATGGCCACCAAACTGCATCCATAGCGACCTTTTCTGAAATTTTAAACTGGACATAACTTTCAATTTATATTATAAAAACTCAGTTTCTTACATTCATTGGAAAGATATAGTTAAGTAGATTCTAACGTTTTTGGTTTTACTGAAATTCGATTTATTTTGAACCTATATATTCAATTGAAATTAGAAATCGAATTTTCAAACTATCGCGCCATTTCAGGCTCGTTTTATAATTAAAATAAATTTATACATTCTAACTTCGATTTAAACAAATTTTAGTCATTATTATTTAAAATTAATCATTTTAAATATTCAAAATCAATTAAAATAGCTAAAATAAAAAATTTAAATTGGTTCTGAAATACCGGGTTGTTACATATATATTTAGAAAATTTTGCATTTGTGTTATACTTTGAGGATAGATTTTAACTTATTTCTAACACAACTAAATACTTATATGTATGTATATATATATATATGAATTTAGCTCTCCACTTTGATCTTTAGTGATATACATTTCCATTTGTCATGAATCGAAAATATCGCAGATCAACATTCTCCCCCTTTTTAATTGATGACAACACTTTCATTCTGTTGAAATACTGAATTGCTCCCCCTGAATGTATGCTTGTATATATATATATATATATATATATATATATATATTCAGTTCCCCGTGAATTTCTGCATCATTTGGTTAGTTCATAATATAATATTTACTAACCGTGCAATTTCCTATAACAAAATGTTAGCATACATAGATAGTATATTTGATATATGATCATAAATTGATACACTATTCTCCCCCTTTTGTCATCGATAAAAAAGAATAAATGTCATGAGAATAGGTAGTAATGGACATAATGAGAAAACATACATGTTTTAGATAACCATAGATTTCATTTAGAGAGAAAAACAGTTTCAACGTAACTAAAAACAAAAGATAAGGCCATTTAGTATAAGCCCTTTGAAGTTTCAAAGACAAAAGTACTTATAAAGCAAACCGGGATTATTTAACACAAATACCATGAAGTTTAAAACCTAGAAAACTAGCAAAGCAAACTTATTATAAGACATACTACTAAAACATAAGAAAACAAACTAGATTTCATCGGATTCCGTGCTCTTCGAAAATGTCCAAAGGAGATATTGTCCTTTTTCCCTGATCCGTTGCTTGGCTAGAGGATGCAAGAGTACATGAGATGGCAGTCCACATGTTTCCTAAGAACTTCTTGGATTTTCCTAAAAAATTGTCCATCTTTTTATCCACTCTCTTAAGTCGTGCTTCCAAAAGAAGTTGATTACGAAAAAGAACATCAATTGCTTTCCTAGAGGATTGTGAAGCTTCTAGACGAACATCTTCTGGATTTGCATGAGTGGAACTCGAAGATAGTTTAGTTGTATCTCGTTTCTTCCAATATTCTAAACTCATAATTCGTCAGAATGCTGGCTGCATCTTCATCATTTTTAAGTTCTTGCTATCGAGGATTTTCACTTCATATTTGATAGAGTTTGGTTCCAGTATTTTTTCATCCATGAAAACCCACATAAGATATTCTCCATGGTAGAAATAAGTAGAAGGTCCATGTGTGAAAGTCAAAATGTGATCTAATATAGTTTACATCCAATTTTCCTTTGTATCACTATAAATTGCACAGTGAGCCAGGAAAGTTTCCGCATAAACACGATCAAAGGTTCCGCAATGAGGAAAAATTATATGAGTAAGAGCATGATGGAGAAGTCTTGTTGCAGGTCTTAGTCCTTTTGCTCATGATCCATTAGAGTCATCATCAATGAAAAGGTGATTAACTTCATCTCTAACACCAAATTGACATTCCACTTCCGTGAATGGTATGCCATCCGTAGGAGAATTCAAGATATGACCTAGTCTATCAATGGAAATGAAAACCAATTACCTGCAAACTAAGCTCCAAGCACAATTCTCCGGATTATTAGGAGTTTTGATGATCCAAGTTTAGATTAGCTAAGAAGAGCTTTATCATAGTAGCGTTTAATGTATGATTGTTTTGAGATAAATCCATTAATGATTCGAGTCTACCTTTTTGAGCCAATTTTTGAAGACCGTATGATTTGAAATCAGAGAATTTGGCAAATACTCCTTTAGAGATCTTTACTTTTTCAAGAACTCTCCATCTTTTCATTTCTACATCATTCTATAGCCATTTGTTAATGGATGGATATATTTGTTTCTTTTCCTTAAATGATGATCCACTTTCTCTTTGCCTTTTAGGAGGAGCCATTCAGTTTGAAGATGTAATAGTGGAAAAACGAAAAATTTCTAAGCTTAGGGTTTTTAGAAATAATAGATAGGTTTGAGAAAAGAAGAGAGTAGAGGTATTGGAAGTTATATGGGCTGAAATACGTGGAGCAGTTTTTGCTCTCAGAAATGCTTACTAGTCGACTGGTATGTAGTCCACTAGTCGATTGGTGGTAATAAAAACTGTTTTCCAGTTTTTTTTGGAGCTTGGTTATATATATATATATATATATATATATATATATACCATTATATATTATAAGTAATCTGCTTTAGGATTAAAATTTATTAATATATTCGAGCTTTAAGTCTTTATAATATCAATTAACAAAGTATTCAATTCAACATGAAGACTTTATTTATCAATGAACAACAAGAAGAAGAAAACATATCCTTCTTGCATTATCGATCAATGCAAGGTTTATTGACAAAACCTTAACTGAAAATGGATATTAACACATTATTCTTCTCCCGAAGACGTTGATTTCTTTGGAGTTTTTGAACCGGCTCCTTCGTTTTCTTTATAATTTTTATCCCATGAATTGGTACTAGACTTAGAACTCTTAGGAGATTTTTTTTCCATGGACTTCAAGAGGTAGACGAACTATTCGGAGTTTCTGGAGTCATAGAAAGTGGGTGATGTCTCGGTTCAAGAACAACTCATCTTCCACAAACTCGAAGTGCTATTGTTTCAAGTAAAGTTAATCTATTTGAAGTTTGTTTTTATTCAAAGTACAGTTAACGTTGCAGCTTCATTTGTTCATGCTGGTAATGGTGTATCTCGCCTATCTTATATTTTGTTGATGGAGATATAGAAAGTTGCCTTTTCTTTTTAGCGTCCAGAGTATATCCGGTATGGTATTCTTGCCATCGCAATGTTGGCTCTTCGTTTGGCGTAGGAGAAGTTATGATATCGATGGAATCGGAAGACGTTTTTTCAGAAGATTTTGTAGGAGTTGATGGAGAGGATTTTGATGAACTTGATTTTTTCGACATGTTTGCAATAACTTTTTGTTAACCAAAAATTGTAAATGATTGATTTTGAAAATAAAGAACGGTTTCTCTGAGTATATATAGAGAAGGAAGAAACTAAATATAATAGTAAAAAATGAGTGGTAGAAACTCTTGTGTCCATTAATTAAAAACAAAATTATTTATCTAATAATAGTAAAAGATACTATAAAAGTTTCATTCGTAAACAGTAATAAGTAACGTAACTAACTAGAAAACAACTAATGTATTTTATTTTAGCTGTAGTTAAATAAAAAATTGTATGAAGGCAAACCTTTTAAGAATAATATTAAAGTAATCATATATGACATCTATAATCAACAGAAAAATAAAGTGTGAACTCATATTATTATTATAAGCATTTTATAGCCGTAAACCAAATGTGAATTTGATATATATAAATTCAAGACATATGAACAAAAGAATATATATCATATAGTAAAAAAATAGTTTTAGAAAGAAACTTACAGTAATGAAATAATTAAATGTTGCTTTAGTGACTTCTTTTTAGAAATTATCTCCTCGCAAAATTATCAATCCCAGACACAAATTATATTGAGTGGTACCTGCAAAGAATGTAAAATATCTTGGTACTCACTTCCCCCATTAGGGTCCGAAGGGTTAAATCTTAGGAAACCAAACCCAAGAGGGTTCAGAGTCCCTTTTGAAAATATAATTAATATTGTTATGAATAGTATCTTAGAAACTCTTAATATATTTATTTCTAACAGAATATTATTGGTTTTTGGAATCCATATACTAATATTTCCTGAATAATTTTTCTTAATTGTAATCTCTTGTTTTTTTAATACTAGAAATTACCAGTTCAATACTAGATTTCTTAGAACTAGATTTCTTTTTAGAATTAACTTCTTAAACATATCCTTGTCCTTCTTTGCTAGAAAACGGTTGAGAATTTTCTAATATCTTAGATAAATTTTCTCTACCTTTTTTAAAATTATTGACATTCTTAGAAATATTATCTAGTTTAACTTTCAGACTAGAATTTTCTAACTCTATAGTTTTAACCTTAGTATTCAAGTCATGATTCTCATAAATTATTATATCATTTTTATCCTTTTAAGTCTCACTTTCTTGACTCAACATAGAAATCTGAGAATTTGCAACTGATAGAGATTCTTGTAATTTTCTAATCTCATCTTTTAAAATCTCGTTTTCATCTTTTAATAAGTCTCTTTCAAATTCTCTCTTTTTCTATCTTTATTAGCCTGTTTATATTCCTTTTAAAATTATTCCTAGACTCTAGAATTTCCATTTTAATTTCTGTTAATTCTTCATAAGTAAAACCACTGACCTCGGTATCTTTCTCCATGAAGCATACATTTGCTTGTTCAATGTCACTATCGCTATTACTTTTAGAAGATGATGAATCTGAATTATCCCAAGTGATTGAGAAGGCTCGCCTTTTTTATTTTTCCTTTTTGCTACGATTCTTCTTTAATTCTGGACAGTTCTTTTGACTGTGTCCGGTTTTGTGACAGTTGAAACATTCCACCAAAGTCGGGTTAGGTTCTTTTGTAGTATTTATTTTTGCATTCTTACTTTGGCTCTTTTTATATTTCAGAAACTTCTTGAAATTTTTAGTTACAAGGCAATGTCTTCCTCGTCCGAGTATGACTCATCATTTTCAGCATGAAATGCTAAATTTTTCTTGTCTTGACTATTACCTTTTTTGCCTGCATATTTACTTCATACGACATAAGATTAACAATTAACTCTTTGGGTTTCATGGCCGAAAGATCATTAGCCTCTTCGATAGCTAAATTCTTTCTTTCCCATTCATCCGTCAAAGAGTTTAATATATTTGAAACAATATCAAAATCAGAATACTTTTCTCCAAATCCTAACATAGAATGATAAATATTTTGAAATCGTGAATACATGTCGTTTATAGACTCATTCATCATGAAATTTTGAAATTGGCTTTTAAGCATGGATATTTTGCTTTGTTTGACCATGTTAGTTCATTCGTGGGTTATTTTGAGTGTTTTCCAAACTTCATATGTTGTGCTGCACATGCAAATTCGGTTACACTCGTTTCTATCCAAGGCACAATGCAACATACTCATGGATTTAGCATTGGCAGTAGCCTCTGCTTTTTCAGTAGCAGACCATTCAGTATAAGGTGTAGTGGGTTGTGCATGTTCTTTTTGTGTAATATTCCAAGCATCAAAACTATTGGATTGCATATATATTCTCATACGTGAAGCAAGGCTGTCATTTAACCATAAAACCGTTATTTGATACATAGTTAATATGGATATTAACTCTAGTACTAGCACTAATACTGGATATACTAAAGGCCAATCTACTGCACGAGCACCCTTTTTCAATGGCATAATTTATAGTTATTGGTCTACACGTATGAGAATATATATGCAAGCCAATAGTTTTGATGCTTGGAATATTACACAAAAAGAATATGCACAACCCACTACACCTTATACTGAATGGTTTGCAACTAGAAAAGCAGAGGCTGCTGCCAATGCTAAAGCGATGAATATGTTGCATTGTGCCTTGGATAGAAATGAATTTAACTTAATTTGCATGTGCAACAAAGCATACGAAGTTTGGCAGACACTCAAAATAACCCACAAAGGGACTAACAAGGTTAAACAAAGCAAGATATCCATGCTTAAAAAATAGTTTCAAAATTTTAGGATGAATGAGAATGAGTCTATAAATGACATGTATTCACGATTTCAAAATATTTATCATTCTCTGTTAGGCTTAGTAGAAAATATTCTGGTTTTGGTATTGTTTCAAAGATATCAAACTCTTTGACGGATGAATGGGAAAGAAAGGTTTTAACTATCGAAGAGGCTAATGATCTTTCGGCCATGAAACCTGAGAGTTAATTGGTAATCTTATGTCGTATGATGTAAATTAGCAGGCAAAAAGGCTAATACTTAAGACAAGAAAATATTAGCATTTTATGCTAAGATGAGTCAGAGTCGGACGAGGAAGACATTGCCTTCGCAACCAAAAATTTCAGGAAATTTCTGAAATACAAAAAGAGCCAAAGTAAAATAAAAAAAGAAATACTACAAAAGAACCTGACTCGTCTTTGGTGGAATGTTTCAACTATCACAAAACCGGACACTATCAAAAGAACTGTCCACAATTAAAGAAGAATTGCAGCAAAAAGGAAAAATAAAAAAGGCGAGCCTTCTCAGTCACTTGGGATAATTCAGATACATCATTTTCTAAAAGTAATAGAGATAGTACAATGAACAAGCAAATGTATGCTTCATGGCAAAAGATACCAAGGTCAGTGATTTTACTAATGAAAAATTAATAGAAATTAATACGGAAATTCTAGAGTCTAGGAATAATTTTAAAAAGCTAATGAAGATGGAAAAAGAGCAGAATTTGAAATAGACTTATTAAAAGATGAAAAAGAGAATTCAGAAGATGAGATTAGAAAATGACAAGAATCTTTATTAGTTGCAAATTCTCATATTTCTATGTTGAGTCAAGAAATTGAGACTCAAAAGGATAAAAACGATATACTAGTTCTGAGAATCATGACTTGAATACTAAGGTTAAGATAATAGAGTTAGAAAATTCTAGTATGAAAGTTAAATTTTAATATTTCTAAGAATATTAATAATTTTAATGAAGGTAGAGAAAATTTATCTAAGATATTATAAAATTCTCAACCTGTTTCAAGTAAAAAAAGGACTAGGATATGTTTAAGAAGTTAATTCTAAAAAGAAATCTAGCTCTAAGAAATCTGGTATTAAATCGGTAATTTCTAGTATTAAAAAACTAGAGATTTCTACTAAGAAAAATTATTCGGGAAATATTACGATATGGGTTCCAAAAATCAATAATATTCTAATTAGAAATAAATATATTAAGAATTTCTTAGATATTATTCATAACAATATTAATTATATTTTGAAAAGGGACTCTGAACCCTCTTAGGTTTGATTTCCCAAGATTTAACCCTTAGGACCCTAACGGAGGAAGTGAGTACCAAGATATTTTACATTCTTTGCAGGTACCACTCAATATAATTTGTGTCTGGGATTGAGAATTTTGCGATGAGATAATTTCTAAAAAGAAGTCACTAAAGAGGCATTTAATTATTTCACGACTGTAAGTTTCTTTATAAAACTATTTTTTACTATATGAAATATTTTTTCATCTGTCTTGAACCTATATATATCAAATTCACATTTGGTTTATGGCTATAAAATACTAATTATAATATGAGTTCACACTTTATTTTTCTATTGATTATAGATGTCATATATGATTACTTTAATATTATTCTTAAAAGGATTGCCTTCATACATATTTTTATATAACTACAACTAAAATAATATACATTAGTTGTCTTACTAGTTAGTTATATTACATATTGTTGTTTACGGATGATTTTTTATAGTTTCTTTTACTATTATTAGCTAAATAATGTTGTTTTTAATTAATGGATACAAGAGTTTCTACCACTCTTTTTTACTGCTATATTTAGTTTCTTACTTCTCTACATATACTCAGTGCCCGTTCTTTATTGTCAAAATCAATAGTTTACCATCTTTGGTTAACAAAAAGCTTATTGCAAACATGTCAAAAAAATCAAGTTCATCAAAATGCTCTCCGTCCACTCCTACTAAATCTTCCGAAAAAACATCTTCCGATTCTATCGATATCAAAACTTCTCCTACGCCAAACGAAGAGCCAACATTGCGATGGCAAGAATACCATACCAGATATACTCCAAACTCTAAAAAGAAAAGGAAGCTTTCTATATCTCCATCAACAAAATATAAGATAGATGAGATACACCATTACCAACATGAACAGATGAAGCTGCAACGTGAAATGTACTTTAAACAAAAACTAAATTCAAATAGATTAACTTTCTCGAAACAATAGCACTTCGAGTTGTGGAAGATCAGTTGTCCTTGAACCGAGACATCACCCACTTTTTTCGACTCTAGAAATTCTGAATAGGTCGTCCACCTCTTGGAGTCCATGGAAAAAAAATCTCCCAAGAGTTCTAAGTTTAGTCCCAATTCGAGGGATAAAAATTATAAAGAAAACGAAGGAGACGGTTCAAAAACTCCAAGGAAATCAATGCCTTCGAAAGAAGAATGATGTGTTAATTTCCGTTTTTAGTTAAGTTTTTATCAATAAACCTTGCATTGATCATGAATGCAAGAAGGATATGTTTTTTCCTTCTTCTTGTTCAATGATAAATAAAGTCTTCATGTTTAATTGAATACTTTGTTAATGTATATTATAAAGACTTAAAGCTCGAATATATTAATAAGTTTTAATCCTAAAACAGATACTTATAATATATAATAGTATATTACAAAACAAGCTCCAAAAAAAATTGGAAAACAGTTTTTATCACCACCAGTCGACTGGTGGACTACATACCAGTCGACTGGTAAGCACTTTCGAGAGTAAAAACTGCTCCACGTATTTCAGCCCATGTAACTTCCAATACCTATACTCTCTTCATTTCTTCAACCTATCTATTATTTCTAAAAACCCTAAGCTTAGAAATTTTTTGTTTTTCCACTATTACATCTTCAAATCGAATGGCTTCTCCTAAAACGCAAAGAGAAAGTGGATCATCATCTAGGGAAAAGAAACAAATAGATCCATCCATTAACAAATGGCTATGGAATGATGTAGCAATGAAAAGATGGAGAGTTCTTGAAGAATTAAAGATCTTTAAAGGAGTATTTGCCAAATTCTCTGATTTCAAATCATACGGTCTTCAAAGATTGGCTCAAAAAGGTAGACTCGAATCATTAATGGATTTATCTCAAAACAATCATACATTAAACGCTACTATGATAAAGCTCTTCTTAGCTAATCTAAACTTGGATCATCAAAACTCCTAATAATCCGGAGAATTGTGCTTGGAGCTTAGTTTGCGGGTAATTGGTTTTCATTTCCATTGATAGACTAGGTCATATCTTGAATTCTCCTACGGATGGCATACTATTAACGGAAGAGGAAAGTCAATTTGGTGTTAGAGATGAAGTTAGTCACCTCTTCATTGATGATGACTCCGATGGATCACGAGCAAAAGGATTAAGACCTAGCGCAAGACTTCTCCATCATTCTCTTACTCGTACCATTTTACATTGTTTCAGAAACTTTGATCTTGTTTATGCGGAAACTTTCTGGGCTCTTTATGCAATTTATAGTGATATAAAGGTAAATTGGATGCAAACTATATTAGATCACATTTTGACTTTCACACATGGACCTTCTACTTATTTTTACTATGGATGATATCTTATGCAGGTTTTCACGGATGCAAAATTATCGAAACCAAACTCTATCAAATATGAAGTGAAAATCCTCGATAGCGAGAACCTAAAAATGTTGAAGTTGCCACCACTGCTCCGACGAATTATGAGTTTCAAAGATTGGAAGAAACAAGATACAGCTAAACCATCTTCGATTTCCAATCATGCAAATTTGGAAGATGTTCATCTAATAGAAGTTTCACAATTCTCTAGGCAAGCAATTGATGTTCTTGCTCGCAATCAACTTCTTTTGGAAGCACGGCTTAAAAGAATGGATAAAAAGATAGATTTTTTTTTGGATAATTCAAGAAGTTCTTAGGAAACATGTGGACTGCCATCTCATGTACTCTTGCATATTGTAGCCAAGCAACAGATCCGGGAAAAAGGCCAATCTCTTCTATAAATAGGATGTCTTCGGAGAGCATGGAATCCGATGAAATCTGGTTTGTTTGCTTATGCTTTAGTAGTATGTCTTATAGTAAGTTTTCTTTGCTAGTTTTCTAGGTTTGAAACTTCATGGGATTTGTCTTAAATAATCCCTATTTGCTTTACAAATACTTTTGTCTCTAAAACTTCAAAGGGCTTTTACTAAATGGCCTTATCTTTTGTTGTTAGTTACGTTGAAACTGTTTTCCTCTCTAAATGAAATCTATGGTTATCTAAAACATGTTTGTTTTCTCATTATGTCCATTACTACCTATTCTCGTTACATTTATTCTTTTTTATCGATGACAAAGGGGGAGAATAGTGTATCAATTCATGATTATATATCAAATATATTGTCTATGTATGCTAACATTTTGTTACAGGAAATCGCACGGTAAGTATATATTATGTTATGAACTAAAAAAATGATGCAGAAATTCAAAGGGAGCTAAATATATATACAAGCATACATTCAGGGGGAGAAATTTAATATTTCAACCGAATGCGAGGTGTTGTCATCAATAAAAAAGGAGGAGAATGTTGATCCGCGATATTTTCGATTCATGACAACATAGAAATGAAGGTCATTGAAGACCAAAGTGAAGAGATAAATTCATATACGTATATAAGTATTTAGTTGTGTTAGAAATAAGTTAAAATCTATCCTCAGAGTATAACACAAATGCACAAATTTGTATGTATATATATATAAATATTTGATCAGAAAGTAGCTTATACTTGACTGGTTTTACTAATCAGTCGACTGGTCAGTAAACCAAAGTCCAGTGACGGCTAGTTCCTGATAATATTTAAATGTATATACGATTTTATATAATCGACCAGTTGACTGGTAAAATGCAGACCAGTTGACTAATTTCGAAATAGCAACTTTTTATGAAAAGTCACACCCTTTCATGAATAGATTTCTATTCATTCCTGAATAAAAATGGCCATATGTCTTCGAAATAATTATTTGTTAAAGGTTGCTACTCTTCTACTATTATATAAACACCGTTATCTTCAATTCCAAATCACTGATTCTCACTTATTCTATTTTAATTTCTGATTTACATCTCTATACTCTCTGCATTCTAAAAGCTCTCTAATATTCAAGTTGCTTGTTGAATCATTGAAATTATTTCATATCTCCTGATTCAACAAGTAATATACTTCCTTCAATCTTCACATACAAATCATATACTTGAGGATAAGATTATAGGAAGGGAGTACTTAACCGTTGGCTATTCAGTGGTGATACGAGAACACATTCAGTGCTTATATTGGTTCGGACTTCCAGTCCTACGTCCAGTATAAACACTGAATGTGTTCTCCTATCAACACCGAATAGCCAATGGTTAAGTACACCCATGTAACAACCCGTAAAATCTGGGCCAGTTTAAAATTTTTATTTTGGCCATTTTAGCGAATTTAGATTATTTAAAATGAATTATTTTAAATAATATCGACGAGAAATTTATTTTGAATATATTCGAACGTATATATTATACGCGTCGTCGTTAGAATATAAATAATTATATATAATTATAAATAGAATTGAAAATGGCGCGGTAGTTCGATAATTCGATTTCAAACTTCAATTGAATGTACCGGGTGCAAAACAATCCGGATTTTAGTGAAACCAAAAATAATGGAATCTAATAGTGAATATCTTTCCAACGAACCCGAATGATCAAAATTTCTTAGCGGGAATCAAAAGATATGTCCAGTTGAAAATTCTGAATAGTCGCTATGGAATTCAGGCCCTTAAAAATGGACATTTTGCAAACGACCTCGGATTTCGACGAAACCAGTTTTGTTGGGTCCGTGATGTAAAGTTATTGCTAGATTTCAAATTTCATAATTTTTCGAATCAATATGTGAGCGTGGCAAAGGAAAACGCGTTTGACCAGTTTCAGTTGATTTTAATCGACTGGAAATTGGCCATTTTTCTAACGGTCTCAGATTTCGACGAAACTAGTTTTGTTAGGACCGTATCGTCAATACGAAGCTAGAAAATATTTTTCTAGAATTTTTAAAGTTAGTATGTGACCCCGGTAAATTGAAATGTACGTTTAAAATTGAATATATAGATTTATACATTAATTTCAGCGAAAACTGAGCGTAACAGCCGAACTGGCTTATGAAACATATCCCATTGTATTCGGAATGGGGGTAATTAGCTAGGGACGACAGTCATTGGGCCTCGTTCGGAGATCGAAATTTAAAGTTACTTTATGGAGAAATTAATTATTTAAATAATTAAAATATTATATAACCCCCTTGAGCTCTCTCTTTCCTCACAAGTCAAACCACGGTCAAAATATAAAAAAAAAAAAAAAAAAAAAAACCCCTTCCAGTTTCAGATCGCGACGCCTCTTCCTCCCCCTTGCTGACGCCGACGATGGACCGCCGCTCCCCCCTAAAGTCGCGCCTTCCTCTCCCCTCTAGCTCATCTCCTTCCTCCCTTCGAATCGAAGACGAAAACGCCAGAGCTTTCCCCCCCCACAGTGATGACCGCCGACGAACTGAAGGCCGCCCCAACCCTCCGCCTCCTCCTGCCGCCGACCCAGAGCCACCCGAAGCCTCTCCGATGGTGGTGAACCCCCCCCTTTCGAACTGTAAGTTTTTACTTTATTTATAAAACTGATTTTTACTTAATTTATAAAACTGATTTTGTTAATATTAAAAACCGATTTTTATGTTTTTAAAATTCTGATTTTAGGTAGGTTTAAAACTGAATTTTATTTTAGGTTTAAGACTGAATTTTATTTTAGATTAGAAAACTGATTTTTAAATGATTTTTAAACTGAATTTTTAAATAAGGCAAAAACTGTATTTTTATTTTTTAAGTTATGAAAAAACTGCATTTTTATGAAAGCGAAAAACTGATTTTATTTTGAACTTTAAAATAGGAAAAAAAGTTTAATCTTTTAGTAGAAAAAGATTTGAACTTGCAAAAGAAAAAAAATTCGATTTTTATATATTGAATAGCGAAGTCAAAATTCGATTTTATATATTGAATAGCATAGTAAAAATTCGATTTTTACATATGTAGTGGCTACGGGCAGCGAAGATGACGAAGATGCGATAGCGATGAAGATTTCTATCAATGAAGTGCCGTGGAGCTAGGATAGCTAATCGGTGAGAATTTCTCACCTTTCTATTTATTTTCTAGTTATATATATATACTAGGATGCAGACGGTGCTTAGTAGCACCCGACACAATCGTCCACAGACCATGGACTTGTTTGTTTGACAGTTTGGTGATTGATTGCGATATTGTTTGAATGTGGTTTGTGGTGTGAAAAATCGAATCGATAAATTGGTTAGGATTAGACGTGCGCCGTTATAAGGCGAAGGAGTAAGGCTAGGTTAGATCCTTACTCCAAAGTTTGCGGTTTGCATAACGAATTGATTTGATTGATGTGTGAATGGCGTGGGCCTTCACTAGACCGGGGATAAGGCTAGGCCTTGTCCCGTTTCTAGTATCGTGCCGTTATGCCGCCGAAATTTTCTAAAACATGTTAGAAAAATAAAAATATCATTTTATTGAATAAATGAATTGAATAGAAATTCATAGGTTGAAATAAAATGTTTTATCGTTAAAAATATAATTTTTAACGTGAATATGAAAATAGTGAAGTGAATAAATAAATATTCATTTACAAACCAGATGGTTTGTTTATGTACACTTATTTGAATGATATTGATTGGGTCGATAAATTTCACACATCGCCCAACTGCACAAATAAAATCTGTGTTTGATTGTTTGAAACCCCACACGGGTGTTAGGATGAAATATGCAGTTCACTCATCCTGATTGATTAAATATGTCGATCGATTGATTGACAGGCTGTTATAAGCGTTGAATATCTGTATTTGATGCTTATGCAGTGTAGTGCACTTTGGTTGATGGTTGATTATTTTTCAATGCTATGATATACATGTGTTGTATGAAAATCCATATAATTAACTTTATATGGTAATTGATTGGGCCTCATTCCAATTTGAAAAATAAAGAATATTATAAAATAAAAGTTCATGTGTTGACAGTACTCATTCATTGAGATTGGTCATGTGTTGAACGAAATATTTTGATAATAACAACTATTTTGAAAAAGAAATATTTGAAATAGAATATTTGAAAATAGAAATTTATGAAGCCGTGTATGGACGCCATTTTGACGTGAACGATATTTATATCGAATTGAAAACGATTTCGAAATGAAATGAATTGAAAACGATTTCGAAATGAATTGAATTGAAAACGATTTCGAAATGAAATGAATTGAAAACGATTTCGAAATGAATTGAATTGAAAACGATTTCGAAATGAATTGAATTGAAAACGAATTCAAAATAAATTGAAAACGATTTCGAAATGAAATGAATTGAAAACGATTTCGAAATGAATTGAATTGAAAACGATTTCGAAATGAAATGAATTGAAAACGATTTCGAAATGAATTGAATTGAAAACGAATTCAAATGGAATAGAAAGCGAATTGAAATGAATTCAAATTGAATTGAAATTCGAATTGAATAGAAATGAATTTTAAAACGAATTTATAGAGAAGAATTCAATTTTGATTTGAATTGAAATGGAAGTTGAAAATGTTTTTGAAACGAATTCAAAACTATTTATATAATTCGTTTTAAATAGAAATCGACGAAATATATATTATATATATTATATATAATATAATGGCCTGAATAGAACGCGCCGCGCCGCGGCAGTTCGCGAATTTCGACCATTTATTTCAAACGGACATTACAGGAGATCCGACCGTCGGATTCTCCTAAAACCGGAACCGTTGGGTTCGTATCGAAAAGAGCTTTCTAATTAATGTT
Organism: Allium sativum; assembly: GCA_030737875.1. Classification (NCBI taxonomy): domain Eukaryota; kingdom Viridiplantae; phylum Streptophyta; class Magnoliopsida; order Asparagales; family Amaryllidaceae; genus Allium; species Allium sativum. Next base: position 43,870,595 of record CM060918.1, on the reverse strand, counting down.
AGAAATTTGAAATCTAACGGTTGGATTTGGAGATACGTCCAAATCAAATTCGAAAAAGGTCGTTGTAAGTGCAGTTCGATGGCCATTGTTGGAAATCGACTGTACGGGCCTTGATAAAATTATTAAAAATAGTAATAATTTGTGTAAAATCATAAGAAATGATTTGTGAAAGTTTGGGGTGAAAATCTCCATATTTGAAAAGATAAAAAAATGGATTTTTATCGAAATGAACTAGTTTTGAACTAGAATTATAATTCTATTTATTTTTAAATAAATAAATTGAATTTGAAATGGTTTTGAAAATAACCAAAATTTCCAATGATTGCATTGGAGTGGATTTGAATCGAAATTGTCTTCGGAATATTTCGATGTTGGAATTCGTGACATTACAGGTGTTGTTATGGAAATTTGAAAGATATATATTTGTATCGTTATTTCCAATACGACATTTGTTAGTCGTAGAATTCGATATTGAATATAAGCCGATATATTTTCTATTCAGAGCCTTGTATTGAATATCGAATGTGATTTGGGTTTGTCGTGAATGGTGTCTTCACTAACACTGTTCTTGAACCCAGTTGAGAAAAGATTAAATCTTTTTATTTAGATTTAATGAAGTGTACCAATTAAATGATATTTAATTGGAATTGAATTGGTATTGATTTTTGGGTTTATCGTGAACAGTGTTTTAAATAACACTTGTTCTTTAACCCGATAATTAATGGAATGTGATTTTGGGTTTATCGTGAATCGTGTTTTAAATGACACTGATTCTTTAACCCAGATAATGATTAAAACTAAGTGGAGTTTTAATGAATCTTTAATTAGATTGAAAAGATCGAGAATGGAGTATCACCAGTTTTGCTCCAGGCGATAGATAAATCTGTAATTAGATTTGAATGTGAAATTTAGAAACTAACTGGCGGTTAGCCAAGCAGAATGGTTTTCTGGATATTGATCTGATGTTGGTTTCGGCCTTCGGGGTTAATATTTGGGGAATTATTCTCTTGATTAATTTACGGTTAGTGACTAATGAATTGGAATGAGGCGTATGTTGTGTTTGTGTAACACTTATTTAAAATATACGCGAGTTATTCGGAAAGACCGGGTTTATCCCATTCTGAGTAACTGATACGACGATAAGTCGAAGACGAAGACGATGGTCGAAGACCGGAGGTCTTCACGTCGTTTGGGTGATAACTGATGATCTTGATTGGGCTGTACACCCAAGAAGATGGAAACAGTTAGTGATCGTCCAGACGTACTTGGAGATCGATGGATATGCGGGGTACTAGGTGCCTCCGGTTTCGTTCAGACCCAGAACGGACTTGTAAATGGACTGTGTGTCTGACATCGGATTTCATTCTGTGTGACTGATATCGGTTGCATAGGATGGCTTGCCTGTGTGGCATGCTAAGATGCAAATGATCAAGGCTTCTGTTGAAAAGCAAAGTCTTGTGGTTGATGATCAAAGCACGACCTTTGTGGCGTAGCTTTGTGTAACGTTTGATTCGCGAGTTTCACACCCGGTATGAATCAAAAACGGGAGACGGACCTCAGGGAGGGCATGCGTTTCTTTCTAGTTAGAAGTGGCGTCAGTGGTTTTACACGCCCTGACGAGTTTGACTTATGTTGTTGTTGCTGTTGCGAGGCGCCTCGGTTATATCGGTTTCGGCCGAATGCATTCTGGTCGGCTGACGGACCAGACTTACACCCCATAGGGTGGGGAGACGTATTGTTCAGGCATAATAATCCACTCCGTGTGGACCGGCCCTGACGATCCAAGGGGCAGTTGCGGCTGTTCCTGAGGGGCGGGCTAGAGCGTCTCGAATCGGTTGAGGATCTTGCCCCTAGCCTCGGTTCATAGATGGAAACCCAATTTCCAAATACGTGACATTTGCGGTTTTATTTGTAAACCTATATATGGCGACATAGTGGTATGGGGCATTCATGCCGCCTATGATTGATACTTATGATTTGAAGTTGTTTTATACTCTATGCACTTATAATAGTATCAAATGATTTGTTTTAAACGTATCAAGCATTCTTTGGCTGTTATAAGGGAAAACCCTATCCTCGACTGCGTTGCATTGTGTGATGGGACCTGGGTCTTATAACAGCTTCATTTTTCTTTATTTAGCATTGCGTTGTTTGTCTTATGCACTGGTATTCTTGGGAGGAAACCCGTTCCGTGTTATACGGCGTGGTCCCTTGTTTTACCTAGCTTTGAAAATAAAGATTTATAACTGCTTTAGTTCTCACACCAGTCACATGACTGACCTGGAGTTTATTGTTTTGACCTAAACTCTGGGTGCCCTTATTTTGACACGGGCAGCTAGTAGTTTTGGTTTTGCAGATTTATATTCACAGGATCCTGGTTTACGACTGGAACGATATCCGGGAAGCTTTGTATCCGTATATCTCATTCTAGTTGTGTATTGTATTATTTTCCGCTGCTATGTATTTAAATGTAATTTAAATCTCTGATATTTCTGTGTAATATTCTTTTATACTCTGTATATTCTTGTAATCTGATGCATTGTTGTTATATACAATGAAATGTTCTTCTATATGCGTTCTGTTGTGGTTTGTTCTCGAACTATCCGACGCTTTCCTTTACGGGGAAGTTACGGGTCTTCACAGTTGGTATCAGAGCTTTGGTTTACAAAGCAGAGAACAAGACACATTAGAACCGTACGAAGGAATTCATCAGATATTGGATTAGTAATATCCAATGGAATGACTCGTTAGAGATGGGATCAGTAGTATCCTAGAACGAGTGTGAAGAGTATATTTTTAAAATGAAAACGATTTTTGATTTGAAAATTTAAATCAATTATTCGTATTTGATTATTTATTTTATATTGATTAGGACAATCCAAAATATAAAGATTTTTGCGTATGCGCCTAGCTAGCGTGTATTCGAAGTTTTAATATATTGGATAGATATAGCACCACACCCTAGTCGCCCGGAGATGATATTGATGATAGCGATCGCATCATCAACATTTATGTTCGTGTTTCGAAGGTTTGATATCTATATATTTCCTATTGACTGGTGTGAGAACCAAAATTAGATAGGGCTAATTGTTGTGATTTGGCATCAAAAATCTGATTTTTGTATATATATCGAAATTATGAATTTGAAACGTTAATCCACTAATTGATTGAAGTTTGTGTTGTTTGTTTAATTGTTTGCTAATTTTGAACAATTATGCCTAATTGAATCAAATATTGAACTCTATTGAAAATTGGTCGCATTTGTTTGCATATACATATATATCATTGAACAGGTCATAGCAAGGAGGCTAGAGCAGAGAATAAAATTTGTTTGCCCGACAAATAGGTACATGTTTATTACATAATTTACTGTTTTGTTTGGGTGATGATGATTTTATGAGCCTATTGGCTAGCCGCTTGGCTTTTTCTTTTTCTTTTTGAGATCTGAAGGACCGGGAACGCTATTTGCAATTTCCCGATGCTCCCGGTGCAGGGGAGGTTATGGCGAAATTTTTCAAAAATTTAGGGTGTTAGCCAAATTTTTGAAATTTTAAAAATTCTCAGAAACTAAAGAGTTGGAGAATGGAAGCCAGATCAAATGTGGAGCTGAATAATCAAACCACTTTCGACTTTGTTCCTTTTCGGGGACGAAAAGTTTTAAGTGGGGGAGATTGTAACAACCCGTAAAATCTGGGCCAGTTTAAAATTTTTATTTTGGCCATTTTAGCGAATTTAGATTATTTAAAATGAATTATTTTAAATAATATCGACGAGAAATTTATTTTGAATATATTCGAACGTATATATTATACGCGTCGTCGTTAGAATATAAATAATTATATATAATTATAAATAGAATTGAAAATGGCGCGGTAGTTCGATAATTCGATTTCAAACTTCAATTGAATGTACCGGGTGCAAAACAATCCGGATTTTAGTGAAACCAAAAATAATGGAATCTAATAGTGAATATCTTTCCAACGAACCCGAATGATCAAAATTTCTTAGCGGGAATCAAAAGATATGTCCAGTTGAAAATTCTGAATAGTCGCTATGGAATTCAGGCCCTTAAAAATGGACATTTTGCAAACGACCTCGGATTTCGACGAAACCAGTTTTGTTGGGTCCGTGATGTAAAGTTATTGCTAGATTTCAAATTTCATAATTTTTCGAATCAATATGTGAGCGTGGCAAAGGAAAACGCGTTTGACCAGTTTCAGTTGATTTTAATCGACTGGAAATTGGCCATTTTTCTAACGGTCTCAGATTTCGACGAAACTAGTTTTGTTAGGACCGTATCGTCAATACGAAGCTAGAAAATATTTTTCTAGAATTTTTAAAGTTAGTATGTGACCCCGGTAAATTGAAATGTACGTTTAAAATTGAATATATAGATTTATACATTAATTTCAGCGAAAACTGAGCGTAACAGCCGAACTGGCTTATGAAACATATCCCATTGTATTCGGAATGGGGGTAATTAGCTAGGGACGACAGTCATTGGGCCTCGTTCGGAGATCGAAATTTAAAGTTACTTTATGGAGAAATTAATTATTTAAATAATTAAAATATTATATAACCCCCTTGAGCTCTCTCTTTCCTCACAAGTCAAACCACGGTCAAAATATAAAAAAAAAAAAAAAAAAAAAAACCCCTTCCAGTTTCAGATCGCGACGCCTCTTCCTCCCCCTTGCTGACGCCGACGATGGACCGCCGCTCCCCCCTAAAGTCGCGCCTTCCTCTCCCCTCTAGCTCATCTCCTTCCTCCCTTCGAATCGAAGACGAAAACGCCAGAGCTTTCCCCCCCCACAGTGATGACCGCCGACGAACTGAAGGCCGCCCCAACCCTCCGCCTCCTCCTGCCGCCGACCCAGAGCCACCCGAAGCCTCTCCGATGGTGGTGAACCCCCCCCTTTCGAACTGTAAGTTTTTACTTTATTTATAAAACTGATTTTTACTTAATTTATAAAACTGATTTTGTTAATATTAAAAACCGATTTTTATGTTTTTAAAATTCTGATTTTAGGTAGGTTTAAAACTGAATTTTATTTTAGGTTTAAGACTGAATTTTATTTTAGATTAGAAAACTGATTTTTAAATGATTTTTAAACTGAATTTTTAAATAAGGCAAAAACTGTATTTTTATTTTTTAAGTTATGAAAAAACTGCATTTTTATGAAAGCGAAAAACTGATTTTATTTTGAACTTTAAAATAGGAAAAAAAGTTTAATCTTTTAGTAGAAAAAGATTTGAACTTGCAAAAGAAAAAAAATTCGATTTTTATATATTGAATAGCGAAGTCAAAATTCGATTTTATATATTGAATAGCATAGTAAAAATTCGATTTTTACATATGTAGTGGCTACGGGCAGCGAAGATGACGAAGATGCGATAGCGATGAAGATTTCTATCAATGAAGTGCCGTGGAGCTAGGATAGCTAATCGGTGAGAATTTCTCACCTTTCTATTTATTTTCTAGTTATATATATATACTAGGATGCAGACGGTGCTTAGTAGCACCCGACACAATCGTCCACAGACCATGGACTTGTTTGTTTGACAGTTTGGTGATTGATTGCGATATTGTTTGAATGTGGTTTGTGGTGTGAAAAATCGAATCGATAAATTGGTTAGGATTAGACGTGCGCCGTTATAAGGCGAAGGAGTAAGGCTAGGTTAGATCCTTACTCCAAAGTTTGCGGTTTGCATAACGAATTGATTTGATTGATGTGTGAATGGCGTGGGCCTTCACTAGACCGGGGATAAGGCTAGGCCTTGTCCCGTTTCTAGTATCGTGCCGTTATGCCGCCGAAATTTTCTAAAACATGTTAGAAAAATAAAAATATCATTTTATTGAATAAATGAATTGAATAGAAATTCATAGGTTGAAATAAAATGTTTTATCGTTAAAAATATAATTTTTAACGTGAATATGAAAATAGTGAAGTGAATAAATAAATATTCATTTACAAACCAGATGGTTTGTTTATGTACACTTATTTGAATGATATTGATTGGGTCGATAAATTTCACACATCGCCCAACTGCACAAATAAAATCTGTGTTTGATTGTTTGAAACCCCACACGGGTGTTAGGATGAAATATGCAGTTCACTCATCCTGATTGATTAAATATGTCGATCGATTGATTGACAGGCTGTTATAAGCGTTGAATATCTGTATTTGATGCTTATGCAGTGTAGTGCACTTTGGTTGATGGTTGATTATTTTTCAATGCTATGATATACATGTGTTGTATGAAAATCCATATAATTAACTTTATATGGTAATTGATTGGGCCTCATTCCAATTTGAAAAATAAAGAATATTATAAAATAAAAGTTCATGTGTTGACAGTACTCATTCATTGAGATTGGTCATGTGTTGAACGAAATATTTTGATAATAACAACTATTTTGAAAAAGAAATATTTGAAATAGAATATTTGAAAATAGAAATTTATGAAGCCGTGTATGGACGCCATTTTGACGTGAACGATATTTATATCGAATTGAAAACGATTTCGAAATGAAATGAATTGAAAACGATTTCGAAATGAATTGAATTGAAAACGATTTCGAAATGAAATGAATTGAAAACGATTTCGAAATGAATTGAATTGAAAACGATTTCGAAATGAATTGAATTGAAAACGAATTCAAAATAAATTGAAAACGATTTCGAAATGAAATGAATTGAAAACGATTTCGAAATGAATTGAATTGAAAACGATTTCGAAATGAAATGAATTGAAAACGATTTCGAAATGAATTGAATTGAAAACGAATTCAAATGGAATAGAAAGCGAATTGAAATGAATTCAAATTGAATTGAAATTCGAATTGAATAGAAATGAATTTTAAAACGAATTTATAGAGAAGAATTCAATTTTGATTTGAATTGAAATGGAAGTTGAAAATGTTTTTGAAACGAATTCAAAACTATTTATATAATTCGTTTTAAATAGAAATCGACGAAATATATATTATATATATTATATATAATATAATGGCCTGAATAGAACGCGCCGCGCCGCGGCAGTTCGCGAATTTCGACCATTTATTTCAAACGGACATTACAGGAGATCCGACCGTCGGATTCTCCTAAAACCGGAACCGTTGGGTTCGTATCGAAAAGAGCTTTCTAATTAATGTTAGAAATTTGAAATCTAACGGTTGGATTTGGAGATACGTCCAAATCAAATTCGAAAAAGGTCGTTGTAAGTGCAGTTCGATGGCCATTGTTGGAAATCGACTGTACGGGCCTTGATAAAATTATTAAAAATAGTAATAATTTGTGTAAAATCATAAGAAATGATTTGTGAAAGTTTGGGGTGAAAATCTCCATATTTGAAAAGATAAAAAAATGGATTTTTATCGAAATGAACTAGTTTTGAACTAGAATTATAATTCTATTTATTTTTAAATAAATAAATTGAATTTGAAATGGTTTTGAAAATAACCAAAATTTCCAATGATTGCATTGGAGTGGATTTGAATCGAAATTGTCTTCGGAATATTTCGATGTTGGAATTCGTGACATTACAGGTGTTGTTATGGAAATTTGAAAGATATATATTTGTATCGTTATTTCCAATACGACATTTGTTAGTCGTAGAATTCGATATTGAATATAAGCCGATATATTTTCTATTCAGAGCCTTGTATTGAATATCGAATGTGATTTGGGTTTGTCGTGAATGGTGTCTTCACTAACACTGTTCTTGAACCCAGTTGAGAAAAGATTAAATCTTTTTATTTAGATTTAATGAAGTGTACCAATTAAATGATATTTAATTGGAATTGAATTGGTATTGATTTTTGGGTTTATCGTGAACAGTGTTTTAAATAACACTTGTTCTTTAACCCGATAATTAATGGAATGTGATTTTGGGTTTATCGTGAATCGTGTTTTAAATGACACTGATTCTTTAACCCAGATAATGATTAAAACTAAGTGGAGTTTTAATGAATCTTTAATTAGATTGAAAAGATCGAGAATGGAGTATCACCAGTTTTGCTCCAGGCGATAGATAAATCTGTAATTAGATTTGAATGTGAAATTTAGAAACTAACTGGCGGTTAGCCAAGCAGAATGGTTTTCTGGATATTGATCTGATGTTGGTTTCGGCCTTCGGGGTTAATATTTGGGGAATTATTCTCTTGATTAATTTACGGTTAGTGACTAATGAATTGGAATGAGGCGTATGTTGTGTTTGTGTAACACTTATTTAAAATATACGCGAGTTATTCGGAAAGACCGGGTTTATCCCATTCTGAGTAACTGATACGACGATAAGTCGAAGACGAAGACGATGGTCGAAGACCGGAGGTCTTCACGTCGTTTGGGTGATAACTGATGATCTTGATTGGGCTGTACACCCAAGAAGATGGAAACAGTTAGTGATCGTCCAGACGTACTTGGAGATCGATGGATATGCGGGGTACTAGGTGCCTCCGGTTTCGTTCAGACCCAGAACGGACTTGTAAATGGACTGTGTGTCTGACATCGGATTTCATTCTGTGTGACTGATATCGGTTGCATAGGATGGCTTGCCTGTGTGGCATGCTAAGATGCAAATGATCAAGGCTTCTGTTGAAAAGCAAAGTCTTGTGGTTGATGATCAAAGCACGACCTTTGTGGCGTAGCTTTGTGTAACGTTTGATTCGCGAGTTTCACACCCGGTATGAATCAAAAACGGGAGACGGACCTCAGGGAGGGCATGCGTTTCTTTCTAGTTAGAAGTGGCGTCAGTGGTTTTACACGCCCTGACGAGTTTGACTTATGTTGTTGTTGCTGTTGCGAGGCGCCTCGGTTATATCGGTTTCGGCCGAATGCATTCTGGTCGGCTGACGGACCAGACTTACACCCCATAGGGTGGGGAGACGTATTGTTCAGGCATAATAATCCACTCCGTGTGGACCGGCCCTGACGATCCAAGGGGCAGTTGCGGCTGTTCCTGAGGGGCGGGCTAGAGCGTCTCGAATCGGTTGAGGATCTTGCCCCTAGCCTCGGTTCATAGATGGAAACCCAATTTCCAAATACGTGACATTTGCGGTTTTATTTGTAAACCTATATATGGCGACATAGTGGTATGGGGCATTCATGCCGCCTATGATTGATACTTATGATTTGAAGTTGTTTTATACTCTATGCACTTATAATAGTATCAAATGATTTGTTTTAAACGTATCAAGCATTCTTTGGCTGTTATAAGGGAAAACCCTATCCTCGACTGCGTTGCATTGTGTGATGGGACCTGGGTCTTATAACAGCTTCATTTTTCTTTATTTAGCATTGCGTTGTTTGTCTTATGCACTGGTATTCTTGGGAGGAAACCCGTTCCGTGTTATACGGCGTGGTCCCTTGTTTTACCTAGCTTTGAAAATAAAGATTTATAACTGCTTTAGTTCTCACACCAGTCACATGACTGACCTGGAGTTTATTGTTTTGACCTAAACTCTGGGTGCCCTTATTTTGACACGGGCAGCTAGTAGTTTTGGTTTTGCAGATTTATATTCACAGGATCCTGGTTTACGACTGGAACGATATCCGGGAAGCTTTGTATCCGTATATCTCATTCTAGTTGTGTATTGTATTATTTTCCGCTGCTATGTATTTAAATGTAATTTAAATCTCTGATATTTCTGTGTAATATTCTTTTATACTCTGTATATTCTTGTAATCTGATGCATTGTTGTTATATACAATGAAATGTTCTTCTATATGCGTTCTGTTGTGGTTTGTTCTCGAACTATCCGACGCTTTCCTTTACGGGGAAGTTACGGGTCTTCACTCCTATAATTTTACCCTCAAGTATATAATGTGTATGTGAAGATTGAAGGAAGTATATTACTTATTGAATCAAGTGATATGAAATAATTTCAATGATTCAACAAGCAACTTGAATATTAGAGAGCTTTAAAATGCGAAGAGAATAGAGATGTAAATCATAAATTAGAATAGAATAAGTGAGAATCAGCGACTTGGAATTGAAGATAATGGTGTTTATATAATAGCAGAAGAGAAACAACCTTTCACGAATAATTATTTCGAAAAGATATGGCAATTTCTATTCAGTAATGAATAGAAATCTATGCATGAAAGGTGATGACTCTTCATAAAAAGTTGTTGTTTCGAAATCTTTCAACTAGTCTGCATTTTACTAGTCAACTGGTCGATTACATAAAATTGTATATATATATATATATATATATATATATTTAAATATGATCGGGAACTAGCCGTTACTGGACTTTGGTTTACTGACCAGTCGACTTGTCTGGTTTTCACCAGTCGACTGGTTAGTAAAACTAGTGCAGTATAAGCTACTTTCTGATCATATATTCATATATATATATATATATATATATATGTATGTATTTAGAAATTTGTGCATTTGTGTTATACTCCGAGGATAGATTTTAACATGTTTCTAACACAATTAGATACTTATATATATATATATATATATATATATGTATGTATGTATATGAATTTAGCTCTTCACTTTGATCTTCAATGAACTTCATTTCCATGTTGTCATGAATCAAAAATATCACGGACCAACGGTTGTATATTCCACTAGAAATACGAAATGATCATTACCACGGTGTTCAACTGAAGGAGTCCAAGAATTAATCGTCAGAGCAAACACAATGGGTAATAGTCCTTTTTACAAAGGCGTTTAATTAGATTTCTCATATGAATGACAAAAAGGTTTATATAAATATATACTAGTTGATTGGAAAATGATTTACAAAACGATTTCATAAAATAACTTCGTATAATGAAGTAGGATTGGAAACCTTTTTGGTAAAAGAATTTGGTATCTAATAATATAAAACCCTTTTATATAGTTTTAAAGTGGCAATCATGTAATAGCGATCGAAATAACGATCAAATTAAGAATTCACGTTTTAATGACGTAAACTAAGTCTCACGACTATCAATCATAAATTCATTCACAATGAATAAATCAAAACTCCATAAAAATTGAGCTGCAGAAATCTGTGAAGCAGAAAAACTGAAAAGTCACAACCAAAGGCGAAATGGGCCAAAACCCGGCCAGGAATAAGCTCAAATGGACTTAAACTATTAGTTGTTGTTTCCACCGGTCAACAGAAGAAATTCTGTCCTCAGACATCTGAGCACGCAGGACAGACGTATGAGCTGGCAGTATACTGTTTTTATTTTTTTCCCCGAGAGGTTTGACAGACGTCTGACCATTATGGTCGGACGTCTGAGCTGTAGCATTAATGTTTTCAATATTTTGACAAGGCTATGAGTGAACGGTTAATTCCAAACGATACTGGATGGATTTCAGAGACTTAGAACATTTTCATGAAGGCAATGAAGCTTTTGAAGATTACCAAACAGCTCAAAATCTACAAACCCAAGTCACTACACACATATGGACTAGAACTCACAAGAATAGAAGCCAATAATTCATGAAATGGAATATTTACATGAACAATTCAATTCGCAAAATGCATACCAATATAAATGTGCCAAAGGCACACTAAACATGCATAAATGCTAATGGCACAGATGTGAGTTCACAAGAACTCACTTTTGATTGTTAAATGCAAGGAGATGAAATCAAAACCCAGCCAAATCAACCTCTCTTCGAATGTAGCTTACAAATCCTCAGCCTAAGCATATATTCACAAAAATGACAGTTGTTTCGAATCATTCAACTGGTCTGTAAATCACCAGTCAACTAGTTAAAATACTATAAATCGTATACATTTAAAAATGGGCAGAAAGTAGCCATTACTGGGCAAAAATTGCATGACCAGTTGACTGGCCAGAATTGAACCAGTCGACTGGTTCAGGGCATGTTGCCCAGTAATAGCTATTTCTTAGCCATCTATTCATATATATATATATATATATATATATATATATATATAAATCAAATTTCATGCATATGTGTTATATAATGAGGATAGATTTTAGCATTGATCTAACACAGCTAAACATATATAAATGTATGAACTAACCCTTTGATTTGATCTCCATTTCGTTGTTGTCTTGAATCAAAAATCTTGTGAATCAACATTCTCCCCCATTTTTGATTGATGACAACATCTTGCATTTTTATTAGGATAATGATTTTCTCCCTTTGAATAAAAAGCTTTTTTGCAACATTTTATTAGTTCATATAATATTTACTTACCATTTCCTATAACAAAATGTTAGATAACATATAATGATATAATGGTGATATAACATATAACGATACAATGATGATAACATATTCTCCCCCTTTATCATCGACTAAAAAGAGTACGTATCATGAGAAAACATTAATCGAGAATAGTAGAGAATAGATATTCTTAGATCAACAAACAACTAAATAGAGTCATTTATATAATATAAAAAGTTTTCAAAGTACAAAACATCACAAATAGAGTTCGAAAGACAAATGAGGCTAATTAGTACAAGCCTTTTAGAGTTCCATATCAAAAATAACTAAAAAGAAAAAAGGGATCATTTAGAACAAATCCCATCAAGTTCAAAGAGATAAAAGCAAACTTATCATCAAAACATGAACAAACTTACTATGAAAGTTTTTCTTAGAAAGCGTCGAATTCCGTACTTTCCATAGTTGTCCAATGAACCGGAGATATTAGCCTTTTATTTGGATCTGTAGCTTGACTGCAAGATGCAAGAGTGCAAGAAACCGCATTCCACATATTTTCAAGAAAGCTTTTGATTTTATCAAATTTCTTGTCAACCTTCTTATCATTCCTTTTAAGTCTAGCTTCGAGAAGGAGTTGGTTGCGAGCTACGACGTCAATAGCTTGCCGAGTGGTTTGTGATTCATTTGTCAAGCAAACGTCTTTTGGATTAGAATGTGTAGTACTAGATGGTGGTCGATCCGTCTCCCTTTTCTTCCACTCTTCTAAGCTCATAATTCTCCAAACCAGAGGTGGCAACTTCATCATTTTCAAGTTCTTATTATCAAGCACTTTTACCTCTAGTTTGTCAGATGTAGGTTCGGGTATTTCAGCATTTGCAAAAATTTGCATAAGATACTCACCGTAATAAAAGTAAATCGGAGTCCATCAGTATAAAGAAGGATGTGATCCAAGATTGTTTGCATCTTATTGACCGGAGTTTCATTGTAGATTGCATATAAAGACCGGAATGTCTCGACATAGAATAAATCAAAATTCTGGTGCGAGGCAAGATCGTTCAAGTAAGAGCATGATGCATTAGCCTTGCACTAGGATGTAAACCTTTATTACGTGATCCATCTGAGTTATCATTAACAAATAAGCGACTAACCTCATCTCTAACTACAACATCGCAGTCTACTTCCCCTAATGGTATCCCATCCAATGGAGAATTCAAAATATGGCCTAACCTTTCGACAGTGAGAAACACTGGTTTGTCGCGTACTAGGCTCTAAGTGCAATTTTCCGGATTTCTGAGAACAAGATGGTCCGAATTCAGGTTGGCTAAGAAAAGTTTTACCATTATGTAATGACCCAGAAAATCTGAACCAATTTAAAATTTTTAAATTGGCTAAAATAATGGATTTTAAATATTTAAAATAAATATTTTAAATAATGGCAAGGGAAAGTGAGTTTGAATCGACCATTGAAAACGAATATAATTAATTATAATTATAAACAAGGCCTGAAATGGCGCTGCAGTTTCAAAAATTGAATTCAAACTTTGTCGGACTGTACCGGGTGCAAAACAAAACGGATTTTAGTGAAACCAAAAATATTTAAATCTGTTAGTGAATACCTTTCTAACGAATCTGAAAAATCGAATTTTCATAGCGGAAAGCAAAAGTTGTGGCCGAATGAATTTTCAGAAAGGTCGCTATGGAATTTATATAGCCCGTGAAATTGGCCATTTTGCATACGATCTCAGAATTCGACGAAACCACTTTTGTTGGATCCGGGATGTGAAGTTATTGCTAGGTTTCAAATTTCATAATTTTTGAAGCTAGTATGTGAGCGTGCCAAAGGAAAATGTGTTTTGGTCAATTACAGTTAAATTGGATCGACCAAAAATGGGCCTTTTTGCAAACGGTCTCAGAATTCGACGAAACTAGTTTTGTTGGGACCGCATCGTCAAAACATAGCTGGATTTATTTTTCTGGAATTTTTCGAATCAGTTTGTGGCCCTGGCAAATTGAAATGCACGTTCAAATCAAATATTGAATGTTTTATATTTTAATTTGAAGGAAAACAGACTGAAACAATCGAATGGGCCTTCGAAACATATCCCTTTGTGTTCGGAATGGGGGTAAAACGCTAGGGACGACAGTCGTTGGGTTTAGATTGGTGGTCGCGTCAGAAAACCCTTATAAAAACAACCGGCCAATCAGAATTTAAATAAAAAAAATAGAAAAATCCCTTTTCTTCCCGTAACAGCTGCGATCGACGGCGACAAAAGCACCCCGCTTCCCTCCTCCTTATCTCCTTCCACGCGCCACGATAGCCAACACCGCAGTTGGGAATTTTGAAGGCCTCTCCGAGAGCTTCAAATCCATACCCACCCCCACCAATATCATCGCGTGAATCGAGGGAATCACCCTCACGAAGTTGCGCCGCCTCAAGCCCGATTCCTCCTCCGATCCTCCATCGCACTGGGTCCCACCGCCATCGACAGGAGCGTGGCTCCAAGCTTTACAGCGTGGTGGAAGCCGATCGCTCTCTCGTGCTACGAATCCGAAGATAAATCCAACCCTAGTTTCGAACCCATGAACCGAGGTACAGGTTTATCTATTTTAAACTGATTTTCACACTATAAAGCATTGCAAACCTTGTAAAAATCATATCTTTTTGCTATGTGGTCGAAATTCAGTGAAACAAGAGACAGTGGACTCGTGAGGACGTCTTCTACATTTTAGGAGAGGCCGCATATTTTTCGGAGCCTTCTGCTATTTTTGGTGGAGTGGAACCCAATGTGAGATTTCTAATTTATAAACGGTATGGAAAACGACGATGTATAAATTATATAGTTGATGTATGAGTTATATAAGCATTGTACACCTCTTGTATAAGCGTTGTATAAGTTGTATGTTCGATGTATAAGTTATATATGCGTTGTAAAAATTATATATGTGTTGAAATAGAAGTGAATTGCTATATATAAATATATATATATATATATATATATATATATATATACACACGCCCCTCGTCCACAAACCATGGACGATATTTATTGATTGATAGCGAATGGTTGTTTGGGATTGTTTGTGGTTGATATTGATTGATTGTGGTTGAAAAATACCCATTTATGGTTGAGAAATATTTGGTTGAAACCACATAGGATTAGTTTGTGGAAATGAAATAAATATATACATGCCGCCTGCGTGCGAACTAGATGCATGATCCCCATTGTCAAAAACCGCGAGGTTTTAAGGTAGAGCGAGGAGCCGTACTAGGGACGGTCCCGGTTTTAACTACCCTGCCGTTATGCTGCCGAAATTTTGAATAATATTCATGTGTTTGAATTATTTTCATTTGCTGAAACCATATTTATTCATTGTATAGAAAACCTTCATGTGTTGAATCGATATTCATTCGTTGATTAGAAATTCATGTGTTGAATGGTATTCGTGTTTTAAATATAAAAATCACATTTTTTTCTATATATAGAAACTATAGAAAACCTTCATGTGTTGAATCAATATTCATTCGTTGATTAGAAATTCATGTGTTGAATGGTATTCGGGTTTTAAATATAAAAATCACATTTTTATCTATATATAGAAACTATAGAAAACCTTCATGTGTTGAATCGATATTCATTCGTTGATTAGAAATTCATGTGTTGAATGGTATTCATATTTTCAAATAAATTGTTTCATAATAAAAATCACCTTTTATCAACTATATGGACTATGTAAAATAATCTCGTTTTAAAAGAAATTGTTTTATAATAAAAATTCTATTTTTATTACCTATATAAACTATATAAAATAATAGTGTTTTGAAATGAATTGTTTTACAATAAAAATCACATTTTATTATATACATGAATTGTTGAAATGTGAAGTGTTAAAAATAGCCACTCGTTCAAATAAATATGCATGATTTGAAATATTCATTAATTAGCTAATGATATGATTTTTGCCTATGCATGCAACATTAGAATGAATGGTGTTTTTAAACCAAATGGAATCAAATATGAAGTTGAATAGAAAATGATAAGTGATAAGAACTGTATATATGTACATGCATATTTATTGAACAGGTTATAGCAAAGGGGCTAGAGAAGAGGAATAAAATTTTGTGCTCGACAAATAGGTACACATTTACTGTTTTGTTTGGGTGATGATTTTATGAGCCGCTTGGCTAGCCGCTTGGATTTTTCTTTTTCTTTTTGACATGAGACGCCCGTGTGGCTATTTGGGAATTTTCCCAGCCCCTCCCGTACAAAGGAGGTTATGGCGAAATTTTCCAAAATTTAAAGGCGTTAATGAAATATTTGAAGTGAAAACGATATTGAAATTGTTGAATGAACTATATTTATATAATTATATAAATATAAATAAAATTAAAATGAAACGTGGCCATGCAGTTCGTGTTTTGAAACCGTGATTTCAAACGATTAGTACGGGAGATCCGACCATCGGATTTTCCTGAAATCGCAACCGTTGGGTTCGCTTTGGAAAAATCTTTCCAACGGCACCAACTTTGTAAAAATCCAACGGTTGGATTGTCTGGAATGTTTAATTCAAATCTAAAGAAAAACAGCGCCAGAAACGATTATATTTATATATATATATATATAATCGAATAACGACGCTGCAGTTCGTATTTTGAAATCGAAACTTCAAACGATTGTACCGGGAGATCCGACAGTCGGATTTTCCTGAAACTGGAACCGTTGGATTTGTTTTGAAAAGACCTTTCTAATGATGTAAATTTTGTGAAGATCCAACGGTTAGATTTTCAGATATGTGTAAATCAAATCTGAAGAAAAACAGCGCCACGGCCGCGTTATGGCCCGAAGTGTCGATTTGAATAAATTGGCTATTTTTAACATAAATAAAAATAGCGATAAATCGTTATAAAATATCATAAACGATATGGAATGGAAATAAACTGAATTTGCTCGATTTATGTTGTATTTGATGGTCGAATGTGTTTGGTGTGAAAATTACATTAAAGAACAAAATTGGTGTGGTTGAATGATTTAACCATTGAAATAAATTGATTTGAAATTCTAAATATACGTGAATTATTTGAAAAGACCGAGTTAATTCTCATTTCAAATAATTGACCGACGATTGAAAGGCGAAGATGAAGACGGTGGTCGAAGACCGGAGATCTTCACCTCGTTTGGATGGTAACTGAGGTCCTGATTGGGAGGCATCCCGAAATATGGATAATGAGTGGTGATCGTCCAGACGTACGTGGTGATCGATGGGTTTGCGAGGTATTTAGTGCCTTCGGTTTCGTTCAGACCCAGAACGGACTTGTAAATGGACTGTGTGTCTGACATTGGAGTTTATTCTGTGTTGATTGATCTCTGTTAAATATACATCTGTTTGGCGGCGGAGAATTTATTCTTTTGCTTAACGCCCTTCTCTGAGACGCACGAGCTCAGAGGCTGTATATCGATGGACATCAGTCGCATGGCATGAATTGCTAGTGTGGCATGCCTAAGTGGCAAATAATCAGGGCTTCTATTGAAAAGCAAAGTCTTGTGGTGATGATCAAAGCACCGCCTGTGTGGCGTAGCTTTGTGTATAACGCGATTTCGCGAGCCTCACACCCCGGTATGAACCAGAAACGGGAGAAGGACCTCAGGGAGAACATGCGTTTCTTTCTAGCTAGGGTGGTGTCAGTGACCTACCAGCCCTGACATTTATATACTTTTCACCTGTGTGGTTGTTGCTGTTGCGAGGCGCCTCGGTTTAAACGGACGATCCGGGTCCGATGGAGTCATTCGTTGGCTCGTTTACGCCCCAAAGGGCAAGGAAATGTATTGTTCAGGAATTTTAATCCACATCGGTGGACCGGCCCTGTCGCTCCTTGGGTCACTCGAGCTCTGATCCTGAGACATGGGCTAGATTGTCTCGAATTCGGTAAGGACTATCTTTTGCCTTGGTTCATGACGGAAATCCAATTTCCAAATACGACATCGTGCGGTTTTGATTGTATATATATATGGCGACATGATATATGGTACCCATGTCGTCTATGATTGATAGTTATGATTTGAAATTGTTTTCAAAACATATAAACACTAGCAATAATATCAACTACCTTTGTTTTATTCGTATCAAGCATATTTTGGTCGTTATAAGGTAAAACTCTATCGTCCGGTTTGCGTTGCATTGTGTGATGGGAACTGAGTCTTATAATTGTTTCATTTTTATAAAAAGCATTGCGATGTTTAAAAGAATGATTTGTTTTAAAGCACTGGCAATCCAATGGAGTAAACCCGTTCCACGAAAGTGGCGTGGTCCCGTGATTAGCCATATTATAAATGTGTTGAGTAGATTTCTCATACCAGTCCCATGACTGACTCGTAGTTTGTTTCACTTTCAAACTCGGGTGCCCCTTTTTCTACACGGGCAGCCTTGTATTCAGGTTTAGCTGGTTCTTTCTGGATAGCTGGAGCTGAAGATGGATTCCATCATTTATCTCTTTTTATGCTGTTCAGCTCCTATTGTACATTTTTTTTTCCGCTGTAGACATTTATGTATAGCTGAACTGTATTTGTACTAAGTAAGATCCTGTATACTGTGTAACTCTTATGATTACTTTTATCCAGTATATTCTATTGTTCATTATTTGGTGTATTTATTTATTCTGTTCTGCTATTATCTGTTTCTGTGTTATATTCCACGGATTACCCTTGCCGCCGTCAGTACGGGGTTTGGGGTCGTCTCATTTGGTATCAGAGCTTTGGTTAAGCTTAGTTCTGGGATATAACATATTAACGAACTCGTCAGAAATAGAACCAGTAGTGTTCTAGGACGGGTAACTCAATACAGATAGGATCAGAAATATCCTAGTATGAGTAAAGCAGAATGAAATAGCACCTCGATAGACACATTTACATTGAAGTATATGTTTCTATATTTTAAATTATCTTTTCTGTGACCTGACACTTGATCTGCTGTTTGCAGAAGTACTAGAAAATGAGTGTTAGAAACAGAAGGAATGCAGAACCAGATATTGAGGCCCTATTAATCAAATATCGAAATATGGGTGGAATACCGTTCTCTGGTGAAGAATCTATTATGAAAACACAAGCTTGGATTCGTTCTGCTGAGAAAATCTTCGAAGCATTAAAGCTGAGGGATGACCAGAAAAGATTACTGGCCTCCTGGGCACTCAAAGATGAAGCTTTGTTCTGGTGGGATTCGGTTATAGAGAATAATCCAGAAGGTGATATCACTTGGGATAGATTCAAAGTGATTTTCCTGGAAAGATTTACTCCTCCGGAAGCGACTTAGCGATTATGCGACAAATTTTCTTATCTGATACAAGGTGATATGACCATCCCAGAATATCATAAGAAATTCAACGAACTTTCTCACTTTGCTCCTCATCTGATCAAGGACCCAAAGAGGAAGAATCTTAGATTTATTCACGGACTTCAAAAAATATATCAGAATAATGTAATGAGGAACGTGAAGCTCCCCTTTTCTGAAATGATATACATGGCTTATCAGTACGAAGATCTAGACAGGAAAGGTATGTTACAGTACGAAGAGGAAGTCAGCTCTAGTAATAAAAATGAGTCTGAAACTGATCGTCCTGAGGCCAGTGCAAAGTCTGGGGTCAGTAAGAAGCCCAGTGCCAAGAGAAAAAGGGCTGAATCTGAAAAAGAACCAGCAACGACTGCCATATGCAATAACTGCCATAAGCCAGGGCATTTTCAGGGAAATTGCAAACCCTCGGAGAAGCGAATAAGGAGTGGGTCTAAATCCGGTAATAAGTTTCAAGAGAATAGGAAGTGCAGTCAATGCCATCAGACCGGTCATCTTTCAAAGGCCTGCCCGCTATTCAGAAAACCTAAAGCAGTACATGTAAATGAAGTGTTAGAAGTACATGCATCCTCGTCTGCTTAGGAAAGGTCTGATGTTTTAGAAGGCACGCTCAATGTCAAGAACATTCCAATTAAAGTACTGTTTGACACAGGCGCGTCACGAAGCTTTATTGCAAAGAGTGCAGTCAAGAAGTTGGATTTGAGGTTGAAGAAGCTCAAAGAACCAATGACAGTCCAAAATCCAGTTGGGGGTTCCATCAATCTCAGTTGGGTTTGTGCAGTACCTGTCTCTTTTTCCTGCTATAAATTCCCTACTATCTCTATAGTCATGAATTTTAATGAATTCGATCTTATTCTAGGATTGGATTGGCTAACCAAATATGAAGTAGAGGTTAGATGCGCCGAGAGAGTGGTTAAAGCAAAGGCCCAATCGGGGAATTATATATCCATACCATGTGAAGGCCCAACTTCAAATAGAAAAGATTTCTGGGCAGCTTTGAATGTTTCTCCAGCCCAAATAGAAAATATCCATGAAATCACAGAGAATATTCCCGACCTAGTGAAAGATATTCCTGTCGTCAAGAATTATGTGGATGTGTTCGAAGAAGTTGTTCGCTTACCTCTGTAGAGAGAAATAGATTTCAAGATCGCTTTGGTTCCCAATGCAATGCCGGTAGTTCACGCTATTCGAAGAATGTCCTTGAAAGAGAAAGAGGAATTATACAATCAAACACGACAGCTAGTGTGGAAAGGTCTGATCAGGCCTAGTTTCTCTGATTGGGGAGCAGCAGTGGTTTTTGTCCCAAAATCTGACGGTACTCTACGATTATGTGTGGATTATCGTGATTTGAACAAACAGACAATAAAGAACAAATATCCATTGCCGCGGATCGATGATTTGTTGAATCGATTAAATGGCGCACAAGTATTTTCAAGGACGGACCTAGCTACAGGCTTCCATCAACTTCGAATTACCGAAGAGTGTGTTCCAATGACAGCATTCAGAGGTCCCGACTTATTCTACGAATGGTTTGTAATGTCGTTCGGCTTATGTAATGCTCCTGCTTACTTCTTCGATCTGATGAATAGGGTGTTCAGAGGGGTTTTGAATAAATTTGTTCTGGTTTTCATTGACGATATTCTAATCTTCTCGAAATCAAAGGCAGAACATGAAAAGCATCTGGAACAGGTTCTAGAAATTCTGAGAAGGAACGTTCTAGAAGCCAAACTATCCAAATGTATATTCTGGCAAGATGAAGTAAAATTTCTAGGCCATGTCGTATCGAAAGAAGGAATCGCTGTGGATCCAAGTAAAATCACAGCTATTCAGAACTGAAAGCAACCTAGCACCCCCACTAAAGTCCGCAGTTTTCTCGGATTGGCTAGCTTTTACCAGATGTTCATTAAAAACTTTTCGAAGATATCTGGTCATTTAACGAAGCTTACGAAGAAGCACTCTAAGTTCAAATGGACTCCAGAAAGTGAGGAGGCTTTCGAAGAGCTAAAGTTAAGACTAACGACAGCTCCAGTGTTAACCATCATCGATGGCAACCAAGATTTGAAAGTCTAGACTGATGCTTCTAGAGAAGGCCTTGGCGCAGTGTTAATGCAAAGGGGTCAAGTGATTGCTTATGCTAGCCGTCAGCGGAAGCCGCACGAGAAGAACTACATAACTCATGATCTTGAGTTATTGGCCATAGTATTCGCCTTGAAAATCTGGAGACACTATCTGCTGGGTGAGAGATTCGAACTATTTACAGATCACCAGTCGTTAAAGTATCTGTTCACTCAGAAGGACCTGAATCTGAGGCAGCAACGTTGGCTGGAGTTTCTTGCAGCATATGACTTTGAAATTATATACACTCCAGGGAAAGCCAATGTCGTGGCCGATGCGTTAAGCCGAAAGAATGAGATGATCGCCAGTTTTATTATCACGACTTCATTGATAGATAAAATATCTGCTCTTCAAAAGGATGATCACTTCATTCAGAAGATCAGAGGGATAATTCAGAAAGGCGAGCCCTCGAGTTTTCAAGTTGATAATGAGGAGATTCTAAGGCTGAAAGGTCGAATCTGTGTCCCTAACATTCCTGAGCTTCGAAAGGAAGTACTGGATGAATGCCACAAGTCGAAACTTAGTATCCATTCGGGAGTAAGCAAAATGTATAATGACATCAAACGCACTTTCTGGTGGAAGTCGATGAAGAGGGACATTTCTTTATACGTTAGCCGATGTCCTACTTGCCAGCTAGTCAAAAGTGACCAACAGAAACTAGCTGGATTATTACAACCGCTAGAAGTTCCGGGTTGGAAGTGGGAACATATTTCAATGGATTTCATTGATGGTCTGCCCAGAACCAGAAAAGGAAATGACAGTATTTGGGTGATCGTAGATCGCTTCACGAAGACTGCCCATTTCATACCTGTCAGATCAAACATAACTGCTCAGAGTCTGGCGCAGATATACTTCAAGGAAATAGTTAGACTACATGGAGTGCCGCTCAGTATAGTCAGTGATAGAGATACAATATTCACTAGCAAATCCGGGGAAGCATTTCAAGTAGAGCTGGGAACAAAGTTGAACTTGAGCACCGCTTATCATCCTCAGACAGACGGTCAGACTGAGAGGGTGAATCGTATCTTAGAAGATCTATTGCGGGCTTGTGTTATAGATTTTGGTGGATCATGGGAAGACCATCTGCATTTGGCTGAATTCTCATATAATAACAGCTACCAGGCGAGTCTGACAATGTCACCATTCGAAGCGTTGTATGGTAGACCGTACCGATCTCCTGCTTGTTGGGTCGAACCTGGAAATAGACTTGTGTTGGGGCCAGATATGATCAGAGAAGCTGCCGACAAAGTCGATTTTATTAAGAAGCGATTACTTGCCACTCAAAGCCGACAAAAGAGCTATGCCGATAGAAGAAGAAGAGATATATCCTTTGCTGTTGGCGACTACGTGTATTTGAAAGTATCGCCGATGAGAGGAGTTATTCGGTTCGGTAAAACTGGAAAGTTGGCGCCCAAATTCATTGGTCCGTTTCCTATTCTGGAACGGATCGGAACTCTCGCTTATAGGGTCAAACTGCCTGATTGGTTACCTGGAGTTCATGATGTATTTCACATATCTCAACTTCGAAAGCACGTTCATGATCCAAACTTGATCGTCGAAGAAGCAGCTCAGCAGGATATTGAAATTACTCCAGAATTAGCTGTGAGAAGAGAGCCGCTAAAGATCATCGGCAAAGAAACCAAAGAGCTGAGGAACAAGAAGGTTCACTTAGTTAAAGTGCAATGGAGTGGAGATCCACGAGATTGTACTTGGGAAACTGAGGAGAGCATTCAGAAAGCTTATCCTAGATGCCGAGTAGATATCTCTGATTGACTCCGGTGCAAGGTATATTTACCATACTTTGCATTACCATTTAATTCTCTACTCTGTTGTTATTTTCTTTTCATGGATGTGCACTTTTAATTCTATAGTCTGAATGATTTTAAAAGAATATAGAAATTGATTTGTATGATTTTGAAAAGTTAAAAACAATTTGATTGTCGTTGGTGTTGTGTGATAGTAAATTAGATGAATTAAATTATTGAAACGATAGTTAATTTAGTTAACAATAAAATGAATGGTAGGATTTATTCGATTAAATCACACAATGAACTGATTGGAAAATAAATAGAAATATATACATGTGCATTATATATGTTTGAACAGGTAAATGGATAGCTGTTGAGTAAAGATTTTATTTGCGTGCCCGACAAATAGGTAAACCTTAATGAGTTGGATGCGAAATATTATTATATCAACTCTTGTGAATGCCATTGGATGCGGAGTGCTGGTTTTTCTATGTGAAATAATAAACGTCGCCATAGGATAGTAACAATTAATTTTGAACTACATTGCATGGCATACTTCTGGAAGATAGGCATACTTCATCATATACCACATAAGCATTTGGAGCTTGTGCGACGAGGTGGAAGATTTACCATACAAGCGAGAGGCTTGTATGGCGATGACTATATTTTACAGGTTGAACTGATGACTGATATAGACTATTTAAATAGTAACGATTAAATTGCCAGATTAATAAAAACCCCACACGGGTCTGGAGTTGACAATAACCACGTCTCTCTAGTTATTAGATACGACACATGGGCGATTTATTTCCCATACGGGGCAGGGTGACGAGAATTTATTCTCTGGAGTTATTATCAATACATGCTCCCCTGTAAACACCAGAATATATCACTATAAATATGTGTATGCTTATTAGGATTTATTGGGTACCTAATACGGCCCAATAAATTTCCAAACCTCTCTCCGTACAAGGGAGGTTATGGCGAAATTTATCAAAAATTCCGGGTGTTAGCCAAATTTTTGAAGAATTTGAAATTTCTCAGAAACTGAAAAGTTGGAGAATCGAAGCCAGATCGAACGTAGAGTTGATTAATCAAACCACTTTCGACTTTGTTCCTTTTCGGGGACGAAAAGTTTTAAGTGGGGGAGATTGTAACGACCCAGAAAATCTGAACCAATTTAAAATTTTTTAAATTGGCTAAAATAATGGATTTTAAATATTTAAAATAAATATTTTAAATAATGGCAAGGGAAAGTGAGTTTGAATCGACCATTGAAAACGAACATAATTAATTATAATTATAAACAAGGCCTGAAATGGCGCTGCAGTTTCAAAAATTGAATTCAAACTTTGTCGGACTGTACCGAGTGCAAAACAAAACGGATTTTAGTGAAACCAAAAATATTTAAATCTGTTAGTGAATACCTTTCTAACGAATCTGAAAAATTGAATTTTCATAGCAGAAAGCAAAAGTTATGGCCGAATGAATTTTCAGAAAGGTCGCTATGAAATTTATATAGCCCGTGAAATTGGCCATTTTGCATACGACCTCAGAATTCGACAAAACCACTTTTGTTGGATCCGGGATGTGAAGTTATTGCTAGGTTTCAAATTTCATAATTTTTGAAGCTAGTATGTGAGCGTGGAAAATGAAAATGTGTTTTGGTCAATTATAGTTAAATTGGATCGACCAAAAATGGGCCTTTTTGCAAACGGTCTCAGAATTCGACGAAACTAGTTTTGTTGGACCGTATCGTCAAAACATAGCTGGATTTATTTTTCTGGAATTTTTCGAATCAGTTTGTGGCCCTGGCAAATTGAAATGCACGTTCAAATCAAATATTGAATGTTTTATATTTTAATTTGAAGGAAAACAGACTGAAACAGTCGAATGGGCCTTCGAAACATATCCCATTGGGTTCGGAATGGGGGTAAAACGCTAGGGACGACAGTCGTTGGGTTTAGATTGGTGGTCGCGTCAGAAAACCCTTATAAAACCTACCGGCCAATCAGAATTTAAATAAATAAATAAAAATAGAAAAATCCCTTTTCTTCCCCCCGTAACAGCTGCGATCGACGGCGACAAAAGCAACCCGCTTCCCTCCTCCTTATCTCCTTCCACGCGCCACGATAGCCAATGCCGCAGTTGGGAATTTTGAAGGCCTCTCCGAGAGCTTCAAATCCATACCCACCCCCACCAGTATCATCACGTGAATCGAGGGAATCACCCTCACGAAGTTGCGCCGCCTCAAGCCCGATTCCTCCTCCGATCATCCATCGCACTGGGTCCCACCGCCATCGACAGGAGCGTGGCTCCAAGCTCTACAGCATGGTGGAAGCCGATCGCTCTCTCGTGCTACGAATCCGAAGATAAATCCAACCCTAGTTTCGAACCCATGAACCGAGGTACGGGTTTATCTATTTTAAACTGATTTTCACACTATAAAGCGTTGCAAACCTTGTAAAAATCATATCTTTTTGCTATGTGGTCGAAATTCAGTGAAACAAGAGACAGTGGACTCGTGAGGACGTCTTCTACATTTTAGGAGAGACCGCATATTTTTCTGAGCCTTCTGCTATTTTTGGTGGAGTGGAACCCAATGTGAGATTTCTAATTTATAAACGATATGGAAAACGACGATGTACAAATTATATAGTCGATGTATGAGTTATATAAGCATTGTACACCTCTTGTATAAGCGTTGTATAAGTTGTATGTTCGATGTATAAGTTATATATGCGTTGTAAAAATTATATATGTGTTGAAATAGAAGTGAATTGCTATATATAAATATATATATATATATACGCCCCTCATCCACAAACCATGGATGATATTTATTGATTGATAACGAATGGTTGTTTCGGATTGTTTGTGGTTGATATTGATTGATTGTGGTTGAAAAATACCCATTTGTGGTTGAGAAATATTTGGTTGAAACCACATAGGATTAGTTTACGGAAATGAAATAAATATATACATGCCGCTTGCGTGCGAACTAGATGCATGATCCCCATTGTCAAAAACCGCGAGGTTTTAAGGTAGAGCGAGGAGCCGTACTAGGGACGGTCCCGGTTTTAACTACCCTGCCGTTATGCTGCCGAAATTTTGAATAATATTCATGTGTTTGAATTATTTTTATTTGCTGAAACCATATTTATTCATTGTATAGAAAACCTTCATGTGTTGAATCGATATTCATTCGTTGATTAGAAATTCATGTGTTGAATGGTATTCGTGTTTTAAATATAAAAATCACTTTTTTTTCTATATGTAGAAACTATAGAAAACCTTCATGTGTTGAATCGATATTCATTCGTTGATTAGAAATTCATGTGTTGAATGGTATTCGGGTTTTAAATATAAAAATCACATTTTTATCTATATATAGAAACTATAGAAAACCTTCATGTGTTGAATCGATATTCATTCGTTTATTAGAAATTCATGTGTTGAATGGTATTCATATTTTGAAATAAATCGTTTCTAAAAATCACCTTTTATCAACTATATGGACTATGTAAAATAATCTCGTTTTAAAACAAATTGTTTTATAATAAAAATTCTATTTTTATTACCTATATAAACTATATAAAATAATAGTGTTTTGAAATGAATTGTTTTACAATAAAAATCACATTTTATTATATACATGAATTGTTGAAATGTGAAGTGTTAAAAATAGCTACTCGTTCAAATAAATATGCATGAGTTGAAATATTCATTAATTAGCTAATGATATGATTTTTGCATATGCATGCAACATTAGAATGAATGGTGTTTTTAAACCAAATGGAATCAAATATGAAGTTGAATAGAAAATGATAAGTGATAAGAACTGTATATATGTACATGCATATTTATTGAACAGGTTAATGCAAAGGGGCTAGAGAAGAGGAATAAAATTTTGTGCCCGACAAATAGGTACACATTTATTGTTTTGTTTGGGTGATGATTTTATGAGCCTGTTGGCTAGCCGCTTGGCTTTTTCTTTTTCTTTTTGACATGAGATGCCCGTGTGGCTATTTGGGAATTTTCCCAGCCCCTCCCGTACAAAGGAGGTTATGGCGAAATTTTCCAAAATTTAAAGGCGTTAATGAAATATTTGAAGTGAAAACGATATTGAAATTGTTGAATGAACTATATTTATATAAATATATAAATATAAATAAAATTAAAACGAAACGTGGCCGTGCGGTTCGTGTTTTGAAACCGTGATTTCAAACGATTAGTACGGGAGATCCGACCATCGGATTTTCCTGAAATCGCAACCGTTGGGTTCGCTTTGGAAAAATCTTTCCAACGGCACCAACTTTGTAAAAATCCAACGGTTGGATTGTCTGGAATGTTTAATTCAAATCTGAAGAAAAACAGCGCCAGAAACGATTATATTTATATATATATATATATATATAAGTACAATTATTTTTAATCGAATAACGACGCTGCAGTTCGTATTTTGAAATCGAAACTTCAAACGATTGTACCGGGAGATCCGACCGTCGGATTTTCCCAAAACTGGAACCGTTGGATTCGTTTTGAAAAGACCTTTCTAATGATGTAAATTTTGTGAAGATCCAACGGTTAGATTTTCAGATATGTGTAAATCAAATCTGAAGAAAAACAGCGCCACGGCCGCGTTATGGCCCGAAGCGTCGTTTTGAATAAATTGGATATTTTTAAAATAAATGAAAATAGCGATAAATCGTTATAAAATATCATAAACGATATGGAATGGAAATAAACTGATTTTGTTCGATTTATGTTGTATTTGATGGTTGAATGTGTTTGGTGTGAAAATTACATTAAAGAACAAAATTGGTGTTGTCGAATGATGTAACCATTGAAATAAATTGATTTGAAATTCTAAATATACGTGAATTATTTGAAAAGACCGAGTTAATTCTCATTTCAAATAATTGACCGACGATTGAAAGGCGAAGATGAAGACGGTGGTCGAAGACCGGAGATCTTCACCTCGTTTGGATGGTAACCGAGGTCCTGATTGGGAGGCATCCCGAAATATGGATAATGAGTGGTGATCGTCCAGACGTACGTGGTGATCGATGGGTTTGCGAGGTATTTAGTGCCTCCGGTTTCGTTCAGACCCAGAACGGACTTGTAAATGGACTGTGTGTCTGACATTGGAGTTTATTCTGTGTTGATTGATCTCTGTTAAATATACATCTGTTTGGCGGCGGAGAATTTATTCTTTTGCTTAACGCCCTTCTCTGAGACGCACGAGCTCAGAGGCTGTATATCGATGGAGATCAGTGGCATGGCATGAATTGCTAGTGTGGCATGCCTAAGTGGCAAATAATCAGGGCTTCTGTTGAAAAGCAAAGTCTTGTGGTGATGATCAAAGCACCGCCTGTGTGGCGTAGCTTTGTGTATAACGCGATTTCGCAAGCCTCACACCTCGGTATGAACCAAAAACGGGAGAAGGACCTTAGGGAGGACATGCGTTTCTTTCTACTAGGGTGGTGTCAGTGACCTACCAGCCCTGACATTTATATACTTTTCACCTGTGCGGTTGTTGCTGTTGCGAGGCGCCTCGGTTTGATCGGACGATCCGGGTCCGATGGAGTCATTCGTTGGCTCGTTTACGCCCCAAAGGGCGGGGAAACGTATTGTTCAGGAATTTTAATCCACATCGGTGGACCGGCCCTATCGCTCCTAGGGTCACTCGAGCTCTGATCCTGAGACATGGGCTAGATTGTCTCGAATTCGGTAAGGACTATCTTTTGCCTTGGTTCATGACGGAAATCCAATTTCCAAATACGACATCGTGTGGTTTTGATTGTATATATATATGGCGACATGATATATGGTACCCATGCCGTCTATGATTGATAGTTATGATTTGAAATTGTTTTCAAAACATATAAACACTAGCAATAATATCAATTGCCTTTTTTTTATTCGTATCAAGCATATTTTGGCCGTTATAAGGTAAAACTCTATCCTCCGGTTTGCGTTGCATTGTGTGAAGGGAACAGAGTCTTATAATGGCTTCATTTTTATAAAAAGCATTGTGATGTTTAAAAGAATGATTTGTTTTAAAGCACTGGCAATCCAATGGAGTAAACCCGTTCCACGAAAGTGGCGTGGTCCTGTGATTAGCCATATTATAAACGTGTTGAGTAGATTTCTCATACCAGTCCCATGACTGACTCGTACTTTGTTTCACTTTCAAACTCGGGTGCCCCTTTTTCTACACGGGCAGCCTTGTATTCAGGTTTAGCTGGTTCTTTCTGGATAGCTGGAGCTGTAAATGGATTCCATCATTTATCTCTTTTTATGTTGTTCAGCTCCTATTGTACATATTTTGTTTGTTTTCCACTGTAGACATTTATGTATAGCTGAACTGTATTTGTACTAAGTAAGATCCTGTATACTGTGTAACTCTGATGATTACTTTTATCCAGTATATTCTATTGTTCATTATCTGGTGTATTTATTTATTCTGTTCTGCTATTATCTGTTTCTGTGTTATATTCCACGGATTACCCTTGCCGCCGTCAGTACGGGGTTTGGGGTCGTCTCACATTATTATTCCGATCATAATTCATCAAAGACTTAAGCCTTCCTTTTTGTGCTAAACGATGTAGACCATATGTCTCGAAATCAGGAAATTTAACATATACTCCTTCAATAAACTTTAATTTCTCCATTTTCCTCCCCCTATCCTTTGCAACGTCATTCCACAACCATTGACAGATATACGAATCTATAGGCTTCTTTGTAGATGACGATGCGCCTCATCTTGTTCTTTTTTGGGGAGGAGCCATTAATTCGATGAAATAAGATGTAAAAATCGAATTTTCCTAATGGGGGGAGACGTAGGTTTTCGATAGAGGAAAGTAGGGTTTTTAGAAATGAAGTAAAAAAGAGTTGATGGGGTTATAAAGGTTGGTACTAGGCAGCAATTTTTTGCCCTCGGATTTGCCTACCAGTCGACTAGTTCTGAATCCACCAGTCGACTAGTGGTTGTTAAACTGGTTTTTCCAGTTTTTCTCCTTTGCATTCTTTATATATATATATATATATATATTATTCAACTATTTTAAGAACATAAACAATTTTAGATATACATACTAATTAAGTTTATTTAATCTCTATGGTTGTCTTATAAAAAAAATTCATTAACATTTAGCCAAAGAGAAATCTTTATTAATGAATACCAATAAAACATAGTTATCTTTCGCATTTTCAGTCAACTCGAATTTTATTAACACAACTCAATTGAAAACAAGATCATGACATTAGTCTGACTCCGAAGAAGTTGATTTTCAAGAAGTTTTTGATCTAGGTCCCTCATTTTCCTTATAGTTTTTATCCCATGAATTGGGACTATGCTTAGGATCCTTGGGAGTTTTCTTCCGTGGACTCCAAGATGTGGATGGTCTTTTTAGAGTTTCTGAATTTGTGGATAGCGGATGATGTCTTGGTTCTAAGACAACAGATTTTCTGCAAGCCCGAAGTGCAAATTGCTTAAGGAAACTCAATTTATGTAAAATTTGTTTTTGTTTGAAATATAGTTCGCATTGTAGTTTCATTTGCTCCTGCCGATAGCGGTGTATCTCGTCGATCTTATATCTTGTTGATGGTGATACAGAGAATTGTCTTTTCTTCTTTGCATCTAGAGTATATCAAGTAAGATATTCTTGCCACCATAACTCTGGTTCTTTATATGGAGTTGGAGAGATCATAATATCAATAGAATCGGAAGACATTTTCTCTGATGATTTTGTCAGAGTAGATGGCGATGATTTTGAGGAATTTGATTTCTTTGACATGTTGTACTAAGTTATTGTTTTTATTAAGAGGGATAGTGACTATTGTTTTTGAAAAGAGGTGAAAACTTCTTGGAGTATATATAAAGGAGGAAAGAGCCATAAAATAGCAATTGAAAATAAAAGAATGAATGGTGAAGTGATTTGAGACCACTAGTTTATAGAGAGGTTTGTTACATAAAAATAGTAAAAACTACAAGTAGTTTCAGCCACAAAATTAAGAAGTAATGAAACTCGAATGTGAAAAACTAATACAACTTATTTAGTTGCGTAGATTGGTAAAATGTAAATATGTAGGTTCAAAACACCTTATGAAAACATATGTTTATTATTGACATAATTTTATTTTATGAAAATGATAACAAAAGTTTTCTTTTAAGAGGATTTTCCAAAAAAAAAAAAAAAAAAAGAAAAAGAGAGGCAATTGAATACTAAATTACCTTTTAAATGTTGTTTACTTGCTTCTTGTCATGATCAGTCATAGATAATCATTTATCTTCCATTATTTTGAGTGGAACCTGCAAAAAATATAAGAGATATTGGTACCCACTTCCTCCATTAGTGTCCTAAGAGTTAGCTCCTAGGAAACCAAACCCAAGAGGGTTCAGAGTCCCTTTTGAAAATATAATTAATATTATTATGTAAAGTATCTAAGAAATCTTTAATATACTTATTTCAAATCAAATTATTATTTGTTTTAGGAACCCATATATTAATATTTCTAGAGTTTTTACTTTGAAACTTCTTTCTTTATATTTGAAAAGGTAGGTTTGATAAATTTAATATTTCTCTTGGTACTAATAGGTTTGCTAGAATTTTTCTTAGCACTGGTTTTTTGTACAAAACCTAATCCATTTTTTACTATGAGAAGGATGAAAATTTTCTAAAATTCTAGATAAATGTTCTCTTCCTTTAATAAATTAATTAACATTCCTAGAAATATCATCTACTCTTAATTTAAGACTAGAACTATCTAACTCAATAATTTTATTTTCTGAATTTAAATCATGAATCTCAAAAACAAGAAATCATTCTTTTCTTTTTGAGTTCCAATCTCTTGACTCAATAAATAGATTTGAGAATTTGCATTATATTGAGATTCTTGTAATTTTCTGATTTCATCCTCTAAAATCACTTTTTCTTATTTTAACAAATCTCATTCCAATTCTGCTTTGTTTCTATCTTCGTTTGCTTGTTTATATTTTGTTTTAAAATTTTCTAAATTCTAGAATTTCTGAATTAATTTCAACCAATTCTTCTTAAGTAAAATCACTAACCTTAGTGACTTTTTCCATGAAGCGTACATTTGCTTTTTCATTGTCACTATCGCTGTCACTCTCAGAAGATGATGAATCTGAATTATCCAAGTGACTGAAAAAATCATGTGATTTAGTGTAGGATGAGGAATTGACTATGATATACTAACATGTCTAATACAATAGTTATGCAAGTAAAAATAACGATATAGAATATCACAAATAAGTAAAATCTGTAAGTAAAGTAACTCCAAGAATTTTATATTGGTTCGGACTTCCAGTCCTACGTCCAGTCCCAGACTCCTTCTGGAATTCTACTACCAAAAATCTCTCTTCACCCAAAGGAACAGGTTCAGAACAATTCGAGCCCGAAAAAGGATTTTCCAGCCTAAGCACTGACACAGGACTTTTACAAATTACAAGAGTTTGACTTCTGCTTGTGTTCTTGAAACATTGAATTGCTGACGATTGAGTACACCCTTCCTATAATCTTATCGTCAAGTATATAACGTGTATGTGAAGATTGAAGGAAGTATTTTACTTATTGAATATAGAGATATGAAATAATTTCAATGATTCAACAAGTAACTTGAATATTTGAAAGCTTTTTAGAATGCAAGGGTTTAGAAATGTAGATCAGAAAATAGAATAGATTTGGAAAGATTTGTTGATTTGAAGACCAAGTTTGTAGTGTATATATAATAATAGTTGAAAGGAAGAGATCCTTCATGAAGAGTTTTATCAAAGAGTTGCATCCATTTATATTCATAAATGAAGAGGAATCTCTTTATGAAGAATGATGTCTCTTCATAAAAATGGTTGTTTCGAATCAATCAACTAATCTGTAAATCACCATTCAACGGGTTAAACTACTATAAATCGTATATATTTAAAAATGGGTAGAAAGTAGTCGTTACTGGGCAAAAATTGCCTGACCAGTCGACTGGCCTAAAATGAACCAGTCGGCCGGTTCAGGGCCTATTACCCAGTAATGGCTATTTCTTAGCCATATATATATATATATATATATATATATATATATATATATATATAATCAAATTTCGTGCATATGTGATATATAATGTGGATAGATTTTTACATTGATCTAACACAACTAAACACAAACACACACATGCACGCACACACACACACATACACACACACACACACACACACACACATATATATATATATACACACATACATATACATATATGAACTAACGCTTTGATTTGATCTCTATTTTGTTGTTGCCTTGAATCAAAAATCTTATGAATCAACATTCACCCCTTTTTTGATTGATGACAAAATCTTGCATTTTTGTTGAGATAATGATTTGCTCCTACTTAATATATGCTTGTATATAGTCGTCTCCCCCTGACTAAAAAGCTTTTCTATAACATTTTGTCAGTGCATATGATATTTACTTACCGTTTCCTATAACAAAATGTTAGATAACATATAATGATACAATGATGATATAACATATAATGATGATAACATATTCTCCCCTTTTGTCGGCGATTAAACAAGAATATGTATCATGAGAAAACATTAATCGACAATAATAGAGAATAGATACTTATAAATAAACAAGCAATTAAATTTAGTCATATATAACATAAGAAGTTTTCAAAGTACAAAACATCACAAATAGAGTTCAAAAGACAAATGAGGCTAATTAGTACAAGCCCCTTAGAGTTCCATATCCAAAGGTACTAAAAAGCAAAAAGGGATCATTTAGAACAAATCCCATCAAGTTCAAAGATAAAAAGCAAACTTATTAGCAAGACATAAACAAATATACTATGAAAGTTTTTCTTAGAAAGCATCGGATTTCGCAATGAACTAGAGATATTGGCCTTTTATTCAGATCCGTAGCTTGACTTAAAGGTGCAAGAGTACAAGAAATTGCATTCCGCATATTTTCAAGAAACTTTTTTATTTTATCCTATTTCTCTTCAACCTTCTTATCAATCATTTTAAGTCTAGCTTCGAGAAGGAGTTGGTTGCAAGCTACAACGTCAATAGCTTGCTGAGTGGTTTGTGATTCATTCATCAAGAGAACATCTTCTGGATTAGAATGTGTAGTACTAGACGATGGCCGATCCGTCTCCCTTTTCTTCCACTCTTCTAAGATCATAATTCTCCAAACTGGAGGTGGCAACTTCATCATTTTCAAGTTCTTATTGTCAAACACTTTTACCTCTAGTTTGTCGGCTGCAGGTTCGGGTTTTTCAGCATTTGCAAAAATTCGCATAAGATACTCACCGTAATAAAAGTAAGTTGGAGTTCCATGAGTATAAAGCAAGATATGATCCAAGATTGTTTGCATCCGATTGACCGGGGTTTCGTTGTAGATAGCATATAAATCCCGGGATGTTTCGGCATAGGCTAAATCAAAAGTTCTGATGCGAGGCAAGATCATTCGAATAAGAGCATGATGCATTAGCCTTGCACTAGGACGTAAACCTTTAGTATGTGATCCATATGAGTCATCATCAACGAATAAGTGACTAACCTCATCTCTAACTCCAACATTGCACTCTACTTTCCCTAACGGTATCCCATCCGATGGAGAATTCAAAATATGGCCTTACCTTTCAACAGTAAGAAATACTGGTTTGCCTCATACTAGGCTCCAAGCGCAAATTTCTGGATTTATGAGAACAAGATGATCCAAACTCAGGTTGGCTAAGAAAAGTTTTACAATAACAGTGTTGATTTTCCGATTATTCCGATCATAATCCATCAAAGACTCAAGCCTCCCTTTTTGTGTTAAATGTTGTATATCGTATGTCTCGAAATCAGGAAATTTAACATATACTCTTTCAATAAACTTTAATTTCTCCATTTTCCTCCACCTATCCTTTGCAACATCTTTCCACAACAACTGAGATATATACGAATCTATGGGCTTCTCTGTAGATAATGATGCGCCTCTTCTTGGTCTTTTTGTGGAGAAGCCATTAATTTGATGAAATAAGATGTAAAATTCGAATTTTAATGATGGGAGAAGACCTAGGTTTTTGATAGAGGAAAGTATAGTTTTCAGGAATGAAGTAAAAAGAGTTGATGGGGGTTATAAAGCCTGGTACGGGGTAGCAGTTTTTTCCATCGGATTTGCCTACCAGTCGACTGGTTCAGAATCCACCAGTCAATTGGTGGTTGTTAAACTAATTGTTCCAGTTTTTCTCTTTTGCATTCTATATATATACATGTATATATATTTTATTCAACTGTTTTGAGTATGTAAACAATTTTAGACATATATATATATATACTTATTAAGTCTAATTATGTTGATTTAATCTCTATGATTGTTTTATAAAAAGAATACAATATCATTTAGCCAAAGAGAAATATTTATTAACGAATACCAATAAAACATCGTTATCTTTCTCGTTTTCAGTCAATGCGAATTTTATTAACATAAACCAACTGAAAATATGATCATGACATTAGCCTGACTACAAAGAAGTTGATTTTCTAGCAGTTTTTGATCCAGCTCCCTCATTTTCCTTATAGTTTTTATCCCATGAATTGGGACTATGCTTAAGATCCTTGGGAGTTTTCTTCCATGGACTCCAAGATGTGGACGGTCTTTTTGGAGTTTTGCATAGCGGATGATGTCTTGGTTCTAAGACAACAGATTTTCTGCAAGCCCGAAGTGCAATTTGCTCAAAGAAACTCAATGTATGTGAAGTTTTTTTTGTTCAAAATACAGTTCATGTTGTAGCTTCATTTTCTCCTGCTGATAGTGGTGTATCTCGTTGATCTTGTATTTTGTTGATGGTGATACAGAGAATTGTCTTCTCTTCTTTGCATCTGGAGTATATCCAGTACGATATACTTGCCACCGTAACTCTGGTTCTTTATTTGGAGTTGGAGAGATCATAATATCAATGGAATCAGAAGACGTTTTCTCCAATGATTTTGTCAGAGTAGATGGTGACGATTTTGAGGTATTTTGATTTCTTTTGACATGTTGTATTAAGCTATTATTTTTATTAAGAGGGAAAATGACTATTATTTTTGAAAAGATGCGAAAACTTCATTGAGTATATATAAAGGAGGACAGAGCTATAAAATAGCAACTGAAAATAAAAGAATGAATGGTGAAATGATTTGGGACCACTAGTTTAAATAGAGGATTGTTAGATAAAAATAGTATAAGCTATAAGTAGTTTCAGCCACAAAATTGAGAAGTAATGTAACTTGAATGTGAAAAACTAATACAACTTATTTAGTGGCATAAGTTGGTAAAATGTAAATACCTATGTTCAAAAAACCTTATGAAAACAAACATTTATTTTTGACAACTTTTTTTTTATGATAACATGTAAAAACAAACCTTAAGAGGAATTTTACTAATATATATATATATATATATAATTGAGAAGCAATTGAATACCATAATTTGCTAAATTACTTTTAAATGCTATTTATTTGCTTCTTATCATGATTAGTCATAGATAATCATTTATCTTCCATTATTTTGAGTGGTACCTGCAAAAATATAAGAGATATTGGTACCCACTTCCTCTGTTAGGGTCCTAAGAGTTAGGTCTTAGGAAACCAAACCCAAGAGGGTTCAGAGCAGGATATCATTTAACCTTACAACCGTTATTTGATTCTTATATAATATGGAAAATAACACTAGTATTAGCACAAACACTGGATTCACAGACGACCAATCTACTGCACGACCACCCTTTTCAATGCGTGAACTATAGTTATTGGGCTACACATATGAGAATTTTTTCTAAAAATTCTATTGCCTAGTAGTACGTGAAGCCCGAACCAGTATAAATCGTCTGTGTGATTTACATTTACTGCTGCTATTATAATTATTTTACTATTGTTGTGAATACTGCGCTTCAAATTCTACATACATATATTGGCCATCATCGATCCAGTGCATAGCGGCTATTCATTCATTGTCGCACCCGATTTTTCAATTGGTATTAGATCAGGACACCATTTAACCTTACAATTTTTTTTTGATACTATATAATATGGAACACTTGTACTAGCACAAACACTGGATTCACATAAGGCCAATATATTGCACGACCAACCTTTTTCAATGGCATGAGCTATAGTTATTGGGCTACACGTATGAGAATATATAAGCAAACTAATGGTTTTGATGCTTGGAATATTACACAAAAAGAATATACACAACCCACTACACCTTATAATGAATGGTCCACAAATGAAAATGCAGAGGACACTGCAATGCTAAAGCTATGAATATGTTGCATTGTGCCTTAGATAGAACCGAGTTTAACCGAATTTGTATGTGTAATACTACATATGAAATTTGGCGAACACTCAAAGTAACTCACGAAGGAACTAGCAAGGTTAAAAAAAGCAATATATCCATGCTTCAGAATCAATTTCGGAATTTTAGAATGAATGAAAATGAGTCTATAAATAATATGTATTCACGATTTCAAAATATTTGTCATTCATTATTGGGCTTAGGAAAAAATTATACTGATTTTGATACTGTTTCAAAGATATTAAACTCTTTGATGGATGAGTAGGAAAGAAAGGTTCTAGCTATCGAAGAGGCTAATGGTCTTTCAACTATGAAACCCGAAGAGTTAATAGGCAATCTTATGTCGTATGAAATAAATTTGTAGGCCAAAAGGATTCATGCTCAAGGCAAGAATAAACTAACTTTCCATGCTGAAAAAGAAGAATTAGATTTAGAGGAAGAAGACATTGCCTTCGTAACGAAAAATTGCAGAAAATTTCTAAAATATAAGAAGAGCCAAAATAAGAATGCGAAAAAGAGCCTACAAAAGAACTTGATCCAGCCTTGGTTGAATGTTTCAATTGTAAAAAACCCAGACATTATCAAAAGAATTGTCTAGAATTAAAGAAAAATCACAACAAAAAGGAGAAATCAAAGAAGCGAGCTTTTTTCAGTACTTGGGATAATTCAGATTCATCATCTTCTGAGAGTGACAACGATAGTGACAATGATCAAGAAAATGTATGCCTCATGGCAAAAGACACCGAGGTTAGTGATTTTACTTATGAAGAAATGGTTGAAATTAATACGGAAATTCTAGAATCTAGAAATAAATTTAAAAGAATATATAAACAAGCAAACGAAGATAGAAAAAAAACAGAATTTGAAAGAGATTTGCTAAAAGTTGAAAAAGAGATATTAGAGGATGAAATCAGAAAATTACAAGAATCTCTATCTAATGCAAATTCTCAATTCTATTTATTGAGTTAAGAGATTGAAACTCAAAGAGAAAAGAATGATTTGCTTGTTTTCGAAAATCACGATTTAAATTCAAAATTTAAAATTATTGAGTTAGATAATTCTAGTCTTAGATTAAGATTAGATGATATTTCTACGATTGTCAATAATTTTAATAAAGGAAGAGAAAATCTATTTAGAATTTTAGAAAATTTTCAGCCTTCTCATAGTAAAAAAGGATTAGGTTTTGTACAAAAAACCGGTGCTAAGAAAAATTCTAGTAAACCTATTAGTACTAAGAGAAATATTGAATTTATCAAACCTGCCTTTTCAAATATAAAAAAAGATGTCATAAGTGAAAAGAAAAGGGAAAGAAAAGGCTGACTGAATAATGGCAGCCTATCTGGCGATTTTC
The DNA here is from genome assembly GCA_030737875.1 of Allium sativum. Lineage (NCBI taxonomy): Eukaryota > Viridiplantae > Streptophyta > Magnoliopsida > Asparagales > Amaryllidaceae > Allium > Allium sativum. The sequence continues at coordinate 43,831,553 of CM060918.1, read as the reverse complement.
AAGGCATCCCCTTTCTTGCTTCCGCACTCTTCTTTTAACTGAGCGCCTCCTCTCTCTACCCGTCCCTTCTTCATCTACCTCGCACCTCAACCTTTACCACCCAAATCGTCCGATGCCGAAGAATAAAAAGTCCAAACAACGATTCTCTAAAAGTGTCACTCGTTCTAGAAGAAGTTTCTCAGGTCCTCTCTCATCCGCTATTGCCACTGGAAGATCCTCCGTTCTTGATCTGGCATTGGAAGTAAATGTGAAGTCTTCCCCAATTTTAGGAGTTACGTCTATTGATACAACTAGGGTTTCTCCTCTTTTAGCTGGTTCTCTTGTAACGGCAAGTAGGAAGGATACTATTTCCGTGAACTTCGAACCATTTATCAAATCGCCAAATGAAGGTATAATATATGCTCCCTCATCTATGGAAAATGTATTGACTGAGAAAGCGTTTGGGAACATGTTTGCTGATGGGATAATTAAAAAAGTGGTCGATGTGGATATTGCCAGTGAAGTTAATCCTTCAAATGGGTTGAATAGCATGAACGTAACTGGTGATACGATGGAAACCATTGATGTACTCATGCCTCCCATAGCAACTGTAGAACCAATCTTCTCGACTGGAACCTCAAGTGTTCAAGTTAATGCTCCTCAGAAACCTGCTAAGACTTCCCCTATACTGCCTTTCACCAAACCAGTTGAGAAGACATGTAACACTCAAAACAAACCTAGCTACTCTTCTTTCTTTACTTCCCTACCGCGATGTGCTGGTGCTTACACTCCTCGTTTGTTTATGTCATCCGCTGAAAACCTTGTGCCTCCAAATGAGATTTTAGAAGAAGGAGCACTTATTTGGAAAGACCATCTTGTGGGTTTTTTCCTTGACTCCGTTGTTCCGAACATAGATGTACGTGACCATTGTCAGAAAGCATGGAACTTGAAAGGAGGGCTACAAGCTAATATTGTAAATGGTATGTTCTACTTTAAATTTTCAATATTTGAGGAGAGAAGGAAAGTATTGGAATCAGATCCGGCAATTATTGGAGGTAAACCATTTATTATTACTTCTTGGAGTTATGCGGTAAAAAAAGCTAGAGAGCGTGTGTCTTCTATTCCTGTTTTAACTATTTTTACTAGAATTCCTTCTGTTCTGCAAACTCTTCCTAGATTGAATTGGCTGGCTAGTAGAATAGGGAATTTTAAATGTTTTGATTCAAATACAGAGACAAGGAAAAATCTAATATTTGCTAAAGCTTTGATTGAAATATCTCCGAACAAGCCATTACCAAAAAAGCTCAAAGTTTCTATAGAAGGTTATGATTTCTATGTGGATGTACAATATTCATGGCATCCAGAAATATGCACTAAATGTCATTGTTTTGGACATCTTTTAGAAACCTGTAAACTTGTAGGTCCTTCTAAAGCTCGTTCGCCCCTTCAGATGCCTCCTCCTAGTATTTGGGTTCCAAAGAATAAGGTAGGAGTAACATGTCTATCTGAGGAAGCTAAAGAGGTAGATAGTGTTAGTTCTGGGGAAGCTGAAGATGATGGTATTCACTGGATCTCAGATGATCGCTCGTGGGTTCATGATGCTTCTGGAATGAGATATGATCCTCAAGAAAATGAATACTATAAATATTTAACAGATTTGGAGAATGATACTAGAAGACTGGAATATCAGGTTGTCGGAGATAGTTTTGAGCTCATTCAAGAGGGTGTTCTTGGCGATAAGAACAAGTCTCTTTTTCATGATTCTACTTGGGACTGGGTATGCAATTTTTGGTATCCGAACCCGTGTTTTGTACCTAACCTTGCTTTACTTTTCTTTGAGTATGTCAATGTTATAGGTTCTAATGGCTCTGGTGATACCTCCAGTTATTCTACCTTTCTGGGTGATTAGCTGTTAGGTTCTTTTACCAGTTGAAACTTTTAGTTTCTCTCCTGTGCTCTATTGCTTAGTGTGCTGGCAGTTCAAACCAGTTGGAGTTTCTGTGCCTGTGCAGAACTCTACTTCTATTTCTTTTTCTAATAAAAAGTGGTACGTCCACTATAAAAACGGTTTGCCATGCAAAAAAATATAAACAAAGAAGTTTCAAAGAAAAAATTCTCTAGAAATATTAATATATGGGTTCCTAAAACAAATAATAATTTGATTAGGAACAAGTATATTAAAGATTTCTTAGATACTGTACATAATAATATTAATTATATTTTCAAAAGGGACTCTGAACCCTCTTGGGTTTGGTTTCCTAAGACCTAACTCTTAGGACTCTAACGGAGGAAGTGGGTACCAATATCTCTTATATTTTTTGCAGGTACCACTCAAAATAGCATTTAAATAGTAATTTAATATTCAATTGCTTCTCATTTTTTATATTTTTATTTTTAGTAAAATTCCTCTTAAAAAAAAACTTTTGTTATCATTTTCATAAAATAAAAATATTTCAAAAATAAATGTTTGTTTTCATAAGGTTTTTCGAACCTAAATATTTACATTTTACCCCTCTACGCAACTAAATAAGTTGTATTAGTTTTTCACATTCAAGTTACATTACTTCTCAATTTTACGGCTGAAACTACTTATAGTTTTTACTATTGTTATCTAACAAACCTCTCTTTAAACTAGTGATCTCAAATCATTTCACCATTCATATTTTATTTTCAGTTCTATTTTATAGCTCTTTCCTCCTTTATATACCCAAAAAAGTTTTCACCTCTTTTCAAAAACAATAGTCATTATCCCTCTTAATAAAAACAATAACTTAATACAGCATGTCAAAGAAATCGAATTCCTCAAAATCATCACCATCTACTCCGACAAAAGCATCAGAGAAAACGTCTTTCAATTCCGTTGATATTATGATCTCTCCAACTCCAAATAAAGGACCAGAGTTACAGTGGCAAGAATATCATACTAGATATACTCCAGATGCAATGAAGAAAAGACTATTCTCTGTATCACCATCAACAAGATATAAGATCGACGACATACACCACTATCAGTAAGAGCAAATGAAGCTACAACGTGAACTATATTTCGAACAAAAACTATCTTTACATAGATTGAGTTTCCTTGAGCAAATTGCACTTTGGGTTTGCAGAAAATCTTTTGTCTTAGAACCAAGACACCATCTACTATCCACAACTCCAGAAACTCCAAAAAGATCATCCACATCTTGGAGTCCATGGAAGAAAACTCACAATGTTCCTAAGCATAGTCCTAATTCATGGGATAAAAACTATAAAGAAAACGAGGGAGCCGAATAAAAAAATCCTAGAAAATCAACTTCTTCGGAGTCAGACCAATGTGATGATCTTTTTATCAGTTGAGTTATGTTAATAAAATTCGTGTTGACTGAAAATGATGTTTTCTTGGTATTCGCTAATAAAGATTTCTCTTTGGCTAAATGTTATTGAATTCTTTTTATAAAACAATCATAGAGATTAAATAAACTTAATTAGACTTAATAAGTGTGTATATCTAAAATTGTTTACATACTCAAAATAGTTGAATACTATATATATATATACATATATATATAAAGAATGCAAAAGAGATAAATTGGAAAAACTAGTTTAACAGCCACTAGTTGACAGGTGGATTCAGAACCGGTCGACTGGTAGGCAAATCTGAGGGCAAAAAATCGCTACCCTATACCAGCCTTTATAACCCCATCAACTCTTTTTACTTTATTTCTAAAAAACCTACTTTCCTCTATCAAAAACCTAAGTCTTCCCCCATCAGAAAATTTCGATTTTTACATCTTATTTCATCGAATTAATGGCTCCTCCACAAAATAGACCAAGAAGAGGTGCACCATCATCTGCAGAGAAGCCCATAGATTCGTATATCTCTCAATGGTTGTGGAATAATGTTGCAAAGGATAAGTGGAGGAAAATGGAAAAATTAAAGTTTATTGAAGGAGTATATGTTAAATTTCATGATTTCGAGACATATGGTCTACAACGTTTAGCACAAAAAGGGAGGCTTGAGTCTTTAATGAATTATGATTAGAATAATCGGAAAATCAACACTATAATGGTAAAACTTTTCTTAGCCAACCTGAATTTAGACCATCTAGTTCTCAGAAACCAGGAAGATGGCGCTTGGAGCCTAGTATGCGGCAAACCAGTGTTTCTTACTATCGAAAGGTTAGGCCATATTTTGAATTCTCCATCGGATGGGATACCATTAGGGGAAGTAGAGTGCGATGTTGGAGTTAGAGATGAGGTTAGTCACTTAATCATTGATGATGACTTGGATGGATCATGTACTAAAGGTTTACGTCCTAGTGCAAGGCTAATGCATCATGTTCTTACTTGAACAATCTTGCCTCGCACTGAAACTTTTGATTTAGTCTATGCCGAGATATTCTGGGCTTTGTATGCTATCTACAACGAAACTCCGGTCAATTGGATGCAACCAATCCTTGATCACATCTTACTGATGGAACTCCAACTTACTTTTGTTACGGTGAGTATCTAATGCGATTTTTTGCAAATGCTGAAATACCCGAACCTGCATCCGACAAACTAGAGGTAAAAGTGCTTGATAATAAGAACTTGAAAATGATGAAGTTGCCACCTCTAGTTCGGAGAATTATGAAATTAAAAGAGTGAAAGAAAAGGGAGACGGATCGACCATTGTTTAGTACTACGTACACATTCTGATCCAGAAGACGTTCGCTTGACGAATGAATCACAAACCACACGGATGGCTATTGACATTGTAGCTTGCAACCAACTCCTCGAAGCTAGACTTAAAAGGATTGATAAGAATGTTGACAAGAAATTTGATAAAATCAAAAAGTTTCTTGGAAATATATGGAATGCGATTTCTTGTACTCTTGCATCTTCAAGTCAAGGTACAGACCCGAATAAAAGGCCAATATCTCCGGTTCATTGGACAACTTCGAAAAGTACGGAATCTGACGCTTTCTAAGAAAAACTTTCGTAGCACGTTTGTTTATTTCTTGCTAATAAGTTCGCTTTTGTCTCTTTGAACTTGATGGGATTTGTTCTAAATGATCCATTTTTGCTTTTTAGTAGTTTTTGATATGGAACTCTAAGGGGCTTGTACTAATTAGCCTCATTTATCGTTCGAACTCTATTTATAATGTTTTGTAATTTGAAAACTTTTTATATATGACTCAATCTAGTACTTGTTGATCTATGAATATCTATTCTCTACTATTCTCGACTAATGTTTTCACATGATACCTATTCTTTTTTAATCGATGACAAAGGTGGAGAATATGTTATCATTATATCATTGTATGTTATATCATCATTATATCATTATATGTTATCTAACATTTTGTTATAGGAAATGGTAAGCAAATATTATATGCACTAACAAAATGTTGCAGAAAAGCTTTTTAGTCAGGGGGAGACGACTATATACAAGCATATATTCAGGGGGAGCAAATCATTATCTCAACAAAAATGCAATATGTTGACATCAAACAAAAAAGGGTGAGAATGTTGATTCACAATATTTTTGATTCAGGACAACAACGAAATGGAAATCAAATCAAAGAGTTAGTTCATATATATATATATATATATATATATATATATATGTATGTGTGTGTGTGTGTGTGTGTGTGTGTGTGTGTATGTGTGTGTGTGTTTAGTTGTGTTAGATCCATGTTAAATTCTATCCTCATTATATAACACATATGCATGAAATTTGATAATATATATATGAATAAATGGCTAAGAAATATCCATTACTGAGAAATAGGCCCTGAACCAGTCAACTAGTTCATTTCATGCCAGTCGATTGGTCTGGCAACTTTTACCCAGTAACAACTACTTTCTACCCATTTTTAAATGTATATACGATTTATAGTATTTTGACCAGTTGACTGGTGATTTACAGACTAGTTGACTGATTCGAAACAACAACCATTTTTATGAAGAGACATCATTCTTCATAAAGAGATTCGTCTTCATTTTGAATAGAAATGGGTGCATCTCTTTGATAAAACTCTTCATGAAGGATCTCTTCCTTTCAACTATTATATATACACTACGAACTTGGTTTTCAAATCATCAAATCTTTCCAAATATTTTCTATTTTATGTCTATATTTCTAAGCTCTTGCATTCTAAAAAGCTTTCAAATATTCAAGTTACTTGTTGAATCATTGAAATTATTTCATATCTCTATATTCAATAAGTAATATACTTACTTCAATCTTCACATACACGTTATATACTTGAGGATAAGATTATAGGAAGGGTGTACTCAATCGTCAGCTATTCAGTGTTTCAAGAACACAAGCAAAAGTCAAACTCTTGTAATTTGTAAAAGTCCCGTATCGGTGCTCAGGCGGGAAAATCCTTATTGGGGATCGGATTGTTCTGAACCTGTTCTTCGGGTGAAGAGAGGTTGTTGGTAGTAGAATTCCAGAAGGAGTCTGGGACTGGACGTAGGAAGGGAAGTCCGAACTAGTATAAAATTTCTGGTTTCTCTTTACTTACTGATTTTACTTATTTGTGATATTCTATATCATTTATTTTTACTTGCATAACTATTATATTAGACATGTTAGTATATCATAGTCAATTTCGCTAAATTCCGTATATAAAGATCCTACACTAAGTCACATGACTTTTCAAGATGTTCTCTAAAATGATAAATGTAGCCTCAAGCCTCATCGGGCAGGCAGCATGGCTAGGTGGGTCATTCCCATGAAGGGTATATTGTCACAATCTAGAGAAAATTCATATTTGTTCTTCTTTCATTTCTGTATCTCCGCGGAAGTATGGTGGAACCATAAAAGCATTCGATACACTCTACTTGAATGAGTGGTCGGTCATGTGTGGCCATATTGCAAGATATTGTTGCTGAATCCCAGTGTATCCCCTCTAGAGTACATTGATCGGAAAGTGGTCCCATACCTTGTCATAGTTGGAATCCAATCTCTAATAAGCACCTTGCAGTTTTTTTGATTTTATAGATGGTTATTTATTCGTGATTTGATAGACACAATTATAATATCACTCGATTTTTATATGTCAAAAATGTTTTGGGTTATAGTAAGGTAAAAACCGTCCATATTTATGTGTGGACAGCTATTACTATTATCCTTTCTTTCAAAAAGGTTTTCTAAAGTTAAGCAAGTTGTTGCCATGTGAATTTAGCACTAAAAATATTCCAAACTGATCTGGGTGAGTTTTTCTTTGCTTCAAATGTGCTCGGGTCAGACCGAGTATATTTCCAGGTTAGGTTTCGCTTGAAGCTTCAGAAGAGGAGCTAGAGTTGAGACATATGACCATATTTACTTGTATTATATTACTCTTCTGTGTGTTGTATTGAAATGTATGTATACTCTGATGTTGTAATATACAGTTTTTGTATAAAGCAATTGATATATTATATTTATTCGTTCCGCTATGAGATTCTGATGTTCTTCTTCCTTTTCTTCTATTCTAATATTTCTTTCTTTTCTCATCCTCTAATTTCTTTCTATTAACAATCTGGGATTTCGATACTTGGGTTTTTGGCAAGTAAAACGGGATTATGTATGATTGTTGAAAATTCGAGCGTCGAGTTTTCCGGGTCGTTTCAAATTAGGGCTATCAGTAACCATACTTGCAAAGTTAACTGAGTCTCTTAAAGGTGGGACTTCTTTTATATGGTCTGCTATATTTTCCATAAATTGCTAGTAAGAGTCCCCTAAAGTTCATCTTCTAACTCAGAGCTTGAGGATTAGTTGGCATCTTCAATGATAACTCATCTTGAGCTTGCTACAAACAGGTGAAAAAATTATGCAAAGGCGTTTCTACACATCGTCGTACCTGCCTCTTTGCCTGTGCGATGAGGGGCAATGAAACAACTAGTGTTGGAGACACCTCCAATGGAGTGTGTTACTTCGGAGCTCTTTGCTGATCCCAAAATGTTTTGCTGATTATTTGATTGATAATGAACATGAGTAGAACTAGTGCTGGCCTGCTCATGTGAAAATTGTTGCGCTTTATTAGGACGGTTTTTCTTTTCTCCTTCTGCACCGCCTTACTATTGCTAACATTTACATGAACTTATTTACTTGACTTATAATCCAACTTCACTTCTTGATATTGAGTTTTTTGATCCCCACTGGTCTCATTAATAATAGGATCACAATCAGAAGTAGGCTTTGATTACCATGATTTCTGAAATTTTATACTACAGTTTTTAGTGCTATGATCAAACATGTAACAATTCTCACAAGGTTGCGGTTTATACTCATAAGAAATCTGAATATCAAACACAGATCCATCATAGTTTTCTCCCGGCACTGATTTAGGGAACTTAAATCCTGTCTTTATTTCAACCAAAACTCTAGCGTAATGCAATCGAGTCTCCTTCGCTGTGTTATTGTCCATACGAACTGGATTCCCCAAAGTACTTGCAATTATACCGATGGCATCCGGTTCCAAAATTCCAAATTCAGATCATGTAATCAAACCCAGATTGGAATTGAGGATAGATAATCCCTTGTTAATTACATATATATATATATATATGCAAACGTTTTAAAAGTTTATAAATTTTGATTGAATAGTATTTTGGTTTATGTCGTTGAGTAGTTTTAAATTTATCGATATCTTTGTTATAAGATTTTAAAATAGAAATCAAAACAATATTGTGTTCATGAACGACTGAATATTCCAAAGGAAATGACTCACAGTTCTTTGTAACAAAAAGTAACATCATTACGGAAAACAAACATTGGATTTAGAGAAAACAATATAACAAATTTTATTTGGAATCGAAAGATGATGATTTCTTCAGAGTTTTTTCTTTGATTCTTCATCAGCTACGTAATTTTTATCCCAAGAATTCATACTATAAGGAGGTTGTTTTGGAGTATGATTCCAAGGGATCCATGATGATGATGGTAATTACGGAGTAGAATACAAGGGATATTTTTTGGGTTCATCAATGTTTTGTTCTCTGCAAATACATAAAGCAATTTGCTCCAAGAAATCCAATCTTTTTGTTGTTACTTTCTGTTCGAAAAACAACACGCGTTAAAGATCCAATTGTTGTTGGTAGTGGTGAATATTATCTATTTCTTCTTCGCTAGATGATGAAATAGATAGTGTACGTTTTGACTTCTTTAATCCCAGTGTAAAACCTGTATGATACTCAAACCACATGCATACCGATTCTTTTTCTTTGTTTGGTGATATGATTTGAACAGATGAAGATGGTTGTTTTAGTGAGGTAGAATTCTTTAGAGAATTTGTGTTTGAAATAGATATGGTGACTTGTATATTGTATGAAAGTGCATAATTGAGTTGTGCTATAATATGTTTACAAATCCATTTTATGTCGTTTTATAACAAAAACTGGCTTATTATCAGGAGATAATTTGATGGTTGTCAAGAGAGATTTAATATAGACCATTTATATTTATAGTAAGTTTATTTTTGAAGTTTTAAATTAGATTTTTCAGAAACGTAGTATAAGATTATTATAGTTTTATAGTTAGACGAGAAACATTTAGTAGCCCAATGGCAAGGCTATGCAACTACCATATAGACCACCAGAGTTCGAGTCTTGATTGATGTACAAAAAATTTATTTTCCAAAAAAAATATTTTTTCACTAATTTTTTTTATAAATCTTTAAAAGAAACAATACCCAGTTCTCTTCGTAGTCTGATAAACGTCTTCTTATGTAACAGATTAGTGAAAATATCGGCTATTTGGTTCTCAAAAGTTACAAGTTCTATGTTAATTATTTCTTTTTCTATATTATCATGTAAGAAATGATGTCTGATATCTATATGCTTAGTTCGTGAGTGATTAACTGGAGTTTTAGATAAATTTATCACACTTGTGAAATGATAATCTTTAAGTGTTTGTTGCATGTATATGACTTGAGCACAAGCCAAAGCTGCTGATATATGCTCAACTTTGCAAGTAGATAGTGAAACGCAATTTTGTTTCTTGCTAAACCAAGACACTAATGATTTTCCAATAAAATGACAAGTACCATTTGTACTTTTTTGATTCGTCTGTGATCCTCCAAAATCTGCATCACCGTATAATACTAATTCAAAGGAACAATCTTTCAGATAGAAAAGTCCAAAATCTTTGATGTTGCTTAGCTAACGTAATATACGTTTAACTGGTCATAAATGTAATTATTTAGGATTGACTTGAAACTGGGCACATAAATAAACACTCATCATTATATCAGGTCTACTAGTTGTTAAATATAATAATGATCCTATCATACTACGATATAATTTTTGATCAATACTTTTACCGTTTTCATCTTTATCAAGATGTGTTGTTGTAATCATATGAGTTGGGTTGGTAGAAGTATTTTCCATTCCAAATTGTTTTATTAAATTATTACAGTATTTTTCTTGATTTATAAAAATATCAGTAGCTAATTGTTTAATTTGTAAACCAAGAAAATATGATAATTCTCCCATGTGAGACATTTCAAATTCGTTAGTCATAATTTTGCAAGATTCATTACACAAATTTTCATTAGTAGAACCAAATATAATATCATCTAAATAAATGTGAATTATTAAAATATCCTTTTTAGATCGTTTTATGAATAGTATTTGATCAATTTTTCCAATTTGAAATCTTGAACTTATTAAATAACTCTTAAGACGTTCATACCAAGCATGAGGTGCTTATTTTAATCCATATAAGGCCTTTTTTAATTTATATACGTGATCTAGATATTTTTTATGTATAAATAAAGGTGGTTGTTCAACGTAAATATTTTCTTTTATATATCAGTTTAAAAATGCACTTTTTACGTCCATTTGATATAATTTAAAGTTGTGATAACATGCACAAGCTAATAAGATATGAATTTCTTCTAATCTAGCGACTAGAGCAAATGTTTCTTCATAGTCTATTCCTTCTTCCTGATTATATCCTTGACCGACTAGTCTAGCTTTATTTCTAGTTATATTTCCAAACTCGTCGTCTTTATTTTTATAAACTCATTTTGTACCTGTAACGGCTTGATCACTTGGTCTAGGTACTAATTCCCAAATTTCATTGCATTCAAACTGATTTAGTTTTTCTTGCATGGCTATAATCCATTTTTCATCATAAGATGTTGTTTTGGACTTTCAGTTTCTATATTAGATAAAAATGATATGTGACTTACTAAATTTAATTGATTTCTTTTTCTTACGTTTGAATTTATTTCATCAATAATATATTGAGACGGATGATCACGTAATATTTTTGGTGGAGATCTTACTTCATTATTATTATGAAACATGTTTTCATCTTCCCTAGAATTATGAATAATTTTTTCATTTTCTCAAAAATTATGAATAATATTTTCATCTTCTCTAGAATTATCAATTTCTGTGGAAGTGTTTTCACTTTGATAATTATTTTCGGCAATATCTTGATCTTCAGTAACATTTTCATTATTATTGATCTAGATAACGTTTTCATCAAAAATTTATCATTATCTTGAGAATTTGTATCAAAATCACACTATTATAATAATTTTGGATAAAACTTTCATCAAAAGAAACATGAAGTGGTTCTTCTATTTTATTTGTTCTTTTACTGAAAAACGATAAGTTTTGCTTCAATCTAAATATCTTAGATATATACCTTCATCGGATTTTGAATCGAATTTTCATTATTATATTACTCCTATGAGTACAACAACACATATTCATTAAGACGAAAATGATAAAAGCATTGACAAGAAATTATATTGTAGTATCATTATTATACTTAACAGCTAGTCAACCTGACATAATGATGAATGTTTTTTATGTGCACGATTTCAAGTCAATCCTAAAGAATCACATTTATGAGTAGTTAAATGTTACGTTGTCTAAGCAACACCAAATATTTTGGATTATTCTATCCAAAAGATTGTTTCTTTGAATTATTATCATCCAGCGATATTAATTTTTGAGGATCACGGATGGATCGAAAAAGTACGTGTTTTACTTGTCATTTTATTGGCATTCCATTAGTGTCTTAGTTTAGCAAGAAACAAAATTGCATTTCACTATTTACTTGTAAAGTTGAGTATATATCAGCAGCTTTGGCTTGTGCTCAAGTCATATACATGCAACAAACACTTAAATTTTTTAATGTAAATTTATCAAATTCAAATATTTATTGTGATAACACAAGCGCGATAGATTTATCTAAAAATCTAGTTAATCACTCACGAACTAAGCATATATATCAAACATCATTTCTTACGCGATAATATATAAAAAGAAATAATTAACTAAGAATTTGTAACCTCTGAAAACCAAAAAACCGATATTTTCACTAAACCATTACTTGAAAACACGTTTATTAAACTACGAAGAGAACTAGGTATTGTTTCTTTCAAAGATTTATAAACTTTTAATTTTTTTATTGCAAATAAAAAATTCAGAAAATAAAATTTTTGTGCATCAACCATTACTTGAAAACACGTTTATTATCATCCAGCGATATTGATTTTGGAGGATCACGGATGGAACGAAAAAGTACATGTTTTACTTGTCATATTATTGGCATTCCATTAGTGTCTTAGTTTAGCAAGAAACAAATTTGCATTTCACTATTTACTTGTGAAGTTGAGTATATATCAGCAGCTTTGGCTTGTGCTCAAGTCATATACATGCAACAAACACTTAATTTTTTAATGTAAATACACAAGCGTGATAAATTTATCTAAAAATCTAGTTAATCACTCACGAACTAAGCATATATATCAAACATCATTTCTTACGTGATAATATAGAAAAAGAAATAATTAACTAAGAATTTGTAACCTCTGAAAACCAAATAACCGATATTTTCACTAAACCATTACTTGAAAACATGTTTATTAAACTACGAAGAGAACTAGGTATTGTTTCTTTCAAAGATTTATAAACTTTTAATTTTTTTGGTGCAAAAAAAAAATTCAGAAAATAAAATTTTTGTGCATCAACTGGGACTCGAACCCCGATGGTCTATATGGTGGTTGTATAACCTTGCCATTGGACTACTTGATATTTCTTGTCAAACCATAAAACTGTAACTATCTTATACTATGTTTCTGGAAATTCTAATTTAAAACTTCAAAGCAAACTTACTATAAATATAAATGGTCTATATTAAATCTGTCTTGACAACCATCCAATTATCTCATGATAATAAGCCAGATTTTGTTATAAAACGACATAAAATGGTTTGACAAACATATTATTACAGAACTCAAATATACTCTTTCATTCAATGCAAGTCATCATGTCTTATTCAAACTCAAATTCTCCAAAGAATTCTACCTCACCAAAATAATCATCTTCCTCTATTCAAATCATATCAACAAAAAAAGAAAAAGAACCAGTATGCAAGTGGCCTAAGTATCATACAGGTTATACACCAGAATCGAAGAAGTCAAAGTGTACACTACCTATTTCACTGTCGACCAAAGAAAAAGTAAATGATATTCACCACTACTAACAACAACAATTGGATCTCTAACGCGAGTTGTTTTCAAACAGAAAGTAATAGCAAGAAGATTGAATTTCTTGGAGCAAATTGCTTTACGTATTTGCAGAAAAGAAAACATTCATGAACCCAGAAAATATCCCTTGTATTCTACTCTGGAATGACCATCATCATCATGGAGCCCTTCGAATTGTACTCCAAGAAAACCTCCTTATAGTATGAATTCATGGGATAAAAATTACGCAGCTAATGAAGAATCAAAGAAACAAACTTTGAAGAAATCGTCAAATTTCATTCCAAATAAATTCTGCTTTTTCTTTAAATTCAAAGTTTGGTTTCCATAATAATGTTACTTTTGTAACAAAGAATTGTGAGTCGTTTCCTTTGGAATATTTGATTGTTCATGAACAAATATTGTTTTGATTTCTATTTTAAAATCTTATAACAAAGATATTGATAAGTTTAAAACTACTCAACGACATAAACCAAAATACTATTCAATCAACTTCTATAAACTTTTAAAACGTCTGCATATATATATATATATATATATATATATATATATTGAAAATCCCCCCTATGTGCCAAATAAGATCCACCAACCAACTGGTGTAGATTGAACAAGTCGACTGATGGAGCTTCCAAAAAAGTTTCTGGAAGCATGCACTAGTCGACTGGTGCAAAACCTACCTGTCGACTGGTACTGGTTCAGGCACAAAATAACGTTTTCGTCGAATGGTTTACTCCACCCTCCCACGTTTTCAACATCGCTTATCTATCTTCTCCTCTTTTAGTTCAAAAACCTAAAAATCTTAGCTCTTCAAAAATTCAATTTCTCTCTCAAAATTATCAAACATGACTCCTCCATCAAAAAGATCAAAGAAAGCATCATCCTGTTCTCAAAAACCTATCAATTTTTACATTGCAAAATGTTTATATGTTTCTACGGTCATAGAGAGATGGCATATGATGGAAGACACGAAGTTTTTAGAAGGTTCGTTTGTGCAATTTCCTGAGTTTAATTCATATAATATTCATGCTTTAGCACAAAAAGTTAGAAATGAATCTCTACCAGATTATGAAAAGAACAAATTGAAAAAAAAAATCATGTTATGGTCAAATTATTCCTTGCAAATTTCAACCTACGTCACCAAGCACCTGAAAATCCAAAAAATTGCGTATGGAGCTTAGTGTGTGGTAAATAAGTTTATCAGTTGTATATATGGTATTTCTATCCTGATGTTATTTTTTTAATCAATGACAAAGGGGGAGAGAGATATACTAACAAGTTTTAAGCAGAAGAAATCATAGCCACATATTCGGGAGGAGAAATTTATATATCACATATTTAGGGGGAGGAATATACACTTTGATATTATCTACATAGGGCTGTCGTCAACCAAAAAAGAGGGAGAATGTTAGTTCATGAGTTTTTGATTCATGACAATAAGAAGAGAAGATCAAGCATTTACAAAGAAGTGATATGCAAGCTTACAGTGTATGTTATATCTTAAGTTGAGTCTTAGTTTTGTTATGTTTTGTTAAAATCTATCCTCAAATATTACTACACACTAGAACAAAAAGATCGCATATCACAAATAGTAGTAGCATAAGTGCAAATTGCAGAAGTCCAGTTGACTGGTCAAAATTCAGCCAATCGACTGGTATGTGCCAATTTGCACAGCTTGTGCACATATATGTACACGATCTTCAATAAACCAGTGGACTGGTCAATTTTAAGCACCCTTTCACTGGTCACCCGAGAAAGTTTTCAGTTGGACTTGATGACTTGAAAACTCAAGGACATCCTTTCGCTCGTCGGGGTGGGGGGCAATTGTAAGCTCCCAAATGACCAGGGTAAACCGAAAGCGGAATCCAAGGTATAGTGTGATGAAGACAAAAAGCCTTAAGCGTAGTCAGAGCCATTCCTTTAGAAGATTATTTTCAGAGCTGAAGTTGAAGAACCAAAGGATTCCCTTTCATATGGAAAACCCCTATTAGTAAGATCCGAAGGGCATGATCTTCTAAATAGCTTTCTTGGAGCATGCGGAAAGAAGCAAAGTATGTCTTTCGGTCAGCCCGAAGGAAGTATACCGAAAAACCTAAGCCTCCATCACATAAGCATTACAAGTAGACCTCATACACAAAAGAAAATGATGCCATGAGCGACATCAGACTCCGGGAGCTAATACAAGTTTTTCCTCCCAGAAATAGCCATAACTTCCGGAAGAGTATCTCTGGAAAACTTTAAGACAAGACTATGGTCACCCTTCCAAGGTATAGTGGATCGGAGGGGGCCTTCACTATGCTTCTATATGCACTTTCACAGAAGAGCTAGGATGAAGCCTATATAACGAAAGAGGTATTGCTCTGGACCTATAAATACGACCCTAAGGGTTCAGAATCCAGATTGGATTTCTCAATCTCAATCTTATATCTATAAGTTTGAGTTGTAATTTCAGAGTCAATTTAGTGAATGAAATTTTGATGACAACAACCTTCTTTCAATTAGTAACTATAAAATATATAATAACATCTTTATCCAGATTACACACACACACACACACACACACACACACACACACACATATATATATATATATATATATGCAAGAATTATATATGCATGTAATATATAAGACTGTATAGTTTAAGAGATTCAAGACTCATGAGAATCAAGATTTCAAGAGCTCAAGAATATCAAAGTAATAGAGTCTAGTTAATATGTAAAACTTCGGTTAGCACTTTCAAATTCTATTTTCCAATTTTTTGTTTTCAAATATCTTATTTTTAAACTCCTTTCTAAATGAGTTCAAATTATTTTTACTTATGTTTTCAAATATATATATATATATATACATTTGAAAATGATATAGTGTATATATATTACAAAGTTTTATATTTACATTATATATATGTTTATAATTATAATATATAGTTTTATATCATTTAATTATATATATGTTTATGTGTTTTTATACTTTAGAAAATTCATTTTAAACAACTGGTTTTGATTCAAGAATCTCCAGAATATATATATATATGTATTGATTTAAATACTTAAAAATGATTTTAAAAATTCAAATATTATACATATGTCGACATACAATATTTGACATGTCAACATATAATCGCCACATTTTCAAATTTCAAAGGAAGTGTCTTATCATTATTTGAAATGATTCAGAACTATTGCAAAATATATATAGGGGTCATTTTTGAATTTTTAACTAACTTTTCTTCTCCTTCTTCATCCTTACTCCTACCACCATTATTCTAACTTAATTTCTTGATTTCTACACTTATACTCTGCCATTTTCAATATAAATTATATTATTCTCTTTCTCTATTAAATACTCTCTGTTTGGAAGTGTTATTCAAGAGTTTTATGGTTGTTTGTAATTGTTAAGGAAATGGAGTTTTCCTTGTAGCCTGTAAATCAAGGAAATGGAGCGGTATTTACCTTGTAGCCATGAAAACAAGGGTGTCGAATCGGTGTGAACCTTGTAGCCATGAAATCAAGGGTGTCGAATCGGTGTTAACCTTGTATCCGTGACAATAAGGGTGTTATAAGATTGATACTAGTATTAATAAAACTATGTGCAATCCAGCGTTGTGTGGGACTGGATGTAAGAGTAATCCAAACCAGTATAAAATCCGGTGTGTTCTTTCCTTTTCTGCACTTTATTTCTGCTTATATCTGCATCTGTGATTGTTTTTCTTGTGATATTCATTCTACGATTTATATAGTTGTTTGAATAATCATTAATTGTTTAAGTTTTCCATTATCTCTTTAAAACATTATTCACCCCCTCTATGTTAGTTTTGCCTTAAGATATGTGATTCTCGTCCCTAACAAAGAAAAGTCTATAGCATCAGGACTTATGAATAAAGAATTTTATTCGAATTGAGGTAGTAAAATGCTAATTTCTTAATTATTACATTATTATCCTCTTTTAATTTTGTAGGTATGGAGTTTAAGGCCTATTCCGACCATCATATTGGCATAATTACTAATTTTCAAAAAAGAGAAACTTTGCTGGTCCAACACCCAAACTATTCGGAAGACAACAGTTCAACCGAAACACCTTCCGGAGGACCAGAAAGGTCTTAAGTATTGGAATGAGTTACGTCTAATTTGGGATTAGTATATCCGAAACCACATAGACTTATAGCTAAACGATGGTTTCCTAAGTGGTCCAAACTAATGAGAAATACGAGCCCCTTTCGTATGATCCGAGGGACCCTTGGTCAACCTAACCAAAACCATATTTAAGTAATCTACTTGGTAATTTATCGTAGGAATGTTAAGAATCTCGAAACCTCATACAAGGGACTTCTGGTCTGATCGATAAGTTAATTACGAAACCAACAATAAATCATCTACAGAACCTAACACATCAAAGAATAAAAGCTTCTTCCAAATGTTCTTTCAGACCCTATTCTACCATCATTTGATCATTGTATCTTGTTTCCACAGGAACTTAATTCCGGAAGTCACCAAAAGCAGTCAATAAGAATTTTCTCATAGAAACGGTATCCTAACCTGAGCTAATCATTTCGCAAGTAAATTAACCTATAAAGAGGGAGGGGGAGGGGGGTTAACCATATTTTTGACTAACACATAACATAACCAAATATCGACAACATGGGAATAATATATCATGTTAAATGTTAATTTCCTACATATGTGTCCATATCAATATCAAATTATATTATGACGTGTGTATACCATGTCAGCATGCGCACAAACATCCTAATCAAATATATGCAATCAAACAATTCTTGTGCCAATCTATAATATATACTCAAACAATATGCATATAAATATATGGCCAATTAAATTTATAAGTTAACTACGAAAATATATACTCAAACAATATATATTCAAACAATATAGTCAAACAATTCTTCTGGTCTGATTGATAAGTTAACTACGAAACCAACAATAAATCATCTACAGAACCTAACACATCAGAGAATAAAAGCTTCTTCCAAATGGTCTTTCAGATCCTATTCTACCATCATTTGATCATTGTATCTTGTTTCCACAGGAACTTAATTCCGAAAGTTACCAAAAGTAGTCAACAAGAACTTTCTCATAGAAACGGTATCCTAACCTGAGCTAATCCTTTCGCAAGTAAATTAACCTATAAAGGGGTTAACCATATTTTTGACTAACACATAACATAACCAAATACCGACAACATGAGAATAATATGTCATGTTAAATGTTAATTTCCTACATATGTGTCCATATCAATATCAAAATATATTATGACGTGTGTATACAGTGTCAGCATGTGCACAAACATCCTAATCAAATCACATGCAATCAAACAATTCTTGTGCCAATCTATATTTGAACAATATGTATATAAATATATGGCAAATTAAATTTATTAATTTGTCTAAAAATATTAGTTAGCGTGAGTGTGTAAACACTCGGCTTTAGTTTTTAGTATATATAAAAATAATCAAACTTATAAATTTACCTAACCTATGGCCTTTACCCATGCTGATATGAAATACGAATATATATGCCTCCACACACATAGAATTCTCCCTGCTTCTATCTGGATCCTTTACTCATAAAAGATACAAACAACCCCTTACTTCTTCTTCTTCTTTAATCAAGGACGCTTCAGTTCGAAATAAAGAGGAGAAGAGAGCAGCGAGAGGAAGGATGGCGCTGTGGACGACCCAACGGTAATTGGAGCAGG
Organism: Allium sativum; assembly: GCA_030737875.1. Taxonomy (NCBI): domain Eukaryota; kingdom Viridiplantae; phylum Streptophyta; class Magnoliopsida; order Asparagales; family Amaryllidaceae; genus Allium; species Allium sativum. The sequence continues at coordinate 43,812,401 of CM060918.1, read as the reverse complement.
TGGTGGTCAGAGCAGGCAGTGATCGGAGGAGGGGCGGAGTTCAAGTTGATTATTGTGCACCATTTTTCTTTATTCCTTTAAACAGAGATATCTATAGATGAAAATATAGAAGAAGATAGCGAGAGGAGAGAGAGTGATGTTGGATTTGTTTTTCATTTCATATATATGGTAGATCTGACTTTCGAAGCAATGGATGAACAGTGCCAAAATGAAATATATAGTGGATCCGCTTTTACGTATTCCGCTCATCGTTTTGGACATTCAGGAACGTAATTAAATATTGAATTTAACTTATATTTAACTTTTTTTTTAATTATTTTTTGTCTGTAAATTTAGACATGACAGCCATTAACGTGTACGCTGTCAATCCACGAACAAACCATAATACAGTCAAAACCACAAGTCAAAACACGTAGAATAGAATATCTTTGTGTTTGGTGTGTTAATACGAACTGAATAACACATTGAAAACTAATATTTTGACTATTTTGTATAATTTCATGTTTACATCATATCGGCTACCGCCACCATACATCGATCATAAAAATAGATATAAATGGAGTTGGCGAAATCTGAATTTGATGAAAACGTGGGTCGAGGTTCACATTTTAAATATTTGAATCTATTTCATATGAAAATATTTAAAATTTTTAAAAATCAACATTCCAACGTTTATTTATATACTGATTTGTAATAGGGTATTTTTGTTGTAGTGACATATAAATATATGACAAATTAAATTTATAAGTTAACTACGAAAGTGTATATTCAAACAATATATATATATATATATATTCAAACAATATAGTCAAACAATTCTTCTGGCTTGATTGATAAGTTAACTACGAAACCAACAATAAATCGTCTACAGAACCTGACACATCAGAGAATAAAGCTTCTTCCAAATGGTCTTTCAGATCCTATTTTACCATCATTTGATCATTGTATCTTGTTTCCACAGGAACTTAATTCTGAAAGTCACCAAAAGCAGTCAACAAGAACTTTCTCATAGAAAAGGTATCCTAACCTGAGCTAATCCTTTCGCAGGTAAATTAACCTATAAAGGGTTTAACCATATTTTTGACTAACACATAACATAACCAAATACCGACAACATGAGAATAATATATCATGTTAAATGTTAATTTCCTACATATATGTCCATATCAATATCAAATTATATTATGACGTTTGTATACAGTGTCAGCAGGTGCACAAACATCCTAATCAAATCACATGCAATCAAATAATTCTTGTGCCAATCTATATTTGAACAATATGTATATAAATATATGGCAAATTAAATTTATTAATTTGTCTAAAAATATTAGTTAGCGTGAGTGTGTAAACACTCGGCTTTAGTTTTTAGTATATATAAAAATAATCAAACTTATAAATTTACCTAACCTATGGCCTTTACCCATGCTGATATGAAATACGAAAATATATGCCTCCACACACAAAGAATTCTCCCTGCTTGTATCTGGATCCTTTAATCATAAAAGATACAAGCAACCCCTTACTTCTTTTTCTTCTTCTTTAATCAAGGAAGCTTCAGTTCGAAATAAAGAGGAGAAGAGAGCAGCGAGAGGAAGGATGGCACTGTGGGCGGCCCAACGGTGATTGGAGCAGGTGGTGGTCAAAGCAGGCGGTGATCGGAGGAGGGGCGGAGCTCAAGTTGATTATTGTGCATCATTTTTCTTTCTTCCTTTAAACAGAGATATCTGTAGACGAAAATATAGAAGAAGATAGCGAGAGGAGAGAGAGTGATGTTGGATTGGTTTTTCATTTCATATATATGGTAGATCTGAGTTTCGAAGCAATGGATGAATACAGTGGCAAAATGAAATAGTGGATCCGCTTTTACGTATTCCGCTCATCGTTTTGGACATTCATGCACGTAATTAAATATTGAATTGAACTTATATTTAACTTTATTATTATTATTATTATTATTATTATTATTATTATTATTATTATTTTTATGTAAATTTAGACATGATAGCCATTAACGTGTACGCTGTCAATCCACGAACAAACCATAATACAGTCAAAAGCATAAGTCAAAACACGTAGAATAGAATATCTTTGTGTTTGGTGTGTTAATACGGACGGAATAGCACATTGAAAACTAATATTTTGACTATTTTGTATAATTTCATGTTTACATCATATCGGCTACCGCCGCCATACATCGATCATAAAAATAGATATAAATGGAGTTGGCGAAATCTGAATTTGATGAAAACGAGGGTCGAGGTTCACATTTTAAATATTTGAATCTATTTCATATGAAAATATTTAAAAATTTTAAAAATCAACATTCCAACGTTTATTTATATACTGATTTGTAATAGGGTATTTTTGTTGTAGTGACATATAAATATATGACAAATTAAATTTATAAGTTAACTACGAAAGTATATATTCAAACAATATATATATATATATATTCAAACAATATAGTCAAACAATTCTTCTGGCTTGATTGATAAGTTAACTACGAAACCAACAATAAATCGTCTACAGAACCTGACACATCAGAGAATAAAGCTTCTTCCAAATGGTCTTTCAGATCCTATTTTACCATCATTTGATCATTGTATCTTGTTTCCACAGGAACTTAATTCTGAAAGTCACCAAAAGCAGTCAACAAGAACTTTCTCATAGAAAAGGTATCCTAACCTGAGCTAATCCTTTCGCAGGTAAATTAACCTATAAAGGGTTTAACCATATTTTTGACTAACACATAACATAACCAAATACCGACAACATGAGAATAATATATCATGTTAAATGTTAATTTCCTACATATATGTCCATATCAATATCAAATTATATTATGACGTTTGTATACAGTGTCAGCAGGTGCACAAACATCCTAATCAAATCACATGCAATCAAATAATTCTTGTGCCAATCTATATTTGAACAATATGTATATAAATATATGGCAAATTAAATTTATTAATTTGTCTAAAAATATTAGTTAGCGTGAGTGTGTAAACACTCGGCTTTAGTTTTTAGTATATATAAAAATAATCAAACTTATAAATTTACCTAACCTATGGCCTTTACCCATGCTGATATGAAATACGAAAATATATGCCTCCACACACAAAGAATTCTCCCTGCTTGTATCTGGATCCTTTAATCATAAAAGATACAAACAACCCCTTACTTCTTTTTCTTCTTCTTTAATCAAGGAAGCTTCAGTTCGAAATAAAGAGGAGAAGAGAGCAGCGAGAGGAAGGATGGCACTGTGGGCGGCCCAACGGTGATTGGAGCAGGTGGTGGTCAAAGCAGGCGGTGATCGGAGGAGGGGCGGAGCTCAAGTTGATTACTGTGCATCATTTTTCTTTCTTCCTTTAAACAGAGATATCTGTAGACGAAAATATAGAAGAAGATAGCGAGAGGAGAGAGAGTGATGTTGGATTGGTTTTTCATTTCATATATATGGTAGATCTGAGTTTCGAAGCAATGGATGAATACAGTGGCAAAATGAAATAGTGGATCCGCTTTTACGTATTCCGCTCATCGTTTTGGACATTCATGCACGTAATTAAATATCGAATTTAACTTATATTTAACTTTATTATTATTATTATTTTATGTAAATTTAGACATGACAGTCATTAACGTGTACGCTGTCAATCCACGAACAAACCATAATACAGTCAAAAGCACAAGTCAAAACACGTAGAATAGAATATCTTTGTGTTTGGTGTGTTAATACGGACGGAATAGCACATTGAAAACTAATATTTTGACTATTTTGTATAATTTCATGTTTACATCATATCGGCTACCGCCGCCATACATTGATCATAAAAATAGATATAAATGGAGTTGGCGAAATCTGAATTTGATGAAAATGAGGGTCGAGGTTCACATTTTAAATATTTGAATCTATTTCATATGAAAATATTTAAATTTTTTAAAAATCAACATTCCAACGTTTATTTATATACTGATTTAATGTCAAAATTCAAAACATACAAATTTTGATTTAAACGATGCTTGTAACTTCTTATATTCAAATTAAACTTACGTATCCGATATATACATTCAAAGTCAAATGCATACGCTTATTTTGTTTTAAAAGTAAATTGAGTTTCATAATTTCTACAGGATAAATTTATGGTTTGTTAACTTCAAGCGTTATATGTGATGATGACTTGGATCTAGTACTTATCCTTTGAATGTTGTAATGTTTTTGTTGTTGGCTATTTTGTTGTATGATAGTGACTGGACACTTCAAACCAGAAATGTTACTCTGTGCATGTACAGAGTACCAGTCCCTTTCTTTTAATAAAGGTGTTTGCGGTCACCTTAAAAACCGGTTGGCCAAAAAAAAAAAATTTATGGTTTGTTGCAAACTATTATTAATTTTGGTCATTCAACGCATAAATTTTCAAAATTTTTATTTCCTACTTTTGTTAAATTGATTTGCTAAAAATATTCTTTTTGTTATAAATTCATCATGGAGACATCTTTTTGTATGAAAAATGATAAATGTCACTTACCTGATTTTGTAGAATTGACAAAATATATTAGATGCAATAAATACAAGACCCAGACCTATTGTAGATTAGTTGAATGTTTATATGTTTGTATTCATGGGTAGGGGTGTAGCTAGGAATTATATGGTGGGGGTGCCAAAAAAATTTAAACAAATAAAGAAAACTCAAGATGAAATCAATCCAAGCGATAATGGAAAAATTAATTTACAATATTCTAGAATATGTACAGTTTAAAAAATTAATTAAGTAGTGAGCGTGGATGAGCACCAGATTTCTTAATTCTCTACGTATGTAACCAATGTAAATGAGCAAATTGCTAGTCTTATATTCTGACAAAGACAGAGTAAAATAATGTCAAAATATGTTTCCATATATGTATATGGTAAGAGCCAGTGATATCAAATATATACGTATTTGTTTCTCCTAATTATTATTTCCTTAAGCAATTCTATAAATCTATAAATTTTAATTTGCATGGCATTTAGTTTTACGCCTCTACTCACACACGCAGTGTGACACACCAAACACATTAATTAAATCTCTATCTATAAATGCCATTCTGTTTCATTCATGCATCCATCATCGACATTTCAACTCAATCATCGACATGACCAAATATACACCAAGTCCTCCAAATAAAGAGGATATTTCTCTTTAACCTGCTCTCCCTTCTCTTATTCACCAGTGTGAAATAAAATGTAATCTCGCATGACGATCATTTTTCTTTCGGTTCCGAATCTTTCTCTTTTAATCAAAATCAATGCCAATTGTTTCTTTTTCAATCAAAATCCAATTCACAATTTGCGCTTGGCTAAACAATCCGTTTACCATTACTTCCTACGTTTTTTCCGTAATTAAACGCGTAGCTATTGTAGTCAAACGTTCTATCATGAGATCTTTGAAGATCGGGATGATGTCATGCACCTAGTGCTCCGCCTAATCCGAGTTCCTGACCATGTTGCACTCCAGGAATTGTCAAACTAGGGTTATGCGCAGGTACTGTCAAACTCGGGTTACTATCACTGCGACTGCCAATTCAAGTTTAATCATATCATGGGTTTACCATCTCATTTCATTTTACAGTAAGTTTATTCGTCGATTTTGAAATAGGAAGTTTGACTGAAAATTTGAATTTTGATTTGAAGAGAAATAGAAGTCATCATCAATACAATTGCTCCCTTTCAGTTGAGCTTAAAGTTTTGTATATAAACAAGTCTGGAGTATCCCAATTTTCAGTATACCTGGGTTCGATCGAGTGGAAATAAGTATGTCGCCATTGGCATGTTGCTGAAATTTGTGAGATAGAGTTTTTGTATGACCATCAACGAAACCATTGGTAATTCAATATTTGCGAACTGAAGTCATTTTGGAATCAGATAGTTATCATTCTTAATTATGTAACTGTTTATAATGGAAGATATTTTTTCAGTTCAGATTGGTTAACATTTATTTCTTTTAATACTTCTTTATAAGAATGTTGGAGAGTACCATAAAGGCCATGTTGATTCTTTGTTGATGCTAAAATCGAGGTTTCCAATTGGTCTGGTAAGTTTATTGAATTGGTACTAATGATAAAAGTAGGTTGCTACATGGTTTTGAAATAGTTTCAAAAGGATAAATGTATCTTCTAAAGATATTAGCAATAAACTATAGCTAGGAAAAAGAGCATATAATATATAAACACTCAAAACGTATTCATAAACATACAATGCATAAACATGATCAGCTTAAAACCTGTCAGCTGCTTAAGGGAAGAACTATAAATTTGATTGCTCATTTAAGATTATATTATATTTTTCTTTTTCTTTTTTGTGTTTGATTGTGGAAATTATTTAGAATGAAATTCTGAATGGTTTGTTTACTTTTTTTTTTTTCGTTGGGGGAGGGGGCTTTAGTTACAGTAGTTTTTCTTGGAGAATGGAATTGGTTTTCAAACCAAATTTTGTTACAATCCAGGGAATTGGATTCTTGCCATGGACGTCAATTTCCCTCCTACATTTATTCACCAGGTAATTTTTGCTTGCCTACATTTCTTTATTTTTGCTTGCCTACGTATTCCACTCATCGTTTTGAACTTTGAAGCACGTAATTAAAATATCAAAATTAACTAATATTTCAATCAAATTTTTTTCTTCTTTGGTTACGTAAATTTACACATGACTGCCATTAACGCGTACCCTGTCAGTCCACGAAACAAATCATAATACGGCCCAAATCATGAGTCAAAATACATACAACATAATATCTTTGTGTCCACTATGTTAATAAGAACATGATAGCACATAGAAAACTGGCATTTTAACGTTTTCGTGAAATTCCATGTTTATGTCATATTGGCTGCTGTTATCATAAATCGATATAAACGGAGTTGGCTAAATCTGAATTTGATGAAACGAACGTCGAGACTGTTATATATTTTTAAATCTATTTCACATAAAAATATTTAAATTAAAAAAAAATCAATATTTCAATGTTTATTTATATACTGGTCTCGTGTCAAATTTCAAAACAAATAAATCCTAATTTAAACGATGCTTTTAACTTCTTTTATATATATATATATATATATATATATATATATATATATATATATATATATATTCAAAGTCAAATTCATATGCTTATTCTACTTTAAAAATAAGTCAAGTTTCATAATTTCTAATGGGTAAACTTACGGTTCGTTACAGACTTTATTAATTGTGGAAAATGGTTTGAAGAACGCATTTTAAAAAAAAATTATATCAAAGCACAGGCCACTTAGTTAATGGGCCAGGAGGACTAATTTGCGTCGTTATTCAATTTTGGGCCAAAAATTACATTTTAAGAACATTTACAGTATTCTGTTTCTTCTGGTATTCTTGATTCAGGTTTATCGTTTCAAATAATATCGATAAAACAATATTCATAAATTCAGCTTCTGGATCTTGATTAAACGGTATCGATTCAACAATATCGATTTGCGGCAAATTCTCTTTTCTATGTTTTTTATAATTTCTTGTTCGATCGTGTAATTATTTTAATTTTTTTAACTTAATCTTTGTAGGATTTTGTTTTAATGGCGGACAGGAGTGCTTGTAATTCGATTTCTTCTGACTGGTAATTCGATTTCTTTAATTCTTCCTATTAATTCTGTCAGTTCTTTTAATTCTGCATGTTAATTTGATTTTGTTAGGATTTAATGTTTTCGACTTTATTTTTGCTATATTCAATATAGCTTTTATTTTATACAGTATTGTAATTATGTTTTTTTTATCTAGTGCAATCATAGCATTAATTTTTTTTTTGTTGGTTGCTAATTTTGAAATTCTTCTATTGTTTTTTTGTTTTCTTGAAACAGTGGTACATGTACGATTTTAATTTTCTTATATGATGATAACAGTTATAGCTGCCATGTTGGTTTGAGTGCTTCTCTTCTTCTTCTTCTTCTTCTTCTTCCTCTTAAGAATGAGTTATGTGAATATTGGTCTGCATTAACTCCATTGAGTATTGAATTATCGTACACACTTGAAGGAAATTATAGAGTTGTTGATATTGATTCAGATTTACAATGTATTGTATGTTTTCGTTGTTTAAGAAGAAAGAATATGTGGTATTTAAGGTAAGATTGAAACTACTTATGGTGGAACATGAGAATGTTAGTGAGTCTGCTATTGGAAACTCTTTGAAATCTGATTCATCTAGTACAAATATACAGTTTGATTTTAAGGAAAGTTTTAAAGAAGGGAAATAATATTTCAGTTTTTGATTTGTTGGATATTGGTTTGATGGAGCTTTGGAATTCAATTTTTTTTAATAGCCTATCAAATTAAAAATGGATATAAGTTGAAGAATATTAACAATTGCAGAGAAAGAGTTACTTCCATTTGTTCTTGGTTTGATAAGGGTTGCAAGTTCAAAATTCAAGCTAGTTGCGATTTTGGAAATGTTAATAGTTTTTATATTAGAAGCTTGACACATGAGCATTCTTGCGCTGCTGGGTTACGGGAAATCAATCATCCTCCTATTTCTAATAAATTCATCAAGTCTATGATTATTGATCAAATTAGAGATGTACCGTTGAAGAAAACAAAAGATATTATTAATCAATTTAGAAGAGAATGTAATTTAATATGAATTATTACTATGCTTACTCTAGGAAACAAATGGCTATGAAAGAAATTTTTGGTGATGATGCTTTATCTTACAATGACTTACAGTGGTATATATAAACGTTGTTAACAAGAAATTTTCATGCGTGTATTGTTGGTTTTAAACATTGTAGGCCTTTGATTTTTTTTTTTGAATGCTACCTTTTTGAAAGGTAGGCCTGGTGTTTTGTTGGCTGCAACCGCAAAGAATGCAAATCAAGGATTTTTTTTTCCTTTGGCTATGGCTATTATCTCTAAAGAAAATGAATGTAATCAGAGTTGGTTTTGTGAACATCTGAAAAATATATGCTTGATGAAGATCGACCTTTGGTTTTCATGTCTGATAGGCACTGGGGTTTGCTTTTAAGTGTTCCGAAATTATTTCCGTCTTCTTGCCATTCATTTTGCCTGTTTCATATGTGAAGTAACCCTCTAAGTTCTGTGAAGGTGAAGAACAAAAATCATTGTATGAAAGATTTATTTGAAAAAGTTTCGAGGTCAGCCACCCTTTTTGATTTTGAAAGATCTATGAACAAATATGTTGAGATTGGTGGTTCTACTGCATTAGACTTTCTAGGTGGTAAACCATATGATCATTGGGTTGATTTTTTTTTTCTCGGGGAAGAGGTATGATGAGTTGTATTCGCATGTGGCTTAAAGTTTTAATTCATGGATTTTAGATGAACATGCTCTTCCCATTACTTCTGTTTAGATTCTATTTAGATTAAGTTGATGGAACAAGTGTCTAAATGTAGAGAGGAGGTTCAAAATTGTAAACGCGTACTTTGTCCGACTATGGAAGCTCGATTGTCTAAACTTATTAATGAAGGATAAGGATGGAATGTGTTTAAGTCATCTGATTATGTTTTTGAGGTTAAATCTATGAAGTTTCAACATGTTGATTTGAATTTGAAAATGTGCAACTGCAATCAATGGAAAATTACTTGTTTCCCTTGTGTGCATGCCATAAAATGTATGAATAGGTCTAAACTATCTGTGCAACGACCTGAATTTTTGACCACTCAAATCGACAATGATCAACACATGCCAACAAAAAAGATTGCAAATGCAGGTAGTTATTGGAGAAAAATAAAAGAAAGGAAGAAGAAGAGATAGTCACAGAATCTCATAGCGGACAGGTAAATATAATAACCCAATTAATAATTCAAAAGCAGTTGAAAATATGCATTTGATATAATATCACTGATTATCAGAGTTACACATACACAGATATATACAACAAGGCAGAGGATACAAAGTGCAGCGGAAAAATCATATATATAATAGATGTTAACCAAATCTTCATCTTCGTTCTCCAAGGCAAGGTAATCTTCGCTAGCTGCAACTTCTGCTGACCCGAGCGTATTGCATAAAAGAAACACAACAAACACTCAAATCAGAATTAAATCATTCTCATATTAGTTAAATTAAAATACGAAATAACATGAGTGTTATGGGTGCAGTAATCTAAAGAAAATGTAACGACCCGCAAATTCGTACCACTTGAGCTGACTGAATACAACTCACGCCCAACCTAAATTGCATGAAACTACGAACCATTAATACAAAGAAGTTAGAGGATGAGAAATAGGAAGATAGAAAATTAGAATAGAAGGAAAGAGACATGAGATCGAACTGAACCACAACAAAGAATCTCACAATCGTAGCGGAATAAAATATAATATATCAATAATCGCTTTTTGAAATACAATAGTATCTGAACTTACATACATCATCAGAGTACATCATATATATAACACAGTGGAATAAACTCTAAATATTTAACGCTGAATCCTCTTGCTCCAAGCTCCTTCAGATAAATCTGTAAAATCCTGAACTACTTGACTGCCCGTACAAATTTGGGCACCCAAGAGTTTAGGGAAAATATAGAAAAATAAACTCTAGGTCAGTCATGGGACTTGTGTGAGTAAACGATTTAAATCAGTTTCGTTTTAACTTTAAAAAGCCTTTTGAAAGAAAAGATAATCGTAAGACCGATCCACATATAAATACAGATGGTTTTTACCTTACGATAACCCAAAACATTTCTGAAAACAATATTATTCTGATATTATGATAGTGTCTAAATACAAACAGATAGCAATCTAGCAGAACGCTTGCATCTCACGCTCTACATACATAGTGTTAGATCCAAAAATGGCTCTTACACCCAAATCAGAAATAATTCTAATGAAATAAAAAAAAAGAAGGAACACATGGTTTACAGTGGTTCGACGTTAAAGAGCCTACGCCCATTTTCTACTCTTTGAATTGATGATTTGAATGCAAATACAATAGTGACTCTCACTCGATTTCACTCATACAATGCATGAATTCACTCAGTCTCCTCTAAAATGTATTTTAAAAGATGATTGCAATCTATATATATTGATGAAATTCTATTAGTGAAGGAGTGTGAGCTCTGAAAATGCCAAAAGATCCTTTCAAATGAGCCTTGGAGGCGTATTTATAGTTGGAAAATCCCCCTGGAATGGCTCCGGTTCAGATATACGTGGCCTCCATCCCATGAAATTCGGGTTCGGATATGATAAGATGGTGACAACACATCAGGTTAGTGGGTGAACATGGGGAGAACGTGGACATAACCACTCCGCCTTTTCATAGATCGTGCGCTGTAACCGCTGATGCTCCTTGTTCTTCGATTCAGATCGGGGTCTACATAGAGGATTCGGATCGATGCCCTCCGATCTGATCCGGTTGTGTTTTCAACATGTTTCATTCTGGTATGTCCATAGCAAAACCAAAGAGTTTGAGTCAGACCCCTCCGATCCGATCCGGATTTCTGATGTAAATTCTTTCTTCAAACTTCTTCGTTAAGCAATCTCTTAGCTTTGTGTAGCCCAACTACAAAGCGGGCTTACATTTTGCCCCCTCGAAGTGCACTTCTATTGAAGATGAAGTGTGCTTTGAAATTGTCTGTCCAGTGATTTCTGAGTTCAAATCGTTGAATAGTCACTTCTATTAATTTGTAAGGGCGTAATGCTTCATAAATCCACATATTTTGCCGTCCATAAATACACTAGGAAATGCTTAGATTACTTTTGTCATTTGACTTCAACTCTAAGGACTTCATTTAGCACACAAATGTTGCCTTCAGGTAAGCTTTTGAGATTTATACTCGCTAATTTGTTACGTCTTCTTTCGAGTTGGTCTTGCATGTTATCTCATCTCTTGACCATCACATTCATCCGGTCCGACCACGAATCAACCCACGCAGCATCATAAGGTTGCAAAGGATGCAGGCTTCTTCTCCAACGGATCGACCCAATCGCTGTGGGGCCCATGTGGAATACAAAGAGCTCCTCTACTCCATATAAATTTGCCAAAAACCCTCCTTTCCTATCATTTAGCTCGCCGTCTTCTTTGTTATTTAACAAAAACCCTAGCCCCCAAAATTTCCTAATTCCCTTCAATCTTTAGATCGAATCACTAGGTGGGGATTTCAATCTCTAATTAGTTTTGTTTCAACTGAATCTAGTTTAGATTTTAGGGTAATTTAAAAGATCTCGCTCGCCGTGACATCAAATCCAACGCGTCGCTTCCTATCCCCTCGCCATCGTCGTTGGTGATCTCGTCGTCACCTCGAGATGGCGGTGGAGGAGGTTCGGAGTCAACGTTAGACATACGGGTCCATAGGTGTTTCGTTGTGTGGAGTTTATGGAAATGAGTGAGCTTCTGAAAGGAGGTGGGCTTGGTGTTAATGAAGGAATGTAGAAGATGAAGAAGGAGAATAGAAAGAGGAACAGGTTCGGTGGGAGGTGGTTCAGTTGTCATCAGGATGCTTGGGATAGGGTACACACCATCGGATCGGATCGGGAGAGATGATAATGGGCAGGGCGAATAGGTCTTGGCTTTCAAAGGGGTTGATAGATCGGTTCGATCTGGTGTTAGCCGATCCGAACGGGTTTTCCATCCCACAGCTGGTTCCATCCTCTTTATTGTTTGTTTGAACCGATCCGATATGGCCCAATCCAGAGCTCCGTACCGATCCGCCTCAAGTATGTCTTGTCTGGCCCAACTTGCTTTAGAAATGCATGCTCCGACCCGATCTGGTTCAACAGTGCATGACCGATCAGATCCTCCATGTTGTACCTCGAAACACAATTATGCTATGATCAACTCAATCAATACTAAATGTGACTTATACCTCTATGGATAGTTAGGATAGAGCCTCTCTGACTTAACTTTTGGACTGCTTATGAATACACAATTGCATTATCCATCTTCGCGCTGCATTTCTTTACTCAGCTATTTCATGTTATCGTATTCACACTTGTACACTTTAGCTTACACACATGCATAGAGGGACACGAGAAACTTTACTCTAACTCCCATTCTTGCTTCTTCAATAGCATAGCAACTGTGGCAGAAAGACGCTCATCTAGATTAGGGAAAGGAGAGATGCTGCAAGATCATCTGAAAATTCAATAACAAGGTTGAGTAAAGAAATGCCAGACTTGCCAGGATATGTTTAAAACACGGGATTCTACGAAGAGATACTGAGGTGCCATCGAAAACAAATCGTCCCTTAGTCCACCGGAGGGGTATATGGCCATTACCAGATTAATGTGCCTTGTCGGAGCAATACCTCCATTCCTACCATTTATCGTCGACTTCTTGAGACAATTAAGGATTGCTCCCATGGAGCTTATTCCTAACTCTTACGCCTATTTGTACACTATATATATAGCTTATAAAGAAATTCTTGGTGAAGAGTTGACTTTCGAAGACGTTCATTTCTTTTACAACTTCAAACATCGAAATAACGACACCCCATCCTTTGTATATTTTGAATCGGTGCCGAAAAGGAAAATTATCACCGTCTCGTTTAGTAGTAATGCTGAGGATCCAAAACACGAATGGTTTTATATCAAGCAACAGCCCGGGTGTGCCAGAAGATGGATTAAATCAAGTAGGGACTCATATTTTTTTGAGTTTCAGTTCCAGCTTTTATCTTGCATTTATTAAGCACTGCTTGTTTTCTCTTTGCAGTTCCTAATCCTCCACAAGAGAAGCTTCCAATACAATTTGATTGTTTGAATCGATTACTTAATGGTGACCAAAAATTCTTGACCATTAAGGATTGTTTGGTAGATGAATATCTGCATCGGCATTGTCTGCTTGCCATAATCCATAGCATAGGGCATGGAGAAGGCCCTTACGTGTACATACCCCCAGTTGATATTATTCCTGAAGTGGGAGATAGCTCGAAAAATCCAACGGTACCTCTTAGGGACTCTCGTTCTCCTCCTTCGACTCAGGATGACGAACTGGCGAACATAGATGAAAAGACAGAGATAAATATTTCACTCCTGAAGACGTAACTACCCCTGAAAGGCCAATCTCTCCAAAGGAGTTACCATCAGTCATTCCTTTAGGAGATAAGACTATAGTTGATGACCCTATATATCGGGATTTAGGAAATCTTCCCTTGCCCGAGACCTTTTATACTGCAGATGACTTTGCGACCAATCCTCTTGCTTTCACTTCTAAGGAAGAAGTTACTCCAGTAAAGTCCAAGGAGACTACTCATATCGGCCTCAGTCCGGGCTCTGGTCTATCGGGGGGGGGGGAGGGGGAATCACCACTTTAGGAAACACACTGCACTCTAGTACCGCACACCACAACACTTGAGTTTTATGTTAATATTGACCCTAGTATTCCTTTATTTCTTCTTATAGGTCAAATGGTGAGGAAGCAATATCATATGCGAGATGTTCGTTCGAATATGCCCCCAATGGATCCCGACGAGAAGCATGATCGGCATGAGAGTAGGGGTAGAGATGACAGGAGGGATCGACTTCCAAAGCCTTATCAACCTTCCCGTTCTCGATCCCCACACTACAAAGGTTCAGACAAACACAAGAGCCATCCTTCACATCATGAGAAAGATAAGTACAGCGCTAAGCCTCCTGCTCCATCTAAGGGCACGATTCCTCAAGATGATACCTCAAGAAAGGTTCCTGATCCAAAAGGGAAGCAACCAGAATCGGGGAAGGATGCAGGAAAGAACCGACCCACTAAGAAGCTATCTCATCGCACTGTTAACATAACTACCACAAGGCCGGTTATTCTCAATGACGAGAACCAGGCTCGACTGGAAGTTCTGAGGCAGCAATTTCCCGAACACCATTTCAAGCACATGCCCTTTGTCCCAAAACTCAAACCGGTAAAACCTGATTGGGCTAACGATGTCAAGGATACTATAGATTTCGTGGATGAACAATATAAAGAAATGAAGAATTATGCAAAGACTCTCTCTAATATCATTAGTGATCTGATGGCAGATGTAAAAACCATGCCCGACATTGTTGAGTATGATGCGAGGGCCATTGAAAACTATGAGAAAGATCTGGAGGATGCCTAAGCTAAGCTTCCTCTTGTGCAATGTGACGCAGATAATTATAAAAAGCAGCTCGAGGAATTACAAAAGCGCTATCATTCCGAGCTTGAAACCCATAGTCAGGAGCGGACAGATTTAAAAAAGCAGGCCGAGGATGCCAAATCTGAGAATATTCGTCTCGCTCAAGAGAAAGCAGATTTAGCAAAAAGAATGCAGAGCTTGAGGCTAAGTTATTGGAAGCTGAAACGAGGGCGGCTCTTGCTGAAGGAAATGCAAATACGGCTTTGCAACAAGTTAAGGAAGTCAACAAATAGCTCAAAGACGCTCAAAGGGAGATTAACGAGAGTGGTGAAACCATGGTCGGATTCTTTGCTCAAATGATCCGTCACCGAGACCTTGCTTGGCTTAAGGACTATCCCACTCCCCTTGTGTATGCATGGGACCAACTGGTCGAATGGGAGAAAGAAGAACTCAGAGTGGATTCGATTGACAAAAATAAGCATATGGAGACATTCCTTAGGGGTGAGGAACCAGTGGGCTTGGCCGAAGGGCGTAGACTTATTGTTGCTGCGATGGAGGAAGAGAAGGGTCAGGCCAAAGGAAAAAATACCATTGAAGCCGGCTCCTCTTCTGCTATATCTGAGGTAATTGCAGTAGAGGGATATGACATGGAAAGGCCAGGAATTCCTAAGGCTTCTCTTTTGTCTCCTATAATCGAGTCTACCTCCGAAGTTACTGTCGTTCAAGTCAAGAAGTCTGCTGAAGGTATTTCTACCTTTTCGCCTTAATTCATCAAAGCTATTTCAACCTTTGGTCATGTTATCGGACAGACAATTGAAGGCCCTATGTTTTCTCCTGAGTTAATAACTATTGCTTCTCGCTCTGTAGGTACTAAGCCAGTTGAGAGGACCGACGATTCGCAAAAGACGTCACCGGGTAAAAAGTCTACTAAAGAGACCCGGGGGAAATAGGATGAAGTCGCTGCTACAGAACCTGGAAAGGGTGACGAGGGCGAGAGAGAGGAGGTTGTCGATAAGGCTCCCGTACCAGCTAACACCGAAACTCCTCATGATGATGAAATAATAGCTGCTTTTAAAGATAACGGTGGTAATGGCGGGCATGATGAAGACCCCGATGTTACTATAACTGGGGATGCAGGGAATGTCGATGATCTGACTTTGGCTGAGATGAAGGCCAAGCAAGATAAGCATATGCAATTGAAAGTTGAGGAGATAGATCCTGAAAATCTTAAGCCTCTTGCGACAGTACCTCCTGGGTCAAGGTTAGTCGTTAAACTTTCAACTAGATCGATCATTGAGGAACTTGCTAAAAAATCTTCTATTAATCCCAGTGTCACAGTCCCGGGGAAGAAGAAACCATAGCGTATTTTCACTGAGATTGAGAAAGAAGAGAAGGAAAAGCTCAAGGCTGCCAAGAAGGCAAAGTCTACTCCGAAGTCCAAGTGAAAACGCATTTTGTCTTTTGTTTTGATATTCTAATGGTCCGTTATTGTTGTAGCGAGTGCGGCCCTCGCATCTTTTGCTTAGTTTTTCTATATATACTCATGTGTTTGTGAATAAAGTAGTTTGTTCCCTGCAATGTCAAATATTTGTAAATTTATCATTTAAGTAAAAATGCAGATAAACAACATGTCATATCACAGTTATACAATAAAGTCATTATCAAGGGAACATGTGTACATATATGCTCCCAATCAATATTGGATAGACTGACTAACTAAGGCTTATTCGAGATTGATTAGATTTAACATTCAGTTACCCCCGACTCTCTGGCGGGTCTAAATTTCTTTGTCGTTGATGCTTATTCTTATAGCATCTTTATACTCTCCTGTCTCATAACCAGGTTAGAGTATTATCGAGGCGGTCTCTTATCGGGGTGCACCTTCACGCCCCAAGGGACGCCGTCTTCCCGTACTTTATACTATCTCTCGATTCATGAGAGTTAGACTTAGAAATGTCATCTTCCCATTCCTTCTATCTTATTATGCAAACGGTCATGTCGTTTGCTCCTGCACACGAATTGTCTCCAATTTTTCAAGTTTAATTTAATGTTTTGTGTTTCTAGAATAATTACTGAAGATAAAAATAATGCAGGAAAGTAAATGACACACGATATTTTTATAGTGGTTCAGCTAAGTCGTAGCCTACATCCACTTCATAATTCTTCATTCATATAAACAGACTTTTTAAGGCAAGTCGTGCCTTTTTACACAGTCTATAAAAACAAAACAAAACATTGCATATTTAGCTCAGATATCACCGTAAGTGCCGAGCATTCCAAACTCTGGGAATCTCCTCGCCATCCACGGTCGTTAGCTTAAAGGCTCCTGTGTCAAGCTTCCTTTGGATGAAATATGGTCATTCCCACTTTGGACCCAATTGGGTTGAAGGCGGGAAGATTCGTTTTAACACTAAGTCCCCTGGTTCGAAAGTCCTAAAGCGAACTTTTCGGTCATAATAACGTGCTACTTGGTGTTGATGTCTTGAGGCACGCAAGTCAGCTTCGTCTCTTTTCTCTTCAACCATGTCAAGAAACTCTAGGAGGAGTGCTCTATTCGTCATTGGGTCATAGTATGTCACCCTATGAGAGGGGACTTCGAGCTCCACCGGGATCACTGCCTCTGATCCGAAGGACAGTGAAAAGGGAGTATGGCCAGTAGTCGTCTTAAAGGTTGTTCTGTAGGCCCACAAGGCTAGCAACAGCTCATCCACCAACTTGACTTTGGCAAACGTTCCAACCGCTTCTTAAGAATATATTTAATGACTTTGTTTATTGCTTCAACCTGCCTATTTGTCTGCGGGTGAGCTACAACGGTATGCGTTTTATCGATCTTATATTTCTGACAAAAGTTTCTGAATTCGACGCTGTCAAATTGTGTCCCATTATCAGTTATAATGGTCTTCGGTATCCCAAATCGGCAGATAATGCTTCTGCCCATAAAACTTATCACCTTTCTTGCCGTGATCGTGGTTAAGGGTTCGGCTTCCACCCACTTCGTGAAAAATCCACGGTGACGATCGCGTACTTTGCTCCTCCTTTGGCAATGGGTAACACTCCAATAATATCGATTCCCCACATAGCAAATGACCATGGGCTTACCATTGACTTAAGCCGGGTTGGAGGTGCTCTGGGAATTTTGGCGAACCTTTGACATTTGTCGTAGCGTCGTGAATAATCAGTCGCGTCTTTATTCACGGTAGGCCAAAAATATCCATACCGCAATACTTTCTTTACTAGTCTTTGGCCCCCGGTGTGGTCTCCACACTCACCTTCATGTACTTCCTGCAGTACACGTTTGCTGTCGTCATGTGCGATACACCGTAGTAGGGGAATGGAAAACCCTTGGTGATAAAGGATGTCGTCCTGTAAAACGTATCTTGCAGCCTTACATGTTACAGCTCGTCTTTCGCTTTTCTTCAATGGGAGAATTCCGCTCTTGAGGAAGTTCTTGATTGGTGTCATCCATGATTCCCTCTCTCGCTCGGCTTCTAGGGCTAGTTCCACCTCCATTAGGTCGAACCTTGGTGACTCCAATATCTCTATTGGAACTGTAACACCCCGCCTCCGCTAGGGTCACTCGCAAAGGAATGCACTAGCTTTAGAGGGGCATTATTGGTAAACATGCACAGAAATATCACAAGACAGAACATATAAAATAGCGGAAGTAAAATCAAACTTTCATAACATGAATAAATAAGGTCTAAAGCCTTTTACATCAGAGTACATCAAAACCTGTCTTGCAATAGTAAAGAAGCATAAAGACATTTTCATAAATTATTCCCCAAGTAAAAAAAGTAAAGTAGCCATTAGCCAAGAAAAGTCCAAGCCATCCATGATGACCTTCAAGCAGAAGAAGTCCGAACTAAACAACAGTATTTCCTCCCTGTAACCTGGGGGGGAAATGGAAGAAAAGAGGCGAAACAAAACGGGTCAGTCAAAAAGACTGAGTAAGCCCTATCTACTATTAGCATAAAAACTAGTAAAGTTGACTGACATGAGAAACTGAGACGAACATAAGCATGATAACAAGATAGATAAGCTAAATCAAAATAACAGGATGAACTACTGAACTCAGATAAACTAAGGTGTCATGATAAATTACGATGTCAAGATAAAACAAGGTATCACATCGTCAGGTTTCTATCAAGTATAATATCCCCAAGATATCTGTCACGTATAACGCCCCGTGATATCTATCCTGTATTTTAGCTCTGCACCTACCGTACTAGTATCCCCACCGTGTCATGTGTTAACCAAGAATGACCCTCACTCAAAAGTCGTGTAATGGTCCATGTCAACCTAATATATCGCATATATAGGTTACTCAAC
This sequence comes from Allium sativum, assembly GCA_030737875.1. NCBI lineage: Eukaryota > Viridiplantae > Streptophyta > Magnoliopsida > Asparagales > Amaryllidaceae > Allium > Allium sativum. Next base: position 43,793,037 of record CM060918.1, on the reverse strand, counting down.
TTGTATGTTTTATTCCATGTAAATGTTCAGTCCCTTGCCGTAGACCATACGGGCTTTCCCATGAGATTCTATATTACTTTAACATAGTTCCATGATCCTTAAGATCGGTTTGGACTGTTACCCTAAACGTAGCTAGGGTCTTCCAACATGAATTATTGTTTGTACAACTAGGACTTATGCTACCTAGGGCTGCTAGGGATTATGCTTACCTATTGCACGTTTTCGTATCTCGGTTTGGGTTCAACCACCTAGGGCCACTAGGGATTACGCTAACCGCCAACCGCGCCCTTTTTCCCACGCATTCATCGTGAATCGCTTTTCCATGACTGTATGCACATGTATCATATCGTGCCATCCGAGTCCTGTCACAGGGCAAATCAAGAAATACAGGACTCGGTCGGGAGCTTTCGATTTATCTGCCGATGCAGATGCTAAGGTCTGTTTTTCTTATACGTGGCTATGGTCCCACGAGACCACTCCCTCAACTAGTGAAAGACAAGACAGGATAAATCCTGTATGAGAACACAACACTGGCCAACCCACATCCAAGCCTTACCGCAACCATAATTAGATAGCAATTATGGTCTTTTGGGTGTTCTCTGCCTTTCCGTACGTACACGCTTGACCAAAGATGGTAGGTAGCCTGACGAAATGCTATCTAGGGTACGACCGTGTATCGTCGACTATCCCCTATCCATCCCCGTCTTTAAGTCGCTCGTATAGCAACCAAGGCATACTCTTGGTTCTTCTAACGCAGACCTTAACCTCTCATGAGCCTAGTATAATCACTTGGCAGCTCATAGAGGGATACCAAGAATATCCTCACGTTCCCCGAAGCCGCTGCTTCGTTACCCAGTTCGCTGGAGCCTTTATCTAAATCAGATACTTGCTCCTACTCGTATACTTAAACGATGACCTACCGTATCAGGTTACTCATCTATCTATGAACTGGTCTAAATTTCCTTGACTAAGAATCATTACTTAGTTATTCTTCAACTAAGGTTTACCACTTAGCATTGTTCCCGTTATCCTTGTTAACTACGGTTATCCACCTAATCCTCAGAACTAGGGTTTACATAATGGATTAAGTGTCACTTAAGTTCATGACTTAACCCGTCTACAAATCCTGTCAAAATTGGCTAAGTATCCAAGTTCAAGGCTTAACCCTACAAACCATGCTCAAGTTGGTTAAGTATATTAAGCAATTCACAACTTAACCTCGTTCAATTATCATTCTAGATTGGTTAAGTATATATTAACTTGACCCTATCAATTTACTTAGTCAAATCGGTCAAGTGTATTCAAGCGATTCGTGACTTAGCCTTATCATGTTTTCACGTTATATTGGTTAAGTATTGGTTAACTTAACCACAATAAATTAACGAGTTAGATTGGATAAGTATAGGTCACTTAACCACATCAATTCATCATGTTTAGATTAGTTAAGTGTTTAACTTAACCCCATTAAACTACCAAGTGGGATTAATTAAGTCTAGGCTAACTTAACCCCATCCGATTTCCATGTTTAGACTAGTTGAGTCTAATCTTAACCCCATTCGTTAACCGTATTTTTCGGTTAAGCATCATTAAGAAAACTTACTTAACCTTACCAAGTTATCGCGTTGGATTGATTAAGTGTTGGTTAACTTAACCCCATCCACTAGTCATATAAAATGGGTTAAGTGTCATTAGGAAAATCAAGTTACTTAACCTACCCAACCTTGTCATGTTTTGTTAAGTATCATTAGCCTAATCAAATTACTTAACCCATTTGTCCATGTCATATTTGGTTAAGAGTCATTAATCAAATTAACTTAACCCTATCATGTGGCATTAATTACTTAATGCACCTTCACCTCTCACATTAGACTTTGTTGTGGTTACTAGTTAAGCCGGTCGGTTCCGGGTAGCTTTACACCACAACTTGGTCTAACCTCGGGTTCAAGCACAACATGACCAACTTCTCACATTGGGTCCTATTGTTTGCAACTACTAGTTAGGCCGGTCGGTTCCGGGTAGTTTTACGTTGCAAACTCAACCCAACCTCGAGTTGGCCACACTTATATTATCTAAGTGTCATGTCCATCATGTTTCCCAAAACATGTTACAAGTTTTCAAGCATTTGGGTAGACCTAACTTAATAGGTAAATTCCCAAAGGGTAGACCTAACTTAATAGGTAAATTCCCAAGCTTATGTTTTTATGCGTACTTACATGTCAACTTCCATGTTATATTTCAAGTCATGTTTTCAAGTTGTATTTTCATGTCATTAGAAATTACCCATAACATAACCCAACGCTTTTAAACTCACATATACGTTCGCGACAACGTAATGGATTAATAGAAGAGACTTGGCAAAGGCATGACAAAAATGGATATTAAGCCACAAGTTAATCATGGTGGCAAATGAGGCACAAATGTGTTCATTAACTTGCATGTTACATTCTTAAGCCTCAAAACATGCATAAACCCAAACTTGGCACATAAGTGAATCATGGTGACAAAAGATATGGAATGATGACTAGTAACTCGCATATATCATCATATAAGGGTTATGACTTCATATGCAAGTTGACATAAAGGTTATGAGGGTTCTCATGTTGCCTAATGCAACATTTCAACATAAAGGTTGTAGATTTTAGCTCACAAGATCAAGATAATGACTTCATAAACTTGCATGACATGATAGCATGTATCATACTCAATGATCAAACCCAAACTTGCAACATGAACATTTAACTTCATAGTTAATATCTAAGAGTAGGGAAAGGGCTTACATTGCTATGAAGGCACAAAAGATATGACAAAGCCCTTATGCAATCTAATAGACCCAAAATGCAAGCTCTAACATAAAAACCCTTGAGCCAAAATGATCAAAACCCTTGCTTTATGATGCAAAGATAGAAACTTGACTTGAATGCAAGCTAATGACACTCATACAAGCTTGAAAACACTTGTATGCATGGAAAATATCTCATAGAAACCATTTAGAAATTTTATGAAGAGAGTGGAGGCCATGATAGGTAAAATTTTGCCATAGTTTAGTTGCATGAATGAATAATGAGGATTTAGGATAGGTTAGGGTCTTATTTATAGATTAGGCAAGTGTTTTAGGCCATAGGATTAAACCTAGATTCAATCCAAGCCATCAAAGCATGTCTTGGGGAAGAAGTCAAGTGTAGGAACCATCTAGGGCCTTTAGATTAAAGATGAACCATGAGAACCATCCAAACGCAAAATCTGCATTTGAGCGAATCGGCCCACGGGTTGACAGCCAAACACCCTGGATTAACCCCTAGTCGACCCAGCGGGCTCGGGTCGACCTCAAAAATCGGCCGGTTTGGTTATTCCCCTCTCCCAATTCGCTGTTTTGAACATTTTTGCATATTTATTTATTTAATTTTCAATTATATATATATATATATATATATATATTTCTCTGCGCAACCCATTTCACTTAATTAAGTATACTTTAATTTGGGAATTTTTCGTGAAACTTCGCGAGGCCATATCTTGGTCATACGGACTCCGATTTTCGAAAACTCGGACTCTATTTCGCGTATTTTTCCGAGACGAACGCAATGGCATAGCCCGTTTCCCTTGATTCAGATTTTACAGTTTAATTCTGCCTCCATTTATGTTATAATAGGTTATTGAAAATACGGGTTGTTACATTCTCCCCACCTTTTAGGATTTCGTCCCCGAAATCTCCAAGTTAGGAAGAACATATCCTACCATCCATCATCCATCTACTCAAAACATCATCCACAAGCAACCATTGTCCTTAGATGATTTCTAATGTTGTATGAATATATGCAAAACGTGTGTGTACATGTTCCTTAGCTAATGCTAATGATCAGGCCTGAATAATCTTTCTAATGCAAAATATGTATAGTGCCATGAATCCAACATGTATGCAAATAGTCCTAGTCATATAGATACTATATGCGTGCACAATCATTCATTCATATGCAACAACCGCATGATAATACATTCGATTTCATCCATAAACAAGTATAAATACTCGTGCATATGCAATATGAAATGTGACCGAGTCGAGCTTGTATCTAATGTGTATTCGCGCATCCACGAGCAACCACTTGCAACCATATCAATCATAACATGTTTCAAATACATGTTTACATCCATAGGGTTCTACCTAGAATTCCCTGAAACAGGGTCGAGAAGATAAACAGGACAAACTCCTTACAGAGTTTGTAACGGAGAATAGGACCGAGAGGATGTCCACAAAAGATAGCCTACAAGTAAGCTCTACAGAAAACAGGGACAAGGATATACTCCCAAAAAGAGATATCATGCGCGTATCTAGTCTTTGACCATCAAAGTCGTCTTTTAACTTCGCGATTTTGTAGCTTCTTATTCCTGTTTCCATAACATGAGCTGGAACTCATTTCTTCGTCGCCTCTCGTTCCACTTGCACTTATCCTTTTCCTAGAATACTTGACGCAAACATGACTGCGTACTCATGATTTCATGCAAGCTTTCCAAAATTCACTAGTGAATCTTGGATCTCGTTTATATACTATAAGGCATTCCATGTAGAAGAACTTTCTCTTGAAAGAAAACAGATGTCAATCAGGTTATCATGCGCACTTACTAGGGTGATCTCTATAACCCATGCATAAATGAAGTAAACCATCCGTCTTATTCGCGAACACCACTCGATCGGGCTTCAAATTTCCAATAAAGGCATCAAGGGATTCTAAGTAACTAGTCATGACAGAACCTCAAAAAGGTTACCAATACTTCGAGGGCATTACCAAGGCTAGTCAAAAGGTCTAACTACCCTCCTATCAAAACCGAGAGTGGCACCCCCTACTGGATAACCACTTCATCCCTAGAATCCATCCATAGCTTATAAACATAAGCATTATTTCCAAACTCAACACTTGGCATAGACATTCTCAAATCCAAACAAGTCATGTATAAATGGATTGATTCTCCAATAGGATTTTGAGACAAAAATGGGATTCTCTATTACGCTAGTACTTAAGGTGTAGAGACTCAACTATCGAAGCAGACTTAAATGATACGAACAACGAAGTCCTAACGGGGTGATAGAGAAGAAAAGCTAAACCTTTAACAAGATCGTTACCCTCCTTCCGAGGTACTCTAGAAATGAGAGCATACTACTGCCCTCCCGATGATCTTGTCCTTGTCCCATAATACTTAACTATCCGCCCCGTTTTACCATGCCAAAGGTACTCTCTCGTCATGGGTTTCATTGTTCATCTTTCTCCCTCCTTTGAGGACTAAGCCATACCAACAAGTTGCTCATCCTTAAGCTCGTATCCTTTATCCTTCTTTCTCACGATCCTTTCTTATAACGCGGCCACTGGTCTCTCGAGAACCACCTCCATCGTATGGAAAGCACTTTCGTAGGTAGAAAAGACTACTCGCAGTTAAAACTACTGTGACTACAGATGGAGGAAAGAAAGGAAAAGAGACTCAATTAAGGAAACAAGGATAGTGCTAATGGCCTTTGGGGAATAGCCTTTTTCTTTTAAAAGAAAATTTTCTTGAAAAATGCTTCTTTGTAAACGGTTTTTTTTTTCAAATAGTTTTCAGAAGGTCTTTAAAAACTTTTGCCCAGTCTGGTAACCTTCTGCTCTGATACCACGTGTAACACCCCGCCTCCGCTAGGGTCACTCGCAAAGGAATGCACTAGCTTTAGAGGGGCATTATTGGTAAACATGCACAGAAATATCACAAGACAGAACATATAAAATAGCGGAAGTAAAATCAAACTTTCATAACATGAATAAATAAGGTCTAAAGCCTTTTACATCAGAGTACATCAAAACCTGTCTTGCAATAGTAAAGAAGCATAAAGACATTTTCATAAATTATTCCCCAAGTAAAAATAGTAAAGTAGCCATTAGCCAAGAAAAGTCCAAGCCATCCATGATGACCTTCAAGCAGAAGAAGTCCGAAATAAACAACAGTATTTCCTCCCTGTAACCTGGGGGGGGGGGGAACGGAAGAAAAGAGGCGAAACAAAACGGGTCAGTCAAAAAGACTGAGTAAGCCCTATCTACTATTAGCATAAAAACTAGTAAAGTTGACTGACATGAGAAACTGAGACGAACATAAGCATGATAACAAGATAGATAAGCTAAATCAAAATAACATGATGAACTACTGAACTCAGATAAACTAAGGTGTCATGATAAATTACGATGTCAAGATAAAACAAGGTATCACATCGTCAGGTTTCTATCAAGTATAATATCCCCAAGATATCTGTCACGTATAACGCCCCGTGATATCTATCCTGTATTTTAGCTCTACACCTACCGTACTAGTATCCCCACCGTGTCATGTGTTAACCAAGAATGACCCTCACTCAAAAGTCGTGTAATGGTCCATGTCAACCTAATATATCGCATATATAGGTTACTAAACTTGTATGTTTTATTCCATGTAAATGTTCAGTCCCTTGCCGTAGACCATACGGGCTTTCCCATGAGATTCTATATTACTTTAACATAGTTCCATGATCCTTAAGATCGGTTTGGACTGTTACCCTAAACGTAGCTAGGGTCTTCCAACATGAATTATTGTTTGTACAACTAGGACTTATGCTACCTAGGGCTGCTAGGGATTATGCTTACCTATTGCACGTTTTCGTATCTCGGTTTGGGTTCAACCACCTAGGGCCACTAGGGATTACGCTAACCGCCAACCGCGCCCTTTTTCCCACGCATTCATCGTGAATCGCTTTTCCATGACTGTATGCACATGTATCATATCGTGCCATCCGAGTCCTGTCACAGGGCAAATCAAGAAATACAGGACTCGGTCGGGAGCTTTCGATTTATCTGCCGATGCAGATGCTAAGGTCTGTTTTTCTTATACGTGGCTATGGTCCCACGAGACCACTCCCTCAACTAGTGAAAGACAAGACAGGATAAATCCTGTATGAGAACACAACACTGGCCAACCCACATCCAAGCCTTACCGCAACCATAATTAGATAGCAATTATGGTCTTTTGGGTGTTCTCTGCCTTTCCGTACGTAGACGCTTGACCAAAGATGGTAGGTAGCCTGACGAAATGCTATCTAGGGTACGACCGTGTATCGTCGACTATCCCCTATCCATCCCCGTCTTTAAGTCGCTCGTATAGCAACCAAGGCATACTCTTGGTTCTTCTAACGCAGACCTTAACCTCTCATGAGCCTAGTATAATCACCTGGCAGCTCATAGAGGGATACCAAGAATATCCTCACGTTCCCCGAAGCCGCTGCTTCGTTACCCAGTTCGCTGGAGCCTTTATCTAAATCAGATACTTGCTCCTACTCGTATACTTAAACGATGACCTACCGTATCAGGTTACTCATCTATCTATGAACTGGTCTAAATTTCCTTGACTAAGAATCATTACTTAGTTATTCTTCAACTAAGGTTTACCACTTAGCATTGTTCCCGTTATCCTTGTTAACTACGGTTATCCACCTAATCCTCAGAACTAGGGTTTACATAATGGATTAAGTGTCACTTAAGTTCATGACTTAACCCGTCTACAAATCCTGTCAAAATCGGCTAAATATCCAAGTTCAAGGCTTAACCCTACAAACCATGCTCAAGTTGGTTAAGTATATTAAGCAATTCACGACTTAACCTCGTCCAATTATCATTCTAGATTGGTTAAGTATATATTAACTTGACCCTATCAATTTACTTAGTCAAATCGGTCAAGTGTATTAAAGCGATTCGTGACTTAGCCTTATCATGTTTTCACGTTATATTGGTTAAGTATTGGTTAACTTAACCACAATAAATTAACGAGTTAGATTGGATAAGTATAGGTCACTTAACCACATCAATTCATCATGTTTAGATTAGTTAAGTGTTTAACTTAATCCCATTAAACTACCAAGTGGGATTAATTAAGTCTAGGCTAACTTAACCCCATCCGATTTCCATGTTTAGACTAGTTGAGTCTAATCTTAACCCCATTCGTTAACCGTATTTTTCGGTTAAGCGTCATTAAGAAAACTTACTTAACCTTACCAAGTTATCGCATTGGATTGATTAAGTGTTGGTTAACTTAACCCCATCCACTAGTCATATAAAAATGGTTAAGTGTCATTAGGCAAATCAAGTTAGTTAACCTACCCAACCTTGTCATGTTTTGTTAAGTATCATTAGCCTAATCAAATTACTTAACCCATTTGTCCATGTCATATTTGGTTAAGAGTCATTAATCAAATTAACTTAACCCTATCATGTGGCATTAATTACTTAATGCACCTTCACCTCTCACATTAGACTTTGTTGTGGTTACTAGTTAAGCCGGTCGGTTCCGGGTAGCTTTACACCACAACTTGGTCTAACCTCGGGTTCAAGCACAACATGACCAACTTCTCACATTGGGTCCTATTGTTTGCAACTACTAGTTAGGCCGGTCGGTTCCGGGTAGTTTTACGTTGCAAACTCAACCCAACCTCGAGTTGGCCACACTTATATTATCTAAGTGTCATGTCCATCATGTTTCCCAAAACATGTTACAAGTTTTCAAGCATTTGGGTAGACCTAACTTAATAGGTAAATTCCCAAAGGGTAGACCTAACTTAATAGGTAAATTCCCAAGCTTATGTTTTTATGCATACTTACATGTCAACTTCCATGTTATATTTCAAGTCATGTTTTCAAGTTGTATTTTCATGTCATTAGAAATTATCCATAACATAACTCAACGCTTTTAAACTCGCATATACGTTCGCGATAACGTAATGGATTAAAAGAAGAGACTTGGCAAAGGCATGACAAAAATGGATATTAAGCCACAAGTTAATCATGGTGGCAAATGAGGCACAAATGTGTTCATTAACTTGCATGTTACATTCTTAAGCCTCAAAACATGCATAAACCCAAACTTGGCACATAAGCGAATCATGGTGACAAAAGATATGGAATGATGACTAGTAACTCGCATATATCATCATATAAGGGTTATGACTTCATATGCAAGTTGACATAAAGGTTATGAGGGTTCTCATGTTGCCTAATGCAACATTTCAACATAAAGGTTGTAGATTTTAGCTCACAAGATCAAGATAATGACTTCATAAACTTGCATGACATGATAGCATGTATCATACTCAATGATCAAACCCAAACTTGCGACATGAACATTTAACTTCATAGTTAATATCTAAGAGTAGAGAAAGGGCTTACATTGCTATGAAGGCACAAAAGATATGACAAAGCCCTTATGCAATCAAATAGACCCAAAATGCAAGCTCTAACATAAAAACCCTTGAGCCAAAATGATCAAAACCCTTGCTTTATGATGCAAAGATAGAAACTTGACTTGAATGCAAGCTAATGACACTCATACAAGCTTGAAAACACTTGTATGCATGGAAAATCTCTCATAGAGACCATTTAGAAATTTTATGAAGAGAGTGGAGGCCATGAGAGGTAAAATTTTGCCATAGTTTAGTTGCATGTATGAATAATGAGGATTTAGGATAGGTTAGGGTCTTATTTATAGATTAGGCAAGTGTTTTAGGCCATAGGATTAAACCTAGATTCAATCCATGCCATCAAAGCATGTCTTGGGGAAGAAGTCAAGTGTAGGAACCATCTAGGGCCTTTAGATTAAAGATGAACCATGAGAACCATCCAAATGCAAAATCTGCATTTGAGCGAATCGGCCCACGGGTTGACAGCCAAACACCCTGGATTAACCCCTAGTCGACCCAGCGGGCTTGGGTCGACCTCAAAAATCAGCCGGTTCGGTTATTCCCCTCTCCCAATTCGCTGTTTTGAACATTTTTGCATATTTATTTATTTAATTTTCAATTATATATATATATATATATCAATATATATATATTTCTTTGCGCAACCCATTTCACTTAATTAAGTATACTTTAATTTGAGAATTTTTCGTGAAACTTCGCGAGGCCATATCTTGGTCATACGGACTCCGATTTTCGAAAACTCGGACTCTATTTCGCGTATTTTTCCGAGACGAACGCAATGGCATAGCCCGTTTCCCTTGATTCAGATTTTACAGTTTAATTCTGCCTCCATTTATGTTATAACAGGTTATTGAAAATACGGGTTGTTACAGGAACCATTTCAGTTTCTTCAGGATTGTCGGAACTTTCTAGTTTTGCCAACCGGTCTGCTTTTTGATTCTCTGCTCTTGGAGTGTGTGTTATGTTGTAACGCTTCAAATTGCCCAATAACTCCTTTACTTTTCTAAGATAAGTAACAAGCCGAGGTCCTTTGGTAACAAACTCCTCTCGTACCTGGCAGACAACTATCTTGGAGTAATAACATATATCCAGTGTTTTTACTCCTAATTCCTTGGCGAGCTTTAGCCCGGAAATCTGGGCTTCATACTCGGAATCGTTATTGGTAGCAGGAAATTCCAATCGCAGGGCATAGTAAATAGATCGTACTTCCGGAGTGATTAAAACAACTCCGGGGTCGGATCTTCGATCTTTCTTGGCCCCATTCGTATATAACTTCCACGGACTTAGCTCTAACTTTTGTTCTGAAGCAACAACCTTATCATCCACCATTTCCTCTTTGGGAATCGTGAATTCTGCTATGAAGTCGGCTAAGGCCTGCCCCCTTATTGATCTCCGTGGTTGAAAATTCAAATCAAACTGACTCAACTCAATATTCCATTTAAGTAACCGCCCCGATGCTTTGGGTTTTTGCAACACTTGTCTCATAGGTTGATCGGTGTATACAACTATTGGGTGAGCCTGAAAGTAATGACGGAGCTTTCGAGAGGCAATCAAGAGGCTATAAGCAAGTTTCTCTATTCTTGGATAATTACGTTCTGCAGCGGCTAGTTTCTTGCTTACATAGTACACAGGCCTCTGGACCTTGCCTTCTTCACGCACCAGTGCTGTGCTGACAGCATAAGATGACACTGCCAGATAGATAAACAAATCATCGTGGTCCATAGGTTTTGACAATATCAGGGCTTTCTCTAATAAATCCAGCAGATTCTGGAAAGCCTCCACACAATCGGGAGTCCACTCAAAGTTGCATTTCCCCCGTTTTATCAAATCAAAGAAAGGGACACACTTGTCCGTGGCTTTGGAAATAAACCTGCTTAAAGCGACAACCTTTCCTGTCAGGCTTTGAACATCCATAATCTTTCATCTTTCTTTGATGTTTCTTATTGCTGCTATCTGGCTAGGATTGATCTTAATTTTTCGAGAACTTCCAATGAATCCGAGGAATTTCCTTGATGCGACCCAAAACGAGCATTTTAAAGGGTTCAACTTCATCCCATACTTTCGCAAAATGCCAAACATTTCCGCCAAGTCCTTCGTATGGTCGAAAGACTGTCTAGACTTCAGTAGCATATTGTCTACATAGACTTATATGGTTTTTCCAATTTGATTATAGAACATGCGATTGACCAAGCGTTGATATATGGCTCCTGCATTCTTCAATCCGAACAGCGTTACCACATAGCAATATGAACTCAAGTCCGTGATGAAACTTGTATGCTCCTGATCTGCTATATGCATGGGAATTTGGTCGTATCCAGAATAGGCATCCTTAATGGATAGGAGCTCGTGTCCGGCCGTTGAGTCCACTAGTTGATCAATCCTGGGAAGAGGAAAGCTATCTTTCGGACAAGCCTTTTTCAAGACAGAGAAGTCAATGCACGTACGCAAATTCCCGTTAGACTTTTTGACCGGGACATGATTCGATATCCAATCGGGATATTTTGAGTCCTTGATGAATTCTTTATCCTTTAATTTTTCCACTTCTTCCTTTAAGGCTGCTGACCTTTCTGGGCCTAGCATCCACCTCTTCTGCTTGACCAGTGGGTGTTTTGGGTTGATACTCAAAGAATGGCTCATAATAGCAGGCGATATCCCGCATATGTCAGCGTGAGTCCATGCAAACACATCTAAATTTGCCTTTAAAAAGTCAGCTAACTCTTTCTCTCGAATTGGATCTAGTTGCGATCCAATCTTCAATACCTTTTTTGAATCTGCATCATCAATGGAGATGTCCACTGTCGTTTCATTGGGAGTCTCCTTTCGGTCCTCTGGTTCCCTATCCTCTTTGGGATCTATATCCTCGAGTGCATCTCCTGGCGACTCCCTTTAGGCTGGACCCCTTAATTGCTTTGCTGAATTTTCCTTCGAGGGGGGGGGGAGGGGGAAGTACCCTAGGGTCTATATTCAACCCCTTCATTAGCATCTTCAACTATGTCATGTAGCAAGCTCGTCCCGTAGCTTGCTCACCTCTCATCACCCCTACTCCTGCATCAGTTGGGAATTTAAGCAGTAAGCACCAAGGTGCAATACATGCCCTAAACTCTACGAGGGTTGGTCGGCCCAGGAAGGCATTGTAGGGTGACTCAACATCTAAAACTACAAATGGCAGGATTCTCACTCTCTGGCAATCTCCTTGTCCTAACATCACTGGTAATTCTACATAGTCCATCGGATTCGTTGATGCCCCATTGAAGCCCCGTATCCATCCTATGCATGGCTTTAAGTCTTTCGCTTCGAGCCTCATTTGTTCAAAGGCTTTCTTATAGAGGATATTAATCGAGTTTCCGTTATCCACCAACACCTTATGGACTAAAGCGGGGTCGATGGCTGTGGTAATTACCAGCGGGTCTTCAGTAGGTGATTGAATTCCGGTATCATCTCTACCATGGAATATAACGTCTGACATCGTCCTTTGTTGTTTCACTAGAGTTATGTCTTCGAGGTTACTGCATTCTCCTACTTCAAATTGCTTGGCGGCATTAAAGTACTTATCCATTGCTTTGAAACTATGGCTAGCTAGATGGGGCCCGCCTATAATGGTATTGATAATGATCCCTTTACCTTTCTATTGGTCTGTGGGTTTGGAAGTAGGCTGATTTTGGTTCGGGGTTTGCCCTCCTTGTCCCCTGTCCCGTGGGGGCAATCTTGTACTCGTCTAGCTTCCCTTCCCCCAGCAATTTCTCAACTACATCTCTCAAATGACGGCATTCGTTGGTAAAATGACCGTGGGTTCCATGGAACAAACAAAACTTTCCCGTAGCCCCTCTTTTTCAGTTGAGTCTCTGGGTGGTGGCTTTTTATATTGCAATACGTTGTATGTATCTAGATAAATGTTTTCCAATATGTCACTCAACGACGAATAGTTCTCAAAAGTTTGGAATCAAGGTCTTTTGTTGAAGTTGTTCCCTCGGTTCCTATTCCTATTGTCATTTCCATTCATGTTGTTATTACCTCCGTTCTGGTTGCCGACATTCACCTCAACCTTCTCCGAGCTGTCACCGGATTGCTTCACAGCAACATTACTTTGGACATCTTCCCTCGAGGCCCCTTCAGACTTTCTCTTTCTATTTGCATGAGCTTCCTCTCGCCTTAAGCGAATATTGGCCTTTTCGTAGAACAATTCCCTAATGGGGGGTGGTTTTTCGGATAGATAATCCCCAAATTCTATGTCCGGGTCGACTCCTATTAAGGCCATCAAAATAGTAGGTTCATGAGGGTGAAGCACATTAACGCCACATCTTCTATGATGCTTTTAGATTTTCGAGCGTGAAGTTGAAACTGTTTAATAAAGCGTTCACTCAACTCTTTAAAATTTGATATCGACCGTGGAGGGAGCCGGGTGAACCACATTAACGCCACATCTTCTACATAAATCGGGAAGGCCTTGCATTTTACAACGTCTGGAGCAGCTGCGGCATTCATAAACCATGCATACCTCATCAAATGTTGTCCGGGGTCGGTTCTCCCTGGATACCGATCCATCTATGGTAAGTTAAATCACCGAGGGAACTGGAAGTCCAATATATCATCTGTTAAGGGGGTGTGACTTTGCTCAATGCCCCAGTCCTGATTAGTGTATCGTCGGCTTTCGGACATGATTTGGCGCACCATTGCCCATACATCGGAATTAGTTAATGTTTGCTCAGGCTCTCTGGCCCTAATGTTCGGATTACCCCTATGCTCCTGATTAGGGTTTATCCTCATGTTTCTAGCGGCAACTGCTCTACACTGTTCCCTGTGCTCCCGGTCAATCACGGGAGGAAGGGGTTGGAGAAGTTGTTGTTGCGTAGGATTAGTAATATTAAGATCCCTGGGTAAGACGTGAGATCCACGCATGGGCAGCAACATAGGCTCTCTCAGGCTGGGGTCATCAGGCCCTAGCACACGACCAACATCTTCACAGGATCCTAAAGATCCAAAGGTTAACTGATCAAGGTTTTCAGGTCACTCAAGTGGCCTTCTTTCACGAGGACGTTCTTCATCCACAGAAGATGAATAGTCTACAGCAAGGCAGCGTGTTGGAGAAGGTGTCTTTTGCCTCCGGAGCTCACTGAGTTCCCTACCCATGGTGATCATGTTCTCTTGCATGCGAAGACTGTCACGTTTATGGGCTTCCAAAGCATTTCTAGTACTCTCAAGCATGTCAAGAAAACGCGAAAAATCTCTATGTGTGATGGGTGCAGATGGAGCAGCTTGATCACTAGTCGTCGCGACCGGCATCGGAGCATTGGTAGGTGCTCGAGTAGAGGTACCAGCTTCAGTCATATTCGGATCAGGTCGGAGTCGGGAAGTGGAGTCGGTTCGGTTTGGAAGGGGGTTCGAGCGGCATCAGTGTCTCTGCTTCGGTTCGAGGTCGAGCCATACGGTTTGTTCGGAGCAATCAGATCGACCTACATCAGAGCTCTGTCCCCGTGACCTTGTTACAATCATGGCTTGCGAACCTTCGTTTCCTTCATTCTCCCGAGCGCCTTGCACCTCTTTCTCTTTTCCTTTAGCCATAATGTTCAATTCTTCAGTGATTAATCAGCAAGTACTTGAAAATGTCGGAAATAAAGGATTAACTTCTTTAAACTTGAAGGTCCAGATAGTAGGATGTAATCCCAAAAAGCGGAGAATTCAAAATTTTCTCAGTGAAAGCACCAAAATGTTAGATCCAAAAATGGCTCTAACACCCATATCAGAAATATTTCTAACGAAATGAAATCAAAAACAAAGAAGAAACACACGGTTTATAGTGATTTGGTGTTAAAGAGCCTGCGTCCACTTTCTACTCTTTGAATTGATGATTTGAATGCAAATACAATAGCGACTCTCACTCAAGTTCACTCATACAATGCATGAATTCACTCAATATCCTCTAAAATGTATTTTAAAAGATTGTTGCAATCTGAATACATTGATGAAATTCAGTTAGTGAAGGAGTGTGAGCTCTGAAAATGCCGAAAGATCCTTTCAAATGAGCCTTGGAGGCGTATTTATAGGTGGAAAATCCCCCTGGAATGGCTCCGGTTCGGATATACGTGGCCTCCATCCCATGAAAGTCGGGTTTGGATAGGATAAAATGTTGACAACACATCAGGTTAGTGGGTGAACATGGGGAGAACGTGGACATAAATGCTCCGCCTTTTCATAGATCGTGCACTGCAACCGTTGCTGCTCCTTGTTCTTCGATTCAGATCGGGGTCTACATAGAGGATTCAGATCGGTGCCCTCCGATCCGATCCGGTTGTGTTTTCAACATGTTTCATTCTGGTTTGTCCATAGCACAACCAAAGAGTTTGAGTCAGACCCCTCCGATCCGATTCGTATTTCTGATGTAAATTCCTTCTTCAAACTTCTTCGTTAAGCAATCTCTTAGCTTTGTGTAGCCTGACTACAAAGCGGGCTAACACATAATATACAATCAAAACCGCGAGCGCTTATTGGAGATTGGATTCGAACTATGACAAGGTATGGAACCACCTGCAGATAGTGTATCTCTAGTGGAGAATACACTTGGTTCAACAAGAACATCTTGCAGCCCGGCCCACACATGAGTGACCACTCATTTCTCTTGAGTGTATCGAATATATTATCACCAACGGTTGGGAGCTACAAAGCGTTTCCCGAAAGGGACAACATCGAATATAATAAGGAAGCAAATGGAATTTCTCTAGATAAGTGAAAATACACCCTAATGGGAGCGACCCACATAGCCATGTTGCCTGCCCGATTTTGCCATTTCCCAGTTGTGAGGCTTGAGGCTGAACTTACCTTAGATATATCAAATCATCATTTACTTTGAATGCTATATCATCAAACCCGCCAAATCACAAATTGATTTCTTTAAAAATTATCCCGGGTATAAAGCTAAGAGAAACAAATTACTCTGCCACCAAACGTAAATACGTTTGAAGAAATCAACTTACGCAATTTATTAGGCATACTCCGTCAGATACTCGTCCATACAAGTTGTCCTGGGACTAGACAAACAAAGGAACTATCCTGTAAATCCATATTAGGCAATTTCTACCTAGGATCGACAGAATAGCCCTTGCATAAACTCCGTCTTCACTGATCTTCAATAATCTCTGACTTGAAACGTATAAACCGAATCGAAGTGGAAATTAGATTCCGGTCTCTTCGAAAACGGTAACGAAAAGGGTCCACATTTGATAGTCGGTGATTTAACTATCAAATATAAAATAAATTAAACAGATTTATTTCCATTGGATCTGCTAAGCCTTATTTAAATAATCTTTAATTATTTAAATATAAATACTAATTTTGTATATATATTGATTCGAAAACATAATTATTAATTAACCAATAAAACCCTTATCATCAATCTTACATGGTAATTTCACTCTTGAATATCTGTTTCATAACTGAAAACGATATTCAACTCTAGCACTTATTCTGAATACAAACTAAACGATCTATCAGATAATAGTGAAATTGTTCAAGTTAAGGTACTTTAATTACCTCTCAGACCTTGAGTTGAAATCAATTTTATTGTCAAGATTCGTAAAAGTTCGATATCCAAAATATTAGACAAACCAGAATTTGTTAATCCATTTGATTTCCAGACCTTAAATCATTTCAAACAACATTGTTGTTTTGACCATTTATCAATTTAACTTGATATTAAATCAGGAAAATTTAATCCAAATAGCTGACTTGATTTCCTTTACTTTTATAACTAAATTATCTTTAAAATTTACTTAGTTAAGGGATTAATTAAGTTTAAAACATTCTTCTTAGATAATTTATCCAAATTTAAACTGCTATTTCACTATACCATTATCTCACCCAAAATCTGTAATTTAAACTAATTAACTTCTCACCATTCAGTTTAAAACGATTACCATTAATCTTCCCTTTTAAATTAATAACATAATTAACTTAACATAATCTATTTAATTGTTTTTTTTAAACAATTTAATCTGACTACCAAAACTCGAGTATTTTTCTGAGTTACTTTACAGAAAATGACTTAGCACTTCGAGCGGTATATATAATAGTTCAGACGACATTCAAGTCGTTAACCCAATTTGCATATGTAAATACAATCCAATATTTTCATTTGATAATATAATAGCTCAACACCATATATTTACTGGTAAAGCATATCAAACTAGTATAATCGCAGAACTTCTGCTAACAAGGTGTTCAAAAAATTCAGTCAATCAAACATATAGTGGAACTGTGTTTATTTCCACTAACAAATGTAAATAAAAACATTTAATCATGATCAACATAATTAAACACAATTTAATTAATCAAATCAACAATTGAACAAACAATGTATTTACTGAATTACAGATCATTACTGGTCTATAGTTTTTACGTAATTTAGTTCATGACCAAATTAACGTTTATTTTAATATAAATGATGGTTATAAATAAACCCCAGTTTAATTACGTAATTAATTCATTTTAAAACGATTTGTTTAAAATTTTATAATTAAGTTGAGTTATTTACATAAACAATTTGATCGACTACACACACGAACAAATATCATTTGCATATATTCTTGATTTAACTTCCATATGCACACACACTCAATATAATTTAAAAATATATAACATATTTGTTTGTATTAGAATTACCTTAAAACATATTTCTTCCCTTTTAAGTTGAAATGGGCCGAGCCCAATTTAAAACATCCTGCGTACACCTCATATATGTGTATTGTTACTAATACATACATACATACATACATATATATATATATATTAGATTTAACTAAAATTTAAAATTTAAACCTTTTTTTTTAAGATAGGCTTTATTCCAGCCCATTTACTGCAGCGTGCTACATGTACTAACTTACAGACGAATTGGCATTTGCCTTATGCCTCCCATTCCATGCATTTGTTTCTCCTATCCATTTGCCTGCTACCTTTTCGTTCTTCTTCTCTTTTTTTTCTTAAACTACTGGATCGTCGCATGACCCAATAGACCAACGCACGTACAAATTTCCCAGGAAATTTATTTTTGTCGATCCCATTCTTTCTTCTTTCCTTTTACTTATCAGTATCATTTTTTTCTTGTGTTTCCTTTTTCTGTTGTTGCCCTTCCATACACTGCTGCATTTCCATGCATATCAGCACACCAAAATATTCAACTGAAACATGGTAAACAACCACATACATTACCCACTTCACACTGGCGCGCCCTTTCCCCTTTTTTACTACTGCTGTTTTTCATTTCATTCTTTACGTATCTTTTTGTTTCTATACATTTTTTATTTCGCTACTCTTTTCTTTGTTTACCCACATCTTTCCTGTTACGTTCTTCTTTTGTTACTGTCTCCTCTTATTACCTTTTGATTACCCTTTCTTTTCTTTTTCTTGTACTACACCTTTTTTTTGTTAGTAAGAAATGGCCGAAAGCCATTTCCCAGAATGTACACGCAATTCAAATGTGCTACACTCCTTTTCATTTTCTGGTGTTTCTTGCTTGTGGTTATTTCATAAGTTTTTCTCTAATGTTTTCCTTTCATGCTTCTATTTTGAAAACACTGGACTCGGAAAATCAAAGAGTTTAATTTCTTTAGTTAAGTAAGTTGAAGTCAAGGGTCGATGGATTACTTGTTGACACCAGCCAAGATCTTCTCATAATGTTCGAGTCAAGTAATAATGCCCTCTATAATTTAATATCTATGTATATATATACCTTACTATCTAGTTATCATATACTGAAAGCTAAACAATTGCATCACAGCATAATCCATCTCATCCAAGCCAGTTCTCTTTTCCCCTTTCTTATTTCTTTCTCATGTGTTTTTTTTTTTTTTTTTTTTGTAAATATTCCAGAGAAATTATCACATAACCAACACTATCATACAATCATTCGCTGACTTAAATCCATGACAATCCAAAATTAGTAGTTTACCTAACAACATGTCCCCTATTCTTTTGTTTATTTGTAAGTTCTGAGTTTGTTATCAAGTTGCATGTTTCTAGTACCAGGTTCATAGGGGTTTGGTTTTATATGGAGATCAAATAGGAAAAATCCATTTATCCAGAACATACGAATTTATATATATACATATGAAATAAAACAACCGTAATAGATGGAAAGGTTTCCTATACTTGTCCACTAGTTTATGCATACCGGTTTTGGATATATTTCATTTCCTGTTTTTACTAGTATAAATGATTTACTCAATCAATTTACACATTCATATACACTTATATAGGTACACATAAAAATCAGCAAGCAAGGGGAATTTACTCACAATAACAGCTCCTCTATTCCTATGCTTCTGTCCAAAGTTTTCAGTTTGTTTTGCCATGGTTTACTACACTTGTTTCGCTCCAATTTGTTTCAGTTTTAGGCTTTATTGTTGTTATGTTTCTCTCTCAAGTGTGTTCTTCGCTTTAGATTTTATTGTGAGTTTACAATTAAAAATCAATGTATTTATAGATGGCAATGAACAATATAATATTGCTTAGCATAGGCTTTGGCTAGGGGCAGTTTAAGCCGTTCAAAACTGATGTACAGATTGAAGTGGATGGGTGCTTGGTCTTTAAGCAACAATCTGTTCTTCTGATAGGTTGTCACTGTTTCTTCCTTCTAGATGATATATGTTTTGATGTTTGTAGATGTGCAGGCTAAAGAAGTAATGAGGTGCAGGGTATACACAAGGCTAGTGATAACTAAATATGAATGAGCTATGTGTAGATATATAGTTGCCAAGCTATTTGAGACAGTCTGCATTTGATTGAGAAGAAATAAGCTTGCCTAGGTATTAGATGTGACTCCTTCTCCTGCTATATGATCGGCTAGATATTTTAGCATATGTATAGATGTAAGTATATGTACTTAATGTTTCCAGTATAGCCAAACTTCATTCCTAAAGAAAATCAAGCATGTTCTTTGTAGTACAAAAATCCTTCCCATTTATTATTTTGATTTTATTCTATTCTAATCAAATATTTGTTATCTCTTTTTAAATTTAAAGATGTGACCTCTCATGTACTCTTACATGTGGAGTATTTGAATTTTACAAGAGTATTTCAATTTTCAATTTATTTAATTTTTACATACATTAAAACAAACACAATACAAGTACAATTATTGTATAATAATAGGTTTTACGTACACATGTATATATACACACATAAGCTAAAGAACATTAAAATATACATATAATATTTTTAAATAATTATTACTCTAATTTTTCTAAAAAAATTAAATCCAATATTATTTAACTGATTTAAATTACATATATAATTTAAAATTATAGTTTAAAAAATTTAGCCAAAAACCAGGACATTACAGAAATTTTATGGGAAATTCACCGAACCACGCCGCTAACACGGAACGGGTTTACTCCATGTGAATTCCCATACGTAAAATTCGCAAATGGTTTTGAAAAATGAAGCTATCATAAGCTCGTCCCACATCACACAATGCAAGCGCACACCAAACGGGCAAGTTTTGTCATATGATGACCAAAAATGCTTTCATACGTGAAAATCTTCTTTTAATACTAATATTAGTGCATAGTGTTGAAAATCATTTCGCAAATAAATATATTAATCTTAGCAAGCATAGTGGCTATTCCCACATACATAATTTACGAACAAAACGAAAGGCTCGTATTGGTTGTTGGGTTTTCCAATGTGATGGTTCCTGACGCAAAAGATCAATCGAGGACATGAAGCCAAGTATCTCCCGGTTAACATCCAGACACGGACACCGAATACAGAGCGCGATGTATATCTCCTGGTTTCCATACAGACATTGGACACCTTATATACTTTATTTTCTCTAGGTTTCGCAAGTAGATCTACTGCCGAAGCTTTCAAGTTTCAATAGAGATTTGTATGTATACAATCTAAGCGCAAGTTTACCATCAATCCGAGGTGTGAGGTTCGTCGAGGACACAATATACACAAAACTACGCTTCAATAAGCCAAGCTTTGATCATCACTAGTTCATTTCATAACTCGAATATGTCATATTGTCAATTCACGATGTGTCACTGATTTCTATCAACGCATAACCTCTAAGTTCATATGTCTTAGAGACAAGAATAGTTTATTGCCACAAATTCAATATATATTAGTAGAGATCAGTGTTACGCAATCAATTTCAATGCCAGACACACAATCCATACAAGTTTGTTCTACGTCTAAACGGAACAACAAATCCGAAAATCTCTAAATTTATTCAGATCTCATTCCACTTATAACCTCATATCCGGTGATCGGCCCAAACGAGACATCAGCAATCAATACGAATAATCCGAAGATTCTCAGTCTTTACTTATCGCCTTCCAAGTCTTCGATTTCTTTATAACGTCGTATTATTACTTTGAATAGTTTTTCGAACATATATTCGATCCCGGTCTTCCCAAGTAATAAGCGCATTTTTAAACAATAGTTATGGATCATTTCGGATTTCCCATTTAAATATCCTTCCAAATTGTTATTGATTCAGTTATAATCAAGGTTGGATCTATTCCAGTTTCCATAAACCCCATTATCACTATAACCCCTTTAGTGAAATTCAATATTCATTTTCATATCTTATATTTCAAAACATAATTCCTTTATTTGTTATCATTTTCATAAGTTTCCAAAATTTACAAAATCTTAATTTGGTTTAGATTTTGTTCATGATAATTCAAACAGTTCATATTTCAAAATAGAATATACTTCTCATATCAAAAATCATAATCCTTTCATATTTCATATCGAGATATCAAAATCATTTCAGAATCAATTCGTATTCAAATTAGAATGAAATTTCATATCAATATCATGATTATTTAAACATCGATTTTTATTCAAAGGAGAATATATTTTTATTTCAAATCTCAATCTGAATCAATGGTTTAAAACGAGAACAATTACAATTTAGGAAGAAATTACAAATATTTAAATAACTTGAAAAATAGATGATTATAAATGAAACCCTTTTTTTTGAAAATATATATATTAAAATAATTATAGTATAATAAAACAATTTAAGTCACTATATATATACATATATTAAAATGCTTTACCAATTTTTTTAAAATAATATAATTTAATTTAATTCAAAACTGTAGGTATATAGATAGTTGACAAAACTTTAAACCATAATTGTTCTTTCTTCAAATTTCAATAACTTGAGATTTATTTGATGCCCATTACATCTAAGGTGAACAATGGGATTAATTGGCATAGATAAACATACACATCATACAGTGGATAAATGGAACAATTTACTTTAACGATATCCATTCAGTAATCAGTATGAGGCACCCATCACAACCATTTCATCAAAACAACGAATATTATATCATTTCACAAGTTAATAAATATCAGGGTTTCAGACTAGCAATTTAATTTCAAATAAATAGTTTAATGTCGATTCTAAATTTAACACTGTAATTAACTTGTATGTCAATTTAAGCAACCATCAACAATCAATCACAACCAGACAATCCAATTTATTTCATAATTTAATTTAATAAATATGGGAACAATTCAGTTAATTGTGAGTGAGAAATTCACTTACCATTGTTCGAAGCCCACAGAAAGCTTCGAATTTGACGTTCTCCAAATGCATCCAAATCAGTGTCATCTTATCCTGAATTTCAATATGTTCCAACGAAAGAAACTTCTCTCACGATCAGCAAAGTAAAACAGCACATAACTCATTTTCTACCATTTCTAATCCAGCTTTGCAAAACATGGCAACAGTTATTCTTTTTTTTTCTTTGAAACCAGGGATCATGGAATTTAACAAAAGAAGGGAAAGGAATTCGATTTTGAAAAGAGGGGAATGAGATTGAATGAAGGAATAAAAATATGTGGATATAAATAAGGGGTAGAAGCGATTCAAGTAGAACGGAAGAATAGGAGGAAAAAGATGAATCAAATACAGAGAGAAACATGAATAGATGGGATAACATTTAATGTCATGAACATGTAAACATTACGCTAACCATAATTTGTTTAAATTCCAAAATAAATTTGTTAGTTACGATATTAATTAGTTAAAGTAACGTTAATTCCTATTCACTAAATTTTGAAACCAAGCATTTAGAATTAAATGGTAACCAATTACAATAACTTTCAAATTGAATTACCATTACAACAAGTTGTTTTATTCATGCAAATATTGTAACAACCAGCAAATTCGAACCCTTTAAGTTGACTAAATACAATACAAGTCTGACCCAAATTGCACGAAAATACAAATCATTAATAGAAAAAAGTTAGAGGATGAGAAATAGAAATGATAGAAAATTAGAATAGAAGAATTAAGATAGAAGAAAGATCTGAATAACATTGAATCTCGCAATCGCAGCGGAATAAAATATAATATAGACATAAGCTTTGGAAATACAAAACTGTATCTGAACCAACATACAACATCAAAGTACACCATACATACATCACAGCGGAAATAAACCCTATATAACTAATGTTGAAACCTCCTGCTTCAGCTCCTTCCAGATTATCTAAAAAATCCTGAACTACTTGACTGCCTATACAAATTTTGGGGACCCAAGAGTTTAGGGAAACATAGAAAAATAAACTCTAAATCTGTCATGGGACTGGTGTGAGTAAACGATTTTAAACAGCTTGCTTAACTTGGAAAAATTCTTTAGAAAGAAAAGATAATCGTAAAACCGATCCACACATAAACACGGATGGTTTTTACCTTACGATAACCCAAAACATTTTGGAATCATAACTATTTTGATATTATAATAATGTTTAGGGTTTTCCACAAATAAATTAGAATCTAGCGGAACGCTTGGATCTCACGATCCACATACATAGTATCAAATAAAACTGCTTGGCGCTTAGGGATAATGGATTTCCAACTATGACAAAGTATTGAACCACTTCCGATAGTGTATCCCTAGAGAGGAATACACTGGGTTCAACAAGAACGTCTTGCAACCCGGCCCAACACATGACCGACCACTCATACTCTAGGGTGTATCGAATATATTGTCACCTTACGGTTGCTATAATCGTTCCCAGGAGATACAGAAGCAAAAGAAGTAACAAAATGAATATTCTCTAAATGGTGACAATACATTATAATGGGAACGACCCACATAGCCATGTTTCCTTCCCGATTTTTGTCATTCCCCGGTTGTGAGGCTTGAGGTCATAACTTACCTTTTTGATCAATACATCCTTATTTACTTTGAATGCCACATCGTCAAACCTATCAAATCACAAATTGATTTCCCCAAAACTACAGGTATAAAGCTAAGAGAAACGAATACCTCCGCCACCAAACATAGTTTTGAAGGGATCAACCTGCGCGATCCATTAGGTATACACTGTCAGACATTCGTCCATACAAATTGTCCTGGGTCTGGACAAACCGAAGACACTATTCTATAAATTCATCTTAGGCAATTTCTTCTTAGGATTGGCAGAACAACCCTTGCATAAACACTGTCTTCAATGGTCTTCAACTTGACTTCAAATTAATCAACGCCTAGGTCGAAACAAAGTGGTATTTGGTTTTCATTTAGAAAACCAATCCCGGTCTCTTTGAATCGATGAACGTTAATGTCTTTTAGGGCCAAGTGATACTTAAAGGAATCAGATCAATATATTTCATATGTGTTTCTATATCCTTAATTGATTATAAAGATTTATCCAAATAAGACATGAAAATTATTAAATTAAACTGAATAAATCTATTGGCTCACACCACAACATTACTATCACACAGATCCATCACAATTCAGTAATTCACATAATTGTTATTCATAAATAGGTTGATCTTGGAAAATGGTATTTTCAAATCATAACTATCTAAGATTTAATTTAGTTTGAGAATCCCATTTATTGATTATCACAGTATTGTTATAATCCATACTTTAACATATATGACTTAAGTATTTAATTATTATTATATTTCTTTAGATGAATATAATTCAATATAAAATTACTTCATTATTAAATTGGAAGTGAACGATACTTTCCTAAACTTAACTTAATCAATTACTAATCCATCATCTCTTCCTGATTTATCGTTATTATTATTATTATTCATTTATTTAAACACCCGAATAATCTTATGGTTACTGATTAACCAATTTTCCATACCAATATTCCCACAACCATTCTCATTTGCAAAACATTTGCTTTTAACGATATTTACTTTGATTGCGAATCTCCTTCCTTTTGGATTTGTTTAACTTATCAACTTGGTTTTTATAAATATTGGTACATGATCCAATTCCTGTTCATCTAGTTATTTCATAAATTCATATTCACATGAATTTAAATATTTGGCTTAACCGCTGTTACTTCTACTTTTAAATCGTTTCTTGATTTAAAATATATTTACCGACCAATTAAATAACATTTCATTATTTGTTTCAAAACAATCGGGTTCATAAAAATACAATATTACCGATGATCAGACTTTATCTATTTAATATTACATAACGTCCATTATAGTTCAGTTAATACGACCTGAACTAATTATTGGGATTTTGAAAATAATAATTCGCATTTCATATTAGTTAATTAATAAATTTTACTTATTAAAAATGATTTCGTTAGTTTCTGATGATGCCTAACTTTAGTTAATTATGATCCTCGACCGATCACGTACTATTATCTCTACCTTTCAGTCCCCATACCTTCATGTCTTCCCTTTTATTCCTTTAGAAACATTTTCTTATATTTTAATTTACTTTTCTTTCTTTAAAATCTTATTCTCTACTTTCTTTTATTAATTTTATCCCATCAGCCCAATACGTTCCTCGGCCCAATTGCTTCTCCCCCTTATTTTATTTTCTTGCTTTTATATTTCTTTTTATGAATCCCAGCCCAACAAAACCGGAGCCCCACCTTCCTCTCGTATTACTCCTAATGCCAATCTGTGCACGTTAAATTTGTCTACCCATTCTTTATCTTCTTCAAACTGATCCCGTACCATCTACCTGCCCATTCCTTTAAACTTCTCTTTTCTCCCCTTATATATATATATATATATATATATATATATATATATATATATATATAGCCCATCCGCACATCCAAGCCCACGTTCCAACTCCAGGTGAAACAAATGCCGAACACCCCTTTTCCTTACCCCACTTTCTTTCTTTACACGAGCATCACGGCACGCGCTTCGCGCGTGATCATGGCACACACTTCGCGTAAGGATTATTGTTCCTTAAGTACTGCGTATTTTACATATGCAAAAAAAATATTTGTATTAATATTTGGTTTATTATTCTCATTAAACGTGCTTTATCTGTTGAGGACAAAACATATTCTTATTTCCTTTACCTTCCAAACTTCTTTCAGACAACATTCACTTTTATTTACACATATACTAAGACATTCACTTTTATTTGAACATATACTGAGACATTCACTTCTCACGTTCATGGTCTCACGCAAGCAACAGGGGACAATGCTCCCATTTACTTTACTATTTAAAAGGAACATAAAACATTATTTTTCATACAAATCACGAAGAAAAACCTTAGAAACAAAGTACATAGGTTGAGGGCAAAGAACGCTGGTTAAACTTAAATGTGGTGTAATCTTATTTATGCGTTTACCTGGGAAAAAAATCACCTTTTGAATGAGGTGAAGCTTCAAAAATTTAAACCCAATAAATAAAAAAGTAAATTTGTTGTGCAGTGTATTCAATTTTATGAGGCAGTGAGTATTGGGAAGGTAGGTATGAAAGAGGAGAGAATTTCAAGCAAAGCGTAGAGGAAATGAGGAAAGAAGCGTGAAAATTAATTGGATGGTGTGCCATATTTGAAGGTGAATGGCTGTTTCTAGAATATCGCATTTGCAGGGGAGACTGACCTTTCAAATGCACCTACGCGGATGTTAGATTTGAATAAAAATCATTAAGATTTTATTTATTTGACTTTAGCACGTTCTACTATTTATTAATTGCTAATTTATATCGTAATACACAATAATAAATGTCGTTATTCAAATTTAAATGCCTATTCAAATTGTCGTTGGATATGGAAAGAGTAATCTAATTATATTAATTGCCTATTTATAAACGTTACAACACTTATTTTATAAACACATATTTTTTTCAAATAATTTCAATTAGAGGGTAATAGGTGGCAGTGAATAATACTGGTAATGTTAATATAAAAATTCATGGTTTTATACTTATAGCTAATAGAATAAGCAGTGAAACATTCAATGCAAAATTTATCTTAATTGCCTATTTATTAATTTCCTATTCATAAACGTTACAAAACTTATTTATAAATGCATATTTTTTTTAAAATAATTTTAATTAGAAGGTAATAGATGGCAGTAAATAATATTGATAATGTTAATATAAAACGTCAAGGTTTTATATTTATGGCTAACAGAATAAGCAGTGAAACATTCAATGAAAAATTTATATTAATTGGCTATTTATTAATTGCCTATTTATAAACGTTAAACACTTATTTATAAACACATATTTTTTTAAAATAATTTTAATTAGAAGGTAATAGATGGCAGTGAATAATATTGGTAATGTTAATATTATGTTAAATGCGTAAAGGATTTAAAGTCTGGTAATAGTGCATAAAGGAAACAAATTCTAGTATACTGGTTATGGTATTCTTGAATAAGATGGAGTAATTATTGCCGATGCAATATTATGTTAAATTGACCTATTATGTCGCTGATGCAATATATTACGAAGTCAGTACGTTTTTTTCCAAATATTTTAAGGGGCATTTTCGGTAGTTTGCGTGTACACCAAAAAAGTGTGACACCAAACCTATTTCAACTATTATTAAAGATATGCTTCCCATTTCTTTAGCTGCTAATCACCACTCCCTCTTCTTCTCTACGTTTCTTACCCATTTATTTCTTCTTTTATCCCATGTTTCTACCTTCTCTCGTGTTGCTTTCCATATGTATGCATTCTTGCCCACAAAATCTTCTTTTGCTGCTCCAACTAATATCAAAGAATTATGGAGGAACACTGCAATTATGGAAATGCAATACTGAAACAAGCTAACTAAGATTATTCACGGTGAACCTTAAGTAACATAACCGGTTATAATAGACTGTCTTTTTCTTTGTATTCCTATTGACTATCAATGATATTACTAGCCTAGGATTATTATTAGAAAGCCTACTGTACTTGATTTTTGCTGATGCTCCTTCCTGCTACACGTTTTGTTTACCCACCCACTCTAGTTCCCCTCATAATGCACGCAAGTGCACTGGAGTAGGTGCACACACCTTCGAACCGTCGATCATCCATCACACCTATCCATCTCGCTTGCCCGACGGAATCATCCGAGCCTGACTTTCTTCCTTATTCCTTTCTCATATTTTCTGTTTTGCTCAATCACGGTGTACAACATGCATGGTGCACATGTACAGACACACCACCAACCACTATGCTGTCTCGACCATTGCCACGCGTCACGGCTTACTTCCTGAACCCATCCTCTCCTTCGCGTTCTGCGCTGATCATCTTCATAATGATCTGGATATTCAACTTGAAGCCCAGAAATCACCCATCCACCGATCTGCCTTGTTGACGAGTCTCGGTTAGGCCTCTGAACCCATGCAGGAAAAGATAATTTTATATGATTAAGTTAGCATTGTTTTTACTGGTTCCTATTTATTAGTGTTTATGAGTGTCCATCTCTAATAGCACTTTAATTCTCTTGTGGCTTTATCTTCCTCTTAAGCTTTTATTTAGTATAATTTTTTTCTTCTCCAGAAATATAAAAGAAACGTTTGCCACTTTTGTTATTTTGCCAAGGGAATAATGTAGTATCAGTCCTTACACAATTTAGGAAAGCAAATGCAGTCTCAGCTTAAAGATGTAGTATCAACTTTAATAAAATTTAGCAAACAAAGTTGAGGAATGAATTGTTCTGTACCCATCCTGGGTGTGTCATGTGTGCCCACCCAATGGGATCCCCTGGTTTCCACATTTTGCAGATAAGTCTCTCAATTGTCACAGGGACTCGACTACAAAAAGTGGAAATCAGGGGGCTTCCATTGGGTGGACATACGGGGCACACCCAGGATGGATACAGAACAATTAGCCTCCAAAATATAGTATCAGCTTTTATGGTTGACAAAACAGTTTAGCATCAATGCATATGATTCGCAAAAATGCATGATTTGTTTCCAGTTTTTAAACAACAACAACAACAAAGCCATATATCCCAAACAAGTTGGGGTTGGCTAGATATGGAACCCAAAATTAAGGTAAAATAACTAATAATAATATATAAAAAGAGTTCAAAATAACCAAACAGATTAAAGTAAAAAGGTTCAATAAAAGTGAAATAAAGTCCTAAAAAAAATTAAAATAATTAAACAGATCTAAAAATAATAATAATTAACATATATATATATATATATTTAAAAAAATCCTAAGGTTCTGGTACATGGATTGCCAACTTCCATGCACTTCTATCTACCATAAGCTCTTCAGATATACTCCAATTTCGTAGATCTCTCTTTATTATCTCTTCCCATGTCATTTTAGGTCGACCTCTACCTCTCTTTGGGCCTTTGGCACGACCTATAACTCCAACGTGCACAGGAGCATCGCGTGGTCTACGTTGGATATGTCCAAACCATCTCAAGCGGTGTTGGACTAACTTCTCTTCAATAGGTGCAACTCCAAGTTTTTCCTGAATATCCTCATTTCTAATCCGATCTCGTCTGGTATGCCCACAGCTCCAACGCAGCACCCGCATCTCTGCTACACTTATCTTCTGCACGTGTTGCCTCTTAGTAGGCCAACATTCTGCACCATATAACATTGCAGGCCTGATTGCTGTCCTATAGAACTTTCCTTTAAGCTTCTGAGGAATCTTCCTATCACAGAGAATGCCAGATGCTAGCCGCCATTTCACCCATCCTGCTTGAATTCTAAAACTAACATCCTTATCAATCTCTCCATCAAACTGCAACATAGATCCTAAGTATCGAAACGATTCCTTCTTGGGTACTACGCTACCAGCCAAGGTGACCTCTCCGTCATCTGACCTAGCACCGCTAAACTCACACTTCATATACTCAGTTTTAGTTCTGCTAAGCCTGAAACCCTTTGATTCCAAGGTCTCCCTCCACAACTCCAGTTGTCTATTGACCCCTATTCTACTTTCATCAATCAGCACAACATCATCGGCAAAGAGCATACACCAAGGGATCTCCTTTTGTATATCTTTCGTGATTTCATCCATCACTAATGCAAAAATATAGGGGCTCAAAGCCGAACCTTGATGTAACCCTATGTTAATTGGGAAGTCTCTGGTCTCACCATCGCATGCCCTTACACTAGCCACAACCCCCTCGTACATATCCTTGATAAGGGTAATATACTTTGATGGCACTCTCTTCCTTTCTAGCGCCCACCACATAACCTTCCTCGGCACTCTGTCATAAGCTTTCTCCAAGTCAATAAAAACCATGTGAAGATCTTTCTTTTGTTCCCTGTATCTCTCCATAAGTTGCCTAACCAAGAAAATCGCCTCGGTGGTTGACCTTCCAGGCAATAAACCAAATTGATTCCTAGATACACTTGTCAACCTCCTCAAACGTTGCTCGCAAACTCTCTCCCAAAGCTTCATTGTATGACTCATAAGCTTAATTCCTCTATAGTTTGTGCAACTTTGAATATCTCCTTTATTCTTGAAGATTGGAACTAAAATGCTTCTCCTCCACTCATCTGGCATTTTGTTTGATTTGAAAATATTATTAAACAACTTAGTTAGCCAGGTTATCCCTGCATCTCCAAAACATCTCCACACCTCAATAGGAATGTCATCAGGACCTACCGACTTGCCTGATTTCATCCGTTTCAACGCCCCCTTTACCTCAGCTTCTAGAAATCTCCGCACAAAATGTCTATTGGTGTTATCGGCAAAGTCTTCCAAGTCGGTCGAGGAGCTATTACTTTCTTCGTTGAAAAGCTTATCAAAGTATTCTCTCCACCTATTCTTTATCTCATCATCATTCACCAAAAGTCTATCACTCTCGTCCTTAATGCATTTAACCTGATTGAAGTCTCTTGTCCTCCTCTCGCGTAGCCTAGCTATTCTGTATACGTCTTTTTCACCCTCCTTTGTACTTAGCCTTTGATACAAACCCTCGTACGCTTGTCCCCTTGCTTCACTCACTGCTTTCTTTGCAGTCTTTTTTGCCACTTTGTATCTATGCATGTTCTCTTCGCTCCTATGATGGTGCATGCATTTGTAGCATTCCTTCTTCTCTTTGATAGCCTTTTGCACCTCGTCATTCCACTACCACGAATCCTTGGGTTCTCGCTTGCTTCCTCTTGTTATCCCAAATACCTCAGTAGCCACTCTGCGAATGCAAGTTGACATCGCATTCCATATGATATTTGCTTCTCCTTCTACATTCCAAGCCCCTTCTCCCATCATTCTATCTTTAAACTCCCGTGAAGCATCTCCTTTGAGTTTCCACCATTTCGTCCTACTAATCTTCGCTCTCTTATCCTTCACCACCCGAAGACGAAACACGCATACCAAGAGCTGGTGTTGAGAGACAACACATTCTCCAGGTATGATCTTGCAATCAACACAATCTCGTTTACTGTCTCTTCTAGTTAGGACAAAGTCAATCTGACTAGTTTGTTGGCCACTACTGAAGGTGATCAGATGTGATTGCCTCTTTCTAAAGAAGGTATTAGCAATCATAAGATCAAAAGAGAGAGCGAAATTCAATATATCTTCACCCTCTTGGTTCCTACTGCCGAAGCCAAAACCACCATGCACTCGCTTAAAACCCCCACTAGATGAGCCAATATGGCCATTGAAGTCTCCTCCTATAAAAAGTTTCTCGCTACTATGCACATTTCTAACCATGACATCCAGGTCTTCCCAAAATTTCCTCTTGGCTTCTTCACTTAGACCTACCTGTGGGGCATATGCACTAATGATATTCAGAACCGTCTTACCAACTACTAGCTTAAATAGGATGATCCTATCCCCTCGTCTTCTGACGTCGACCACTTTGTTCTGAAGGTCCTTGTCAATCAATATGCCAACCCCGTTCTTGTTACGTACTTCTCCCGTGTACCACAATTTGAAACCAGTGTTCTCCACCACCATCGCCTTCTGGCCCATCCATTTAGTCTCTTGAACGCACAAGATGTTTAACCGTCTCCTAATCATAGTATCCACTATCTCTCTTAACTTTCCTGTTAAGGACCCTACATTCCAACTACCTAACCGAACCCTACTATCTTCGACTAGCTTCCTTACCCCTCGCACCCGCCGAGAAAAATGCGAGGACCCTTGCTCATTTTTCACCACACTGGGGCATCGGTGTAGCGCGCCACTAAGAGAATGGCGGCCCAGCTCTCGCATATTTAACACCATATCTGAGCCTAGATATAGCGCGTCGCTAAGAGGGTTACGCCCCAACGAAATATCATAAGGTTCCATATCCATAAGAGAGGCTAAGTTTTTACGTTGGCTCGCCACGCCTATCACAACCCTCCTCCTTTATCCTGGCTTGGGACAGGCTGCATAGAAAACTACACAGGCGGAGTTTCTCTTATCCTTCGCATCAATAATGGTTTTAAATGGGTAAAATGGAGTTTATTCACTATAAATGGTCATGGTTTTCCTCTGTTTTTCAAGCAGTATTCATTATTTAGCACATATCAAACACTTTCAGTTTTACTCTTTGCTAACCATACATGCTTTATTCATTATACTCAATATTTGCACTAATATTTACACTACCTGTCACTGAAAATTAGATATGTGTGTGTACCACGCATCATATAATATAACAATCAATGGTGATCAAAACAGAGAAGGTTTGGATGTAGTTTACTCACATAATTTGCTTTGCCCTTTCCAGTTTTTCTTTACCAAATGTTCTCTGTCCTTTTGTTTTCAAACATAGCACCATTCAAATCATATAAATTATATTTCAGCCACTTAACTTCACAAACATCCATACATATACAGACATAGATGTAAGCTTAAATTTAATTTTTTCATTGCATATAACAGGAGGCAAAAAGAAGTGTTTATTTACTCTATTTGCTCACTGTTTTACTTGTTTCCAAATACCCTGTTTATATTCCAGGTTTTAATCTAAACCAGATTTTCATGCCAATTTAAACCTTCTACATTAATATACTTAAGAGCATGCATGCCTATATATAGATTAGTACCATACACAAAAATTTGAAAGCAGATTCAATGAAGATAGTTTACTCACATAATTTTTTCCTGCTATTTCCAGTTTTTCTCCTCATCTTTGTTTTAACTGTTTCGGCCATTACTACACCTTCTAGTCTAAAGTATTCTAGTTGCTTCTTAACCTATGAACTTGTACTGATATCTCAGGGTATATATAGGTGAGAACGGTGTAAGGTTTGAAGGCTTGACAGGGTAGGGTTATGGGTTGTCTTACCCTTGATGGATTGGATAGCCAAGGCCGTTGTCATGTTTGATTGAAAGACCACATACTTGCATATTTGACGGGGAAGAACAACTAAGTTTGTAGCTTGTTTTGCTAGCTGAGTGAAAGGGACAAAACAAGGATGTATAGTTGTGTCTATGTTGACAAAATACAGAGCATTTGTTGTGCATATATGTATATATAGTGTGTCCATGATTGATGGAAAAAGAGGCTGTGTGCTTAACTATGTCTATATTTATCGATAACAGAGCACGTCCATAGACATTTGATGTGTACTCTGTGTACATCTATGTACAAGTGGTAGGAGCATATAGTAGTTGTATAGATTTGTGTGCAGTCATGTGAATATTGCTGCTTAGTGGATGGAAAGGGATTGTCAAGGCTTCACATCAAACAGGCACATCTGAAACTAGTTTCTGGGGAACAAATACATGTGCAGGGTTCTTGTGTGTGTTTTCTAGTGACTTACTTAGCCATTAAGTGATTCAACTATATATACTTACTGTTCTGAAATTTCGATTCATGTACAAAACAAATGTTTTCATTTAATGCCTTGATCATAGGTTTAGGCTACTTCCAAGCTACTAATAGGTATACTATATTTCCAAGCAATCAAACTATGTTAAAAGATTTGATTTGATCATGCTAGTGTACTACATGGATATAAAATGGCGAAACATTGTCTTCATTATTTGCATTTGATTTTCTTTCATTCGAATTATTATATGGTATGTTCTAATCTAATATGTACATATGTGAAGAATAAAAATGTTTACATAAGAAAAAACAAAAATTACTATTTTGTTGTACATATATGCATACACATATACATTCTAAAGATCATAACAGATTAATTTATATTTTCTCAAATATAAAACTCCAAGTTTACTTAAGCAAATATATTTTTACATGAAATAAAATAAGTCAAAATGCAAATAAAAGGTTAAAACACCATTTATCTGTGTATATACAAATTACAGGCTAAAAATATACACAAAAGATTTTAGACTAATGATTATTCAAAATTATCTAAAATCTTCAAATTAATATTATTCAACTGAATTTAAATTATTAGCATAATCTAAGATTAAGATTATAAAGTTGATCAGAAAATCCGGGACATTACAAATATAAACTAGCGTTTTATATATTTAGTTGAGACTATATTAAATTCATATTTGCACGTATAAATCCTTGTTCACTCATTTTTGTTAAATGTTATTAACATCAAAATTAGGAAATTAATTTCAACTAAACTTCCTTTATAGTCAACCGTTTCAATTTCCATTCTTTTACACTTTTTTTTATCATAACATTTTATAATTAATGAATTCCAATACACATTCTACTTAAAATATACTTACCATATATGTTACCACAAATCAAATAGTCCTTCAATAGCATTGTAAATTTATTTTAGTTTACATATATACATAAATTCAATTATTTAGCAAATTACAACAATTACATAGCAAGATTTCGTTTATTTACATATGTCATTAACCATGCTGACATGATCTTTGTTCATATTAAATTGTGATAAATTTATCGATTAACATTTGAATTCCCAAAATTCATATTACTTTCGTAAATTTGTGAAACGACCTGAACCTCCCCGGTAGGAAAAGCCCGGATTGCTTTGAGAACAAGCCACATCGGAACACAAACAGAAGAACATTTCATTGTTTATTACAACAATTCCATCAGAATACAAGAATATACAGAGTATGAAAGAATAAAATACATTCAATAAATATCAGAGATTTACAATACATTACATAGCAGCGGAAAATAATACAAGACACAACTGAAAAGAATATACGGATACAGAGCTTTCTGAATACCATTCCAGCTGCAAATCAGGATCCTGTGAATATAAATCTGCAAGACCAAAACTACTAGCTGCTCGTGCGGAAAAAAGGGGCTCCCAGAGTTTAGATTATAACAATAAACTCTAGGTTAGTCATGTGACTGGTGTGAGAACTAAAACAGTTATTAAATTTGATTTTAAAGTTAGTTAAATCAAGGGACCACGCCGTATAACACGGAACGGGTTTCCTCCCATGAATACCAGTGCACAAAACAACAACGCAATGATAAAAAAGAACAATGAAGCTATTATAAGACCCAGGTCCCATCACACAATGCAACACAAGCCCGAGGATAGGGTTTTTCCTTATAATAGCCAAAGAATGCTTGATATGCTAAATTTAATCTTTTGTTATTACTATAAGTGTATAGTGTCAAAACAATTTCAATCATAGGTATCAATCATAGACGACATAAGGGCCCCATACCACTATGTCGCCATACTGGGCTCTACAATCAAAACCGCAAAGTCACGTACTGAAAGTTGGATTTCCATCTATGAAACGAGGCCGGGGATCGTCCTCACCGCTTCGAGACAATCTAGCCTACCATGTCTCGGGAACACCCGCAACTGCACCTTGGATCGTCAAGGCTGGTCCACTCGATGTGGATTAAACTTAAACCCTGAGTACTACGTTTCCCTACCATATGGGGCGTAAATGAGCCAAATGACTCCATCGGTCCCAGATCAACCGATATATCCGAGGCGCCTCGCAATCAAACAACCACACAGGTGAAAATAATATAAATGTCAAGGCTGGTAGGTCACTGGCACCACCCTAGCTAGAAATAAACGCATGCCCTCCTCGAGGTCCTCTCCTGTTTCTGGTTCACAACTGGGGTGTGAGGCTCGCGAATTAACGCTACACAAAGTTATGCCACACAAGAGGTGCTTTGATCATCAACCACAAGACTTTGCTTTTCAACAAAAGCCTTGATCATTTGCATCTTAGCATGCCACACAGGCAAACCACTCCATGCAACCGATATCCATCAATCACACAGAATGATATCCAATGTCAGACACACAGTCCATTTACAAGTCTGTTCTGGGTCTGAACGAAACCGGAGGCACCTTGTACCTCGCATATCCATCGATCTCCAAGTACGTCTGGACGATCACCAACTGATTCCCTCCTTTTGGGTGTACAGCCCAATCAAGATCATCAGTAATTATCCAAACGATGTGAAGACCTCCGGTCTTCGACCACCGTCTTCATCCTCGACACATCGTCGAATCAGTTATTCAGAATGGGATAAACCCGGTCTTTCTGAATAACTCGCGTATATAATCAACAATTGTTACACAAACACAACATACGCCTCATTCCAATTCAGAATATTCTTTTATTCAAATATTCTTATACTTTGGGAAAGGTTCCCCTTAATTTTATCAAAGATAATTTTTTTAATTTTATTCTTTAATCTTCTTTTGAATATCAATTCAAACCAAATTATGGTTTATCCAAACAAGTCGGGATTAGCGAACCTTACCGAAGTAATAACTTGTTAAATTTCCCACCCCCAACTTATTCATCCCATGAAGTAAAACTAGTCATACTTCATATCTAACACCACGGTATTATCGGTAAATTCAATTACCATTTCACGTTTAAATGTAATTAAAGATTTAACTATCGCCTGGAGCAAAATTGGTGATACTCCATTCTCGATCATTTCAATCTAATTAAAGATTCATTAAAACTCCACTTGGTTTTAATCTTCCCAAAAATCAATATTAATGATTGTTTAACTTGGGAAATCATATCATATCATATCTTTAACTGGGTTAAAGAACCGATGTCATTTAAAACACGGTTCACGATAAACCCAAAATCACATTCTGTTCCATCAGCCTTTAACTGTAAATTAGCAAGTGAACAATTCCCTAAGTAATAACCCGAAGGCCGAAACCAACATCAGATCAATACCCAGGGAACCATTCAACTTAACTAATCTTCAGTTAGTTTCTGATTTCCTTAACTCCGTTGGGTCTAAGAACATAATTATTAAAGATACCGTTCACGACAACCCAAAATCACATTCCATTTACAATGGAATCTTCATGGAAAACAAATCGATAAATATATATATATATAATTGATATAAACTTCCTTATCCGACTAATAATATAAATGGAATAACGACAAAACCTTTTAAATTCCAGATATATTAGTTGACTTCCTCCACAGAAATTCACTTCGATTATTACCAAATCGAATTCCATTCCATTCCAATTTATTTTATTAAATTGGAAAACTGTAATAACCCGGAAAATCTGGGCCAGTTTAAAATTTTTATTTTGGCTATTTTAGCGAATTTTGATTATTTAAAATGAATTATTTTAAATAATATCGACGAGAAATTTATTTTGAATATAATTCGAACGTATATATTTATACGCGTCGTCGTTAGAATATAAATATTCAAATATAATTATAAATAGAATTGAAAATGGCGCGGTAGTTCGATAATTCGATTTCAAACTTCAATTGATTGTACCGGGTGCAAAACAATCCGGATTTTAGTGAAACCAAAAATCATAGGATCTATTTGATAATATCTTTCGAACGAATCCGAATAATCAAATTTTCATAGCGGGGATCAAAAGATATGTCCAGTTGAAGATTCTGAATAGTCGCTATGGAATTCAGGCCCTTAAAAATGGACATTTTGCAAACGACCTCGGATTTCGACGAAACCAGTTTTGTTGGGTCCGTGGTGTCAAATTATTGCTAGGTTTCAAATTTCATAATTTTTAGAATCAATATGTGAGCGTGGCAAAGGAAAACGCGTTTGACCGGTTTTAGTTGATTTTAATCGACTGGAAAATGACCATTTTTCCAACGGTCTCGGAATTCGACGAAACTAGTTTTGTTAGGACCGTATCGTCAATACGAAGCTAGAAAATATTTTTCTGGAATTTTTCTAGTTAGTATGTGACCCCGGTAATTTGAAATGTACGTTTAAAATTCAATATAGTGATTTAAATGTAAATTTAACGGAAACTGATTGTAATGATCAAACCAGCTTACGATACATATCCCATTGTGTTCGGAATGGGGGTAAAACGCTATGGACGACAGGCGGTGGGTCTCGTTTCGAGGTCAAAATAAAAAGGTACCTTTTTAAAGAAGAAAAATAAAAAATATATATAATATAACACCTCCCTCCTTTTTCTCTCTCTCCTCTCATAACTGTCATCGTATAAAAAAAAAAAAAGGGGATCGAACCCAGTCCCCGTCGCCCCCTGAAGCTACCCACCACCGCGTCGTCGTGCCCACGCCATCACCCCCCCTAATCGGCGCCAGCTCCTCCACTGCCTCTCCCTCAAAAGAACCGCACCCCCAAAACCCTAATCCCAAAATTCGAGGAACCCTAGCCGCCGCTAGACCCACAGCCCCCTTGGCCTCCGCAGCACCGCCCGGTCAGCCCTCCCCTCCTCCTCGAACGCGAGCTCCCCTCCCTCCTGCAAATCCAGAGCTCGGCCACCTTCTACAGTAAGTTTTATAATTTTTAATTTTCAAAAAAAGAAAAAAAAAACTAATTTTTCTGCTTATTAAAAAAACTGATTTTGTTTAAAGAAAAAAACTGATTATTAAAAGAAATGAAAACTGAATTTTTAAAAAAAGAATTTTAAAACTGATTTTATTTTTAGATTTTAAATAAGAAAAGATTTGAACTTTAGAATAGAAAAAGGTTTGATTTTGCGTATAGAAAAGGGTTTGATTTTTCGTATAGAAAAAGGTTTGATTTTGCGTATAGAAAAGGGTTTGATTTTTCGTATAGAAAAAGGTTTGATTTTTCGTATAGAAAAAGGTTTGATTTTTCGTATAGAAAAAGGTTTGAAAGTAAAAATTAGATTTTTATATATTGAAAGTTGAAGTAAAAATCAGATTTTTATATATTGAAAGTCGAAGTAAAAATCAGATTTTTATATATTGAAAGTCGAAGTAAAAATCATATTTTTATATATTGAATAGCATCGTAAAAATTCGATTTTTACATATGTAGAGAATACGGGCGAAAGCGACAAAAAGGCGAGAGCGATGAAGATTCTTATCAATGAAGTGCCGTGGAGCTAGGATAGCTATATGTGAGAACTTCTCACTCAAATTCTACTTTTCTAGTTATATATATATATATACTAGGATGCAGACGGTGCTTATTAGAAGCACCCGACACCCGTCCACAGACCATGGACTTGTTTGATTGGTTGTGTAGTTGGTTAGATTATTTGATTTGGATTTGATTGTTTTGGTGAAATTGAAATTGATATGATTGATGTGTGAATGGCGTGGGCCTTCACTAGACCGGGGATAAGGCTAGGCCTCGTCCCGTTTATAGAATCGTGCCGTTATGCCGCCGAAATTTTCTAAAATGTGTTAGAAAAATAAAAATATCATTTTATTTAAAGAATGAACTTAATAGAAATTCATATGTTGGAATAAAATGTTTTATCGTTAAAAATATAATTTTTAACGTGAATGTGAATAAATAAATATTCATTTACAAACCAGACGGTTTGTTTATGTACACCTATTTGAAGGACATTGATTGGGACGATAAATTTTACACATCGCCCAACTGCACAAATAAAATATGCGTTTGATTGTTTGAAACCCCACACGGGTGTTGGGATGAAATTTGAAGTTCACTCATCCTGATTGATTAAATATGTCGATCGATTGATTGACAGGCTGTTATAAGCGTTAGATATCTTTATTTGATGCTTATACAGTGTAGTGCACTTTGGTTGATGGTTGATCATTTTTCAATGTTATTACATACATGTGTTGTGTGAAAATCCATATAATTAATTTTATATGGTAATTGATTGGGCCTCATTCCAGTTTAGAAATGGAAATATTTGAAATAGAAATATTTGAAATAGAATATTTGAAAATAGAAATTTATGAAGTCGTGTTGATTAGTTTGACGCCATTTTGACGTGAACGATATTTATATCGATTTTAAACGATTTCGAAATGAATTGAATTGAAAACGATTTCGAAATGAATTGAATTGAAAACGAATTCAAAGTGAATTGAAAACGATTTCGAAATGAATTGAATTGAAAACGATTTCGAAATGAATTGAATTGAAAACGATTTCGAAATGAATTGAATTGAAAACGATTTCGAAATGAATTGAATTGAAAACGATTTCGAAATGAATTGAATTGAAAACGATTTCGAAATGAATTGAATTGAAAACGATTTCGAAATGAATTGAATTGAAAACGATTTCGAAATGAATTGAATTGAAAACGAATTCAAATTGAATTGAAAGTGAATTGAAATGAATTCAAATTGAATTGAAATTTGAATTGAATAGAAAGGATTTTAAAACGAATTTATAAAGAAGAATTCAATTTTGATTTGAATTGAAATGGAAGTTGAAAATGTTTTTGAAACGAATTCAAAACTATTTATATAATTCGTTTTAAATAGAAATCCACGATGTATATATTATATATATTATATATATATAATATAATGGCCTGAATAGAACGCGCCGCGCCGCGGCAGTTCGTGAATTTCGACCATTTATTTCAAACGGGCATTACGGGAGATCCGACCGTCGGATTCTCCTAAAACCAGAACCGTTGGGTTCGTATCGAAAAGAGCTTTCTAACGAATGTTAGAAATTTGAAATCTAACGGTTGGATTTGGAGATACGTCCAAATCAAATTCGAAAAAGGTCGCTGTAAGTGCAGTTCGATGGCCATTGTTGGAAATCGACTGTAAGGGCCTTGATAAAATTATTAAAAATAGTAATAATTTGTGTAAAATCATAAGAAATGATTTAGAAAGAATTGGGATGAAAAACTCCATATTTGAAAGGATAAAAATAGATTTTTATCGAAATGAACTAGTTTTGAACTAGAATTATAATTCTATTTATTTTTAAATAAATAAATTGAATTTGAAAAGGGTTTTAAAAATAACCAAAATATCCAATGATTGCATTGGAGTGGATTTGAATCGAAATTGTCTTCGGAATATTTCGATGTTGGAATTCGTGATTATACAGGTGTTGTTATGGAAATTTGAAAGATATATTTATATCGTTATTTCCAATACGACATTTGTTAGTCGTAGAATTTGATATTGAATATAAGCCGATATATTTTCTATTCAGAGCCTTGTATTGAATATCAAATGTGATTTGGGGTTTGTCGTGAATGGTGTCTTCACTAACACTGTTCTTGAACCCAGTTGAGAAAAGATTAAATCTTTTTATTTAGATTTAATGAAGTGTACCAATTAAATAATATTTAATTGGAATTGAATTGATATTGATTTTTGGGTTTATCGTGAACAGTGTTTTAAATAACACTCGTTCTTTAACCCGATAATTAATGGAATGTGATTTTGGGTTTATCGTGAACCATGTTTTTAAATGACACTGATTCTTTAACCCAGTTAACGATTAAAACTAAGTGGAGTTTTAATGAATCTTTAATTAGATTGAAATGATCGAGAATGGAGTATCACCAGTTTTACTCCAGGCGATAGTTAAATCTTTAATTAGATTTGAACGTGAAATGGTAATTGAATTTACCGATAACACTGTGGTGTTAGATATGAAGTATTACCAGTTTTACTTCATGGGATGAATAGGTTGGGATTGGGAAATTAAAACAAATGATTACTTCGGTAAGGTTCGCTAATCCCGACTAGTTTGAATTGTTATTCAAAGGTAGATTAAAGAATAAATTCAAGAATTTATCTTTGATAAAATTAATGGGAACCTTTCCCTATGAATGTGAAATTTAGAAACTAACTGTCGGTTAGCTAAGCAGAATGGTTTTCTGGATATTGATCTGATGTTGGTCTCGGCCTTCGGGGTTAATATTTGGGGAATTATTCTCTTGATTAATTTACGGTTAGTGACTAATGAATTGGAATGAGGCGTATGTTGTGTTTGTGTAACACTTATTTAAAGTATACGCGAGTTACTCGGAAAGACCGGGTTTATCCCATTCCGAATAACTGATACGACGATAAGTCGAAGATGAAGACGATGGTCGAAGACCGGAGGTCTTCACGTCGTTTGGGTGATAACTGATGATCTTGATTGGGCTGTACACCCAAGAAGATGGAAACAGTTAGTGATCGTCCAGACGTACTTGGAGATCGATGGATATGCGGGGTACTAGGTGCCTCCGGTTTCGTTCAGACCCAGAACGGACTTGTAAATGGACTGTGTGTCTGACATTGGATTTCAGTCCGTGTGATTGATCTCTATTAAATATATATCTGTTTGGCGGTGGAGAATTTATTCTCTTGCTTAACGCCCTTCTCTGAGACGTACGAGCTCAGGGGTTATATATTGATGGATATCAAACGCATGGAGTGAATTGCCTGTGTGGCATGCCTAAGTGGCAATTGATCGAGGCTTCTGTTGAAAAGCAAAGTCTTGTGGTGATGATCGAAGCACGGCCTTCGTGGCGTAGCTTTGTGTAACGTTTGCTTCGCGAGTTTCGCACCCCGGTTGTGAACCAAAAACGGGAGAGGACCTCAGGGAGGGCATGCGTTTCTTTCTAGTTAGAAGTGGCGTCAGTGGTTTTACACGCCCTGACGAGTTTGACTTATGTGGTTGTTGCTGTTGCGAGGCGCCTCGGATTGATCGGTCGTTCTCGAACCGATG
Organism: Allium sativum; assembly: GCA_030737875.1. Lineage (NCBI taxonomy): Eukaryota > Viridiplantae > Streptophyta > Magnoliopsida > Asparagales > Amaryllidaceae > Allium > Allium sativum. The sequence continues at coordinate 43,749,824 of CM060918.1, read as the reverse complement.
GAGTCATTTAGTTGGCTCATTTACGCCCCAAAGGGCGGGGAAACGTATTGTTCAGGCACTATAATCCACATCGGTGGACCGGCCCTGTCGCTCCATAGGGCAGTTGCGGCTGTTCCGGAGGCTCGGGCTAGAGAGTCTCGAATCGGTAGAGGACGATCCCTGGCCTCGGTTCATAGACGGAAATCCAATTTCCAAATACGTAACTTTGCGGTTTTATTTGTAAACCTATATATGGCGACATAGTGGCATGGGACGCTCATGCCGCCTATGATTGATACTTATGATTTGAAGTTGTTTTATGCACTATGCACTTATAATAGTATCAAATGATTTGTTTTAAACGTATCAAGCATTCTTTGGCTGTTATAAGGGAAAACCCTATCCTCGGCTGCGTTGCATTGTGTGATGGGACCTGGGTCTTATAACAGCTTCATTTTTCTTTATTTAGCATTGCGCTGTTTGTTTTATGCACTGGTATTCTTGGGAGGAAACCCGTTCCGTGTTATACGGCGTGGTCCCTTGATTTACCAAACTTTAAAAATAAAGATTAACTGTTTTAGTTCTCACACCAATCCCATGACTGACCTGGAGTTTATTGTTTTAACCTAAACTCTGGATGCCCTTATTTTGACACGGGCAGCTAGTAGTTTTGGTTTTGCAGATTTATATTCACAGGATCCTGGTTTACAGCTGGAACGATATCCGGAAAGCTTTGTATCCGTATATCTCTTCTAGTTGTGTATTGTATTATTTTCCGCTGCGATGTATTTAAATGTAATTTAAATCTCTGATATTTCTGTGTAATATTCATTTATACTCTGTATATTCTTGTAATCTGGTGCATTGTTGTAATATACAATGAAATGTTCTTCTGTATGCGTTCTATTTTGTCCTGTTCTCAAACGATAGGGCGTTTCGAGCGGTCTGGGTCGGTTTAGCGACCGGTTCGGACCGAGCGAAATTCCTTGCCGTCACAGTTGGTATCAGAGCTTTGGTTTACAAAGCTAGAGAACAAGACACATTAGAACCGTACGAAAGAATTCATCAGATATTGGATTAATAATATCCAATAAGAATGACTCGTTAGAGATGGGGTCAGTAGTATCCTAGAACGAGTGTGAAGAGTAAATTTTTAAAATGAAAACAATTTTGGTTTTGAAAATTTAAATCAATTATCCGTATTTGATTATCTATTTATATTGATGTGGACAATCCAGTATATATAGGTTTTGCGTATACGTCTGATCCGCGTGTATTCGAAATTTTAATATACTGGATAGATATAGAATCACACTCTAGTCGCCCGGAGATGATTCAGATGATGAGGCCTCATCATCAGTGTTTATATTCGAGTGACGAAAGTGAGATTTCTATATATTTCCTATTGACTGGTGTGAGAACCAAAAATTAGATAGGGCCTATTGTTGTGATTTGGCATCAAAAACATGATTTTTTTATATGTATCAAAATTATGAATTTGAAAATCTAATTCACTAATTGATTGATGTTTGTGTTGTTTGTTCATTGTTTGATAATTTTGAACCATTTAGCCTAATTGAATCAAATATTGAATTGAATTGAAATTTGGTTGCGTTTGCTTGCATATACATATATATCATTGAACAGGTCATAGCAAGGAGGCTAGAGCCAGAGAATAAAATTTGTTTGCCCGACAAATAGGTACATGTTTACTACATAATTTACTGTTTTGTTTGGGTGATGATGATTTTGTGAGCCTATTGGCTAGCCGCTTGGCTTTTTCTTTTTCTTTTTGAGATCTGAAGGACCGGGGAAGCTATTTGAAATTCCCCGATGCTCCCGGTGCAGGGGAGGTTACGGCGAAATTTTTCGAAAATTTAGGGTGTTAGCCAAATTTTTGAAATTTTGAAAATTCTCAGAAACTAAAGAGTTGGAGAATGGAAGCCAGATCGAGCGTAGAGTTGAATAATCAAACCACTTTCGACTTTGTTCCTTTTCGGGGACGAAAAGTTTTAAGTGGGGGAGATTGTAATAACCCGGAAAATCTGGGCCAGTTTAAAAATTTTATTTTGGCTATTTTAGCGAATTTTGATTATTTAAAATGAATTATTTTAAATAATATCGACGAGAAATTTATTTTGAATATAATTCGAACGTATATATTTATACGCGTCGTCGTTAGAATATAAATATTCATATATAATTATAAATAGAATTGAAAATGGCGCGGTAGTTCGATAATTCGATTTCAAACTTCAATTGATTGTACCGGGTGCAAAACAATCCGGATTTTAGTGAAACAAAAAATCATAGGATCTATTTGATAATATCTTTCGAACAAATCCGAATAGTCAAATTTTCATAGCGGGGATCAAAAGATATGTCCAGTTGAAGATTCTGAATAGTCGCTATGGAATTCAGGCCCTTAAAAATGGACATTTTGCAAACGACCTCGGATTTCGACGAAACCAGTTTTGTTGGGTCCGTGGTGTCAAATTATTGCTAGGTTTCAAATTTCATAATTTTTAGAATCAATATGTGAGCTGGCAAAGGAAAACACGTTTGACCGGTTTCAGTTGATTTTAATCGACTGGAAAATGACCATTTTTCCAACGGTCTCGGAATTCGACGAAACTTGTTTTGTTAGGACCGTATCGTCAATACGAAGCTAGAAAATATTTTTCTGGAATTTTTCTAGTTAGTATGTGACCCCGGTAATTTGAAATGTACGTTTAAAATTCAATATAGTGATTTAAATGTAAATTTAACGGAAACTGATTGTAACGATCAAACCAGCTTACGATACATATCCCATTGTGTTCGAAATGGGGGTAAAACGCTATGGACGACAGGCGGTGGGTCTCGTTTCGAGGTCAAAATAAAAAGGTACCTTTTTAAAGAAGAAAAAAAAATATATAATATAACACCTCCCTCCTTTTTCTCTCTCTCCTCTCATAACTGTCATCGTATAAAAAAAAAGAAAAAAGAAAAAAGAAAAAAAGGGGATCGAACCCAGTCCCCGTCGCCCCCTGAAGCTACCCACCACCGCGCCGTCGTGCCCACGCCATCACCCCCCCCCCTAATCGGCGCCAGCTCCTCCACTGTCTCTCCCTCAAAAGAACCGCACCCCCAAAACCCTAATCCCAAAATTCGAGGAACCCTAGCCGCCGCTAGACCCACAGCCCCCTTGGCCTCCGCAGCACCGCCCGGTCAGCCCTCCCCTCCTCCTCGAACGCGAGCTCCCCTCCCTCCTGCAAATCCAGAGCTCGGCCACCTTCTATAGTAAGTTTTATAATTTTTAATTTTCAAAAAAAGAAAAAAAAAAAACTAATTTTTCTGCTTATTAAAAAAACTGATTTTGTTTAAAGAAAAAAACTGATTATTAAAAGAAATGAAAACTGAATTTTTTAAAAAAGAATTTTAAAACTGATTTTATTTTTAGATTTTAAATAAGAAAAGATTTGAACTTTAGAATAGAAAAAGGTTTGATTTTGCGTATAGAAAAGGGTTTGATTTTTCGTATAGAAAAAGGTTTGATTTTGCGTATAGAAAAGGGTTTGATTTTTCGTATAGAAAAAGGTTTGATTTTGCGTATAGAAAAAGGTTTGATTTTTCGTATAGAAAAAGGTTTGAAAGTAAAAATCAGATTTTTATATATTGAAAGTCGAAGTAAAAATCAGATTTTTATATATTGAAAGTCGAAGTAAAAATCAGATTTTTATATATTGAAAGTCGAAGTAAAAATCATATTTTTATATACTGAATAGCATCGTAAAAATTCGATTTTTACATATGTAGAGAATACGGGCGAAAGCGACAAAAAGGCGAGAGCGATGAAGATTCTTATCAATGAAGTGCCGTGGAGCTAGGATAGCTATATGTGAGAACTTCTCACTCAAATTCTACTTTTCTAGTTATATATATATATATACTAGGATGCAGACGGTGCTTATTAGAAGCACCCGACACCCGTCCACAGACCATGGACTTGTTTGATTGGTTGTGTAGTTGGTTAGATTATTTGATTTGGATTTGATTGTTTTGGTGAAATTGAAATTGATATGATTGATGTGTGAATGGCGTGGGCCTTCACTAGACCGGGGATAAGGCTAGGCCTCGTCCCGTTTCTAGTATCGTGCCGTTATGCCGCCGAAATTTTCTAAAATGTGTTAGAAAAATAAAAATATCATTTTATTTAAAGAATGAACTTAATAGAAATTCATATGTTGGAATAAAATGTTTTATCGTTAAAAATATAATTTTTAACGTGAATGTGAATAAATAAATATTCATTTACAAACCAGACGGTTTGTTTATGTACACCTATTTGAAGGACATTGATTGGGACGATAAATTTTACACATCGCCCAACTGCACAAATAAAATATGCGTTTGATTGTTTGAAACCCCACACGGGTGTTGGGATGAAATTTGAAGTTCACTCATCCTGATTGATTAAATATGTCGATCGATTGATTGACAGGCTGTTATAAGCGTTAGATATCTTTATTTGATGCTTATACAGTGTAGTGCACTTTGGTTGATGGTTGATCATTTTTCAATGTTATTACATACATGTGTTGTGTGAAAATCCATATAATTAATTTTATATGGTAATTGATTGGGCCTCATTCCAGTTTAGAAATGGAAATATTTGAAATAGAAATATTTGAAATAGAATATTTGAAAATAGAAATTTATGAAGTCGTGTTGATTAGATTGACGCCATTTTGACGTGAACGATATTTATATCGATTTTAAACGATTTCGAAATGAATTGAATTGAAAATGATTTCGAAATGAATTGAATTGAAAACGAATTCAAAGTGAATTGAAAACGATTTCGAAATGAATTGAATTGAAAACGATTTCGAAATGAATTGAATTGAAAACGATTTCGAAATGAATTGAATTGAAAACGATTTCGAAATGAATTGAATTGAAAACGATTTCGAAATGAATTGAATTGAAAACGATTTCGAAATGAATTGAATTGAAAGCGATTTCGAAATGAATTGAATTGAAAACGATTTCGAAATGAATTGAATTGAAAACGATTTCGAAATGAATTGAATTGAAAACGATTTCGAAATGAATTGAATTGAAAACGAATTCAAATTGAATTGAAAGTGAATTGAAATGAATTCAAATTGAATTGAAATTTGAATTGAATAGAAAGGATTTGAAAACGAATTTATAAAGAAGAATTCAATTTTGATTTGAATTGAAATGGAAGTTGAAAATGTTTTTGAAACGAATTCAAAACTATTTATATAATTCGTTTTAAATAGAAATCGACGATGTATATATTATATATATTATATATATATAATATAATGGCCTGAATAGAACGCGCCGCGCCGCGGCAGTTCGTGAATTTCGACCATTTATTTCAAACGGGCATTACGGGAGATCCGACCGTCGGATTCTCCTAAAACCAGAACCGTTGGGTTCGTATCGAAAAGAGCTTTCTAACGAATGTTAGAAATTTGAAATCTAACGGTTGGATTTGGAGATACGTCCAAATCAAATTCGAAAAAGGTCGCTGTAAGTGCAGTTCGATGGCCATTGTTGGAAATCGACTGTAAGGGCCTTGATAAAATTATTAAAAATAGTAATAATTTGTGTAAAATCATAAGAAATGATTTAGAAAGAATTGGGATGAAAAACTCCATATTTGAAAGGATAAAAATAGATTTTTATCGAAATGAACTAGTTTTGAACTAGAATTATAATTCTATTTATTTTTAAATAAATAAATTGAATTTGAAAAGGGTTTTAAAAATAACCAAAATATCCAATGATTGCATTGGAGTGGATTTGAATCGAAATTGTCTTCGGAATATTTCGATGTTGGAATTCGTGATTATACAGGTGTTGTTATGGAAATTTGAAAGATATATTTATATCGTTATTTCCAATACGACATTTGTTAGTCGTAGAATTTGATATTGAATATAAGCCGATATATTTTCTATTCAGAGCCTTGTATTGAATATCAAATGTGATTTGGGGTTTGTCGTGAATGGTGTCTTCACTAACACTGTTCTTGAACCCAGTTGAGAAAAGATTAAATCTTTTTATTTAGATTTAATGAAGTGTACCAATTAAATAATATTTAATTGGAATTGAATTGATATTGATTTTTGGGTTTATCGTGAACAGTGTTTTAAATAACACTCGTTCTTTAACCCGATAATTAATGGAATGTGATTTTGGGTTTATCGTGAACCGTGTTTTTAAATGACACTGATTCTTTAACCCAGTTAACGATTAAAACTAAGTGGAGTTTTAATGAATCTTTAATTAGATTGAAATGATCGAGAATGGAGTATCACCAGTTTTACTCCAGGCGATAGTTAAATCTTTAATTAGATTTGAACGTGAAATGGTAATTGAATTTACCGATAACACTGTGGTGTTAGATATGAAGTATTACCAGTTTTACTTCATGGGATGAATAGGTTGGGATTGGGAAATTAAAACAAATGATTACTTCGGTAAGGTTCGCTAATCCCGACTAGTTTGAATTGATATTCAAAGGTAGATTAAAGAATAAATTCAAGAATTTATCTTTGATAAAATTAATGGGAACCTTTCCCTATGAATGTGAAATTTAGAAACTAACTGTCGGTTAGCTAAGCAGAATGGTTTTCTGGATATTGATCTGATGTTGGTCTCGGCCTTCGGGGTTAATATTTGGGGAATTATTCTCTTGATTAATTTACGGTTAGTGACTAATGAATTGGAATGAGGCATATGTTGTGTTTGTGTAACACTTATTTAAAGTATACGCGAGTTACTCGGAAAGACCGGGTTTATCCCATTCCGAATAACTGATACGACGATAAGTCGAAGATGAAGACGATGGTCGAAGACCGGAGGTCTTCACGTCGTTTGGGTGATAACTGATGATCTTGATTGGGCTGTACACCCAAGAAGATGGAAACAGTTAGTGATCGTCCAGACGTACTTGGAGATCGATGGATATGCGGGGTACTAGGTGCCTCCGGTTTCGTTCAGACCCAGAACGGACTTGTAAATGGACTGTGTGTCTGACATTGGATTTCAGTCCGTGTGATTGATCTCTATTAAATATATATCTGTTTGGCGGCGGAGAATTTATTCTCTTGCTTAACGCCCTTCTCTGAGACGTACGAGCTCAGGGGTTATATATTGATGGATATCAAACGCATGGAGTGAATTGCCTGTGTGGCATGCCTAAGTGGCAATTGATCGAGGCTTCTGTTGAAAAGCAAAGTCTTGTGGTGATGATCGAAGCACGGCCTTCGTGGCGTAGCTTTGTGTAACGTTTGCTTCGCGAGTTTCGCACCCCGGTTGTGAACCAAAAACGGGAGAGGACCTCAGGGAGGGCATGCGTTTCTTTCTAGTTAGAAGTGGCGTCAGTGGTTTTACACGCCCTGACGAGTTTGACTTATGTGGTTGTTGCTGTTGCGAGGCGCCTCGGATTGATCGTTCGTTCTCGAACCGATGGAGTCATTTAGTTGGCTCATTTACGCCCCAAAGGGCGGGGAACTGTATTGTTCAGGCACTATAATCCACATCGGTGGACCGGCCCTGTCGCTCCATGGGGCAGTTGCGGCTGTTCCGGAGGCTCGGGCTAGAGAGTCTCGAATCGGTAGAGGACGATCCCTGGCCTCGGTTCATAGACGGAAATCCAATTTCCAAATACGTAACTTTGCGGTTTTATTTGTAAACCTATATATGGCGACATAGTGGCATGGGACGCTCATGCCGCCTATGATTGATACTTATGATTTGAAGTTGTTTTATGCACTATGCACTTATAATAGTATCAAATGATTTGTTTTAAACGTATCAAGCATTCTTTGGCTGTTATAAGGGAAAACCCTATCCTCGGCTGCGTTGCATTGTGTGATGGGACCTGGGTCTTATAACAGCTTCATTTTTCTTTATTTAGCATTGCGTTGTTTGTTTTATGCACTGGTATTCTTGGGAGGAAACCCGTTCCGTGTTATACGGCATGGTCCCTTGATTTACCAAACTTTAATAATAAAGATTAACTGTTTTAGTTCTCACACCAGTCCCATGACTGACCTGGAGTTTATTGTTTTAACCTAAACTCTGGGTGCCCTTATTTTGACACGGGCAGCTAGTAGTTTTGGTTTTGCAGATTTATATTCACAGGATCCTGGTTTACAGCTGGAACGATATCCGGAAAGCTTTGTATCCGTATATCTCTTCTAGTTGTGTATTGTATTATTTTCCGCTGCGATGTATTTAAATGTAATTTAAATCTCTGATATTTCTGTGTAATATTCATTTATACTCTGTATATTCTTCTAATCTGGTGCATTGTTGTAATATACAATGAAATGTTCTTCTGTATGCGTTCTATTTTGTCCTGTTCTCAAACGATAGGGCGTTTCGAGCGGTCTGGGTCGGTTTAGCGACCGGTTCGGACCGAGCGAAATTCCTTGCAGTCACAAAAACTTTACTTTGGAAAATCTCCTTTAAATCTTAACAAAATATTTATAAATTCCAAATCACATTTCACGGTAAATTGGGTTAAAGAACGAATGTCGTTAAAACACAGTTCACGATAAACCCAGTTCACATTCCATTAATTATCGGGTTAAAGAACAAGTGTTATTTAAAACACCGTTCACGATAAACCCAAAAATCAATTCAAATTCAATTCCAATTAAATACTATTTGATTGGTATACTTCATTAAATCTAAATAAAAAGATTTAATCTTTTTCTCAACTGGGTTTAAGAACAGTGGTAATGAAGACACCATTCACGACAAACCCAAATCGCATTTGATATTACATACAAGGCTCTGAAAGAAAATATATCGGCTTATATTCAATACCAAATTCTATGACCAACAAATATCGTATTGGAAATAACGATATAAATATATCTTTCAAATTTCCATAACAATATCTGTATAATCACGAAATCCAACATCGAAATATTCCAAAGACAATTTCGATTCAAATCCATTTCCACTTTATATATTGGAAATTCTGATTATTTTTAAAACCCTTTCAAATCCAATTTATTTATTTCAAAAATAAATGAATTATAATTCTAGTTCAAAACTAGTTCATTTCGATAAAAATCTATATTTATCTTTTCAAATGTGGAATTTTTCATCCCAATTCTTTACAAATCATTTCTTATGATTTTACACAAATTATTGCTATTTTTAGTAATTTTATCAAGGCCTGTACAGTCGATTTCCATAAACGGCCATCGAACCGCACTTACAACGACCTTTTCCAAATTTGATTTGGACATAATTCCAAATCCAGCCATTAGATTTCAAATCTCTAATATTTGTTAGAAAGCTCTTTTCGATACGAACCCAACGGTTTCTGTTTTAGGAGAATCCGACGGTCGGATCTCCCGTGATGTCCATTCGAAGTCAATGGTCGAAATTCGCGAATTGCTCATCGCCGCGCATTCTATTCAGGCCATTATATATATATATATATATATTACATATATTATATGTATTTCATCGAATTCCTTTTAAAACATATTTTATAAATCTTTTTAAATTCGTTTCTAAAATGATTTCAACTTCATATTCAATTTCAAATCAAAGTTGAATATTCCATACCATCGATATATAAATGATAATATTTTCAAAACATTATATTTTGAAACCAATTCCTTTTCGATATTCATTATAAAAATGAATAAAATCGATATAGATATCGTTCACATCAAAATGGTGTCAATCTAATCGACATGGCTATATATATTTAAATATATTCGTGTCCATCCCAAATCGAGCATCAAAATCAAATTTTGATTCTTTTCTGAATATTATTTGAAAATATTCGTTATTTTACATAATCGTTATTTTAAAATATCTTTTTCTTCTGAACTGGAATCAGACACAGTCAATTACCATATAATATGATTATATGGATTTCACACAACAAATGTGTATAACCACAATGAAAACAGCAATCCATCATCCAGAGTGCATTCTACACTGTGTAAGCATCAAAAATAAATATTTAACGCTTATAACAGCCTGTCAATCAATCGATCGACATACAACTAATTATTGGGATTAGTGCATGTCCAATATCATCCCAATACCCATGTGGGGTTTCAAACAATCAAACACAGGTTTTATTTGTGTAGTTGAGCGATGTATAAAATTTATCGTCCTAATCGATATCAGTCAAATGTGTGTATATAAACAAATCGTCCGATTTGTTTATAAATATTTATTTTATATAAAGGTTAAAAATTATATTTTTAACTATAAAATATTTTCAACTATAAAATATTTTATTCCATCCTACATCACACAATTAACTTTCACAACACATCAATTAACCAAACAAGTCATCCATGGTCTATGGACAACGGGTGTCGAGTGCTGCTAAGCACCGTCTGCATCCTAGTATATATTTCAACTAGAAAACAAATTAAAAGTGATAAATTCTCACCAAGAGCTAAACCCAACTCCGCGACTCTTCATATGTAGGAAATCTTCGCCGCTCGCTTTTTGTCACTTTCGTCGTCCGGATACGCTACATATATAAAAATCACATTTTTATTATGCTATGGTATAAATAAAAATCATACCTTTACATAACTAAAAATCTAATCTTTTCTTGTTTAAAAATATAATCTTTTCTATTTTATCACTACATGTATAAAGATCATATTTTTATAATGTCGCTACATAAATAAAAATCATATTCTTATCCTCTCTATCATATAAAAATCATATCTTTATATAGATGTATACTTTATCAAAATCATACTTTCTCATAATTCAAAATCATAGCTTTTTATATTTCAAAAATAAAAGCTTTACTTTATGAAAAATCAAATCTTCACTTCATTATAAAAATTCAATCTTTCTCTTTTAGCGAATAAAAATCTAATCTTTATTTTCGTTTTATACATATAAAAGATCGCATCTTTATCATCTCCTCATACATATAAAAATTCGATCTTTATCATCTCAAAAATCTAATTTTTATCGTATTAAAAATCAAACCTTTCTATCATTGAAAACCTCATGTTTACGTTGAAGAACAAAATGAAATAAGGAATATAAAGATTTACCTTTAATTGAAGGAGGGGGAAATAGGGTTCGCTGTTAAAGGGGAGGGAGTTGCTAGCGCCTCACGGTCGGAGGTGGTCGTCCATGCGGTGGTGGGGTGGTGCGCTTTGCGGCGGAGACCGGCGGTGGAGGTCCCATCATTGCGGCGGCTAGGGTTTCTCGGTGCTTTGGGGGATAGAGGTGCTCGATGGAGAATGGGGGAAGGGAGGAGAGAGAACGTCAGGGGGGTCTCGACGGCGTCAGCGTTGGTGGGGAGGCGCGCGCCTTCAGGCGGCGTGGCGGAGAACGAGATTGAAAGAGGGGCTGAGCGGGATTTTTAATTTTTACTTTAGGTTTAGAGAATAAGGAAAGGGGGCTGAGAGTTATATAATTTTATATTTAATTATTTATTTATATTTCAAAAAGTTGGCTTTTCTTTCGACTTCCAAACGAGGCAAAACGACTGTCGTTCCTAGCGTATTACTCTCATTCCGAACACAATGGGATATGCTCTGTAACCCAATTCGGCTGTTACGATCAGTTTCTCTTCAAATTAAAATATAAATCAATATATATTTAGTTTAAACGTACATTTCGATTTACTGGGGTCACATACGGATTCTAAAAATTCCAGAAAAATTATTTCTTGCTTAGTATTACAATACAGTCCTAACAAAACTAATTTCGTCCAATTCTAAGAACTTTTGAAAAATGGCCATTTTCTAGTCGATCAAAATTGATTGAATTTGTTAGAACACGTTTAACTTCGCCACGCTCACATACTGATTTAGAAAATTATGAATTTTGGAATCTAGCAATAACTTGACATCCCAGATCCAACAAAAGTGGTTTCATCGAAAACAGAGGTCGTTTGCAAATTTTCCATTTTTGAGGGCTATATTTTCCATAGCGACTATTCTGAATTTTCATCTGGGCATAACTTTTTATCCCTGCTATGAAATTTCAATTTTTCGGATTCGCCGGAAAGATATTCTCAAATAGATTCTAATATTTTTGGTTTCGCTAAAATCCGGTTTATTTTGAATCCTGCACATTCATTTGAACTTTGAAATCGAATTTTCGAACTACCGCGCCATTGTCAATTCCTTTTATAATTTAGAACAAATATTTATGTTCTAACGTCGATTCAAATAAATATATACGTTCTATTTCTATTCAAAATAAATTTCTCGTCATTATTATTTAAAATAATTCATTTTAAATACTCAAAATTCGCTAAAATTGCCAAAATAAAAATTTTAAATTGGCTCGGATTTCCGGATTATTACAACCTCCCCCACTTAAAACTTTTCGTCCCCGAAAAGGAATGAAGTTGAAAGTTGTTTTACAAACCAACTCAACTTTCGTTATTTTCTTTATGGCTTAAGTTTTTCAACTTTTCAGTTTCTAAGAAGTTTTCAAAATTTTCAAAAATTTGGCTAACACCCTAAATTTTCGAAAAATCTCGGCATAACCTACGCTGCACGAGAGCACCGGGAAAATCCCGAAATTGCCATACATGCCTCTCCAATCCAAAAAGAAAAATAAACAGCTGCTAGCCAATCGGCTCATAAAGTCATCCAGAACCCAAGAAATTCGTAAACTCTACCTATTTGTCGGGCAAACAATTTTATTCTTCTTCTCTAGCCTCTTTGCAATGAAATGTTCAATGGATACACATATATATGTACATGCATGCCAAATAATTTCCAATACAGTACAATATTTGATCAATTAGGTTATATGGTTCAAATTTTAGTTAATCAACCAATAATTAAACAACACAATCAGCAATCAATTAGTTGATTATCATTTCAAATTCATTGTTTTGATATATAGTCAAAAATCACATTTTTGGTGCCAAATCACAATAATAGGCCCTATCTAGTTTTGGTTCTCACACCAGTCTATTGGAAATATATAGACATCACACCTTCGAAACTCGAACACAAATGCTGATGATGATGCATCATCATCAAAATTATCCTCGGGCGACCAGAGTGTGATTCTATATCAATCCAGTATATTAAAACTTTGAATACACGTGGATCAGACATATACACAAAATCTTTATATACTTGATTGTCCAAATCAATATAAAAATAATATTCAAATACGAATAATTGATTTAAATTTTCAATAAAAAAAATTGTTTTCATTTTAAAAATATACTCTTCCGACTCATTCTAGGATACTACTGATCCCATCTCTAACGAGTCATTCCTATTGGATATTATTAATCCAATCTCTGATGAATTCTTTCATTTGGTTCTAACGTGTCTTGTTCTCGAGCTTTGTAAACCAAAGCTCTAATACCAAGTGAAACGACCCAAAATCCCCCTTACGGGAAAGCCCGGATTGCTTTGAGAACAAGCCACATCAGAACACAGACAGAAGAACATTTCAATGTTTATTACAACAATTCCATCAAAATACAAGAATATACAGAGTTTGAAAGAATAAAATACATTCAATAAATACGACAGATTTACAATACATTACATAGAAGCGGAAAATAATACAAGACACAACAGAAAAGAATATATGGATACAGAGCTTTCCGAATATCATTCCAGCTGCAAATCAGGATCCTGTGAATATAAATTTGCAAAACCAAAACTACTAGCTGCCCGTGCGGAAAATAGGGGCATCAAGAATTTAGGTTAAAACAATACACTCCAGGTCAGTCATGTGACTGGTGTGAGAACGAAAACAATTATTAAATTTGATTTTAAAGTTAGGTAAATCAAGGGACCACGCCGTATAACACGAAACAGGTTTCCTCCCAAGAATACCAGTGCATAAAACAATAGCGCAATGCTAAATAAAGAACAACGAAGCTATTATAAGACCCATGTCCCATCACACAATGCAACACAAGCCGGAGGATAGTGTTTTACCTTATAATAGCCAAAAAATGCTTGATACGCTAAATTTCATCTTTTGTTATTACTATAAGTGTATAGTGTCAAAACAATTTCAATCATAAGTATCAATCGTAGACGGCATAAGTGCCCCATACCACTATGTCTCCATACTAGGCTCTACAATCAAAACCGCAAAATCACATATTGGAAGTTGGATTTCCATCTGTGAACCGAGGCCAGGGATCATCCTCACCGCTTTGAGATAATCTAGCCCACCATGTCTCAGGAACAGCCGCAACTGCACCTTGGATCGTCAGGGCCGTTCCACTCGATGTGGATTAAACTTAAACCAAGAGCACTACGTTTCAGCACCCTATGAGGCGTAAATGATCCAAATGACTCCATCGGTCCCAAATCGACCGATATATCCGAGGCGCCTCGCAATCCAACAACCACACAGGTGAAAATAATATAAATGTCAGGGCTTGTAGGTCACTGACACCACTCTAGCTAGAAAGAAACGCATGCCCTCCCTGAGGTCCTCTCCCATTTCTGGTTCACAACCAGAGTGTGAGACTCGCGAATTAACGCTACACAAAGCTATGCAACACAAGCGATGTTTTGATCATCAACCACAAGACTTTGCTTTTCAACAAAAGCCGTGATCATTTGCATCTTAGCATGCCACACAGGCAAACCACTCCATGCAAACGATATCCATCAATCACACAGAATGATATCCAATGTCAGACACACAGTCCATTTACAAGTCCATTCTGGGTCTGAACGAAACCGAAGGCACCTTGTACTCGCATATCCATCGATCTCCAAGTTTGGACGATCACCAACTAATTCCCTCCTCTTGGGTGTACAGCCCAATCAAGATCATCAGTAATTATCCAAACGATGTGAAGACCTCCGGTCTTCGACCACCGTCTTCATCCTCGACACATCGTCGAATCAGTTATTCAGAATGGGATAAACCCGGTCTTTCTGAATAACTCGCGTATATAATCAACAAGTGTTACACAAACACAACATACGCCTCATTCCAATTTAGAATATTATTTTATTCAAATATTCTTATACGTTGGAAAAGGTTCCTCTTAATTTTATCAAAGATAAATCTTTAAATTTATTCTTTAATCTTCTTTTGAATATCAATTCAAACCAAATTATGGTCTATCCAAACTAGTCGGGATTAGCGAACCTTACCGAAGTAATCACTTATTAAATTTCCCAACCCCAACCTATTCATCCCATGAAGTAAAACTGGTCGTACTTCATATCTAACACCATGGTGTTATCGGTAAATTCAATTACCATTTCACGTTCAAATCTAATTAAAGTTTAACTATCTCCTGGAGCAAAACTGGTGATACTCCATTCTCGATCATTTCAATCTAATTAAAGATTCGTTAAAACTCCACTTGGTTTTTGAAACACCCCACCTCCGTTAGGGTCACTCTCAAAGGGAATGCCCTAATTTTGGTGGAGGTTTATAAGTATAAGTCACAGATATACAAGACAGATATAAGAACACATATTTGTAAACAGCGGAAAAACAACAAACTTTATTTCATGAAGTCAAATACGTGTTACAACAACATCCTTTCCAAAAACATAACATAACACTTTCATAATCTGTCTTGATTACATCTTTTAAAGAAGCATAAATAAAACATAGATAAACTGCAAAGGCCCCATAGTGGATTGTCCAAAGCCATAGTTCAAAGCGAAAAAGTCCAAGCAATACATTTCTCTTCTTCAAGCTGGATGTTAAGGTTGGTCAAGCTGCTGTGTTCCCTCCCTGTGGACCTGGGGGGGGGGGGGAACGGAAGAAAAGAAGACGAAAGAAAAGTAGAGTCAGACATAAAGCCTGAGTAAGTCTAGTACTATTTTGTCTATGAATAAAGAACTGGGTATGATAAGTATAAACAAGAAGTGGGCAAACACTATAAACTTGGTTAAGTTGTCTAGGGTCGAATATACTATCGTACCCCCTGTTAATCCCTGAACCCATATAAACTAGTTTCCAACTGGCACCCCATAATCAGGGTGATGTGATCCATTCAATGATGATCGGCTCCTACTCGCATAGTTACATGTGTCTTATGGCCCCCGATGTTGTAGTTACCTATGCTGGTCCCACCATGGGGTGTATCAAGTCCCATGGTAGCGGCCCGACACAACCTTAGAGTGCACAGGTATTCTACTGGTGTCCAGTGCCTTATTTTTCTGCGTCGGAGTGTGTGCACGCCCGCACCCCGTTAGAACCTACACTGCTACACCACCGCCGTCGATTTGACCTCTTACAATCAGCCCAGTAATCGTGCCCCACCCTGCCTAGTTTCAGGGTATCCTGATACACCTTCTAGGGTTACTGCTGAAAAGGGTCCCCCGTTACTAGGTTTTCTATCTCTAGCCAACATGCTAAGTTGGTTAAGTGTTTTCTAACCTAACCCCCACCAGTCCGTTTAGTTTAGCATGTTCCATTTTGATTAAGTCTTTAGTTCACTTAATCCTAACAATCCTGACTCAGCCTTAATTGTCTTATTAAGGCCCTGACCTCTCACATTAGACAGGTATTGTTGTGGCTGCCTGTTGCCGGTTGGTTCCAGGCAGTCTTACGCCACAACTCAGTCTAACCCCGGGTCCTTAATGGGCTCCATGTTTAACCTCTCACATTGGATAGGTATTGTTGTGACTACTGGACAGCCGGGCGGTTCCGGGCAGGTTTACATCACAACTCAATCCAACCTCGGGTTAAACACATCGTATTTTCTACACTTACATATTTTGTCTTTCTTCTTTATTTTCTTATATGTAAATATTTGCGGCCAATTATTAAGTTAATGGTGTAAAGGTTACACCAATCATGGGCCCAACCCATACTTGAATTTGGGCCCTTCTATTTTTATATTTTCATTCATTAGTGATTTTAACCCAACGTTATTTTCCCCCGTTTTACACGTCCGTTTATTATATATATATTGGGCTTAGCCTTTTAAAGCCCAACTTAGCCATGCGAAAAGGGGAGGCTTAAAGCGTGATTACATACACAGAGAGGGGAATGTGAGCGCATGAACTTGCAATATGACGTTGGAAATACAAAATAGAAACTGGTGTACTTGCATAGCAGTGACATATACTTTGGTCATAAAGCATAGGTGACATGAATCAAAGCATGTAAACTTGTAATTATGTTAAGAATATCACTATTGACACATAGGCCTAACTACAACATGAACCTATATTTTTATATCAGGCATAATGTCAAACATAAGCATGGCATAAATATTTCTAACATAAGCATGGCATAATGTCAAACATAAGCATGGCATAGGTATAGTTAAATTTGTTCACATAACCATGGCATAAATATTTCTAACATGAAATCATGATTTTTACTTTAGTCATGTAAACTTGCAAAAAGGGATTTTTGAGCCTAACCTAGCTATGTACCACATATGTCATCATAAAATTCTTGTAAACAAGATAGACTTAATCATGGATTTCAATTATGCCAAATATCATTCATAGTCTAGCCATATTCATAAGTTTGCAAATAGGTTTTCTAGTACAAAAGCATGGCTTAATACATGATGCCCAATTTTCAACATAATTTCATATGGATTATGATAACCCAAACCTATTCCAATTACTTCATAAAAATGACGTTTGTATAAAAATACACATTATGATGGCATAGTAGCAAAGCCCCAAACTTGCATGAATTTAAATCAACTACATACATGTAGCTTCAACATGGATTACATAATTTGCGAAATATCCCAAGCGTATACTTGCATAGAACTACCGCATGTAGTTCTTTATAATTGAATAACATAATTCAAGAATATCCAAACGTATATAATATTTCAAATTGATAAGAACGCACAAATATGAATTACTTTATTGCCACAATTCAAGCATACAAACCAACACAATTATTTGTTCATACCAAAGTAATACTCTACTTACAATGGTGAGGCGAATTCTCAATTTTAGGGATTTGAAGATGCGGTTTGATTCGATTGAGTTGCTTTATGCCTTAGAATTTGCCTCCTAATCCTCTCTCTCCAATTGGCGGCTACTCTTAGTCGTTCCTCAGCAACATGGCGGCTTTGTTCTTATTTTTGAATGAATAGATTAGGGTTAGTCTAGGGTTGTTTATATAGAGGTTATAAACTGATTAGGACCATTGATGTTGCTTGGATTGATCGTAGCCATTCATTCGCAAGAGAGACCAATTAGAGCCTGCCACCTAGCCCTAATGACAAAGCAAGCTTCTGAAAATCGGCCAAACACAGACCTGGCCAGCCAGGGCTAGACCAGACCTGGCCAGCATGTCATTTTTGACCTGGGCGCACTTGGCAGGTGCGCCAGGTCAAAAATGTACTGGCGCACTTCACAGGCGCGCCAGTTCATTTTTGTTCTGGCGCACTTCCCAAGTGCGCCAGTGCATTCTGACCCTTTTTCGGTTTTTCGCCCAACTTCGTTCGTCCATAACTTCTTCATAAGATATCCGTTTTTCGAAAACTCGGACTCTATTTCACGTATTTTTCCGAGACGAACGCAATGGCGTATCCCGTTTCCCTTAGTTCTTTGATTTGAAATTAATTATACTTTAATTTGTGAGTTTCACAGTTATAGAATTCGCGGGGTGTTACATTCTCCCCCACTTAAAAGGATTTCGTCCCCGAAATCTTCAAGTTAGGAGGAATGTATATCCTAACATCCAATCATCCATCTACTCATCCATCAAACACGAGCATCCATTGTCCTTAAAAGACTTCTAATGCTTCATGATCATATGCGAAGTGTGTGTGTATACATGTACTTATCTAATGCAAAATCAGGCGGTCTACTGATTCAGTTGACCTCCTTAATGCGAATTATGTAAGTGCCATGAATCCATCATGTATGCAAATTTTCCTATTTTGATTCTACATGAGTGCACAATCATTCAATACAAATGCAGCATCCACATGACAAAACATTAAAGTTCAACCACATATGAATGCAAACATATATGCATATGCAATATGAAGTGACTGAGCCGATCTAATACCTAGATTGTGTGTGTATATGCAACCACGAGCAACCACTAGCAATCACTTGCAACCACTTGCAACCATCATCCATAACATGTTTCAATTACATGTTTCCATCCAAAGGGTTTCTACCTAAAAGATAAGGTCGAGGAAGTATACCTAAAAAGATAGATAAAAGCGCAACTTAAGGAAAAGGAAAGATCAAGGATGTACCCTCGAACAGAAAAGGGTAGGCAGTGCGTATTCTAGCTTCAATTTCCCAAGTTGCGTCTCCCTCGGCGTCGCTCCACTGAACTTTGACGAGCTTGACTTCGCGGTTGCGTAGCTTCTTCACTTCCGTTCCTAATATGCGGGTTGGAACTTTTCTTATGGTTGCTTCGCGTTCCACTTCGGCCTCTTCGAGGATATTTGGCTCTACCACTTCAGCAGACTCATGTAGACATTTCCGGAGATGTGAAACGTGAAAAACGTTGTGGACTCCAGCCAACTTCTCGGGTAGCTCTAATCTATAGGCCATTTTCCCAATTGTTCCTATCTAAAGGTATAGTCGAAGTAAAAACTTTGTGCCCATTAGGCAATGTCAAAACTGAAAACCTATGCCACATATATATTGATTAGGAGAAGAACTCCCTAAGCATCAGCCCCGAAGACCGAAATCAACATCAGACTGACACCCAAAGAGTTACTCAACCCAACCACCATATATGATTCTAGGCAACTAAGCATGATGGACTCCTTTTAGGTCACAAGGGAGTCCCTTCCTAAGACCAATCTTTCATACGTGGCTCCCATGGGTATATGGGTCATGGCCAAACTGTGTAATGGCTCATTCAACCCTTTGACGAAACGGAGAGCCTTCTTGTGCGGGGTGTTGACTAGGTCAAGCCCAAACCTAGCCAGCTCATCGAACTGATTCACATACTCTCTGACTGTCTTGTCCCCTTGCTTAAGAAATAAGAATTTTTCCAACTGCAAACTTCTTTCCGCATCTGAGAGAAATTTAGTCTCAAACCTTGCCCTAAAGTCCTCCCATGTCTCCACTGGTCTTTCAGCATTAGTGACTTCCCACCAGTAGGAAGCCTCGCCCTTCAATAGCCATACTGCCAGTTGTACTTTTTGTCTATCTTCTACCTCAAAGATGATGAATAGGTCCTCCGTTTCTTTCAGCCAATTCCTAGCTGCCACGAAGGACTCAGTTCCATGGAAATCCTTTCCTCCCATAGCTTTAAAATCTTTACATATCTTAGCAAAAGTGTTTCCCCGTGGAGGAGGTGGAGGAAAAGGTGCTGCTGCAGCTGGATGATTTCCTTCAGCTGGAGGAGGAGGAACGGTAGGACCTGGCTGAGTGGCCCTTGCTTCTAAGAACCGTCTAAACCAACCAGGTATTGGCACCCCTTCCGGCAAGTTAAGTTCTTGGGACATGCTGAAACAAAAAGGATAGATTCAAAACAAAGGATAAGAGATAGTACCTATGGCTTTGGGGAGTGGACTTTGCCTTTTTAAAATAAAATAATATTTTTTTCCTTTAAAAATGCTTCTTTAAATTTCCTTTTTGAAAATAATTTTTCAAAACTTTTTATCTTATCTGGTAAACCTGGCTTTGATACCAAGTGAAACACCCCACCTCTGTTAGGGTCACTCTCAAAGGGAATGCCCTAATTTTGGTGGAGGTTTATAAGTATAAGTCACAGATATACAAGACAGATATAAGAACACATATTTGTAAACAGCGGAAAAACAACAAACTTTATTTCATGAAGTCAAATACGTGTTACAACAACATCCTTTCCAAAAACATAACATAACACTTTCATAATCTGTCTTGATTACATCTTTTAAAGAAGCATAAATAAAACAAAGATAAACTGCAAAGGCCCCATAGTGGATTGTCCAAAGCCATAGTTCAAAGCGAAAAAGTCCAAGCAATACATTTCTCTTCTTCAAGCTGGATGTTAAGGTTGGTCAAGCTGCTGTGTTCCCTCCCTGTGGACCTGGGGGGGGGGAGGGGGGGAAACGGAAGAAAAGAAGACAAAAGAAAGGTAGAGTCAGACATAAAGCCTGAGTAAGTCTAGTACTATTTTGTCTATGAATAAAGAACTGGGTATGATAAGTATAAACAAGAAGTGGGCAAACACTATAAACTTGGTTAAGTTGTCTAGGGTCGAATATACTATCGTACCCCCTGTTAATCTCTGAACCCATATAAACTAGTTTCCAACTGGCACCCCATAATCAGGGTGATGTGATCCATTCAATGATGATCGGCTCCTACTCGCATAGTTACATGTGTCTTACGGCCCCCGATGTTGTAGTTACCTATGCTGGTCCCACCATGGGTGTATCAAGTCCCATGGTAGCGGCCCGACACAACCTTAGAGTGCACAGGTATTCTACTGGTGTCCAGTGCCTTATTTTTCTGCGCCGGAGTGTGTGCACGCCCGCACCCCGTTAGAACCTACACTGCTACACCACCGCCGTCGATTTGACCTCTTACAATCAGCCCAGTAATCGTGCCCCACCCTGCCTAGTTTCAGGGTATCCTGATACACCTTCTAGGGTTACTGCTGAAAAGGGTCCCCCGTTACTAGGTTTTCTATCTCTAGCCAACATGCTAAGTCGGTTAAGTGATTTCTAACCTAACCCCCACCAGTCCGTTTAGTTTAGCATGTTCCATTTTGATTAAGTCTTTAGTTCACTTAATCCTAACAATCCTGACTCAGCCTTAATTGTCTTATTAAGGCCCTGACCTCTCACATTAGACAGGTATTGTTGTGGTTGCCTGTTGCCGGTTGGTTCCGGGCAGTCTTACGCCACAACTCAGTCTAACCTCGGGTCCTTAATGGGCTCCATGTTTAACCTCTCACATTGGATAGGTATTGTTGTGACTACTGGACAGCCGGGCGGTTCCGGGCAGGTTTACATCACAACTCAATCCAACCTCGGGTTAAACACATCGTATTTTCTACACTTACATATTTTGTCTTTCTTCTTTATTTTCTTATATGTAAATATTTGCGGCCAATTATTAAGTTAATGGTGTAAAGGTTACATCAATCATGGGCCCAACCCATACTTGAATTTGGGCCCTTCTATTTTATATTTTCATTCATTAGTGATTTTAACCCAACGTTATTTTCCCCCGTTTTACACGTCCGTTTATTATATATATATTGGGCTTAGCCTTTTAAAGCCCAACTTAGCCATGCAAAAAGGGGAGGCTTAAAGCGTGATTACATACACAGAGAGGGGAATGTGAGCGCATGAACTTGCAATATGACGTTGGAAATACAAAATAGAAACTGGTGTACTTGCATAGTAGTGACATATACTTTGGTCATAAAGCATAGGTGACATGAATCAAAGCATGTAAACTTGTAATTATGTTAAGAATATCACTATTGACACATAGGCCTAACTACAACATGAACCTATATTTTTATATCAGGTATAATGTCAAACATAAGTATGGCATAAATATTTCTAACATAAGCATGGCATAATGTCAAACATAAGCATGGCATAGGTATAGTTAAATTTGTTCACATAACCATGGCATAAATATTTCTAACATGAAATCATGATTTTTACTTTAGTCATGTAAACTTGCAAAAAGGGATTTTTGAGCCTAACCTAGCTATGTACCACATATGTCATCATAAAATTCTTGTAAACAAGATAGACTTAATCATGGATTTCAATTATGCCAAATATCATTCATAGTCTAGCCATATTCATAAGTTTGCAAATAGGTTTTCTAGTACAAAAGCATGGCTTAATACATGATGCCCAATTTTCAACATAATTTCATATGGATTATGATAACCCAAACCTATTCCAATTACTTCATAAAAATGACGTTTGTATAAAAATACACATTATGATGGCATAGTAGCAAAGCCCCAAACTTGCATGAATTTAAATCAACTACATACATGTAGCTTCAACATGGATTACATAATTTGCGAAATATCCCAAGCGTATACTTGCATAGAACTACCGCATGTAGTTCTTTATAATTGAATAACATAATTCAAGAATATCCAAACGTATATAATATTTCAAATTGATAAGAACGCACAAATATGAATTACTTTATTGCCACAATTCAAGCATACAAACCAACACAATTATTTGTTCATACCAAAGTAATACTCTACTTACAATGGTGAGGCGAATTCTCAATTTTAGGGATTTGAAGATGCGGTTTGATTCGATTGAGTTGCTTTATGCCTTAGAATTTGCCTCCTAATCCTCTCTCTCCAATTGGCGGCTACTCTTAGTCGTTCCTCAGCAACATGGCGGCTTTGTTCTTATTTTTGAATGAATAGATTAGGGTTAGTCTAGGGTTGTTTATATAGAGGTTATAAACTGATTAGGACCATTGATGTTGCTTGGATTGATCGTAGCCATTCATTCGCAAGAGAGACCAATTAGAGCCTGCCACCTAGCCCTAATGACAAAGCAAGCTTCTGAAAATCGGCCAAACACAGACCTGGCCAGCCAGGGCTAGACCAGACCTGACCAGCAGGTCATTTTTGACCTGGGCGCACTTGGCAGGTGCGCCAGGTCAAAAATGTACTGGCGCACTTCACAGGTGCGCCAGTTCATTTTTGTTCTGGCGCACTTCCCAAGTGCGCCAGTGCATTCTGACCCTTTTTCGGTTTTTCGCCCAACTTCGTTCGTCCATAACTTCTTCATACGATATCCGTTTTTCGAAAACTCGGACTCTATTTCGCGTATTTTTCCGAGACGAACGCAATGGCGTATCCCGTTTCCCTTAGTTCTTTGATTTGAAATTAATTATACTTTAATTTGTGAGTTTCACAGTTATAGAATTCGCGGGGTGTTACACAAACATACGCCTCATTCCAATTTAGAATATTATTTTATTCAAATATTCTTATACGTTGGAAAAGGTTCCTCTTAATTTTATCAAAGATAAATCTTTAAATTTATTCTTTAATCTTCTTTTGAATATCAATTCAAACCAAATTATGGTTTATCCAAACTAGTCGGGATTAGCGAACCTTACCGAAGTAATCACTTGTTAAATTTCCCAACCCCAACCTATTCATCCCATGAAGTAAAACTGGTCGTACTTCATATCTAACACCATGGTGTTATCGGTAAATTCAATTACCATTTCACGTTCAAATCTAATTAAAGATTTAACTATCGCCTGGAGCAAAACTGGTGATACTCCATTCTCGATCATTTCAATCTAATTAAAGATTCGTTAAAACTCCACTTGGTTTTAATCTTCCCAAAAATCAATATTAATGATTGTTTTACTTGGGAAATCATATCCTGTCTTTAACTGGGTTAAAGAATCAATGTCATTTAAAATACGGTTCACGATAAACCCAAAATCACATTCTATTCCATCAGCATTTAACTGTAAATTAGCAAGTGAACAATTCCTTAAGTAATAACCCCGAAGGCCGAAACCAACATCAGATCAATACCCAGGAAACCATTCAACTTAACTAATCTTCAGTAAGTTTCTGATTTTTTTAACTCCGTTGGGTCTAAGAACAGTATTATTAAAGACACCGTTCACGACAACCCAAAATCACATTCCATTTACAATGGAATCTTCATGGAAAAAAAATCGATATATAATTGATATGAACTTCCATATCCGACTAACAATATAAATGGAATAACGGCAAAGCCTTTTAAATTCCAGATATATTAGTTGTCTTCCTCCACAGAAATTCACTTCGATTATTACCAAATAGAATTCCATTCCATTCCAATTTATTTTATTAAATTGGAAAACTTTACTTTGGAAAATCTCCTTTAAATCTTAACAAAAGATTTATAAATTCCAAATCACATTTCACTGTAAATTGGGTTAAAGAATGAATGTCGTTAAAACACAGTTCAAGATAAACCCAATTCACATTCCATTAATTATCGGGTTAAAGAACAAGTGTTATTTAAAACACCGTTCACGATAAACCCAAAAATCAATTCAAATTCAATTCCAATTAAATACTATTTAATTAGTATACTTCATTAAATCTAAATAAAAAGATTTAATATTTTTCTCAACTGGGTTTAAGAACAGTGTTAATGAAGACACCATTCACGACAAACCCAAATCCCATTTGATATTAAATACAAGACTCTCAATAGAAAATATATCGGCTTATATTCAATATCAAATTCTACGACCAACAAATATCGTATCGGAAATAATGATATAAATATATCTTTCAAATTTCCATAACAATATCTGTATAATCACGAAATCCAACATCGAAATATTCCAAAGACAATTTCGATTCAAATCCATTTCCACTTTATATATTGGAATTCTGGTTATTTTTAAAACCCTTTCAAATCAAATTTATTTATTTCAAAAATAAATGGATTATAATTCTAGTTCAAAACTAGTTCATTTCGATAAAAATCTATTTTTATCTTTTCAAATATGGAATTTTTCATCCTAATTCTTTCAAATCATTTCTTATGATTTTACACAAATTATTGCTATTTTTAATAATTTTTTCAAGGCCCATATAGTCGATTTCCATAAACAGCCATCGAACAGCACTTACACTAACCTTTTCCAAATTTGATTTGGACATAATTCCAAATCCAACTGTTAGATTTCAAATCTATAAGATTCGTTAGAAAGCTCTTTTCGATACGAACCCAATGGTTCCAGTTTTAGGAGAATCCGACGGTCGGATCTCCCGTAATATCCATTCGAAGTCAATGGTCGAAATTCGCGAACTACTGCAGCGCGACGCGTTCTATTCAGGCCATTATATATATAATATATATATATTATATATTTCATCGATTTCCTTTTAAAACGTATTTTATAAATCATTTTAAATTCGTTTTCAAAACGATTTCAACTTTATATTCAATTTCAAATCAAACTTGAATATTCCATACCATCGATATATAAATGATAGTATTTTCAAAACATTATATTTTGAAATCAATTCCTTTTCGATATTCATTGTAAACATGAATAAAATCGATACCGTTCACGTCAAAATGGCGTCAATCGAATCGACATGGTTATATATATTTAAATATATTCATGTCCATCCCAAATCGGACATCAAAATCAAATTTTGATTCTTTTCTGAATATTATTTGAAAATATTTGTTATTTTAAAATAATCTTATTTTAAAATATTCTTTTCTTCTGAACTGGAATCAGACACTGTCAATTACCATATAATATTTTATATGGATTTCACACAACAAATGTGTATAACCGCAATGAAAGCAGCAATCCATCATCCAAAGTGCATTCTACACTGTGTAAGCATCATATATAAATATTTAACGCTTATAACAGCCTGTCAATCAATCGATCGACATACAACTAATTATTGGGATTAGTGTATGTCCAATATCATCCCAATACCCATGTGGGGTTTTAAACAATCAAACACAGGTTTTATTTGTGCAGTTGGGCGATGTGTAAAATTTATCGTCCCAATCAATATTAGTCAAATGTGTATATATAAACAAATCGTCCGATTTGTTTATAAATATTTATTTTATATAAACGTTAAAAATTATATTTTTAACTATAAAATATTTTCAACTATAAAATATTTTATTCCATCCCACATCACACAATCAACTTTCACAACACATCAATTAAACAAACAAGTCATCCGTGGTATGTGGACAACGAATGTCGGGTGCTGCTAAGTACCGTCTGCATCCTAGTATATATTTCAACTAGAAAACAAATTAAAAGTGAAAAGTCTCACTAAGAGCTAAACCCAACTCCGCGACTCTTCGTATGTAGGAAATCTTCGCCGCTCGCCTTTTGTCACTTTCGTCGTCCGGATACGCTACATATATAAAAATCACATTTTTATTATGCTATGGTATAAATAAGAATCATACCTTTACATAACTAAAAATCTAATCTTTTCTTGTTTAAAAATATAATCTTTTCTATTTTATCACTACATGTATAAAGATCATATTTTTATAACGTAGCTACATAAATAAAAATCATATTCTTATTCTCTCTATCATGTAAAAATCATATCTTTATATAGATGTATACTTTATCAAAATCATACATTCTCATAATTCAAAATCATAGCCATTTATATTTCAAAAATCAAAGCTTTACTTTATGAAAAATCAATTCTTCACTTCATTATAAAAATTCAATCTTTCTCTTTTAGCGAATAAAAATCTTATCTTTATTTTCATTTTATACATATAAAAGATCGCATCTTTATCATCTCCTCATACATATAAAAATCAAGCGGGGTGGCGGCGGACGGGATTGAAAGGGGGAGCTGAGCGGGATTTTTAATTTTTGCTTTAGGCTTATAGAATAAGGAAAGGGGGGCTGAGAGTTATATAATTTTATATTTAATTATTTTTTTATATTTCAAAAAGTTGACTTTTCTTTCGAATCCCAAACGAGGCCCAACGACTGTCATTCCTAGCGTATTACCCCCATTCCGAACACAACGGGATATGCTTCGTAACCCAATTTGGTTGTTACGTTCAATTTCTCTTCAAATTAAAATATAAATCAACATATATAACGAACATTTCGATTTACTGGGGTCACATACAGATTCTAAAAATTCCAGGAAAATTATTTCTAATTTCGTATTGACGATACGGTCCTAACAAAACTAAATTCATCAAATTCTGAGACCTTTTGAAAAATGGCCATTTTCTGGTTGATCAAAATTGACTGGATCTGTTAAAACACGTTTAACTTCGCCACACTCACATACTAATTCAGAAAATTATGAATTTTGGAATCTAGCAATAACTTGACATTCCGGATCCAACAAAAGTGGTTTCGTCAAATACAGAGGTCGTTTGCAAATTTTCCATTTTTAAGGGCTATATTTTCCATAGCGACTATTCTGAATTTTCATCTGGGCATTACTTTTTATCCCTACTATGAAATTTCAAATTTTCAGATTGCTGGAAAGATATTCTCAAATAGATTCTAATATTTTTGGTTTCGCTAAAATCCGGTTTATTTTGAATCCTGTACATTCATTTGAACTTTGAAATCGAGTTTTCGAACTACCGCGCCATTTTCAATTCCTTTTATATTTTAAAATAAATATTTATGTTCTAACGTGGATTCAAATAAATATATACGTTCTATTTCTATTCAAAATAAATTTCTCATCGTTATTATTTAAAATAATTCATTTTAAATACTCAAAATTCGCTTAAATTGCCAAAATAAAAATTTTAAATTGGCTCGGATTTATGGGTTATTACAGTTCTCTTTTTATGCCTGATTGGAATTCAAAATAACATACAGAATCAGGTTGTTTTTGAAAAAAATTCAAATTCAAATAAATGGACTAATTCAGTAAATGCATACACTTGTATTTAATTTAAACGAATCAATTTACATCGGTGTATATTCATCAAATCAGTATTCTACATTTAAAGTCTTATTTCGTATAAGTGTCGTAATCAACTACATAAATTATAACTTATCCCAAATTAATTTCACTCTTTAATCAAAAGATAAGATATCTTGACAAATGTCTTTTCTCAATTAATTACATCCAAATCCTTACCAGTGAATTACGGTTTAAATTGATTCTTAAATCTCACCTTTTTAATTGCCATAAATCACAATGCTTAAATTCCATTTGCCAAGTTTGATTATAATATATTAATTTATGGATTTAAATGAAACAGTCATAATGTACAACTCTAAATATTCCTATTTCTGTTATATACATATGAAAATAAATCAATGCATGCTAATATATTTTCTTAACAATTCCAAGTTATGTCCCATATTTAAACTAAAATAAATGTCCTTACCTTAATTTCTTATTTTTGAACCTTATGTCCTTTAAATTTCACAACACTAATCCTAAATAAATTTAAATTGGAAAAAAAATTAATTATCAAAATTTTAGGGTTGTTATAGTTCGTTTATGAGTTTATGGAGTGTTATTACACAACTGAAGCTTATCATGCTACTTACTCTCATGTTATAATGCCAATTCCTAATTTTGATAAACCAAAAGCTTCACTTGAAGATATTGAAATTGTAAGACCTCCTAAATGCATTCGTCAAGTTGGTAGGTCATCATTCAAAAGAAAGGGAGTTCTCGTTGTTTTTAAAACCAAGGAAAACAAATGTGGAATATGCAATCAATATGGGCATGATCGTAGAATTTGCAAATTTGTGTTGAAGTTTCAGATGGTTCAGTTTTTTTAATGTTTATGTTGTTTAGTTTTTATGTTTTAGATGGTTCAGGTATTATTATGTCCTTTTCTTGTTAATTGTATACTAATGTTTAGTTTAGTTCTTTTACTTAGCTTTATTTTTTTTAAATTAACTATTTTGTTTTTATAGTTGCAGAAATTATTCGTTGTAGATATATGGATTGAAGATGGTGTTGTTTTACTTGATGATATATAGGGATGTTGAATAGTGTTTAAGTTCAAATAGTGTTATAGGCTGTTAATCAGTAGTAGCTGATATATTAGTTGATAATTTTATAGGTTGTTTTGAGTTGGATATTTTTTGTCAACTTATAAATTTCATGTAATAGTTTTTAGTTACTGTATGAGTAATATTACAGGATATAATTACATCTTATTGATGTTGCTATATATTGCTTTCAAACTTATAATGTTTTTTCAATGAAATAGTGTTTGAACATTGTCTTTGTATATGTAGTTTTGTATTGTATGTGAATTGTTTATGTATTATCTGCGATATATTGGTGCTGTATGAACATTGTCTGTGTAATTGTATAGATAAATAACATTGGAAATCATTTTCCAAATGTTTTTTTTTATTTTAGTTGTATATTGCAATAGTTTTTGCAAGTTTGATTTCATTTTTTTTGTGTTAGGCACATTATTGTTTTGTTAAATAAAACATATGGTATATGAAATTTTAATCATGTTCTGTGGCATATGACTTTCAGTGTTATATATTGCAGTAGTTTTAGCTTTCAATGTAGTGTCACATATTGCAATATTTTCAGCTTTCACATGACATAAATGATTATGTTTTCTAGTAAATTTAATGTTAATAATGTATGACATATGGCTTCAATAGTTTATAGTATAGTTATAGTAATTAAAGCCACTGAGATTTTTTAGGATAAAGGCAACACAATATGAATGCTTGTTGAGATTCATTATTTTTATGGTATTATTTTTGGGTTTAAATTGGCCATATATCAAGATAATGCATTTCTTATGTTGCAAAAGAATGTAACAACATTGACATTAGGCATATTGATCAAAATCATTATATGACAAACAAAGTACTAATATTAAGCATACTAATTGAAGGTATGAACATAACATTTAAACAAAACATTTTTCATGCCAAAATATGTTATGAAAACATCATATTGCAATTGTACTAAGTTTGATTCCGATCAGAATTCATTTTCAAATTGATTAGTACTCTAACAACAAAACTACAAATCACATGGTTAACTATATAACTAGAATTTCAGCAACAAAATTACAAGTCAAGGATTAACAATAATTTGTTGTATCCTTAAACTAACTAGAGATAACAATTTTGATAACAAGTCACAGAGTTCAGAAAGTTACAAGTCTAAAATAGAATTTATATTTTCTAAGTAGCTAAACCTATGCACTAATATAAAAAATTAACTGAGTAGCAGCTTTAGTCTTTGCAACATTTTAGGCATAGGCCCTTAAATACGGTACTTATATATCCATGGGCTTTTTTCATCTGTCACCAACTCATATGCTAATGTTGCTCTGAACATGTCCATTGATGTCTCATCATAAGAAAATGGCAATGCAAGAGGCGCCATTTCTGTCAAATGGTTCATGATCTCCATGACATGCAGTCCGCAGTCAAGTCTGTTGAATGAAAAATGATGAGTAAATAATGATTAGAAATTTAATAAGTGGTATTGAAATATAGTATTATTGACTTATACTAGTAAATTTGGTAGGGTAAATAAATACTGAAAATTCTGTTTTTTAATGCTAAACATATGATACATTGATCTAGTAATGGTTAACAAGTAGTTCAAAACTGTGGTAAAAACTAGTGTGATAAGAACGAGCAATAATAATATGCTGAAACGTTAGCCATTACAAACCGATAAGTTGTTGTAACACATTCTATAAATGAATTCCACAGATCTTAGCCAGCAGACTAAAATATGTCCTGATGAAGTTAATATCCTATAATCAAAGTGCTTTCCTTGGCCAATGTAGCATAATAGACAATATACTAATGTTGCATGAGCTTCTAAGAGGTTACGTTAGGAAATTTTTTGATGCCATGGTGTTGTTTGAAAATAATCTTAGGAAAGCTTACAGTTTTATAAAATGGAGCTTGATATTTTATGCATTTTCGAGAATGGGTTTACCCATGAAATACATTAAATGGATTGAGGTATGTATCACTACCGCAAAATATTCTTTGCAAATAAATGATTGTGTTAGTTGTTATTTTTAGGGAACATGTGGAATTCGCCAAGGAGACCCGTGGAGCTCTTATAATTTTCAATTACAAGTGGCTAAACAAACATTATTGTTCATAACGTTCAGCTGTAATGGTATTAGATAATTAATTTTCTATGCACATATTATGTTTGAGTAGGCTATATAATCTTCATTTTCAAACCTATGCATTTGATCTTTGAATGATTTGGACTAAGCCAAAATATTAATATAAACAGGCCGTCACTACTGACAAATGGCAACTAAGCATTCAACACAGAAGGCATGCTGCATGTAGGTAAACCTAGGGTTGTCTGAGGTTCAATGTTAATTAATGTAGTAATGCTTCTTGATAACGTAGTGTTGTATTGCACAGAATGCGTAAAAACATGATTAATTGCAACATAGCTCAATGTAGCAGAATTCAATGTAAGTGACGTAATCACACACACGTGCAGTCACACGCACATGATGCACACAGAAGGACAGAAACATATTAAGAAATTATATATCATGGTGTCCATGCATACATTTTGTGTGTCTCACATGTATGGAATTGGGTAGATAGTAAATGTCATTTTGTTTTGTGTGCAACTTAGTTAGTACATCAATATGTACGTAACATGTTGTTAATATTTAGTACAAGGTTTAAAACATGTTGTTAATAAGTCTACTAGTAAAAAATGCATATGATTTATGATTTGGGGTTAATTTTTCTACAATTTTGTTACATGCTGTTAACAAGCGTGTATTTAAAATATATTGTTCTATAATATTGAGTTGGTTGTGTTTACATGATGTTTATTGCTATACTATATTATAGTGTATTTAAAATTAATACACGTTATTGGAATTTGGTGATACAATATTTCCAAATATCAATTCGATTGCAAGAAATGAATGGAAAGAAATGGAAGGAATATTAATGAACAGGGGATATTGGAGATATTCGCCATCTAATTTGTTGCCATGTTTCATGAAAAAGAAATGGATAGAAATTAAAATTGAAAAGGGTTTGATTGATGGAGAAAATAGAAAGTTATCAATCAATCATATGACAATCAAATTAATGGAAATATTAGCCTTCCATGATTTGATTTATTTACATAAATCAAACTAATTCATCCCCAAGAAACGTTTTCCTCTATATAAAGAAAGGCAAAAAGGATGTTATGATATGATATGTGAGAACATTTGCATTCTTCATTTTATTTTGCTCTACTTTAAAAACTCTGTAATCTCTTGAATATTAAAAAAATCTCTTCCCCTTTGAAGTGGACGTACACTATCTTGCGATAGTGGAACCACTATAAATTCGTATGTTCTCTGTTGCCTTTATTTTTTTCTGAGATTGATATTCATTTCAAGCTGTTTGTTCTATCACATCATTGCAAGGTCCTATTGAGGTTTTTCCGCTGAAAGGGATTGACCACCCCTAACAACTGGTATCAGAGCTAGATTCGCGAAGATGATGTTTGGTAGAATGGCAGGAGGAGATGAAAACAATACAAATAATACGTCAGTGCCAGTAGTTACTCCATACGTCCGAGGCTCCTATGTGGCGTCAGGATCACAATTGACGATAGAAAAGTGGAATGGTGAAGGAGATTTTGAAAAGTGGCAGTGGATGATGAAAGCATTTTGGAGAAGAAATCGCGCTCATCGAGTAATATTTGATACAAAGACACTACCTGCTGATATTTCATCAGTGGAATTAGAAGAAATGGAAGAATGGGCCTTTACTACTCTTCAGCTTGCTATGGGAAAGAATGTAATTTCTGAAATCAGTCAAGAGACAACAGCTAGAGGCATTTAGAAGAAGTTGGAGGACCTCTACATGAAGAAATCCCTAACCAATCGTCTGATCCTATTGAAGACTTTCTTCACTTATAAGATGAAGGGAGGTTCTTCAATTAAGACACACCTAAGTGTGTTTAACGAACTGTTGATGAAGACGAAGTCTGTTGAGTTGAAAATTGATGAAGAACAAAAAACAATGGTTCTGTTGTGTTCGCTTCCAGAGCGATACACTGGTTTCGCTAACAGCCTTTTCTATGGTAGAGACACATTGAAATTAGATGATGTGAAGACCGGTTTGCTCCGTGAAGAATTGAGAGATCAGATGAAAGGTTTAGGTGTTGGTGATAGCAGTGGAGGAAGTAGTAGTTCATGCTTATTTGTAGAGAGAGGAAGAGCAGAGAAGAAAGTGAAGAATAACAGAAGGCGTTCCAATTCTAGGAAGCCTAATTCGCGGAGTAAATCTAAAGATGGAAAGTGCTATAATTGTAAGAAACTAGGCCATTGGAGAAGAGGCTATCCATATTAGGAAAGAAGACTGATGGTTCTTCATCTATTGCGATGGAGAAAGGCAGTAGCGATTTGTTGACAGCGGTTGTTTCAGATGTTGCAGACCACTGGATTCTAGATTCTAGAGCATCATTTCACACGACTCCTAATAAGGATTATTTTCTTCCTTCGACGCCAAAGGAGGAAGTTCTATCCTTATGGGGAACGATGCTACATGCAAGTCTATGGGAGTTGGTTCAGTTCGCATTCGCATGTATGATGGGACTGTTCGCACACTTTCAAATGTTCGCTATGTCCCAGGTCTTCGGAAGTCTTTGATATCATTAGGCCAATTGACATCATTGGGATGCAAGATAACCATTTTCAAAGATGGTTAGAGAGTTTCTGGAGAGGCACTTGTATTGATGAAGGGTGTTATGGTGTGAAATCTGTATTTACTAATGGGTATCACCGTCCTTGGAGAATTATGTGTTGGACTCGATAGTTCTAAAAGTTTGGATGCTACCAAGCTTTGGCATATTAGATTAGGTCATACTTCGAAGAGGAACTTAGAGTTGCTTCGTAAGAAGAAAAAGATCAAGGGAGAAATCTTCAACAAGTTGGACTTTTGCAAGGAGTGTGTATTAGCAAAGCAAACCAGAGTTTATTTTGGTGATGGCGTGCATACTTCTAAAAGGGTACCTGATTATTTGCATTCAGATGTTTGGGGCCATACTCTACAGCTTCTATTGGTGGAGCATATTATTTTGTTTCCTTCATTGATGATTACTCGCGTAAGGTTTTGGTGTATGTAATGAAAGCTAAGTCAGAAGTATTTGAGAAGTTTAAGGTTTGGTTAGCTCTTGTTGAAAACCAAATAGGAAAGAAATTGAAGATTCTTAGATTCGACAATGGTGGCGAATATGTCTCCAAAGAGTTCCTCGACTACTGCAGACAACATGGTATTAGAAGACATTTTACTACACCTGGTGATCCACAATCCAATGTGGTTGCTGAGAGAATGAATAGGACTCTACTTGAAAAGGCCCGTTGCTTGATATTGACTGTGGGTATGTCTAAGGGTTTTTGGGCTGAAGCTATTTAGAGTGCAACACATATTATTAATCAGATTCCGTGCTCAACCATTGATGGGAAGATTCCAAAGGAGGTATGGAGAGGTAAAAACACTTTATGATGTTATTTTCGTATATTTGGATGTCCAGCTTATGCTCACAATACAGGACATGACAAGTTGGGGCCTTGGGCCTGCAAACGTGTTTTTCTTGGTTATACAAATGGCACAAAAGGATATAGAATTTGGAATCCAATTACGAAGAAAGTTATACATTCCAGACATGTGACTTTTGATGAATCAGCAATGTTCAAACCTTTGGAAGGTTTATCGGAGGATTCAGACTCAGTTGATGAGAAGCCTGAAATGATCGAGATTACCAGTTTTCAAACCCGAAGTAGAGTTATCACTATCGATAATAGTAACGGAGCAGTTGATGATACATCACATGATAGTCCACAGATTTCCTCTATTAATGATGGTGATGGTCATGAAGCTAGAGATGATTCAGCTCAAGGTGGAGCTCAAGGAGAGTTAAGCGATATAGTCATTCAGGCTAGTCAGAGACTAAAGAGAGCTCCAATTAGATATAGAGATTGGCAGTATGCAAATTTGCGCCTTGATGATCAGTTTGAGTATGCTTTACATGTAACTCATGATGAACCATTGAGCCTTGAAGAAGCCATGAAGTCGAGTGACAATTCAAAGTGGAATTGCCCAATGGAAGAGGAGATACAGTCTTTGCAAAAGAATTAGACTTGGGATTTGGTACCATTACCTCAAGGAAGCCGAGCCATAGGTTGTAAATAGGTGTTTGAGGTAAAAGATGATGGTAGATACAAGGCAAGATTAGTAGCCAAAGGGTTTTCACAAAGAAAGGGGTTAGAGTATGATGAAATATTTGCTCTAGTTGTTAGACAAACTTCAATTCGAATTCTACTTGCAATAGTTGTCGCTTACGATTTGGAGTTAGAACAACATGATGTGAGACGACCCGAACTTCCCCGTGAAGGAAAGCCTGGATTGAATTGAGAACACAACAAATCAGAACACAAACAGAAGAACATTTCATTGCTTATTATAACAGTTTACATCAGAGTACAAGAATATACAGAGTATTAACAAATAATATACATTTGATAAATATCAAATATTTACAAATTACAATGCAGTGGAAAATAATACAAAACACAACTGAAAGAGATAAACAGATATAGAGCTTTCCGAATATCATTCCAGCTGTAAACCAGGATCCTGTGAATATGAATCTGCAAAACCAAAACTACTAGCTGCTCGTGTGGAAAATAGGGGCAACCATAGTTTAGGTTAAAACAATAAACTCCAGGTCAGTCATGTGACTGGTGTGAAAACTAAAGCAGTTATTTAAAACTTTACTTTAAATGAGATATATCAAGGGACCACGCCGTATAACACAGAACGGGTTTCCTCCCAAGAATACTAGTACATATAACAAAACAGCGCAATGCTTTTTTGAAAAATGAGGTTATAATAAGACCCAGGTCCCATCACACAATGCAACGCAAGCCGGAGGATAGGGTTTTCCCTTATAATAGCCAAACACGCTTGGTATGTTAAAACAAATCATTTGATACTTGTAACACCCCGCATTTTTAATATAACTAAAAATATATATATGCATAGATAGGTTAATAATGGTGATGTACAATGAAAATTAATTAATACATGAAGGAGAAGGAAAGATTAATTCAATGACAGTGTGTAACAGAGAAGATTAATTCACCGATGCGTTCGTCTCGAAATTATTCTTGGAATAGAGTCCAAGTTTTCGAAAATCGGACTCCGTATGAAAGAGTTACGTCCTTTGGAAGATTCAACAAAAATTCAGAATTTACATAGGAAAATACCTAGGCAGGTTGACTTGGGGTCGACCTACCCAGGGAGGTTGACCCGAGGTCGACCTCCCAGGTCGACCCCCCTAGGGGTCGACCTTAGTGTCGACCTCCCTCCTGATTTTTCTAGATCTAGGCAGTGACGATTTTTGATGTGCTGGACGGACCAGATGGCTTCTGGGGCGATCTAATGGCTCTAAAACACTATCTACACCTATAAAATAGTGCCTAGACCTAACCTAATTCATAAACAGTTCCTTTTGATGCCTCCACGCCGCCATCTTCAACCAAACATGGCCGCCGCCCCAAAACCCTAAACTAAATTGCAAGTTCTTCATTAAACTTTGGAGTTTAATCAAATCAAGAAGCAAAATTCTTCATCAACAATTCATGCTCCTCACCAATAATCAAATAAGAAGATTAAATCAGCGTTTTACATCAACGACAAATCATTTATTTCTCCAATCCAGTCAAGGTGAGTGGAATTATAATAAATTTGTTGCGTAATAGCATTATTATCGTTCATCATTCCCCAGTTATTAATTTAATTCAGGATTCATGTTACGATAATTGTTCCTTTTATTCTCCTTCCCCTTTTTATTTTTGGATCTAGGTTATCTCGAACCTAGACGAAAATCTTATTATACATACGTGAGATTGGAATATGGAAATGTTGGGCATAATCTATTTTATGCAATCGAGAAACATAATCCATAATTTGGGATTGGGGCATAATAATTTATTATTGCAAATATTGGGGATTGTGGCATAACAATTATTATTGTAAATATTGGGAAATCATTGTGATACAGCTTGTAAATGGGTAATTT
The DNA here is from genome assembly GCA_030737875.1 of Allium sativum. Lineage (NCBI taxonomy): Eukaryota > Viridiplantae > Streptophyta > Magnoliopsida > Asparagales > Amaryllidaceae > Allium > Allium sativum. Next base: position 43,712,345 of record CM060918.1, on the reverse strand, counting down.
TGGAGCGTAATCCATAATGAATCTTTGGATATGATTTAGGAACGTGAATGGCGCATAATCATGAATTCTGATTTATGATGTTGACATGAAATTATGTAAATTTAATTGGAATTATTGAATGTGGGATAGGATTGGGAAAAAGGTGATTTAGTTCAAATCCACATACTATGGGACTGAGGGGAATAATAGATATAGCCTATTAACGAGATTGTAAGCATAAACATAAATTAGGGTTTTTGGGTAAAGCTTGAATTTGAGACTTGAAAATTGGATATGCCATTAAGATCCTAGAAACATAATTGAAAATGGAATATGTTGGACAAACCATGTTTTTTTAATGTAATTATGGAACTCGACGCATAACATGAAATTGACAATAGTGGCACAACTTGAGCATGAACATGCTTGTGAATTGGTAATTGACATTTGATACCTAGAATGAACATGAACATGCTTGTAAATTTATAATTGGCCTATGACACTTAGAATAGACATGAATTGTAATTAAGTTAAATGTGGAACACATGACATGAATTTGGGGTTTGGATGAAAGACGATTGTTAATGAACGCCTATGACACGAGGTTAGGCGCGTTTGTGGTGTATGACTGCCCGGAACCGCCTGGAAAATCCAGCAACCACGAGAGGACGTCTAATGTGAGAGGTCAATGGCATGAACTAGAGGAGTAATAGTTTATGACACGAGGTTAGGCGCGTTGTGGTATGAGTCTGCCCGGAACCGCCTGACAAATCTAGCAGCCACGAACATACGTATATTGTGAGAGGTCATACATCGTTACGGCACAATAAATAAATTAAGAAATACTAACCATAATAGAACATGTGAGTGACATAGGAATGGTTAGAGGATTAAGTGGGTGTTATAAATGACATGTAAAACATGACTAAGGTAGACTTAACCGTAGTAAGACATGTGTAAGATATGGAAAATATAATAAAGAAGGTTAAGTGGGACACGGGTGACAAGTGAAAAAAAATTTAGATATGCTTAACCAGATGGGACCTGTGACGGTATCATAAGTTAATTGAATTGGGTAAGGTTTAAGTAACGGGTTAAGTAAATGGAAGGGTTAAGTCAAATCTAAAATTAATGACAAGAAATGGGGAATGATAAATAACCTATTATGAATAAACTTGAATAAGGCAAGAAAATATGATAGGTGGAAATTATAACTTATGGGACAAGATAAGTTATAGGAAACGATACGGAAGATGAGATAACTTATATGTAAAGATATACTTAAATTAAGTAGTTTGGGAAGGAGAAATGTGAAATTAAAAATGACATAAGTTACATGAATGGAAAAGAAGTAAATTAGAATCATATACATTGGTTAGGTTAAGTAATTCTCTATGTGCCAGTCTGATGTTGATATCGGTCATCGGGGCTGGTGTTTAGAGGGCTATTCTCCTAATTAGTATATATGTGGGATAAGGCATACTTAACTATGAATTAAGTGTAACATGTTGTTGTAACCCTAAAAGGGAATAATTTATGAAATTTGAAAATAACATGTTGTGGGCTTATTAATGGACTTAAGTGGGTTAAATATTAATTGAATTAATAAGCAAGGGTAACTTGGTGAATACGAAAAAAAGAAACTAACTATCAAACCTTGGTTAAGAGAACCAAGTAATAAACCTTAGTTAAGAAAACGAACGATTCAGGAGTAAGTAGTAAACCTTAGTTAAGAGAACTAAGTAGCAAACCTTAGTTAAGAAAGCCAAGTAGAACATGAGGAGGAGCGAACGCCCATCTGACCATGAAGAAGGCTCCAACGAACTGGGTTACGAAGCATGCGGCTTCGAGGGGACGTGAGGGTACTCTTGGTATCACTCTGTGAAGTTGCAGATGATCCTCCTGGGCTCACAGAGGTTAAGGTCTGTGTTAGAAGAACCAAGAGTATGCCTTGGTTGCAATATAAGCAACCTAAAGACTAGGATGGACCAGCGTGAGGCGGCGATATCTTGTTTAGCCCTGTTTTAGCATGTCGTCGTCTACCTACCATCTTGAGTCAATCGAGCACGTGAAGCGGAAAGGCGGAGAAATCCAGAAGATCATATACTTGCTATCTAGTTATAGGTGAGGTTGACCAATAGGTTTGTGGGGGCAGAGAGGGCCTGCGTACATTTCTCACTCTTGATTTTCTTAGGTGCTTTTCATTAGTTGAGGGAGGTGTCAAGTGGGACCATAGCCACACATAGATAAAAATAGACCTTAGCATCTGCGTCAGCAGATAACTTAAAGCTCCCGACCGAGTTCCATGTTTCTTGATTAGCTCTACCACAGGACTTAGGCCGCACATATAGAGGACAGGTGCAACTAGACATCGATAACGATTCACAACACGTACGTGGGGAAAGTCGAGGAACATACATCGCTATGCATAGTGTGTCCTAGACTAGGGGCATCGTTCAATAGGTAGCATAATCCCTATTTGGACCTAGGTCACATAAACCCTGAATCCGAGAAGCATTCAATAGGTAGTACTTGATAGTAAACCTTAGACTAGATCTAGATGATATGCGGAATCTAGAAAAATCAAGAGTGGCAGTCCAACCGGTTTCGAGAATGGTGGCATTACACTAAAGTAATATAGATTTACATGATGAAGACCGTACGACATACAATAAGGGACTGTATAAATATATGGAAAGGATTAGATGAGTTGGGGATATCTACATATACGTTGTATTAGGTTAACCTACTTGTGGGACATCAGTGGAGCTTAAAGAGCTAACATTGTTAACAACCTAATAATGAAGAAAATGTAACTGAATGGTATATGTAGGATTATATAAAAGTTTATTCTATGTCCACTCACACAGAACTTATGTTCTGACCCCCTCCTCATTACATACTTCCAAGTTAGGTTCATGACAGAGATGGTATAGCTTTGGATACTGGTTTAGCAGTATTGATAATAAGGTAAAGCAATATTTGAATATTATACTTTATTTCCTTCGTTGTGAGATGCTTTACGAGTTCTGACATGTTTCTTTATCTCTATCTTTTTCCGCAGGATACCAGAGCACCCAACTCGGGTTTCGATAGACTAGATTTTTGAAAAAAAATCGGTCTGTCAGAATCCGCGTTGTTACATCTGGTATCAGAGCTTCTGTTTAGTGATCGTAGGGAGATAATGAGTGAACGTATTTGTATTTTCAAAAATACAAATATATTATATATATAAACCTAGATCCACATAGTAGCCCACTAGACATGGAAAGAGTTGGGATATCTAGTTTGTACACTAAGGGAATGAACAGAGGAATTTTAATACCCCTAAGAGGATTGGTTGGAAAGTGTACAACATGACTTGATGTTAGAGAAATAATTTATCCCATAAGATGGAAACTGAAATGTTAGTATTTTAGAGTAGTGGGTCTAGAAGTGTAACCTTAAAAACTAGAAAAGGTTGAAAAATGAAATATGGATTAGGAGTATATATAGTCGAGAGAATTGAATTCGCGAAAGTGCCTAGGAAATCCTAGTGAGTTAAAGACCTGCTTTGAGTCTAACCCAATGATAAGCTTTTAAGAACTTGAATATGTAAAAGAGTTTGTGGTATTTTTCCAAGTTTTGATCTTAAAAAGTATTTTGATGTTTTTAATGCATGATGGGTTTTAAAGTAAAGTGGGGTATATTGTGTAAAACAATGACTTCTTGTTTCAAAAGAATTCTCTCATGGAAAGGTGCATAATATAGAGCATGTATAGCTCGCTAGTTTCCATATATGAAAGGTTTGAAAAGAAATTTTGAAATCTCTATTCTGTTAACAATAAATTTTGATTATTGTTTTAAAAAGAAATTTTTGTTGGGTGAACAAAATAAGCGGTAGAGTGTAGGAACAGAATAGATGTTTGCACCTTACAGCGAGTAGTTAAATTAAATTGTAAATAGGAACAATGTAACCTCGATAGTTGTCCTTGTCTACTCCAGTTTCGTGATTTGAAGAAAATGTTTTGCATTTTATTTTGTGACATGTTTTTTTCATGGTTTGGCAAAAGCAAGTCTTTGAGAAAAGAATAAAAGTTTTACCACTTTTAATTTTTGGAAGGAAAATGTAATGAAAAGAAAGGAGGCCAAACCATGTTTTTTTATAAAAAAAAGAATGGAGTAGGTAAGGATTAGTGCCTAGAATAGAACGAGAGAAAGTTAAAGCTATGAACTAAACAATTGGAACCAACTAGAGATTGGTTGAGTTGAGTGATTCTTTGAGTGTCAATCTGATGTAGATTTCGGTCTTCGGGAATGATAGTTAGGGAGTTACTCTCTTGCTAATTTACAGTCAGGGATTAGCTAATATTAAACTAATGGAAAATTTCCCGTAGAATGCATAAGCATTGAGAAACCTAGGTTTATTTCTTGAGAAAAAGAAAAAGGAATGTTGCTTGAAAGAAAAGTATAGGCTAGTAATACACAGCATGGACTAGTGGTGACTACAAGGTAGTGAAGGGAAAGCAAGTGTATAGATCCTGTTGAGTGGACTCGTGACTTAAGTCTTAAGATTCTTGGCCCATAGTAGTAGCTGTGTTGGAGGCTGTTTGAGTTGAAAACGAAAAGGCTTATTTGAAAATAATAAACCTAAATAATTTGATTAGGTCAATTAAGCTAAGAAAGAAACTAGCCTAACTAAAAAGAAAACAACAGAATCAATCAAGTAGCAAAACGAGACGGGAAAAGAAAGTGGAAATCTTAAGAAAAAGATGAATAAATATGAAATTTTTCCAAGATAAGTGGAAAAAGAGAAGAAATTTTCTTATGTGGTTGTGCTTGGATAGGAAAATAGAAAATCTACATAAAATAGTCATATAAAAATCCAAGTACGATTAGAAAAGAAAAACGGAGGATGTGAATTTTTCCGTTTTATATCTTTTCGTAACATAAGGAAATCGAATTTTGAAAATTATATTTTTCTAAATTTTGAAACTAATGATGGATGGTAGGGTTTTGGATGCGATAATTGGGTGAACTATGCTTTTTTCTATAAGAGTGTTGGAAAACTTGGATGAAAAATATTTTGATTTTTCAAGAATATTGCATTCATATGGAACTGCAAGTATATTTAGGATGTGAGCATCACGTTTTGAAAGAGTTTTTAAAAGTTTGCATACATATAGGTGGATCCAAATTTGGCATACATGATTTGCTATAATGTAATTTACTTTGCACATGTGCACAATGTTGCAACAATTGGATGAACATTAATTGGATGTTGCGAGGGATTTTCTCTTTTGCTCTTATCCAATTTCGGGGACGAAATTCCTTAAGGGTAGGAGAACGTAAAACCCCGCATTTTTAATATAACTAAAAATGTATATATATGCATAGATAGGTTAATAATGGTGATGTACAATGAAAATTAATTAATACATGAAAGAGAAGGAAAGATAAATTCAATGACAGTGTGTGTAATAGAGAAGATAATAAAATAATTATACTTAATTTAAATATCAGGAACTAATTAAAACGGACATTCCCGTTGCGTTCGTCTCGAAATTCTGCTTGGAATAGAGTCCAAGTTTTCGAAAATCGGACTCCATATGAAAGAGTTATGGCCTTCGGAAGATTCTACAAAAATTCAGAATTTACATAGGAAAATACCTAGGCAGGTCGACCTGGGGGTCGACCTACCCAGGGAGGTCGACCCGGGGGTCGACCTACCCAGGGAGGTCGACCCGGGGGTCGACCTTCAAGGTCAACCTCCCTAGGGAGGTCGACCTAGGGGTCGACCTTAGTGTCAACCTCCCCCCTGAGTTTTCCAGATCTGTGCAGTGATGATTTTTGATGTGCTAGACGGACCGGATGGCTTCTACGGCGATCTAATGGCTCTAAAACACTCTCTACACCTATAAAATAGTGCTTAGACCTAACCTAATCCATAAACAATTCCATTTGATGCCTCCACGCCGTCATCTTCAACCAAACATGGCCGCCGCCACAAAACCCTAAACTAAATTGCAAGTTCTTCATTAAACTTTGGAGTTTAATCAAATCAAGAAGCAAAATTCTTCATCAACAATTCATGCTTCTCACCAATAATCAAATAAGAAGATTAAATCAGCGTTCTACATCAACAACTGTTGTATATAACGGTGTTGTATACACAATTTTATGATTTTTGTTTGATGATAACAACCAAATATATATTTATATAAATGTGTTTGTTATTGTACTGTTCATTACAACACAGACTGTAATATAATATTTATATTTAAATAGAATACGACTGTATACACATTCATATATTTATATAGTATTTTATTTAAATTGAATATTCTATTTCAACTTTCAAACAATACAATCTTTTATAACTCCACTATTTGAATACATCACTGATATACATTCACAGAACATTGTACTTGTAAATAAACAGAATTTAATAGACAAGTTTATTTGAACACAATAAAATAATATTTTATTTCGATCAAACTGGTTTATTACAATATTCAGTACAATTCACATATTCACACACTGCTCTTCACTGCAATTCTCACACTCAGTTACAGTCACACAGTTACTCGTATACACTGTCTCTTTGTTCTTCAGTTTCATTATCTTCTGTCTTCTATAAGCTTCACAGTCAGTCCAGTCTTCATACCTGTCATATATAGAAACACACACACAGTACACTGCAATAGAAATGAAATAGAATTCATGCAAATACAATTTTTATTTTTGAAAAGTTATTTTCCTCAGAATTTCGGTGTGTTTATCATCATTTTTCTGACTCGATCTGATTTGATTAGCCTCGACATAATCACACTAGTTTGCTGATTTTTGATCAGCCTCAACATAGTGTGACTAGTCTGCTGATATACATATAAACACAAATGTCAAAATCAACACAAGACAGGTCAAAGGAGAAATGGAAATCAAATATGCATATAAAATCAGCAAAGAGGCAAAAATATAATTGATGGTGCCAATACAAAAAGAAAGGTAGCCAAGCAAAAGTCAAAGTGAACAGCAAGGTCACAAGAACTTACAAGGTGTACAAACGGTCGAGACATGGTTCAGAGAGCAAGTCAAAGTAGGCAACATAGATGGTGCAACATAGTGGCAATATCAAGTGTGAACTTTACAGCATGAGTTAAGCAATACAAAGACTGCTCGAGCATGGTATAGCAGGCAAATGAAGATGTCAACACAGCTCAACAATCATGGTCAAGCACGAAGTAACATACAAACCAGAATAGTGTATATGTGCATATAGTTCTGCATGTGTATACTAAATTGTGCAGACAAACAGTAGTTCAAGTGTCAAGGATGGGAACATAAATCATAACAGCTCAGGAGTTTCAAATATGAATAGGACAGTGTGGAGAAACAAGTACTTATGTGCTCATAGCATATGGCAGCCTCTTTTTGTATGGTGAATCAAAGGTGATAAATAAACATGGAAATATTTTAGGTCGGGACAGTGGTGATGTGCTCCTGTTCATACACACATGCAAAGCAATTTTTTATATGCACAAGCTTTCAGTAAACAAGAACAAGTCATAAAGATGAGACATAAATGGTCAGAGCATGAAGAATTTCAGAAAGGATTTTGTCTTTGGTTTTTGAGCAAGTATGTCATGCAAGGTATTTCAACAAAGACCAATATATGGCAATAAGCAAAGTGTTTTTTGGCAAGTGCTTACAATCTTTTCAGTTTTGAAATCTCACAATTTCATAAAGGCCAAATTCATACAAGAAGTTAAAATGCATTTCAAGAAAGTACAAATGAGTTCAGAAATCATCAAATACTTTTGGTAAGTCTTTTTATAATTCCATAAATCAATGGCATGATCTCAGGCAAGTCTCACAGCAACAATCAGTTAAGTGGTGTTCACAAAAATAACATGTCAAAATCTAGTCGAGCAACAAATGTAAATAGACATGAGTTTCAGACCAAAGAACAGACCAGAATTCAAAGAAGTCAAGCATGCAAGAGAACTGAAATGTGTAGCAATCAAGTGACAGTTTAAACATGATGACACAGTTTCAAGCCTGTTCAGTTTTAAGAATTGGCAAGCAAATCAATTCATATTTGGACAAAAATTTCATTTAAATTAATTTCCAGACAAATCATTCAAGGCAGCTTATATCTTTCCAGAAATTCGAATGGGTAAACTATAGAAAATCAGTAAGGTTTCTGTTGTCATTTTTTTTAAGAGGACATCAAATATATTTCTGTTTCCAGAATTTCAGAGATTAAAATTGGGAAAAGTTTTTCTCAGATTTCATTAATCAATCAGGGAACTCAAATAAGGATTTATATCATTTCCAGTTTTGGTTTCAATCAGGAAATTTAAACAAGGAAAGAGGTATCTGACTTTTTTTCAAAAGGGCACGTTTTTTTATTCAAGCTGAAGATTCAAAAAGAGAAATCATGGAACAATCAATGGCAAGAGAAAATCAAGGCAGCAAAATCATTTTCAAATCGATTAAACAAAAGGGGAAACCAGCCAATTCAGATCAGTTTAAATTGGAAGCTTACACAAATTCACGCACAAGCCAAAAGGGGAAATCAATGAATTTCATAAATTAAATTGATCAATTCAAAAGCAGAAACCAGATCAAGTCAATAAGTGAAATCAGAGGGTTTCTAGGGTTTTCTAAAATCCTATATAACACCATTTTCATCATCGACGTTGTAGAAAAATTCGACACAATCGAAACCAAAAACAAGTTCATACGAGATAAAAGAAATCAAAATTAGAATATCTCACTTTTTCCTTAAGTGTTTCGATCGACAGAAGTCTCCAAATCAAAGCACCAAAGCTATTCAAAGATTCGAACTTCAGATAGCAGCAAATTCATCAGGCATCGCGATTTGATTTGGGGATTCAAAGAAACCCTAGCCGCCGCCATTTTTTTTCAAAAGGAAAGGGATCGAGCAAAAGGAAATAATGAATTGGCTGGCCAAGCATATGTGAAAAGGGGATGACCCTTTAATTATTTAACTCCTTTTGATATTTATTAACTAGGGTTTCATATTTTGTTTTGTAATTTTTGTTGTAATTTCTTTTGTAAACCAATCTGAACAGTTTACTAGTCTGTCAAACTAGGGGTTACTGACTATGGGGTTGTAGGCAGGGAAAATCTGATCTTGGGGACAAAGATCAGTCAGGGTTTTTAGTATAGGGTTTGTACAGCAGCAGGTATTGCGAGTGTACAAAACTGTGTAGGCGGTTAGCGAGGGTCGCGAGTCTGTAAGTTTGTGTATGCGGGAGTCTGTATAATTCTATAATAGAAACCTTGGGGAATGCAGCAGTAGGCAGGGTTGCCGAAGCTGGGTATATTTGTGTGTTATTTATTCACAGCATTTATTTACTCTGATCATTATTTGTGCTGTGATATTTTTAATATTATATACTCAGTTAAAAAACTGTGATAAACCCTATTCACCCCCCCTCTAGGGTTAATCTAGATCCAACAACGACAAATCATTTATTTCTCCAATCCAGTCAAGGTGAGTAGAATTATAATAAATTTGTTGCGTAATAGTATTATTATCGTTCATCATTCCCCAGTTATTAATTTAATTCAAGATTCATGTTACGATAATTGTTCCTTTTATTCTCCTTCCTCTTTTTATTATTGGATCTAGGTTATCTCGAACATAGACGAAAATCTTATTATACATACGTGCGATTGGAATATGGAAATGTTGGGCATAATCTATTTTATGCAATCAAGAAAAATAATCTGTAATTTGGGATTGGGGCGTAACAATTTATTATTGCAAATATTGAGGATTGTGGCATAACAATTATTATTGTAAATATTGGGAAATCATTGTGATACAGCTTGTAAATGGGTAATTTTGGAGCGTAATCCATAATGAATCTTTGGATATGATTTAGGAACGTGAATGGCGCATAATCATGAATTCTGATTTATGATTTAACATGAAATTATGTAAATTTAATTGGAATTATTGAATGTGGGATAGGAATGGGAAAAAGGTGATTTAATTCAAATCGACATACTATGGGACTGAGGGGAATAATAGGTATAGCCTATTAACGGGATTATAAGAATAAACATAAATTGGGGTTTTTGGGTAAAGCTTGAATTTGAGACTTGAAAATTGGATATGCCATTAAGATCCTAGAAACATAATTAAAAATGGAATATGTTGGACAAACCATTTTTTTTATGTAATTATGGAACTCGACGCATAACATGAAATGGACAATAGTGGCACAACTTGAGCGTGAACATGCTTGTGAATTGGTAATTGACATTTGATACCTAGAATGAACATGAACATGCTTGTAAATTTATAATTGGCCTATGACACTTAGAATAGACATGAATTGTAATTAAGCTAAATTTGGAACACATGACATGAATTTGGGGTTTGGATGAAAGACGATTGTTAATGAACGCCTATGACACGAGGTTTGGCGCGTTAGTGGTGTAAGGCTGCCCGGAACCGCCCGGCTAATCCAGCAACCACGAGCGGACGTCTAATGTGAGAGGTCAACGGCAAGAACTAGAGGCGTAATAGTTTATGACATGAGGTTAGGCGCATTGTGGTATAAGTCTGCCCGGAACCGCCCGACAAATCCAGCAGCCACGAACAGACGTATAATGTGAGAGGTCATACATCGTTACGACATAATAAATAAATTAAGAAATACTAACCATAATAGGACATGTGGGTGACATGGGAATGGTTAGAGGGTTAAGTGGGTGTTATAAATGACATGTAAAACATGACTAAGGTAGACTTAACCGTAGTAAGACAAGTGTAAGATATGGAAAATATAATAAAGAAGGTTCAGTGGGACACGGGTGACATGTGAAACAAAATTTTGATATGCTTAACCAGATGTGACCCATGACGGTATCATAAGTTAATTGAATTGGGAAAAGTTTAAGTAACAGGTTAAGTAAATGGAAGGGTTAAGTCAAATCTAAAATTAATGACAAGAAATGGGGAATGAAAAATAACCTATTATGAATAAACTTGAATAAGGCAAGAAAATATGATAGGTGGAAATTATAACTTATGGGACAAGATAAGTTATAGGAAACGATACGGAAGATGAGATAACTTATATGTAAAGATATACTTAAATTAAGTAATTTGGGAAGGAGGAACGTGAAATTAAAAATGGTATAAGTTATATGAATGGAAAAGAAGTAAAATAGAATCATATATGTTGGTTGGGTTAAGTAATTCTCTAGGTGCCAGTCTGATGTTGATTTCGGTCTTCGGGGCTGGTGTTTAGAGGGTTATTTTCCTAATCAATGTATATGTGGGATAAGGCATACTTAACTATGAATTAAACATGTTGTTGTAACCCTAAAAGGGAATAATTTATGAAATTGGAAAATAACATGTTGTGGGCTTATTAATGGACTTAAGTGGGTTAAATATAAATTGAATTAATAAGAAAGGGTAACTTGGTGAATACGAAAAAAAGAAACTAACTATCAAATCTTGGTTAAGAGAACCACGTAATAAACCTTAGTTAAGAAAACGAACGATTCAGGAAACTAAGTAGTAAACCTTAGTTAAGAGAACTAAGTAGTAAACCTTTGTCAAGAAAGCCAAGTAGAACACGAGGAGGAGTGAACGTCTATCTGATCATGAAGAAGGCTCCAACGAACTGGGTTACGAAGCATGCGGCTTCGAGGGGACGTGAGGGTACTCTTGGTATCCCTCTGTAAGGTTTCAGATGATCCTCCTGGGCTCACAGAGGTTAAGGTCTGCGTTAGAAGAACCTAGTGTATGCCTTGGTTGGAATATAAGCCACCTAAAGACTAGGATGGACCAGCACGAGGCGGCGATATCTTGTTTAGCCCTGTTTTAGCACGTCGTCGTCTACCTACCATCTTGAGTCAATCGAGCACGTGAAGCAGAAAGGTGGAGAACTCCATAAGACCATATACTTTCTATCTAGTTATAGGTGAGGTTGACCAATAGGTTTGTGGGGGCAGAGAGGGCCTGCGTACAGTTCTCATTCTTGATTTTCTTGGGTGCCTTTCATTAGTTGAGGGAGGAGTCAAGTGGGACCATAGCTATACACAGATAAAAACAAACCTTAGCATCTGCGTCGGCAGATAACTTAAAGCCCCTGACCGAGTTCTGTGTTTCTTGATTAGCTCTGCCACAGGACTCGGGCCGCACATATAGAGGACAGGTGCAACTACACATCGATAACGATTCACGACACGTACGTGGGGAAAGTCTAGGAACATACATCGCTCTGGGTAGTGTGTCCCAGACTAGGGGCATCGTTCGATAGGTAGCATAATCCCTATTTGGACCTAGGTCTCGTAAAACCTGAATCCGAGAAGCGTTCAATAGGTAGTACTCGATAGTAAACCTTAGACTAGATCTAGATGATAGGTGGAATCTAGCAAAATCAAGAGTGGCAGTCCAACCGATTTCGAGAATGGTGGCACTACAGTAAAGTAGTATAGATTTACATGATGAAGACCGTACGACATACGGCAAGGGACTGTATAAATATATGGAAAGGATTAGACGAGTTGGGGATATCTACATATACATTGTATTAGGTTAACCTACTAGTGGGACATGAGTATAACTTAAAGAGATAACATTGTTAACAACCTAATAACCAAGAAAATGTAATTGAACGATATATGTAGGATTATATAGAAGTTTATTCTAAGTCCACTCACATAGAACTTATGTTCTGACCCCCTCCTCATTACATACTTCTAGGTTAGATTCGTGACAGGGATGGTATAACTTTGGATACTGATTTAGCAGTATTGATAATAAGGTAAAGCAATATTTGAATATTATACTTTATTTCCTTCCGCTGTGAGATGCTTTACGAGTTCTGACATGTTTCTTTATCTCTGTCTTTTTCCGCAGGATACTAGAGCACCCAACTCGGGTTTCTATAGATTGGATTTTTGAAAAAAAATCGGTCTGTCGAAATCCGGGTTGTTACATCTGGTATCAGAGCTTTGGTTTAGTGATCGTAGGGAGATAATGAGTGAACGTATTTGTATTTTCAAAAATATAAATATATTATATATATATAACCTATTTCGATATAGTAGCCCACTAGACATGGAAAGAGTTGGGATATCTAGTTCGTACACTAAGGGAATGAACATAGGAATTTTGAGACCCCTAAGAGGATTGGTTGGAAAGTGTACAACATGACTTGTTGTTAGAGAAAGAAAATATCCCATAAGATGGAAACTGAAATGTTAGTATTTCAGAGTAGTGGGTCTAGAAGTGTAACCTTAAAAACAAGAAAAGGTTGAAAAATGAAATATGGATTAGGAGTATATATAGTCGAGAGAATTGAATTCACGAAAGTGCCTAGGAAATCCTAGTGAGTTGAAGACCTGCTTTGAGTCTAACCCAATGATAAGCTTTTAAGAACTTGAATCTATAAAAGTGTTTGTGGCATTTTTCCAAGTTTTGATCTTAAAAAGTATTTTGATGTTTTTAGTGCATGATGGGTTTTAAAGTAAAGTGGGGTATATTGTGTAAAACAATGATTTCTTGTTTCAAAAGAATTCTCTCATGGAAAGGTGCATATTATATAGCATATATAGCTCGTTAGTTTCCATATATGAAAGGATTGAAAAGAAATTTTGAAATCTCTATTCTGTTAACAATAAATTTTGATTATTGTTTTAAAAAGAAATTTTTGTTGGGTGAACAAAATAAGCGGTAGAGTATAGGAACAGAATAGATGTCTGCACCTTATAGCGAGTAGTTAAATTAAATTGTAAATAGGAACAATGTAACCTCGATAGTTGTCCTTGTCTACTCCAGTTTCGTGATTTGAAGAAAATGTTTTGCATTTTATTTTGTGAAATGTTTTTTTCATGGTTTGGCAAAAGCAAGTCTTTGAGAAAAGAATAAAAGTTTTACCACTTTTAATTTTTGGAAGGAAAAAGTAATGAAAAGAAAGGAGGCCAAACCATGTTTTTTTATAAAAAAAGTATGGAGTAGGTAAGGATTAGTGCCTAGAATAGAACGAGAGAAAGTTAAAGCTATGAACTAAACAATTGGAACCAACTAGAGATTGGTTGAGTTGAGTGATTCTCTGAGTGTCAATCTAATGTTGATTTCGGTCTTCGGGGCTGATACTTAGGGAGTTACTCTCTTGCCAATTTACAGTCAATTAGCTAATATTAAACTAATGGAAAATTTCCCATAGAATGCATAAGCATTGAGAAACCTAGGTTTATTGCTTGAGAAAAAGAAAAAGGAATGTTGCTTGAAAGAAAAGTATAGGCTAGTAATACACAGCATGGACTAGTGATGACTACTAGGTAGTGAAGGGAAAGCAAGCGTATAGATTCTGTTGAGTGGACTCGTGACATAAGTCCAACGATTCTTGGCCCATAGTAGTAGCTGTGTTGGATGTTGTTTGAGTTGAAAACGAAAAGGCTTATTTGGAAATAATAAACTTAAATAATTTGATTAAGTCAAATAAGCTAAGAAAGAAACTAGCCTAACTAAAAAGAAAACAACAAAATCAATCAAGCAGCAAAACGAGACGGGAAAAGAAAGTGGAAATCTTAAGAAAAAGATGAATAAATATGAAATTTTTCCAAGATAAGTGGAAAAAGAGAAGAAATTTTCTTATGTGGTTGTGGTTGTGCTTGGATAGGAAAATAGGAAATCTTCATAAAATAGTCATATAAAAATCCAAGTACGATTAGAAAAGAAAAACGAAGGATGTGAATTTTTCCGTTTTATATCTTCTCATAAAATAAAGAAATTGAATTTTGAAAATGAGATTTTTCTAAATTTTGAAATTAATGAGGATGGTAGGGTTTTGGATGCGACAATTGGGTGAACTATGCTTTTTTCTATAAGAGTGTGGGAAAACTTCTATGAAAAAAATTTTTATTTTTCAAGAATATTGCATTCATATAGAACTACAAGTATATTTAGGATGTGAGCATCATGTTTTGAAAGAGTTTTTAAAAGTTTGCATACATATAGGTGGATCCAAATTTGGCATACATGATTTGCTATGATGTAATTCACTTTGCACATGTGCACAATGTTGCAACAATTTGATGAACACTAATTGGATATTGCGAGGGATTTTCTATTTTGCTCTTATCCAATTTCGGGGACGAAATTCCTTAAGGGTGGGAGAATGTAAAACCCCGCATTTTTAATACAACTTAAAATGTATATATATGCATAGATAGGTTAATAATGGTGATATACAATGAAAATTAATAAATACATGAAAGAGAAGGAAAGATTAATTCAATGACAGTGTGTGTAACAGAGAAGATAATAAAATAAGGATACTTAATTTAAATATCATGAATTAAGTAAAACAGACATCACTATTGCGTTCGTCTCAAAATTCTGCTTGGAATAGAGTCTAAGTTTTCAAAAATCGGACTCCATATGAAAGAGTTATGGCCTTCAGAAGATTCAACAAAAATTCAGAATTTACATAGGAAAATACCTAGTCAGGTCGACCTACTTAGGGAGGTCGACCTATAAGTAGGTCGACTTAGGGGTCGACCTCCCCCTTGATTTTTCCAGATCTGGGCAGTGACGATTTTTGATGTGCTGGACGGACCGGATGGCTTCTGGGGCGATCTAATGGCTCTAAAACACTGTCTACACCTATAAAATAGTGCCTAGATTTAACCTAATTCATAAACAATTCCTTTTGACGCCTCCACGCCGCCATCTTCAACCAAACATCGCCGCCGCCCCCAAAACGCTAAACTAAAATGTAAGTTCCTCATCAAACTTTGGAGTTTAATCAAATCAATATGAAGCAAAATTCTTAATCAACAATTCATGCTCCTCACCAATAATCAAATAAGAAGATTAAATCAACGTTCCACATCAACGACAAATCATTTATTTCTCCAATCCAGTCTGAGTGGAATTATAATAAATTTGTTGCATAATAGTATTATTATCGTTCATCATTCCCCAGTTATTAATTTAATTCAGCGTTCATGTTACGATAATTGTTCCTTTTATTCTCCTTCCCCTTTTTATTTTTGGATCTAGGTTATCTCGAACCTAGACGAAATCTTATCATACATATAAGCGGTTGGAATATGGAAATGTTGGGCATAATCTATTTTATGCAATCGAGAAACATAATCTGTAATTTGAGATTGGGGTGTAACAAATTATTATTTCAAATATTGGGAATTGTGGCATAACAATTATTATTGTAAATATTGGGAAATCATTGTGATACAGCTTGTAAATGGGTAATTTTGGAGCGTAATCCATAATGAATCTTTAGATAAGATTTGGGAACGTGAATGGCGCACAAACATGAATTCTGATTTATGATGTTAACATGAAATTATGTAAATTTAATTGGAATTATTGAATGTGGGATAGGATTGGGAAAAAGGTGATTAATTTCAAATCTACATACTATGGGATTGAGGGGAATAATAGGTATAGCCTATTAACGGGATTATAAGAATGAACATAAATTGGGATTTTTGGGTAAAGCTTGAATTTGAGACTTGAAAATTGGATATGCCATTAAGATCCTAGAAACATAATTAAAAATGGAATATGTTGGACAAACCATGTTTTTTTTATGTAATTATGGAACTTGACGCATAACATGAAATTGACAATAGTGGCATAACTTGAGCGTGAACATGCTTGCGAATTGGTAATTGACATTTGACACCTAGAATGAACATGAACATGCTTGTAAATTTATAATTGGCCTATGACACTTAGAATAGACATGAATTGTAATTAAGCTAAATTTGGAACACATGACATGAATTTGGGGTTTGGGTGAAAGACGATTTGCAACAACCCGAAAATTCTGAGCCAATTTAAAATTTTTATTTTGGCAACTTTAATGAATTTTGAATATTTAAAATGAATTATTTTAAATAATAATGATGAGAAATTTATTTTGAATGGAATTAGAACGTGTGTATATATATATATTTGAATCGTCGTTAGAATATAATTATTTTATTTTAAATATAAAAGGAATTGAAAATGACGCGGTAGTTTGAAAATTCGCTTTCAAATTTCAAATGAATGTACAGGATTCAAAATAAACCGGATTTTAGCGAAACCAAACATATTTGAATCTATTTGAAAATATCTTTACAACGAATCCGAAAAATAAAAATTTCATAGCTGGAATCAAAAGTTATGCCCAGTTGAAAATTAAGAATAGTCGCTATTGAATTTAATTATATTCTTCTATTATATGATATATGGCCCAAAAAGTCACATTTTGCATACGGATGAATTTGTACTCGAAACCACTTCCATTGAGTTCAAAATGCCGTTTACAACTTCGAAAAGTATAAGCTTCGAAATATTCCGATACCCGGAATAGTGGCAATTGGCTGGGGTTTTTCGGTTAACTATACATAGCCCTTAAAAGTGAAATTTTGCGTATGAGCTCAGAACTCGACGAGATAAATTTTTCTAGATTCATAATGACAAATCATTGTTGAGTTCCAAAGGACGCGTCGAACGGAGTTAGTACGTAGCCGTGCGAGCTAAAACAGTTCGGGGTAAAACAGACAGTCATTTCACAAAGGAACGTTATAGATACGACCTCACAATTCGATTCCGTTTTTTTTTTCTGGATTTGTATCGTCCAATAATGGTTAAATCCAAAAGAGTTGGAGTTAGAATGTGAGCGTGCAAGAAGAAATGGTGCGCCAAAATCGCATTTTTAGAGCTTATCTGAGCATTTTTGAGAATTTTAACGGACGGTCAAACGAACACGGAATTCGATGAAACTTTTTCGTTGGACTCGTCTTCATGTCTACTATGTCGTATCCGAAATCCGCGGCAAACGGAGATCGTTTGCAGTCGGACGATTCGGGAGAAACGAACATATAAACACTTAGCTTTCTTTTCCTTCTTCATAAATTCCTCCTTCCTCTTTTTGTATTTTCCCTCTTTAATGGGCTCCTCCCCAAAACCCATCAGCCGCCTCCCCTCCCCGCTGACCGACGGCCGCCACCACCTCCCTCTGGCCACCTTCTCCTCCTCCTCTTCTCTCTCTCCTCTTCTCTCTCTCTCCAATTTGCAACCCTAGACCCCCAATCACAAACCACTACCACCATGGGCCCCTCCACCGCCGCCGCCACCCACCAGCACCACCCCCACGCCCAATCAGGCCCAGCGCCGCCACGCACCACCCCAGCTCTGGCCGTGGGCCCTGCTACACTCAAAAATCCATTTTCCACTAATTTTCCGTTTTGCAAATAACAACCTGAACTTCCACAGCCAATAACTCCCAAACCGTGCATTTCTGGCCAAAACTCCAAACCAAATTCGAAGAGCACGATTTTCTCTTCGATTTGGTATATGATAGTCCTATTTTGGATTGCGGAGCTGTCGTGAAAACTCGTCCAAAGTCTGATGTCCAAACACTGTCAAAATGCTGTCTTTTCGCGATTTGCGGCGAAATGGCACATTTTCGGAAGGAAGACCACTAGGCGAAAGTTGTTCGGAATGGCGCGTTTAAGCTAGAAAAAAAGATGGTGTGAAGATTGGAGCTCGTTTGCAAATTCTGGAACCAGTATAGCAAATCCGGGCGTTAGAAAAAAAATTAGTTTTCTCCACTTTGAAGCTTCTATGGTTTTTGACGAACGAAGTATGTAAAAATATGATTTTTATATTATAGAAATAATAAAAATATGATTTTTATAATATATAGATAATAAAAATTTGATCTTTATATATGTAGTAGAGATATAAAAGTACGATTTTTACATATAAAGTGACGATATAAAAATATGATTTTTATGTAGTAGAGATTATAAAAATATGATTTTTATATAGTAGAGAGTATAAAAATATGATTTTTATAAGATAAAAAATATAAAAATACGATTTTTATATATGTTGTAGTGAAATAAAAAAAATTTATTTTTATGTAATGTAAAGAATAAAAATTTGATTTTTATATATGTAGTGAATACAGACAACGAAAGTGACAAAAGGAAACACGGAGAAGATTTCTACATATGAAGGGTCGTGGCGTTTGATGTTGCTTATGGGTGAGAACTTCTCACTTTAATTCTTGTTTTCTAGTTAAAAATACATGCTAGGATGCAGACGGTGCTTAGCGGCACCCGACACCCGTTGTCCGCAGACCATGGACGACTTGTTTGATTTTGTTGTGTTGTGAAAATTGATTGTGATGTGGAATGAATGGAAATATATATTCATGTGTTGAAATAAATTATTTATTGTCAAAAATATAATTTTTAACATGAATGTGAATAAATAAATATTCAATTACAAATCAAACGATTTGTTTATATACACCCATATGATTGTTAATGATTGGAATGATAATTTTACACATCGCCCAACTGCACAAATAATATTCAGTGTTTGTTGATTTGAAACCCCACACGGGTGTTGGGATGATATTGGCGTACACTAATCCTAATTATTTAGTTGTATGTCGATCGATTGGTCGACAGACAGTGTAAGCGTTAATTATTTATATTTAATGCTTATGCAGTTGTGTGGTGCATTTTGGATGATGGTTGATTATTTATCATTGCTATTATATACATGTGTTATATGGAATTCATATAATTAACATTATATGGTAATTGATTGGGCCTCATTCCAATTTGGAAAACAAAAAATATTATAAAATAAAGATTCACGTGTTGAACAGAATAAATAGTCATGTGTTGACGATACTCATGTGTTGAGAATATTCATGTGTTGAAAATTATCCTGTGTTGAACAAAATATTTTAACAATAAAATTTACATCTTTATCATATATAAAATTAGAAACTAGCTGGAAACTAGATAAGATGAGTGGTTTCCTGGGTATTGATCTGATGTTGGTTTCAGCCTTCGGGGTTAATACTTAGGGAACCGTTCTCTTACAATTTACGGTTGGAGTTTGATTAAGAATTAAACAATAGAAATCATAATTTTATAAAATATATTAAATAAAAAAATAGTCATGTGTTGACAATACTCATGTGTTGAGAATATTCATGTGTTGAAAAGTATATATTCATGTGTTGAAGAAAATATTCATTTGTTGAATAGAATAACGAAGTTATTAAAATATATAAAGCCGTGTTGATTAGATTTACGCTATTTTGACGTGATCGATATTTATATTGATTATATTCGTTTTTATAATGAATATAGAAGGGGATTGTTAAAGGGACTCCACATTTGGTTAAAGGGAGGACCAATTTTTATTTATTGTATAATTGTTATGGGGAGGACAAAATAAATTAGCCTCCCCTGAAACATATAAGTTAAAATTCCAATATTAACCCCCTATAATCCTCATTAATATAAACCATAAAACTTAAACCTTTATTAATTTTTACAATTTAATATTGCATGTAAAAATAAAAAATGGATATAATAAATGTAATAGAGACATAAAAAATTTCGTCGGTGATCAAAATGCATTAGAATAGGTAATTAATTGTAATTTCTTATTGGAATTGGTATGATTAATTTAAAATAAGTGAAGAAACGAAAATTTTAATCTAATATGTTGTATCGAATTTATGTAATTGAGATGTTTAGTAATTCACATGTTTGTTACTTGCGTTGAATTTAGTAAATTAGGGTTTAACATAAATGACGAGTTAGAGGGTAGTTAGGTCTCTTTTTATTTTATTTCAATATAAATCAAACCCTCCCTTAACATTTTTTTTTTAAGCTGGAGTCCTCTTAAAATAATCATCCCCATAACCAGATGTGGAGTCCCTTTAACAACCCCCATATAGAAAAGGAAGTGATTTCAAAATATAACGTTTTGATAATATTATCATTTATATATTAATGATATGGAATATTCAATTTTGATTTAAAATTGAATATGAATTTGAAATTGTTTCAAAAACGAATTTAAACCGAATTATAATATAAGTTTAGAATTGAATTCGATGAAATATATATAATATATATATATATAATGGCCTGAATAGAACGCGTCGCGCCGCGACATTCGTGAATTTCGACCATTGACTTCGAATTGACGTTACAGGAGATCCGACCGTCGGATTCTCCTGAAACCAGAACCTTTGGGTTCGTATCGAAAAGAGCTTTCCAATGAATATTAGAAATTTGAAATCTAACGGTTGGATTTGGAATTACGTCCAAATCAAATTTGGAAAAAGTCGCTATAAGTGCAGTTCGGTGGTCGTTATTGAAAACCGACTGTACGGGCCTTGATAAAATTATTGAAAATGTTAATAATTTGTGTAAAATCATAATATATGAATTGGAAAGAACTGGGATGAAAAATCCCATAAAAGGATAAAATATGTTTTTATCGAAATGAACTAGTTATGAACTAGAATTATAATCCAATATTTTTGAATAAATAAATTGGATTTGAATTGGTTTTAAAAATAATCAGAATTTCCAATATACGAATTGGAATGGATTTGAATCGAAATTATCTTCGGAATATTTTGATGTTGGATTTCGTGATTATATAGATATAGTTATGGAAATTTGAAAGATACATTTATATCGTTTTTTCCAATACGATATTTATTGGTTTTAGAATTTGATATTGAATATAAGCCGATATATTTTCTATTCAGAGCCTTGTATTTAATATCAAATAGGATTTTGGATTCGTCGTGAATGGTGTCTTAAATAACACTGTTCTTGAACCCAGCTTAGAAAAGAATAAATCTTTCAATTAAGATTTAGCGAAATTGTCCAGTTAATCAATATTTAATTGGAATTGAATTTAAATTAGTTTTTTGGGGTTTATCGTGAGTGGTGTTTTAAATAACACATGTTCTTTAACCCGATTAACAATGGAAAGTGATTTTGGGTTTATCGTGAACCTTGTTTTAGATGACATTGGTTCTTTAACCCAGTTAAAGACAGGATATTGATTTTTGGGAAGATTAAAACTAAGTGGAGTTTTAATGAATCTTTAATTAGATTGAAATGATCGAGAATGGAGTATAACCAGTTTTGCTACAAAGCGATAGTTAAGTCTTTAATTAGATTTGAACGTGAAATGGCAATCAATATTTATCGATAACACCGTGGTGTTAGATATGGAATATTACCAGTTTTGCTCCATGGGATGAATAGGTTGGGATTGGGAAATAAAATAAATGATTACTTCGGTGTGGTTCGCTAATCCCGACTAGTTTGGAAACCTTAATATGGTTTGAAATGATATCCAAAGGAAGATTATAGAATAAATTAGGAAGAATTTATCTTTGATAAAATTAATGGGAACCTTTCCCTAAGAACGTGAATATTTGAATAAAAGAATATTCTGAATTGGAATGAGGCGTATGTTGTGTTTGTGTAACACTTGTTTATTATATATGCGGGTTATTCGGAAAGGCTGGGTTTATACCCATTATGAATAACCAATTCGATGATAAGTCGAAGATGAAGACGGTGGTTGAAGACCGGAGGTCTTCACGTCGTATGGATGATTATTGACGATCTTGATTGGGTTGTACACCCAAGAGGAGGGAATCAGTTGGTGATCGTCCAGACGTACTTGGAGATCGATGGATATGCAAGGAATAAGGTTCCTCCGGTTTCGTTCAGACCCAGAACGAACATGTAAATGGACTGTGTGTCTGACATTAGCTTTTATTCTGTGTGATTGATTTCTTTTAAATATATACCTGTTCGGCGACGGAGAATTTATTCTCTTGCTTAACGCCCTTCTCTAAGACGTATGAGCTCAGAGGTTATATATTGATGTATATCAATCGCATGACATGAATTGCCTGTGTGGCATGCCTAAGCGGCAAGTGATCAAGGCTTCTGTTGAAAAGCAAAGTCTTGTGCTTGATGATCAAAGCACAGCCTATGTGGCGCAGCTTTGTATATAGCGTTAATTCGCAAGCCTCACACCTCGGTATGAGTCAAAAACTGGATAAGGACCGTTGGGAGAACATGACGTTTCTTTCTAGCTATGGGTGATGTTAGTGACCTACCAGCCTTGACATTTATATACTTTTTACCTGTGTGATTGTTGGAATGTGAGGCACCTCGGATATAGGTCTGATAGGACCGGGAAACGTGTGTTCAGGAATTGCCAATCCTCAAAAGTAAGAGAGGACGCGCCCAACCGATTCCAAGGATCATTATGTGTGGTCCTAAGACATTTGCTAGAGTGTCTCGAACGGAGAGGAGCTTGCCCCTTGCCTGGACTCATGACGGAAATCCAATTTCCAATACGACCTTTGCGGTTTTAATTGTAGAACTAGTATAGCGACATGATATATGGTACCCATGCCGCCTATGATTGATACATTTATATTTGAAGTTGTTTTCTTCACTTTTAGTAATAATAAAAGATGAAATTTATCGTATCAAGCATTCTTTGGCTATTATAAGGTAAAAACCTATCCTCCGGCTTGCGTTGCATTGTGTGATGGGACCTGGGTCTTATAATAGCTTCATTTTTCTTTATTTAGCATCGCGCTGTTTGTTTTATGCACTGGTATTCTTAGGGTAAAAACTCGTTCCGTGTTATACAGTGTGGTCCCTTGATTTACCTAACTTTAAAATAAAGATTGATAAATGTTTTAGTTCTCACACCAGTCACATGACTGACCCGGTGTTTATTGTTTTAACCTAAACTCTGGATGCCCCTATTTTCCACACAGGCAGCTAGTAGTTTTGGTTTTGCAGATTTATATTCACAGGATCCTGGTTTACAGCTGGAATGATATTCGGTAAGCTCTGTATCCGTATATCTCCTTTCAGTTGTGTGTTGTATCATTTTTCCGCTGCTATGTATTTAAATGTAACTTAAATCTCTGATATTTGTCAAATGTGTAATATTTATCCATACTCTGTATATTCTTGTATTCTGACGGAATTGTTGTAATAAGCAACGAAATGTTCTTCTGTTTGCGTTCTGATTCGTCTTGTCCTCAAAGCAATTCGTGCTTTCCTTCACGGGGAAGTTCGGTTCGTTATAGAGAGGTATTAGAGCTTTGGTTTACAGAGCTCGAAAACAAGACACATTAGAACCAAACGAAAGAATTCATCAGAGATTGGATTAGTATTATCCAATGAGAATAACTCGTTAGAGATGGGACCAGTAGTATCCTAGAACGAGTGTGAAGAGTATATTTTTAAATTGAAAACAAATTTTGTTTTGAAAGTTAAATTCAAGTACACGTATTTGAATATTTTATTTGAATTGAATTTGGACAATCGAGTATATAAAGATTTTGCATATATGCGTCATGAACGTATGTTCGAAGTTTTAATATACTGGATAGATATAAAATCACACTCTAGTCGCCCGGGGACAATTCTGATGATGATTGCAACATCATCAGTATTTGTGTTCGAGTTTCGAAAGTGGGATTTCTATATATTGCCATAGACTGGTGTGAGAACCAACGCTAGATAGGTTTATTTTTGTGATTTGGCATCAAAAACATGATTTTCAGTATATATAACAAATTATGAATTTGAAACGTTGATTCACTAATTGATTGATGGTTGTGTTGTTTGATTATTGTTTTGATTAATTAAATTTTTGAACCATTTAGCCTAATGGAACCAAATATTGAACTGTATTGAAAAATGATTACAATTGCATGCATACATGTATATCCATTGAACAGGTCATAATAAGTAGGCAAGAGCAGAAGAATAAAATTGTTTGCCCGACAAATAGGTACATGTTTACAAATTTATTGGGTTTTGGATGATTTTATGAGCCGATTGGCTAGCCGCTTGGCTTTTTCTTTTTCTTTTGGATTGGTGAGGGCCATGGGAGGCTATTTGAAATATCCCGCAGCTCCCGGTGCGGGGGAGGTTATGGCAAAAAAAATTGAAAATTTAGGGTGTTAGCCAAATTTTTTGAAAATTTGAAAAGTTCTTAGAAACTGAAAAGTTGAATAACATAAGCCATAAAGAAAATAATGAAAGTTGAGTTGATTAGTTAAACAACTTTCAGCTTCGTTCCTTTTCGGGGATGAAAAGTTTTAAGTGGGGGAGATTGTAACAACCTGGAAATTTTGAGCCAATTAAATTTTTTTATTTTGGCAACTTTAATGAATTTTGAATATTTAAAATGAATTATTTTAGATAATAATGATGAGAAATTTATTTTGAATGAAATTAGAATGTATATATATATATATATATTTGAATCATCGTTAGAATATAATTATTTTATTTTAAATATAAAAGGAATTGAAAATGGCGCGGTAGTTTGAAAATTCGATTTCAAATTTCAAATGAATGTACATGATTCAAAATAAACCGGATTTTAGCGAAACCAAAAATATTTGAATCTATTTGAAAATATCTTTCCAAGAATCCGAAAAATCAAAATTTCATAGCGGGAATCAAAAGTTATACCCGGTTGAAAATTCAGAATAGTCGCTATGGAATTTAATTATATTCTTCCATTATATGATATATGGCCCAAAAAGTCACATTTTGCATATGGATGAATTTGTACTCGAAACCACTTCCATTGAGTTCAAAATGCCATTTACGACTCCGAAAAGTATAAGCTTTGATATATTCCAATACCCGGAATAGTGGCAATTGGCTGGGTTTTTTCGGTTAACAATACATAGCCCTTACAAAGTGAAATTTTGCGTATGAGCTCAAAATTCGACGAGATTAATTTTTCTGGATTCATAATGACAAATCATTGTTGAGTTCCAAAGGACGCGTCGAACAGAGTTAGTATGCGGCCGTGCGAGCTAAAACAGTTCAGGGTAAAACAGACAGTCATTTTATAAAGGAACGTTATTGATACGACCTCAGAATTCGATTCCGTTTTTTTGGATTTGTATCGTCTAATAGGTTAAATCCAAAAGGGAATGATTTTTGGAGTTAGCATGTGAGCGTTCAAGAAGAAATAATGTGCCAAAATCGCATTTTTAGAGCTTATCTGAGCATTTTTGAGAATTTTAACAGACGGTCAAACGAACTCGGAATTCGACGAAACTTATTTCTTTGGACTCGTCTTCACGTCTACTATGTCGTATCCGAAATCCACGGCAATCGGAGATCGTTTGTAGTCGGACGATTCGGGAGAAACGGGCATATAAACACTTAGCTTCCTTTTCCTTCTTCATAAATTCCTCCTTCCTCTTTTTGCACTTTCCCTCTTTAATGGGCTCCTCCCCAAAACCCATCAGCCGCCTCCCCTTTCCGCTGACCGACGGCCGCCACCACCTCCCTCCGGCCACCTTCTCCTCCTCCTCTTCTCTCTCTCCTCCTCTCTCTCTCTCCAATTTGCAGCCCTAGGCCCCCAATCACCAACCACCACCACCGTGGGCCCCTCCACCGCCGCCGCCACCCACCACCTCCACGCCCAATCAGGCCCAGAGCCGCCACGCACCACCCCAACTCCGGCCGTGGGCCCTGCTACACTCAAAAACTCATTTTCCACTAATTTCCCGTTTTGCAAATAACATCCTGAGCTTCCACAGCCAATAACTCCCAAACCGTGCATTTTTGGCCAAAACTCCTCAGTACCAAATTCAAAGAGCATGATTTTCTTTTCGATTTGGTATATGATTGTCCTATTTTGGATTGCGGAGCTGTCAGGAAAACTCATCCAAAGTCTGTTGTCCAAACATTGTCAAAATGTTGTCTTTTCGCGATTTCCGGTGAAATGGAACATTTTTGGAAGGAAGACCACTAGGCGAAAGTTGTCCGGAATGGCGCGTTTAAGCTGGAAAAAAAGATGGGGTGAAGATTGGAGCTCGTTTGCAAATTCTGGAACTAGAACAGCAAATCCGGGCATTAGAAAAAAAGTGAGTTTTCTCCGCTTTGAAGCTTCTATGGTTTTTGACGAATGAAGTATGTAAAAATATGATTTTTATATTATAGAAATAATAAAAATATGATTTTTATAATATATAGATAATAAAAATTTGATCTTTATATATGTAGTAGAGATATAAAAGTACGATTTTTACATATAAAGTGACGATATAAAAATATGATTTTTATATAGTAGAGATTATAAAAATATGATTTTTACACAGTAGAGAGTATAAAAATATGTTTTTTATAAGATAGAAAATATAAAAATACGATTTTTATATATGTTGTAGCGAAATAAAAAAATTCGATTTTTACGTAATGTAGAGAATAAAAATATGATTTTTATATATGTAGTGAATACGGTCAACGAAAGTGACAAAAGGAAACACGACGAAGATTTCTACATATGAAGAGTCGTGGCATTTGGTGCAGCTTATGGGTGAGAACTTCTCACTTTAATTCTTGTTTTCTATTTAAAAATACATACTAGGATGCAGACAGTGCTTAGCAGCACCTGACACCCGTTGTCCACAGACCAAGGACGATTTGTTTGATTTTGTTGTGTTATGAAAATTAATTGTGATGTGGAATGAATGAAAATATATATTCATGTGTTGAAATAAATTATTTATTGTTAAAAATATAATTTTTAACATGAATAAATAAATATTCATTTGCAAATCAGACGATTTGTTTATGTACACACCAATTTGATTGATATTGATTGGAACGATAAATTTTACACATCGCCCAACTGCACAAATAATATTCAGTGTTTTTTGATTTGAAACCCCACACGGGTGTTGGGATGATATTTGGCGTACACTAATCCCAATTATTTAGTTGTATGTCGACCGATTGGTCGACAGAGTCTATAAGTGTTAATTATTTATATTTAATGCTTATGCAGTTGTGTGGTGCACTTTGGATGATGGTTGATTATTTATCATTACTATTATATACATGTGTTGTATGGAATCCATATAATTAACATTATATGGTAATCGATTGGGCCTCATTCCAATTTGGAAAATAAAGAATATTATAAAATAAAGATTCATGTGTTGAATAGAATAAATAGTCATGTGTTGACGATACTCGTGTGTTGAGAATATTCATGTGTTGAAACTTATCCTGTGTTGAACGAAATATTTTAACAATAAAATTTACATCTTTATCATATATAAAATTAGAAACTAGATGGAAACTAGATAAGATGAGTGGTTTCCTGGGTATTGATCTGATGTTGGTTTCGGCCTTCAAGGTTAATACTTAGGGAATCATTCTCTTACTAATTTACAGTTGGAGTTTGATAAGAATTAAATGATAGAAATCATAATTTTATAAAATATATTAAATAACAAAAATAGTCATGTGTTGACAATACTCATGTGTTGAGAATATTCATGTGTTGAAAAGTATATATTCATGTGTTGAAGAAAATATTCATTTTTTGAATAGAATAACGAAGTTATTGAAATATATAAAGCCGTGTTTATTAGATTTACGCTATTTTGACGCGAACGATATTTATATCGATTATATTCATTTTTATAATGAATATAGAAAAGGAAGTGATTTCAAAATATAACGTTTTGATAACATTATCATTTATATATTAATGATATTGAATATTCAGTTTTGATTTAAAATTGAATATGAAGTTGAAATTGTTTCGAAAACGAATTTAAACCGAATTATAATATACGTTTAGAATAGAAATCGACGAAATATATATAATATATATACTATATATATATATAATGGCCTGAATAGAACGCGTCGCGCCATGGTAGTTCATGAATTTCAACCATTGACTTCGAATTGACGTTACGGGAGATCCGACCGTCAGGTTCTCCTGAAACCCGAACCTTTGGGTTCGTATCGAAAAGAGCTTTCCAATGAATATTAGAAATTTGAAATCTAATGGTTGGATTTGGAATTATGTCCAAATCAAATTTGGAAAAGGTCGCTATAAGTGCAGTTCGGTGGCCGTTATTGAAAACCGACTGTACGGGCCTTGATAAAATTATTGAAAATGTTAATAATTTGTGTAAAATCATAATATATGAATTGGAAAGAACCGGGATGAAAAATCCCATATTTAAAAAGGATAAAAATATGTTTTTATTGAAATGAACTAGTTATGAACTGGAATTATAATCCAATATTTTTGAATAAATAAATTGGATTTGAAATGGTTTTAAAAATAATCAGAATTTCCAATATACGAATTGAAAGGATTTGAATCGAAATTATCTTCAGAATATTTTGATGTTGGATTTCATGGTTAAACAAATATGGTTGTGGAAATTTGAGATATATATATATATATATATATATATATATATCGTTATTTCCAATACGATATTTGTTGGTTTCAGAATTTGATATTGAATATAAGCCGATATATTTTCTATTCAGAGCCTTGTATTTAATATCAAATTGGATTTTGGATTCGTCGTGAATGATGTCTTAAATAACACTGTTCTTGAACCCAGTTTAGAAAAGAATAAATCTTTTAATTAAGATTCAGCGAAATTGTCCAGTTAATCAGTATTTAATTGGAATTGAATTTAAATTGGTTTTTTTGGGTTTATCGTGAGCAGTGTTTTAAATAACACTGTTCTTTAACCCGATTAACAATGGAAAGTGATTTTGGGTTTATCGTGAACCTTGTTTTAGATGACATTGGTTCTTTAACCCAGTTAAAGACAGGATATTGATTTTTGGGAAGATTAAAACTAAGTGGAGTTTTAATGAATTTTTAATTAGATTGAAATGATTGAGAATGGAGTATCACCAGTTTTTCTCCAAAGCGATAGTTGAATCTTTAATTAGATTTGAACGTGAAATGGTAATTAATATTTACCGATAACACCGTGGTGTTAGATATGGAGTATTACCAGTTTTGCTCCATGGGATGAATAGGTTGGGATTGGGAAATAAAATAAATGATTACTTCGGTGTGGTTCGCTAATCCTGAGTAGTTTGGAAACCTTAACATGGTTTGAAATGATATCCAAAGGAAGATTAAAGAATAAATTTAGAAGAATTTATCTTTGATAAAATTAATGGGAACCTTTCCCTAAGAACTTGAATATTTGAATAAAAGAATATTCTGAAATGGAATGAGGGGTATGTTGTGTTTGTGTAACACTTGTTTATTATATACGTGGGTTATTCGGAAAGGTCGGGTTTATACCCATTCTGAATAACCGATTCGACGATAAGTCGAAGATGAAGACGATGGTTGAAGACCGGAGGTCTTCACGTCGTATGGATGATTATTAATGATCTTGATTGGGATGTACAACCAAGAAGAGGGAATCAGTTGGTGATCGTCCAGACGTACTTGGAGATCGATGGATATGCGAGGAATAAGGTTCCTCCGGTTTCGTTCAGACCCAGAACGAACTTGTAAATGGACCGTGTATCTGACATTGGATTTTATTCTTTGTGATTGATTTCTATTAAATATATATCTGTTGACGACGAAGAATTTATTCTCTTTCTTAACGTCCTTCTCAGAGACGTACGAGCTCAGAGGTTATATATTGATGGATATCAATCGCATGGCATGAATTGCCTATGTGGCAAGCCTAAGTGGCAAATGATTAAGGCTTCTATTGAAAAACAAAGTCTTGTGGTTGATGATCAAAGCACAACCTACGTGGAGCAGCTTTATGTATAGCGTTAATTCGCGAGCCTCACACCTCGGAATGAGTCAACGGGATAAGGACCATTGGGAGAACACGACGTTTCTTTCTAGCTATGGGTGATGTCAGTGACCTGCCAGCCCTGACATTTATATACTTTTTACCTGTGTGGTTGTTGGAATGCGAGGCGCCTCAGATATAGGTCTGATAGGACCGGGAAACGTGTGTTCAGGAATTGCCAATCATCAAAAGTATGAGAGGACATGCCCAACCGATTCCAAGGATCACTGTGTGTGGTCCTGAGACATTTGCTAGAGTGTCTCGAACGGAGAGTAGTTTGCCCCTTACCTTGACTCATGACGAAAATCCAATTTCCAATAAGATCTTTGCGGTTATAGTTGTAGAACTAGTATGACGACATGATATATGGTACCCATGCCGCCTATGATTGATACATTTATATTTGAAGTTGTTTTCTTCACTTTTAGTAATAATAAAAGATGAAATTTATCGTATCAAGCATTCTTTGGCTATTATAAGGTAAAACCCTATCCTCCGGCTTGCGTTGCATTGTGTGATGGGACCTGGGTCTTATAATAGCTTCATTTTTCTTTATTTAGCATCGCATTGTTTGTTTTATGCACTGGTATTCTTGGGGTGAAAACCCGTTCCGTGTTATACGGCGTGTTACCTTGATTTACCTAACTTTAAAATAAAGATTAATAACTGTTTTAGTTCTCGCACCAGTCACATGACTGACCTGGAGTTTATTGTTTTAACCTAAACTCTGGGTGCCCCTATTTTCCATACGGGCAGCTAGTAGTTTTTGTTTTGCAGATTTATATTCACAGGATCCTATTTACAGCTGGAATGATATTCGGTAAGCTCTGTATCCGTATATCTTCTTTCAGTTGTGTGTTGTATCATTTTTCCACTGCTATGTATTTAAATGTAATTTAAATCTCTGATATTTGTCAAATGTCTAATATTTATTCATACTCTGTATATTCTTGTATTCTAATAGAATTGTTGTAATAAGCAATGAAATGTTCTTCTGTTTGCGTTCTGATTCGTCTTTTCCTCAAAGCAATCTGTGCTTTCCTTCACGGGGAAGTTCGGGTCATTATACGATTGTTAATGAACGCCCATGACACCAGGTTTGGCGCGTTTGTGGTGTAAGACTGCCAGGAACCGCCCGACAGATCCAGCAACCACGAGCGCACGTCTAATGTGAGAGGTCAACGGCAAGAACTAGAGGCGTAACAGTTTATGACACAAGGTTAGGCGCGTTGTGGTATAAGTCTGCCCTGAACCGCCCGGAAAATCCAGCAGCCACGAACATACGTCTAATGTGAGAGGTCATACATCATTACGACATAATAAATAAATTAAGAAATGCTAACCATAATAAGACATGTGGGTGACATGGGAATGGTTAGAGGGTTAAGTGGGTGTTATAAATGACATGTAAAACATGACTAAGGTAGACTAAACCATAGTAAGACATGTGTAAGATATGGAAAATATGATAAAGGGGGTTAAGTGGGACACGGGTGACATGTGAAACAAAATTTAGATATGCTTAACCAGATGGGACCCGTGACGGTATCATAAGTTAATTGAATTGGGTAAAGTTTAAGTAACGGGTTAAGTAAATGGACGGGTTAAGTCAAATCTAAAATTAATGACAAGAAATGGGGAATGATAAATAACCTATTATGAATAAACTTGTATAAGACAAGAAAGGATGATAGGTGCAAATTATAACTTATGGGACAAGATAAGTTATAGGAAACGATAAGGAAGATGAGATAACTTATATGTAAAGATATACTTAAATTAAGTGGTTTGGGAAGGAGAAATGTGAAATAAAAAATGATATAAGTTATATGAATGGAAAAGAAGTAAATTAGAATCATATATGTTGGTTGGGTTGAGTAATTCTCTGGGTGCTTGTCTGATGTTGATTTCGGTCTTCGGGGCTGGTGTTTAGAGGGTTATTCTCCTAATCAGTATATATTTGGGATAAGGCATACTTAACTATGAATTAAGTGTAACATGTTGTTGTAACCCTAAAGGGGAATAATTTATGAAATTGGAAAATAACATGTTGTGGGCTTATTAATGGACTTAAGTGGGTTAAATATAAATTGAATTAATAAGCAAGGGTAATTTAGTGAATACGAAAAAAAGAAACTAACTATCAAACCTTAGTTAAGAGAACCAAGTAATAAACCTTAGTTAAGAAAACGAACGATTCGGGAAACTAAATAATAAACCTTAGTTAAGAGAACTAAGTAGTAAACCTTAGTCAAGAAAGCCAAGTAGAACACGAAGAGGAGCGAACGTCCATCTGATCATGAAGAAGGCTCCAACGAACTGGGTTACGAAGCACGCGGCTTTGAGGGGATGTGAGGGTACTCTTGGTATCCCTCTGAGAGTTTGCAGATGATCCTCCTGGGCTCATAGAGGTTAAGGTCTGCGTTAGAAGAACCAAGATTATGCCTTGGTTGCAATATAAGCAACCTAAAGGCTAGGATGAACCAGCGTGAGGCGGCGATATCTTGTTTAGCCCTGTGATAGCACGTCGTCATCTACCTACCATCTTGAGTCAATCGAGCACATGAAGAGGAAAGGCGGAGAACTCCAAAAGACCATATACTTGCTATCTAGTTATGGTGAGGTTGGCCAATAGGTTTGTGGTGGCAAAGAGGGCCTACGTACAGTTCTCATTCTTGATTTTCTTGGGTGTCTTTCATTAATTAAGGGAGGGGTCAAGTGGGACAATAGCCACACACAGATAAAAACAGACCTTAGCATCTGCGTCAGCAGATAACTTAAAGCTCCCGACCGAGTTCCGTGTTTCTTGATTAGCCCTGCCACAGGACTCGGGCCGCACATATAGAGGACATGTGCAACTAGACATCGATAACGATTCACGACACGTACGTGGGGAAAGTCTAGGAACATACATCGCTCTGGATAGTGTGTTCTAGACTAGGGGGCATCGTTCGATAGGTAGCATAATCCCTATTTGGACCTAGGTCGCGTAAACCCTGAATCTGAGAAGCGTTCAATAGGTAGCACTCGATAGTGAACCTTATACTAGATCTAGATGATACGCAGAATCTAGCAAGATCAAGAGTGACAGTCCAAACGATTTCGAGAATGGTGGCACTACACTAAATTAGTATAGATTTACATGATGAAGACCGTACGACATACGACAAGGGACTGTACAAATATATGGAAAGGATTAGATGAGTTGAGGATATCTACATATACGTTGTATTAGGTTAACCTACTAGCGGGACATGAGTATAGCTTAAAGAGCTAACGTTGTTAACAACCTAATAATCAAGAAAACGTAACTGAACGATATATGTAGGATTATACAAAAGTTTATTCTAAGTCCACTCACACAGTACTTATGTTCTGACCCCCTCCTCATTACATACTTCTAGGTTAGATTCATGACAGAGATGGTATAGCTTTGGATACTGGTTTAGCAGTATTGTTAATAAGGTAAAGAAATACTTGAATATTATACTTTATTTCCTTCCGCTGTGAGATGCTTTACGAGTTCTGACATGTTTCTTTATCTATGTCTTTTTTCGCAGGATACCAGAGCACCTAACTCGGGTTTCGATAGATTGGATTTTTGAAAAAAAATCGGTCTGTCGAAATCTGGGTTGTTACAATACTATTATAAGTGCATAGTGTATAAAACAACTGCAAATATAAATGTACCAATCTTAGATGGCATGGGTACCATATATCATGTCGTCAATACTAGGCTCCACAATAAAAACCGCAAATGTCACGTATTGGAAGTTGGATTTCCATATGTGAACCAAGGCAAGGGATCGTCCTTACCGCTTCGAGACGCTCTAGCCCGTGTCTCAGGTCAGAGCTCGAGGGACCTTTGGATCGTCAGGGTCGGTCCACACGGAGTGGATTAAAATGCCTGAACACTGCGTTTCCCGACCCTATGGGGCGTCAATCTGGTCTGTATAAAGACCATCCATCGGCTTTGTAGAGGCCGAAATAACAGAGGCGCCTCACTATCCATCATCCACATAAGTAAAACGTCAGGGCTTGCAAAACGCTGACACCACTCCTAGCTAGAAGGAAACGCATGCCCTCCCTGATGTCCTCTCCCGTTTCTGGTTCACACCGAGGTGTGAGGCTCACAAATTAACGCTACACAAAGCTATGCTATATTAAAGTCATACTTTGATCATCAACCACAAGACTCTGCTTTTCAACAGAAGCCTTGCTCATTTGCATCTCAGCATGCCAAACAGATATTCACGCTATGCAACCGATGTCTATCATCACATAAAATGAAATCCGATGTCAGACACACATCCATTTACAAGTTCGTTCTGGGTCTGAATGAAACCGGAGGCACCTTATTCCTCATCTCGTATGTCCAATACAGGATAGAGGTCCCTGCATATCCGGTCGATCACAAAGTACGTTTGGAATGATCACCGCTTATTACCTTGTCTTGGGTGTACAACCCAATCAAGACATCATTAATCATCCAAACGATGTGAAGACTTCCGGTCTTCAACCACCATCTTCATCCTCGACATATCATCGAATCATTTATTCAGAATGGGATAAACCCGGTCTTTCTGAATAACTCGCGTATATAATAAACAAGTGCTATAAAAACACAACATACGCCTCATTCCAATCCAGAATATTCCTTTGTTCAAATATTCTTATACTTTGGGAAAGGTTCCCATTAAGTTTATCAAAGATAAATTCTTTAAATTTATTCTTTAATCTTCCTTTGGATATCAATTCGAACCATTTTTTAGGTTTTCCAAACTAGTCGGGATTAGTGCACCTTACCAAAGTAATCATTTGTTTAATTTCCCAATCCCAACCTATTCATTCCATGAAGTAAAACTGGTAATACTTCATATTTAACACCACGGTGTTATCAGTAAAATTAATTACCATTTCATGTTCAAATCTAATTAAAGATTTAGATATCGCCTGGAGTAAAACTGTGGTACTCCATTCTCGATCATTTCTCGAATTTGATAATTTTAGTTATCATATTCAGCTTTTAATCTATTTAAAGATTCATTAAAACTCTATTTCAGTTTTAATTTCCAAAAATCATTACTTAATAATTATTCAAAGTTAAGAAATAAATCTTATCTTTAACTGGGTTAAAGAACAAATGTCATTTAAAACACAGTTCACGATAAATCCAAAATCACATTCCATTAATAATGAATTCTTCACGAAAAACAGATCAATATATATAATCGATATGAACTTCCATGTCCAACCGATACTATAAATGGAATAACGACAAAGCCTCTTAAATTCCATATATAGTAACGGCCTTCCTCCATAGAAGTCCACTTCGATTATTACCAAATTGAATTCCATTCCATTCCAATTTATTTTATTAAATTGGAAAAATTTACTTTGGAAAATTTCCTTTAAATCTTAACAAAAAATTTATAAATTCCAAATCACATTTCACTGTAAATTGGGTTAAAGAACGAATGTCGTTAAAAACACAGTTCACGAAAAACCTAATTCACATTCCATTTTATTCCATTTATTAAATATAATTAGAAATTCTGACATTCTTTATTAAAAGATTTATTCTCTTCACATGGGGTTCAAGAACAGTGTTACTGATGACACCGTTCACGACAAAACCAAAATCCCATTTGGTATTAAATATAAGGCTCTGAATAGAAAATATATCAGCTTATATTCAATATCAAATACTACAACCAACAAATATCGTATTAGAAATAACGATATCAATATACCTTTCAAATTTCCATAACAATATCTGTATAATCACGAAATCCAACATCAAAATATTCCGAAGACAATTTCGATTCAAATCCATTCCAATTCATATATTGGAACCATTTCAAAAATCCAATTTATTTTATTTAAAAATTATTGGATTTCAAATCAAGTTAAGAACTATTTCATTTGGATTAAAAAATAATTTTTATCTTTTAAAATATGGAATTTCTCATCCCAATTCTTTCCAAATCATTTCTTATGATTTTACACAAATTATAAATATTTTTAATAATTTTATCAAGGCTTGTACAGCCGATTTCCATAAATGGTTATCGAACTGCACTTACAACGACTTTTCCCAAATTTGATTTGGACATGATTCCAAATCCAACCGTTAGATTTCAAATCTCTCATATTCGTTAGAAAGCTCTTTTCGATACGAACCCAACGGTCCCGATTTTAGAAAATCCGATGGTCGGATCTCCCGTAATGTCCATTCGAAGTCAATGGTCGAAATTTGCGAACCGCCGCGGCACAACGCGTTCTATTCAGGCCATTATATATATAATATATTATATATATTTCGTTTATTTCCATTTAAAACGTATTTTATAAATCGTTTTAAATTCGTTTTCAAAACGATTTCAACTTCATATTCAATTTTAAATCAAAATTGAATATTCCATATCATTACTATTTTAATGATAGTATTTTCAAAACATTAGATTTTGAAATCTCTTCCTTTTCTATATTCATTATAAAAATGAATAAAATCGATATAAATATCGTTCACGTCCAAATGGCATCAATCTAATCAACACAGCTTTATATATTTAAATATTTTCGTGTCCATCCCAAATCGGACATCAAAATCAGATTTTGATCTTTTACTGAATATTATTTTAAAATATTCATTATTTTAAAATATTCGTTATTTTTAAAATATTCATTATTTTTAAAATATTCATTCTTTCTGAACCGGAATCAAACACAGTCAAATACCATATAATTTGATTTATATGGATCCCATACAACACATGTATACAACAACCATGATAAACAATCAACCATCATCCAGAGTGCATGCTACACTGTATAAGCATTAAATATAAATATTTAACGCTTACAACAGCCTGTCAATCAATCGATCAACATACAGCTAATTATTGGGACTAGTGTATGCCATATATCATCCCAATACCCGTGTGGGGTTTCAAACAACAAACACAGATTTATTTGTGCAGTTGGGCGATGTGTAAAATTTATCATCCCAATCAATATCAGTCAAATGTATGTACATAAACAAATCATCCAATTTGTTTATGAATATTTATTTTATTTATATACACGTTAAAAATTATATTTTTAACTATAAAATGTTTTATTTCAACACAAGAATATTTTATTTATTCCATTCCACATCACACAATCAAATTTCACAACACAATCAAACAAACAAACAAGTCGTCCATAGTCTGTGGACGACGGGTGTCGGGTGCTGCTAAGCACCGTTTGCATCGTAGTATATATTTTAACTAGAAAATAAAATTAAAGTGAGAAGTTCTCACCTTTGGGTTCTACTCGGTCATTCTTTATTTCTGAATGGTTCGGATTTTGTTTTGATTTCAATCCATTCCATCGCACTTCTTTTTCCGCTGTTCATAGTAAAAATCACATTTTTATTTCAATGCTAAAGATTATATTTTTACTTCGCTAAAAATTATATTTTTACTTTACTAAAAAATATATTTTTACTTCAAAACCATACGTGTAAAATCGCATCTTTAACACGATGTTTACATTATAAAGATAATATTTTTATTTCAATATTCATACAATAAAAATCATATTTTTATTATCCCTATAATATAAAAATCATATTTTTATTATCTCTATAATATAAAAATCATGTTTTTATTATCTATATATTATAAAAATCATATTTTTAATATGCTACTAATATAAAAATCATATTTTTATTATCTCTATAATATAAAAATCATATTTTAAATATGCTACTCCACAATAAAGATCTTACCTTTTTATTTAAGAAAATCAAACCCTTTTACCTATAAAAATAAACTCTTTTGCAAATAAAAATCCAACCCTTTTCATGTAAAAATCAACTAATCTCCTTATATATAAAAATAAAAACCGAATTTAAAACAATGTATTTAAATTAAAACTGAATTTAAAATAAATTAAAAAGGCGCTCACTGTTTTCGATGTTGACTGTGGAGGGGGGGTCTTCTTCGGACGAAGGTAGTACGGGGACGGAGGTGCAAGGCGGCAGCAGCCTCTGCGATGGCTGGAGGCGGAATGAGGGGGCTTCCCCTTGGGTGGCGCGCTCGACGGTGGAAGAGGCGAGGTGGGCTGCGACCTCCAGGAGCGGCTCCGTCGAAGTCGTTCTTCCTTCTTTTTTTATTTAAATCGATTTGGATCTGAGTGTGGAGAGAGAAGAGGGGTGAGGTTTTTATAATAATATATAATTTAATTATTTAATTTAATTTAATTATCCATTATAGTTGACTTTCGATTCATCCTCCAAATGAAACCCAACGACTATCGCCCCTAGCCAATTACCCCCATTTCGAACACAATGGGATATGTTTCGTAAGTTGATTCGGCTATTTCGATCAATTTCCATTTAAATTAACATTTAAATTATTATTGAATTTTAAACGTACATTTCAATTTACTGGGGTCACATACGGATCCTAAAAATTGCAGAAAAGTTATTTCTAGCTTCGTATTGATGACACGATCCTAACAAAATTGATTTCGTCAAATTTGGAGACCGTTTGAAAAATGGCCATTTTCTGGTTGATCCAAATTGACTAAAACTGTCAAAACACATTTTCTTTTGCCATGCTCACATATTGATTCAGAAAATT
Source organism: Allium sativum (assembly GCA_030737875.1). NCBI lineage: Eukaryota > Viridiplantae > Streptophyta > Magnoliopsida > Asparagales > Amaryllidaceae > Allium > Allium sativum. Next base: position 43,673,215 of record CM060918.1, on the reverse strand, counting down.
ATGAATTTTGGAATCTAGAAATAAATTGACATCCCGGACCCAACAAAAGTGGTTTCATCAAAAATGGAGGTCATTTGCAAAATTTCCATTTTAAAGGGCTATATATTTCCATAGTGACTATTCTGAATTTTCAACTAGACGAAACTTTTTATTCCCGCTATGAAATTTCAATTTTTTTGGATTCGTTGGAAAGATATTTTCAAATAGATTCTAATATTTTTGGTTTCACTAAAATCCGGTTTATTTTGTGTCTTGTACATTCGTTTGAAGTTTGAAATCGAATTTTCAAACTACCGCGCCATTTCCATTTCCTTTTATAATTAAAAAAAATATTTATATTCTAACATCGATTCAAATAACTATATACATTCTAATTCTATTTAAAATAAATTTTTCGTCATTATTATTTAAAATAAATCATTTAAATATTCAAAATTCGTTAAAATTGCCAAAATAAAAAATTTAATTTGGTTCTGATTTTCAGGGTTGTTACATGATGTGAAGACCGTTTTATTGCTTGGTGACTTGGATGAAACCATTTACATGAAGCAGCCAGAAGGATTTATTGTAGATGGAAAGTCAGATTGGGTATGCAAGTTGAAGAAATCTCTTTATGATCTAAAACAGTCTCCTAGACAATGGTACAAATGGTTTGATTCTTTTATGCTTTCACATGGTTTTAATCGTAGTACTAAAGATGCATGTGTTTATTTTAAGCATTTAGAGAATAATAATTGGGTGTATTTACTTTTTTATGTGGATGATATGTTGATTACTTCCAAGGATAAAGCTGAAATTGATCCGTTGAAATTAAAAGCGGAATTTGAAATGAAAGACCTTGGAAAAGCAAAGAAATTTTTTGGGATGGAAATCCAAAGATATAGAAAACTTGGACTTTTGAGACTTACTCAAAAGGAATATATTCAAAAGGTGCTTGCTCGGTTTAGCATGGATGGTGCAAAGGCTATCAGTACACTCATGCCTTTGCGTATACAGCTTTCTAATCAAGGCTCTCCGATCTCAGAAAAGGACAAGGCCTATATGAAGAAGGTGCTTTATGCTAGTGCAGTAGGTAGCTTGATGTATGCTATGGTGTGCACTAGACCTGGCATTGCTCAAGCTATTGGATTAGTTAGTAGATATACCGGAAATCCGGGAAAATTGCATTGGGAGGCAGTGAAGTACATTTTTAGATATCTTAGAGGAACATCAGATTACGGGCATATTTTTGCGGTAGAAATAAGGATTTCAACTTGGTTGGATTATGTGATTCAGACTATGCCGGAGATAGAGATAGAGGGAAGTCAACCTCAGGCTATGTGCTCACACTTGAAGGAACAACTATTAGTTGGAGAGAGAGGTTGCAGACTATAGGTGTTTTGTCTACTACAGAGGCAGAGTTGATAGCTGCAGTTGGGGCAGCTAAGGAGGCACTTTATTTGAAGAAGTTATTGTGTGATTTGGGCTTCATGCAAGATGCTTGTTTGGTGAATTGTGACAGTCAAAATGCAATTCATTTAGCTAAAAATCGGGCTTTCAGTTCTAGAACAGAGAATATAGAGGTAAGAGAGTCTTTCCTTATCTCTATGAATAAGGAGAAGTTAGTTCGTCTTCAGAAGATTCACACAAATGAAAATGCAGCAGACATGTTTACGAAGGCATTACCTGCTACTAAGTTAGAGCATTCCTCGAACTTGATTCACTTGATGAAGTGCTAGGTACCACATGGCAGCACAATGGGGAAGAGAGTGACTTGGTTGAAGTCAAGAGATGATATAGTATTCTTCTTATATAAAGAGATAGGAGTTGGTTGCACAATGTCTACCTTGTTTTTGAATGCTTCCAACACTTTGTTGGTGGGCGGTGGACTTGTTGGAGTTCATTGACAAAGTGCCATGAGGGGTGGCTTTTACAGGAACTCATTGTGAAGCATTCACATTGGAGTCTCTAGGTTGCATGAGATATTGTATCAAGGTGGAGATTATTGGAATTTGGTGATACAATATTTCCAAATATCAATTAGATTTTTGGAGATATTCGTGGTGATTTCATTACTTGTTTTGTGCAAGAAATGAATGGAAAGAAATGGAAGGAATATTAATGAATAGGGGATATTAGAGGTATTCGCCATCTAATTTGTTGCCATGTTTCATGAAAAAGAAACAGAAAGAAATTAAAATTCGAAAAGGGATTGATTGATGGAGAAAATAGAAAGTTATCAATCAATCAATCATATGACAATCAAATTAATGGGAATATTAGCCTTCCATGATTTGATTTATTTACATAAATCAAATTAATTCATCCCCAAGAAACGTTTTCTCTATATAAATAAAGGCAAAAAGGATGTTATGATATGATATGTGAGAACATTTGCATTCTTCATTTTCTTTTGCTCTACTTTAAAAACTTTGTAATCTCTTGAATATTAAAAAAAATCTCTTCCCCATTGAAGTGGGCGTACACTATCTCGCGATAGTGGAACCACTATAAATTTGAGTGTTCTCTGTTGCCTTTATTTTTTTTCTGTGATCTGAGATTGATATTCATTTCAAGCTGTTTGTTCTATCACATCATTGCAAGGTCCTGTTGAGGTTTTTCCACTTAAAGGGATTAATCACCCCTTACACACGTTTCAATATGCGCTTCAAAAATTAAAAACAAAAATATACATAGGGAAGATGATACGATGTAGCGGTTGGTGCGGACAATTTGGCTGATCGATCTTCTTCCTTGGCATCTTTTTCTTTTTGATTTGTTTTTGTTCCATTCTTCCTGAATGACTCTTCTACTCTATCCCTCTACATTGATTAGTAAAATGATATTAAGGACTATGTTATGAACAAATAAACAAATTAGCCGTATGTAGAACTTACCAGTAATTTTTCTTGCTTGTAGTTTGATTTTGTATTTGCAGTTGATCTCATAGGTCTCAAAGAATCATAGTGCTTGCATTCCATGGTTGTGTACTCAAGGGTTATTAAAGTCCGGTGTAGATCTTTGTGCTTTGAAAAAAATAGAGTGTTTGAAAATTTATCGTTGACAATTTCTTCGATCTTTGGGATGATAAGATGCTTTATAATGTTGTCAAAATTATCTATTAATGCTTTCTAATGAAATAAAATTTGACTGTTTTATTTTGTAAGTTTATAAATAGTTTTATGTGTCCTAATGAAAATATATAAAAAAATCTTACTGCAATAGTTGTTGTGAAATATTATTTGTGATCGGTTTTGTTTAGCTTCTGCAATAACCAGTCTATCACCTGTAGTTTAAAAAATAGAAAACATTTTATTTTAATTAGTAGACTACATATTGCAATATGACACTGCAAAGAAATATCCTATTTTATCATATTATGATTCCAATATGATATTGCGAAGGTTGTGCTGTATTGTGGCTGGAATGCAAAAAATCTATCACATTTATTACCGAAGTTGTTTGGATCCTGGCTTTCAGCTATTTTAAAGCATTCTTGAAGACTTTGGCTATATCAACTGTGTAGTATCATATTCCTCTTTCTTTCGTACTTTCTAGCTATTATTTTCAAATTCTAATTATAGTTGTAGCAATTTCTTTCAAACCATCAGGGCTGATGTGTTCGAGCATTGATATTTTACTTAGCAATATAGTTATCATACACAATCATATTACTTAATTTCTTGATCACATAAGCGCATGATTACAAGTTTTTGAAGCCAATATTGCTATTCAGTTACTTCTTTATAAATTTCCTGACAATAATACATTCATGTACTCAACAATTTATTTGTACTTATCCCAATAATAATACATAACATACATGTACTCATAATAAATATCTCCACAATACGCATACTTGATTAGTGCATGGTGATGTGAAAGAAACATTAAAATAAGAAACGTAAATTTAAATCTCAATATAGTAGTGTTATTGTTGGGTCTGGCCTCTTTTTTCCTACATACTATTATTTTGTAGTTGAAAAATATTACCTGACCTGTAACGACCCGCCATTTTGACCGTGCCGAATCGACAAAACAGGTCAATTCGAAATGTCCAAAACAACAGATTGTTATTAGCTTCTGAGGTAAATAGAATAAATCACAGAATCACAGATCAAAGACACGGATACAGTGCAATATAATATCTCGCAACAGAAAATTTAAAATACAATAGTAGTTCATGAAGCTACTAAATAAATTTTACATCCGAGTTTACATAAATAATACAACGGAAGTCTAATACAATGAATTCTTGATACTCAATAACAGTATGAAACAAAGACGACAAGAATAACTGAAACTGGATCAACAAAATAGGTAAACACAGGTGAGTGAACCCAATATAAACTGCAACTCCAAGGATGAATCTCGAAACTGGAATACTTGATCTGACCTGAGCAATAATGCAAAACAAAACAACTTGGATTAGGACTAACATTCTCATGGAAGTAAATCAACTCAAATGAAATGTTCGATGAAATGCAATCAGTAACTTAAAGGATGTTTGGGATCACATCCTCTAAGGATCCATCAAAATAATACTATAGCGTATTATACAGTAGTGTCTATCAGTAAAGTAAATATCAAAATAGCGTAAGCGAGATTACCATGACTACCCTTACACCTTTATATATTCCTATAGTATATACAGTTGCGTAATTCCTCCATAAACCGGAGATTTATCAGAGGGCACTCCATATAAAATGGTACAAAACAAAGTCGTAGTGGGATCGTATAAGGCATGTGACATAGCACGCATGGAATGCTAGGTTGGATTCATCGTTTGCAAAGCCGGACTAGTGGTAACGCATAGTAGCTAATACCGCCCACCTCAATACACACTTCCATAAGCAAAAGGGCCCAAATCAAATCTCAATAGTAATAGGATAATATCGAAGAAGTGTGCTCGATAAGAGGTACGACCTCACTTGGTCCATGCATAGCTCTTGTTTTAGCCACATCAAGCAAACTCAAGGTAGTCAGGGTCTCGTAATTAATATGAAATAAAATAAAATGGATTCGTTCACCAAATCATCACCTTCATTCTGGAACTCCACAACGTATACAGTTGTTAAAGTGGCTTTCGGTACTGGCAGAGAGTATGACAATAGTCGATCTCGGTCTCTTTAACGACTAATCGTTTACATTTTTCACACCATGGCCATTATTTTATAAATCATGTATAAAATAGTTTATACGAAATCTCATATTCGAATTTGAATTCAATATTAAATATCCAACTTCGAGTATATTCAATTTTTCAAACAACGCATTTAAATTGCTTAATGACATCTATTTCGAAAATATTCACATAACTACTTTCAATTCAAAATGACTTACATTAAAACCTATCTTAAAGGTCACAGTTATCGTTTAAATCAAAACAAAAATATTTAACTTCGAAAATACTTCGGTTTGATTTATATTCGCAAAAATCTAAGTTTAGAACAATTCGAATTATTTGACTTTTACCTTTATAGGAAACTCTCAAGTCGATTCATAAAATTCAACCATTTAGTTCGAGACCAATATAGACGATTCAGATCCAAAAGCTTACATTTTCAATTTAATGAATCGTATCGTGTATTGAAATTTAAATCATACAATTCGAAGTCGAAATCTTATATCTCGGTTTAAACTAAAACATACCATTTTATAACTCAAGTCAACCATTCAAATTCATTCAAATAAAAGCCTTATATTTAATTCAAACGATTTATACGATTCAAACCATTCTTATGAATTCGATTTAGCAAATTTCTAAATTCAAACCAAACAATTCATATAACTAATTCCATAAAATTTATCGTATTCATTCTATGACAATTTTTATATTCAGAACTAAACGCAATTCAAGATCGTTTCTTATAAAGGTTCAAAACCAAGTTTAAATTCGTATTCAGTTGATTTACAATCAAATGCATTTCTTAAAATTGGAAATTCAATTTCAAAACAAATTCAAAATTCAAGTTCATCTCTCAAAGTTCAAACCAATTCGAATTCATTTCATTTTTACCTAATTCAAATTCATTTTTAATAAAAGTTCGTGTCAGTTCGAATTTATAAATTAATAGGAGTTCATTCGTTATTCAAATATCGTTATATAAATTTACATCTTTAAACTTCGGATTTAAATCACGAAATCTAACTTATACATCTTGACTTTATTATTATAGTTTATAAAATATATATAAGAAAATAAATTTTGAAACTATATATGTATATATATAAGTTTATAAAATTCCAAAATTAATTCGAATATAAATTGTAAACCTATATAAGTTTAAAATAATATAAAAATAGATTTAAAGAAGTATTTATAATAATATAAAAATGTTAAAATACTTTATAGGAATAAATTATATGGTTTGAAATAAATAAACTTATAAGTAAAATCTTAAATAAGTATTTAAATCTATATTTACTCATATACTCATTTTAGAACATATAATTTAAAATCTACAAATTAATTTAAATTTAAAATCTTTAAAATATAATATAAAATATTAAGTAATTATTTAAAAAATCAATTTTTCCAAATTATTTTACTTTGAAAACATGACAAACGGTGTCCGTATATAATTTTCTACCCTATGATCAAGTGATACGGATATTTATCATTTCAACCCACAATTTATAAATTTCTACGAGTCTACCAAATCAACCCGCGATCCCAAATTTAGTAAAAATCGTTCAGGTCTATCATTTCAACCCATAACGATTTTTCCCTATTCTAATGTCTGTTTGGGTATGTATCATTTCAACCCTTAGTGAATTTTCCTAAACTAGAGGAAATCAACAACCTAGCAAATCATTATATAGCATCGATCACGTCCTATAATCAGTGCACCTAAGTGTCATATAAAGGTCGTGTCATATATGAAAGTGTACATATTAAACAACGATTTCTACGAGCGATTCTATACATTTCATAACAGTTCAAACAATTGATCTAACATCCATGAAATAAATGTGAGTCCGGTGTGAGATAAACTCAACTTTCGTGGCGCAAAACGAAGACAACCGATGTAATTTGACACCGAGTTGAGAAGAAAACTTTCAAGAACTATTCAAAACGGATTCATCATGCTATCACTCAATATATATTTTATTTTCACAAGAGGAATCTAGGGAATTTTTAAATGGATCGGTACAACTATTGGTTAGGGATGGTATGGATATTTGGTTTCGGAAATGGGTTTCGAACTCAACACTAAATTTAATTTAAAATAACCCAACAAATATTTATAAAATAATATATATATCCCTATATATAAACTAACGTTAAAACTTATAAATATATATATTCTGAAACACGTCGCACACCCTAAATATTTACATATATATACAATTTACGTGTATATATATATACAATTTTCATATAGATAAAAACATTTAAACTAATACATATATATATATATACAATATTTTCCAAAACAAATAAAATTTCAAAACAAAAACTTCAACAAACACATCTCTCAACACCACTCCTCAACCCTCACGCCACTATATGCACACATAGGAAACAACTCCCACTCACGCAACAACAGGAAGAAAACACACACAAAACAACTCACGCAAAACACATAGGAAAATAACTTTATATATATATATATAATATTTCTAAGTCACTTTTTACAGCACAAACAATTCTATACACGTATAACACCACATAACACACACGGTACGCAACACTATTTACGCATGGACACATCAACACATACATTACATACTGCACATTAAAAAATCACATAAAAACACACTCTCATGCACCCAATCTCACACACACCTCATTCACGCCACGGAGGGAAGTCGAGGCGAAGTGTAGCAGGGGTAAGCGGAACAGGTCAGGCGATTGGTAGGAGGGCTGAGCTCGAGTGCGCCGATGGGAGTCTCGGTCGGAGAGATGTGCGGATCCGAGGAAGGTGGATTGATGGAAAACTGGAGCGAGTGGATTTGCAGTTTCAGGTCTGGGGGGTCGACGCGGCTTTGATGGGGTGGTTCGGTCTTGCTGGTGGCGGAGCTCGGATTTGGTGAGGAGCTTGGAGAGGTACAAGGAGGCAAGATGGAGGTTCAGGGGAGGCGAAGGAAAGCAAGGCAGGGATGCTGACATGGGGACACAGTTGGACGGAGTAGGAAATCATGGTGGCGGATAGAAGAAGAAGGTGATCGGTGAGAGCGGGGTTTGACGGCGGAGCTTGGTAACTGGAAGCATGGTGGGTTTCGGCGGTGGAGGGAAAATCACGAGGGGTAGGAGAGCTACGGTTTTAGGAGAGAGGTGGGATGGAAAAACTTTGTGCTTTTTGAGGTATTATAAAGGCATATTTTTTTTCTTCATGAGGCAACAGCTTTGTGCTTTTCTTTAACCACGAAAATAGCTTGGGGATAGGACAGAACGAGGATAGACTCAAATGTGGCTATTCGGATTTGAGCAATTCGTTGGTACCAATGTTAAAAACAACCAAAGGAAGGAATGAGTTTTCAAATTTAAAAGGATACAAATGGTTTTAAAAATAAAATATAAATTGATCGGACATTTACCTTTAAAATGAACAGCTTTAAATTAAAACAAGAACGAACAAAATTTTTGAAATGGAACAGACAGTTCAATGCGAACGGAACAAATGTTCTATTTTTGAACAGTCGGAAACATAAAATATTTTGAAATTAAATTAACGATAAATTTTGTTAATTATTGGAAACAAAATATATAACGATACGAGTTTAAATATTTCAATTAAAAATAAATTTCAAATCCAAATAAACGAACTCGACAGAATAAACTAAATAAATAAAACATGAAATAGAAAATATTGATTTGCATTACTTAAATATATTTATATCAAAACTAATTCATTCGTTTATAATAAGTTTAGTTTTAAATCAAATATCAAAATAATTATTTTATTAAAACTGCAAACAAATAAAATAAATAAAACCAAATTAAAATTAAATCATTAAATAATTATACTTTAAAATTTTGGGGTTGTTACAGTCTCCCCTACTCAAACATTTTCATCCTCGAAAAGGAACGAGGTAGGAAAATAGTAATTAAATAATTTATACATCTAAACCAATGGTTTAGATCAATTTTCATGCCTATTTGTAATCTGAAATAAATATTTAAATCAGAAATTTATAATATTTTTGAACATTTCAACATAGTTTAGGTATTCACTCGACATCTTGATTGGCAATATATACTTATCCCACTTTCGAAACCTGAAAATTGATATTGATGATGCCGCGATCATCACTAGAATCATTTTCAGGCGACTAGAGTGTGACTCTATATCTATCGAGTACATATAAGATTTAACATATACATTGACCAGACGTATACCCAAATCACTAGGTATTCGATAGGCCAACTTTAACGTCCAGTAATACTCAAAACATCTTTATATATTTAAACAGGATATATACCAAATTCGAAATCATATATTATAAATAATATATTTCAAATCATTAAAATTTCAAGTAAGGGAAAATACTCCCCCACTCATTTATCTATTAAAATTCAACTCGGTTCTTAGTAAATAAACGAACGATATTATTATTAAATCAAATACATATCAATATTATTATATATTATACCAAAATAATTTCAAATACATATTATCAATATTCAAACCTATAAAAGTAGTTTAATTTCATAAGTTAACATACATATACATATATATATATATATACACACACATCAAAAAATAAAATCTTTATAAACTAATTTGAGTTTATAAATTCCTATATATATATATACATACAAACATATCATTATAGATTTAAACTACTATAAAATCATTTTCTTACAAAGTCTACATATTTAAAACTTATATAAAATATAAACATCAAATCCTTTCAAAATATTATTATTATCAAAGAAAAATATTATTTTCAAATTTATATCTTCCAAAAATATATATCAGAATTTCAAAAAATATCAAGAGAATTATAATATGTATTCAAACTAATATTTAGATAGGAATGAAATCGCTGGAATATTTATATTCCTCTTTCTACTTCTTACCATGTTATGGGAAAAATAAGTTATAGAATTCGAGTTGAAAGCTGAATGAATGAAAGATCCAAATCAAAGAGGACCTACAAGGGAAGATGGATTCAAACGGAAAGGAAATTTCAGGAAAGATTTAAATATTAACAAAATTTTATATTCGAAAATATTTGTTTTAAAACATTTAAACCATTTTAAAACAATTTATACTTTCAAAATGCGCTCTCTCTCTCAAGAAGGATTCTGCGACTGATTCCACTCATTCTAGAGTATCACTACCCTATCTCTAATGAGCTTTTTACCCCATAAGCTAAAGCTTTGATAAACCAAAACTCTGATACCAACTGTAATGACCCGTCATTTTGACCGTGCCGAATCGACAAAACATGTTAACTCGAAACGTCCAAAACAACAGATTGTTATTAGCTTCTGAGGTAAATAGAATAAATCACATAATCAGAGATCACAGAAACAAATACAGTGCAATATAATATCTTGCAACGGAAAACTTAAAATACAATAGTAGTTCATGAAGCTACTAAAAAAATTTACATCAGAGTTTACATAAATAATACAGCGAAAGTCTAATACAATGAATTTCTGACACTTAATAACAGTATGAAATAGAGACGACAAGAATAACTGAAACTGGATCAACAAAATAGGTAGACACAGGTGAGTGAACTCAATATAAGCTCCAACTCCAAGGATGAATCTCGAAACTGGAATACTTGATCTGACCCGCGTAGTAATGCAAAACAAAACAACTCGAATTAGGACTAACATTCTCACGGAAGAAAATCAACTCAAATGAAATGTTCGATGAAATGCAATCAATAACTTAAAGGATGTTTGGGATCACCATCCTCTAAGGATCCGTCAAACTAATACTATGTAGTATAATACGCTATATACAGTAGTGTCTATTAGTAAAGTAAAATATCAAAATAGCGTAAGCGGGATTACCATGATTACCCTTACACCTTTATATATTCCCATAGTATATACAGTTGCGTAATTCCTCCGTAAACTGGATGTTGATCAGAGGGCACTCCATATAAAATGGTACAAAGCAAAGTCGTAGTGGGATCGTATAAGGCATGTGACAAGGCATGCAAGGAATGCTAGGTTAGATTCACCGTTTGCAGAGCCGGACTGGTGGTAACACATAGTAGGTACTACCGCCCACCTTGATACACACTTCCATAATAAAAAGGGCCCGAATCGAATCTCAACAGTAATAGAATAATATCGAAGAAGTGTGCTCGATAAGAGGTACGACCTCACTTGGTCCATGCATAGCTCTTGTTTTAGCCACATCAAGCAGACACAAGGTAGTCAGGGTCTTGTAATTAATATGAAATAAAATAAAATGGAGTTGTTCGCCAAATCAACACCTTCATTCTGGAACTCCACAACGTACACAGTTGTTAAAGTGGCTTTTGTTATTGGCATATAGTATGACAATAGCCGATCCCGGTCTCTTTAACAACTAATCGTTTACATTTTTCACACCATAGCCATTATTTTATAAATCATGTATAAAATAGTTTATACGAAATCTCATATTCGAATTTGAATTCAATATTAAATATCCAACTTCGAATATATTCAATTTTTCAAACAACTCATTTATATTGCTTAATCACATCTATTTCGAAAATATTCACATAACTACTTTCAATTCAAAATGACTTACATTAAAACATATCTAAAAGGTCATAGTTATTGTTTAAATCAAAACAAAAATATTTAACTTCGAGAATACTTCGGTTTGATTTATATTCGCAAAAATCTAAGTCCAAAACAATTTGAGTTATTCGACTTTTACCTTTGTAGGAAACTCTCAAGTCGATTCATAAAATTCAACCATTTAGTTCGAGACCAATATAGACGATTCAAATCCAAAAGCTTACATTTTCAATTTAATGAATCGTATCGTGTATTGAAATTTAAGTCATACAATTCGAAATCGAAATCTTATGTCCCGGTTTAAACTAAAACATACCATTTTATAACTCAAGTCAAACCATTCAAATAAAAGCCTTATATTTAATTCAAACGATTTATACGATTCAAACCATTCTTATGAATTCTATTTAACAAATTTCTAAATTCAAACTAAATGATTCATATAACTGATTCCATAAAATTTATCGTATTCATTCTATGTCAATTTTTATATTAAAAACTAACTGCAATTCAAGATCGTTTCTTATAAAAGTTCAAAACCAAATTCAAATTCGTATTCAGTTGATTTACAATCAAATTCATTTCTTAAATTTGGAAATTCAGTATCAAAACAAATTCAAGTTCATCTCTCAAAGTTCAAACCAATCCGAATTCAAATTCATTTCATTTTTACCTAATTCAAATTCATTTTTAATAATAGTTCGTATCAATTCGAATTTATAACTTAATAGGAGTTCATTAGTTATTCAGATATCATTATATAAATTTACATCTTTAAACTTCGAATTTAAATCGCGAAATCTAACTTATACATCTTGACTTTATTATTAAAGTTTATAATATATATATATATAAGAAAATAAATTTTGGAAATAGATATGTATATATATAAGTTTATAAAATTCTAAAATTAATTTTAATATAGATTATAAACATATATAAGCTTAAAATAATATAAAAATAGATGTTAGGACCCGAAATCCCCCTTACGGGATATCGCAGATTGTACTGAGGACAATACGAATCAGAACACAAACAGAAGAACATTTCATTATATATTACAACAATTACATCAGAATACAAGAATATACAGAGTATGAATAAATAATATACATCACAAAATATCAGAGATTACAGTACATTACATAGTAGCGGAAAAATAATACAATACACAACTGAAAGAGATATACGGATACAGAGCTTTTCGGATATCATCCCAGCTGTAAACCAGGTTCCTGTGAATATAAATCTGCAAAACCAAAACTACTAGCTGCCCGTGTCAAAATAAGGGCACCCAGAGTTTAAGTTAAAACAATCAACTCGAGGTCAGTCATGTGACTGGTGTGAGAACTAAAACAGTTATTAATCTTTATTTTAAAGTTAGGTAAATCAAGGGACCATGCCGTATAACACGGAACGGGTTTCCTTCCAAGAATACCAATGCATAAAACAATAGTGCAATGCTAAAATAAAGAACAATGAAGCTATTATAAGACCCAGGTCCCATCACACAATGCAACACAAGCCGGAGGATAAGGTTTTATCTTATAATAGCCAAAGAATGCTTGATACGCTAAATTTCATCTTTTATTATTACTATAAGTGTATAGTGTCAAAACAATTTCAATCATAAGTATCAATCATAGATGGCATAAGTGCCCCATACCACTTTGTCGCCATATATAGGTTTACAAATAAAACCGCAAAATGTCATATTGGAAGTTGGTTTTCCATCTATGAACCGAGGCAAGGGATCGTCCTCACCGCTTCGAGACGCTCTAGCCGGTGTCTCAGGCAAGTACTCAGTCAAGCCTTGGATCGTCAGGGCCGGTCCACCGATGTGGATTAAAATGCCTGAACACTGCGTTTCCCTACCCTATGGGGTGTCAATAAGTCCACTGACTCCATCGGCTCCACATAGTCACTGATATATCCGAGACGCCTCGCAATTCAACAACCACATAAGTCAAACTCGTCGGGGTGTGTAAAACCACTGACGCCACTTCTAGCTAGAAAGAAACGCATGTCCTCCCTGAGGTCCTTCTCCCCTTTATGGTTTACATCAGGGTGTGAGGTTCGCGAATTAACGCTACACAAAGTTGTGCCACACAGGCTGTGCTTTGATCATCAACCACAAGACTCTGCTTTTCAACAGAAGCCTTGATCATTTGCATCTTAGCATGCCACACAGGCATACCACTCCATGCAACCGATATCTATCAATCACACAGAATGATATCCAATGTCAGACACACAATCCATTTACAAGTCTGTTCTGGGTCTGAACGAAACCGGAGGCACCTTGTACCTCGCATATCCATCGATCTCCAAGTACGTCTGGACGATCACTAACTAATTCCCCCCTCTTGGGGGTACGTCCCAATCAAGATCATCAGTAATTATCCAAATGACGTGAAGACCTCCGGTCTTCGACCACCGTCTTCATCCTCGACACATTGTCGAATCAGTTATTCAGAATGGGATAAACCCGGTCTTTCTGAATTACCCGCGTATATAATAAACAAGTGTTACACAAAAACAACATACGCCTCATTCCAATTCAGAATATTCTTTTGTTTAAACAATCTTACACTTTGGGAAAGATTCCCATTAATTTTATCAAAGATAAATTCTTTAAATTTATTCTTTAATCTTCTTTTGAATATCAATTCAAACCAAATTATGGTTTATCCAAACCAGTCGGGATTAGCGAACCTTACCGAAGTAATCACTTGTTAATTTCCCAACCCCAAACTATTCATCCCACGAAGTAAAACTGGTCATAATTCATATCTAACACCACGGTGTTATTGGTAAATTCAATTACCATTTCATGTTCAAATCTGATTAAAGATTTAACTATCGCCTGGAGCAAAGCTGGTGATACTCCATTCTCGATCATTTCAATCTAGTTAAAGATTCATTAAAACTCCACCTGGTTTTAATCTTCCCAAAAATCAATATTAATGATTGTTTAACTTGGGAAATAATATCATGTCTTTAACTGGGTAAACGAACCAATGTCATTTAAAACACGGTGCACTGTAAACCTAAAATCATATTCCATTCCATCAGCCTTTAACCGTATATTAGCAAGTGAACAATTCCCTAAGTAGTAACCCCAAAGGCCGAAACCAACATCAGATCAATACCCAGGAAACTATTCAATTTAACTAATCTCCAATTAGTTTCTGATTTTCTTAACTCCATTGGGTCTAAGAACGTTATTATTAAAGATACCATTCATGACAACCCAAAATCACATTCCATTTACAATGGAATTCTCATGGAAAACAAATCGATATACATAATCGATATAAACTTCCACATCCGACTAATAATATAAATGGAATAACGGCAAAGCCTTTTTAAATTCTAGATATATTGGTTGTCTTCCTCCACAGAAATCCACTTCGATTATTACCAAATCGAATTCCATTCCAATTTATTTTATTAAATTGGAAAATTTTACTTTGAAAAATCTCCTTTAAATCTTAACAAAAGATTTATAAATTCCAAATCACATTTCACTGTAAATCGGGTTAAAGAACAAGTGTTATTTAAAACACCATTCACGATAAACCCAAAAATCAATTCAAATTCAATTCCAATTAAATACCATTTAATTGGTATACTTCATTAAATCTAAATAAAAAGATTTAATCTTTTTCTCAACCGGGTTTAAGAACAGTTTCACGACAAACCCAAATCCCATTTGATATTAAATACAAGGCTCTGAATAGAAAATATGTTGGCTTATATTCAATATCAAATTCTACGACCAACAAATATCGTATTGGAAATAACGATATAAATATATCTTTCAAATTTCCATAACAATATCTGTATAATCGTGAAATCCGACATCGAAATATTCCAAAGACAATTTCGATTCAAATCCATTCCAATTCAGTTATTGGAAATTCTGGTTACTTTTAAAACCCTTTCAAATCCAATTTATTTATTTCTAAAATAAATGGATTATAATTCTAGTTCAAAACTAGTTCATTTCGATAAAAATCTATCTTTATCTTTTCAAATATGGAAATTTTCATCCCTATTCTTTCCAAATCATTTCTTATGATTTAATATAGATTATTACTATTTTTAATAATTTTATCAAGGCCCGTACAGTCGATTTCAATCAATGACTATCGAACTGCACTTGCAGCGACCTTTTCCAAATTTGATTTGGACATAATTCCAAATCCTATTGTTAGATTTCAAATCTCTAATACTCGTTGGAAAGCTCTTTTCAATACGAACCCAATGGTTCCAGTTTTAGGAGAATCCGATGGTCGGATCTCCCGTAATGTCCATTCGAAGTCAATGGTCGAAATTCGCGAACTACAGCTGCGCGGCGCGTTCTATTCAGGCCATTAATATATATTATATATTTGTTTCATCGATTTCAATTCAAAACGTATTTTATAAATTGTTTTGAATTCGTTTTCAAAACGATTTCAACTTCATATTCAATTTCAAATCAAATTTTAATATTCCATATCATCGATATACAAATGATAATATTTTCAAAACGTTATATTTCGAAATCGTTTCGTTTTCGATTTTCATCAAATAAATGAATAAAATTGTTCGTTGCTAATCTATTAATTAGAAAAGCGCGATATTTGTAATAAAATTCTGCAAGCGCACAGGTGTGTAGCATACAGGTCGAACACAGGGAGGTAAATTAAAATCAAATTATTTAAATAATCTCTTGGGCGAGTTAGACAAATCTTTGAGGTTGGTTTTTAAAGCAAACGAAATTGAAACTGCGATCCGATTCAGAACAAATCTAACTGAACCGACGATCAAATCACAATTATCAATTGGAAATTAAAATGCAAAACAGAAATAAAATGCAGAAATTAAAATCGCAGGAAAAGAAGAACAACAAAAAGTAAATTAGGATTTTCGATGAAACTAATCAACGACTAATCACTAATAAGCAATAGAATAACAATAACAATTTCTGTCTACCAAAACTAATTGAGTAGAACATAAATTGCCATGAAGTAAAGCAAATAAACTAGACGAAGAAGAGCTTTATTAAAACTAAAAGAGAGTACAGAAGAATGAATTATTTTTACAATGGTTACAACACATATTTATAGATGAGAATGGGAAAACCATAATTAGGTCTATGAATAAATGGGCCTCCTCATTCATGAATATCTCTTGCCTTCCTTGACTCAGCATGATTGTAGAAAATCTGGTCATATCATGGTAAATATTTTCCATATCTCTTAATTCTCCCATGTGGCTAATTGATTGATAAAAGATTGCATATAATTAATTCTTCCAAACAAGGATGCTTATTAGACTCCAAAGGATAAAATCTTCACAATTGATCTTTTCTTGGCAGCAATTCAATCAGAAATTCTTCTAATTGAAATTGAATGATTTGAATTTAATTCCCTGATAAGAATATGGCTATTGCTGAAATGTTAATTGGTGCACATCATAAATACATACACATGAATATGTGTATGTATATATATAACATAACATTAATCCAAATGTTTCTCAAAGCAAAGGGCCAGTGTGAACGCATTATGTTCTTTGGCAAAAAGTGAGCTCGACGGGGTTCGAACTCGGGTCTCTCAGCACCAATTCCTATGCCTTTACCAGTGAGCTACTACTTCTCTTGCAATTGAAATGAATTTGATGTGAGGAAGTAGCTCTTTCTTGTAGTTAGCCTTTAATTTGAATTGAAGAAGGCAACGCTTGAAATCTGTAAAAACACATAAAAAATACCCAAAGTATCATTTATTTATTTACATAAGATAAAGCATAAGAGTCATAAAATAAACACTTTTCAATGTCAATCAAAAATCGATATAAATATCGTTCGCATCAAAATGGTGTATATCTAATCAACACGGCTTTATATATATCAATAACTTCGTTATTCTGTTCAACAAATGAATATGTTCTTCAACACATGAATTTTCTTTTATTCAACACATGAATATATATTTTATTCAACACATGAATTTTCTTTTATTCAACACATGAATGTATATTTTATTCAACACATGAATTTTCTTTTATTCAACACATGAATTTTTTTTTATTCAACACATGAATATATATTTCCCAAACTGGAATGAGGCCCAATCAATTACCATATAATAATAATTATATAGATTCCCTACAACACATGTATATAATAGCAACGATAAATAATCAACCATCATCCAGAGTGCACCACGCAACTGCATAAGCATTAAATATAAATAATTAATGCTTACACAATCTGTCAACCAATCGGTTGACATACAACAAAATAATTGGGATTAGTGTACGCTAAAAATCATCCCAACACCCATGTGGGGTTTCAAATCAACAAACACAGATTTTTATTTGTGCAGTTGGGCGATGTGTAAAATCTATCGTCCCAAACAATATCTATCAAATAGGTGTACATAAACAAATCGTCCAATTTGTTTATTCATATTTATTTTATATACACGTTAAAAATTATTTTTTTAACAATAAAATATTTTATTCCATTCCACATCACACAATCATCTTTCACAACACATCAATCAAACAAACAAGTCATCCATGGTCTGTGGACGATGGGTGTCAGGTGCTGCTAAGCACCGTCTGCATCCTAGTATATATTTCAACTAGGAAATAAATTAAAAGTGAGAAGTTCTCACCCTAGGGATCCACTCCTCCATTCTCTATTTCTGAATGGTTTGGATTTGTATTCGTTTCCATTTGGTTGCATCGCAGTCTATTTCAAACGATTTTTATATTAAACATCACATTTTTATTCAACGCTAACGGGATAAAAATCACATTTTTATGCTGTTCAGTTATAAATAAAAATCACATTTTATACTGTTCTATATAAATAAAAATCATATTTTTATATTGTTCTATATAAATAAAAATCATATTTTTATACTTTTCTATATAAATAAAAGTCATATTTTTATAATTTCGCTTTCAACATAAAAATCATATTTTTATATTTTTTAAACCATGCTCTTTATATTTTTACAAATTCATGTTATTTATATTTTCTAAAAATCCATGTTATTTATATTCTTAGAACAAATTTTAAACTATGCTATTTATATTTAAAAAACAAAGTTGTTTATATTTTAAAAACAACATATTTAAACACTGTATAGAATTTAAAAACCACATTTTTATTCCTAAGAATGATGTATATTTTTATTAGAAAACAATGCTAATTTGTAAATCAATTAAAGTAATTTGCCCTAAAAAAATCTGGCCTTTCCTTCCTCTAATCCTTCTTCCACCCTCGTTTACACTCCAGAACCAAGCTAAACCCGTCATCATCAACTAGGGCTCCACCTTTCTCAAGACTAGAGGCGCCTGCAGCGGATCTGGGCCCACCACGCTCCTTGCCTCCGCGAGAACTTCCAACCCTGGCCGTGACGTGGCGCTCGACGCCATGATGACGGCGGAAAACCTCGATGAACGCCGCCACTTTGAACGAGAGATTCTACCTCTTCAGGCGATGAGAATCCATCAAACAGGTCTAGAATCAAAGATCGAAAGAGGTATTTTCATTTTTGTTTTGCATGGAGGATCGAAATTGCACTGGATTGGATTTTATTTGGGATTGAATTCTCGAGCATTCTGAGTAGAAAACGAGCGGCGACTCCGGATTTAACTAGGGTTTATAAATGAAAAAAGGGTATATTTATATAAATTATTAAATTATTTAATTCAATTAAATTCTAAAAGGTGAATTTCACATTCGAACTCCAAACCAAACCCAACGGCTGTCGCCCCTAGCTAAATACCCCTATTCCGAACACAATGGGATATGTCTGGTAAGCCAATTCCATTATTACGATCAGTTTTTCTTTAAATTAAAATATAAATCATTATATTGAATTTTAAATGAACATTTCAATTTACCGGGGCCACATACAGACTCTAAAAATTTCCGAAAAATATTTTCTAGCTTCGTATTGATGATACGGTCCTAACAATACTAATTTCGTCAAATTTGAAGGCCGTCTGAAAAATGGTCATTTTCTGGTCGATCTAAATTGACTGAAACTGTCAAAACACGTTCAACTTCGCCACACTCACATAATTATTCAGAAAATTATGAATTTTGGAATCTAGCAATAATTTGACATCGTGGATCCAACAAAAGTGGTTTCGTCAAAAACCGAGGTCGTTTGCAAAGTTTCCATTTTTAAGGACTAGAATTCCATAGTGACTTTTCTGAATTCTCAATTGGGCATATCTTTTGATTCCCGCTATGAAATTTTGATTTTTCGGATTCGTTGGAAAGATATTCTCAAATAGATTCTAATATTTTTGGTTTCGCTAAAATCTGGTTTATTTTTAATCCTGTACATTTATTTGAACTTTGAAATCGAATTTTCGAACTACCGCGCCGTTTTCAATTCCTTTTATAGTTTAAAATAAATTATTTATATTCTAACGACGATTCAAATAAATATATACGTTCTAACTCTATTAAAAATAAATTTCTCATCGTTATTATTTAAAATAATTCATTTTAAATATTCAAAATTCATTAAAATTGCCAAAATAAAAAATTTTAATTGGCTCAGATTTCCGGGTTATTGCAATAGATTTAAAGAAGTACTTGTAATAATATAAAAAGGTTAAAATACTTTATAGGAATAAATTATATGGTTTGAAATAAATAAATTTATAAGTAAAATCTTAAATAAGTATTTAAATCTATATTTATTCATATACTCATTTTAAACATATGATATAAAATCTGTAAATTAATTTAAATTTAAAACCTTTAAAATATAATATAAAATATAAAATCTTAAGTAATTATTTTTAAAATGAATTTTTTTTCTAAAATTTTTTTGCTTCGTAAACATGACAAATGGTGTCCTTATATAATTTTCTACCCTATGGTCAAGTGATACAGATATTTATCATTTCAACCCATAATTTATAAATTTCTACGGGTCTATCAAATCAACCCGCGATCCCAAATTCAGTAAAACTCGTTCAGGTCTATTATTTCAACCTATAACGATTTTTCCCTATTCTAATGTCTGTTTGGGTATGTATCATTTCAACCCTTAGTGATTTTTCCTAAACTAGAGGAAATCAACAACATAACAAATCATTATATAGCATCGATCACGTCCTATAATCAGTGCACTACGTGTCATATAAAGGTCGTGTCATATATGAAAGTGTACATATTAAACAACAATTTCTATGAGCGATCCTATACATTTCATAACTGTTCTAATAGTTGATCTAACATCCATGAAATGAATGTGAGTCAGGTGTGACATAAACTCACCTTTCGTGGTGCAGAATGGAGACAACCGATGAATTGACACCGAGTTGAGAAGACAACTTTCAAGCACTATTCAGAATGGATTCATCATGCTATCACTCAATATATATTTTATTTTCACAAGAGGAACCTAGGGAATTTTTAAATGGATCGGTATAGCTATTGTTTAAGGATGGTATGGATATTTGGTTTCGGAAATGGGTTTCGAACTCAACACCAAATTTAATTTAAAATAACCCAAAAAAATAATATATATACCTATAAATAAACTAACGTTAAAACTTATAATATATAATTACATATGTTCTGAAACTCGATGCACACCCTAAATATATACATATATATACAATTTTCATATATATATATATATATAAACATTTAAACTAATACATATATATACATAATATTTTCCAAAACAAATAAAATTTCAAAATAAAAACTTCAACATAAACACATCTCTCAACACCACTCCTCAACCCTCACACACAACACTCACGCCACTATATACACACAAAGGAAACAACTCCCACTCACGCAACAACAGGAAGAAAACACATACAAAACAACTCACGCGAAAACACACAAAAAAATAACTTTATATATATATATATATATATATATATATATATATATATATTTCTAAGTCACTTTTTATAGCACAAACAATTCTATACACGTATAACACCACATAACACACACAGTACGCAGCACTATTTATGCATGGACACACCAACACATACGTTACCGCACATCACAAAAACACACTCTTACGCACCCAATCTCTCACACACCTCATTAACACCACGTAGGGAAGTCGAGGTGTAGCAGGGGTAAGTGGAACAGGTCAGGCGATTGGCAGGAGGGCTAAGCAAGAGTGCGCCGATGGGAGTCTCGGTCAGAGAGAGGCGCAGATCTGAGGAAGGTGGATTGATGGAAAACTCGAGAGAGTGGATTTGCAGTTTCAGGCCTGGGGGGTCGATGTGACTTTGGTGGGGTGGTTCGGTCTTGCTGGTGGTGGAGCTCAGATTTGGCGAGGAGCTTGGAGAGGTACAAGGAGGCAAGCTGGAGGTTCAGGGGAGGCGGAGGGAAGCAAGGCAGAGATGCTGACGTGGGGACACAATTGGACGGAGTAGGAAATCACGGTGTCAGATGGAAGAAGAAGGTGATGAGAGAGAGCGGGGTTTGACGGCGGAGCTTAGTTACTGGAAGCATGGTGGGTTTTGGCGGAGGAGGGAAAATCGCGAGGGGTAGGAGAACTGCGGCTTCAGGAGAGAGGTGGAATGGAATAGCTTTGTGCTTATTGAGTTATTATAAAGGCAGATTTTATTTCTATATGAGGCAACAGCTTTGTGCTTTTCTTCTGCCACGAAAATAGCTTGGGGATAGGACAAAACGAGGATAGTTTCAAACGTGGCTATTGGGATTTGAGCAATTCGTTGGTACCAATGTTTAATAAACCATAGGAGGGAATGAGTTTTCAAATTTAAAAGGATACGAATGGTTTTAAAAATAAAATATAAAATGATCAGATATTTACTTTTAAAATGAAAAGCTTTAAAGTAAAATAAGAACGAACAAATTTTTTGAAATGGAACAGACAGTTCAATGCAAACAGAACAAACGTTCTATTTTTGAACAGCCGAAAAAAAAATATTTTGAAATTAAACTAACGATAAATTTTGTTAATTATTGGAAACAAAATATATAACGATACGAGTTTAAATATTTCAATTAAAAATAAATTTCAAATCCAAATCAACGAACTCAACAAAATAAACTAAATAAATAAAATATGAAATAGCAAATACCGATATACATTACTTAAATATATTTATATCAAAACTAATTCATTCGTTTAAAATAAGTTTAGTTTTAAATCAAAGATCAAAATAATTATTTTATAAAAAATACAAACAAATAAAATAAATAAAACCAAATTTGAATTAAATCATTAAATAAATATACTTTAAAATTTTGGGGTTGTTACATGACTGCAGATGAAAAACCCTAGTAAAATGTATTCAGTATCTTTTATGTGGATCATTATGAGTTCCTTTCCTATTTCACCTTCCCAAGCTACTGCACTGTAAAATTAACAAATAAAATGTTAATGAAATAGTTACTTTGTCATTTTTCTTATTATTTCAATTGAATGGTTTGTGATACTTACTATACTTCACCTAGATATTAAAAATATATTTAATACTAGACATTTTTGTGTAATCTAAAAGTTGAAGATGAGAGCCTTCCATGCTTTTAGTTAGCAGTGCAGATTCTGTTTCTGATGTATCCATTTTTTTGACATCGATAATTTCTGTCCCTTCAACTTTACGATCTTTACCTTTCTTACTGTTTTTTCTTTTTGTTTTTAGTTTCTCACAAGTAAAATCCAAATCTTTTTTTTTCTTTTGTTTTTATTCGTTGAGTCATTGAAGACTGTTTGTGTGGTACTTTCTCTTTATTTGCAGTGTTGATTTCTTTGTGTTGTTGTCTTTGGTCTTCCTTTTTATTTGTGGTTGGTGCTTTTGACTCCACCAATTCAATGTATCCTTGTGTGTTAATCAACTTGAATGTCGGTGGTGTTATATTCATGAATTTTTCATTGTATAGACGTATTTTTTTGTGTTGACATTGTTGTTGGTACTTTCTGGAGTATGAAGTTTTTGTTCTAAAATTTTATTTCTTTCAACAGCTTTATAATCACCCAGTCTTTTTTCCTTTCTCAACTGAATTTCTTTGCATAAGTTCTTTTGCATATCCTTTAACTTTGACTCCAGTTGTTGAATTTGGTACTACATCATAGTTTGCGGTTCTAAACTATTTGTTTGAAATTTGAAATCTTGGTTATTTTCTATACTTATTCTTTCATAGTTTTATTCAACTTTTTCAAGCAGTTTTTCTCATAGTCAGTGATATTTAGCAGCTTCTTGTTGATCTGTACATAAAAATTCGGTATAATATATTGCATATAGTGTGAGCACTATTTTACTGGCATATATTGGAAAATAGTATGCGTGTACATAATTGTAACATATGCAGCTATCCATTTTACAATATTATTTATTCAAACAAAGTGGATTAAAGTAGCAATAAAAATACGAAATGTTGAGAGAAAAAGCCATCTGCTAATTGGCAGTTTCGCAGTGTACAGGTTAGTGCAATTCAAAATGGGATTGATGAATTGTTAGGTAGTCAACACATAGAAAATATATTTGTTGCTTATTCAAGATTAGACGATTCTACTGATTTGGAAGTTCATGATCATATTGAGCCAATATTTTTAATTGACATTTTAAATTGCAAGTATTAGTAGAGAAGTGAATAGTAGTACCTTTTATTTTGGCAGGTATTTCATACCTTCATATGATATCTTGTATCTCAATATGCTGAGATTCCATTTAACTGCTCTTGTTAATATGGAGTCCGTATTTTTTTGGGAATAACAATTCTGATATGCTCACATGACCAATACTGTTATAATTGAGAACAAAGTTAGTTTGTAGTAATTTTGTTTAAATTTAAAATTACCGATGCATACATGGGTAAGCATTACACAGCTGGAAATATTCCTTGATGATGTTTTGAAGTGAGTTAAGCTTTTAGTTATGCTATCCTTCAACACCAATGGCCATGATATGGGATTCATCTTCCTCAGATTAAGAACATACGGAACAATGCCCTTCTAATAGTCTTTGGTTATTTGGAAAAAAGTATGTTACAAGAAGGTGCATTATTGTAAGAAGCTGGAGATCTTGTTCAATTTTGTAGCCTTTGTTATCCAATAACTGCTTAATTATTTTTTCTATAATACTACTTGATATAAAACCACATTCTCCAAAGTTTCTTGTAAGGAATTGTCGTTCATTTTCATGTAATTTAGTAACCCCTATTGCTCCTCAAAGGAATAAGTTTTTTTTTCCATATTTTGGCATTCCAAAATCAAACTTATATCATCTACTGTGACTTCCATAAATTCTCCCCCAAATTCAAACATTTCTTTGCCAATTGAAAAGAAAGTAAATTCCTTGCACACTTACCAAGATCCAATGTATTAACATGACCTTCATAGAACAATCTAATAAAGTTGATAAATGGTGTTTTCCTTAGAAACACTAATTGATTTTCTATAAAAAAATCCTTTGCTTTGATGAGTTGGATCATCTTAAAAATACCACACAAATTGCATTTATATGTGTTGTTGATGATTTCTACTTCAACATCTTCAACATTTCCAGATTTTTCATATTCTACTATACTAACGGTTTGTGGTTCTACCTCTATTTTTTTCTTCTTTATTTTTGTCTGTTGCTATACATTCTTCACTTTAGCTTGCTTTTCATTCTTCACTTCAGCTTGCTTTTCGTTATCCACTTCATCTTGTCATCTTGTTTGTTTGTTTTTTCTTGCGACGATTCAAAGTCTGGTATATCATCAAAAGTTTGTACCTATGAAATATTTACACATTGTATTATACACCGATAATTCCGTCATAAGTGTAAGATTAACATGGTGTTCCTAGTTACTGCAAGTAGCAGTGTAAGACAAATTTTCCCAACATTATCAGTAGAAAGTTGTATTTATTTAGGACTGTGTTTCCTTCTCATTTATGAGTTTAGTGTTTTTTCCTAGTGGAATGTTTCCATATTTCTCTTTTTTAGTCTGTTTTTGAAAAGTCAGTGTGTACAACTTAAGCAGGATCTATACGAATATAGCGAAAATGTAGATGGTATGCTAACTAGTTAATATGCAATAGTTACGCAGGTAAAAGATAAGCTATAGAAATTTATCACAAACAAAATAAATGCGATAAATAAAGTAAAGTGACACTAGGAATTTTATACTGGTTTGGACTTCCTGTCCTACGTCCAGTCCCGAAGCTTCTCTTCAGAATTCACTAGCAATGCCCACTCTTAATCCAGAGGAAAAGGTCAGTACACCCTAGCCCCAAAAAGGATGCCTCTCGCCTGAGCAACTACACAGGTCTTCAACAATTACAAGTATTTGACTTCTGCTTTGTGTTCTTGAATCAACACGGATAGTCAACAGTTTAAGTACAACATTCCTATAATCCGATCCTCGAGTATATGATTTGAATACGAAGATTTAAGGAAGAAAATTGCTTGTTGAATCTAGTGATATTAAATCAATTCAAGGATTCAACAAGTATTTTAATTTGGAGAGCTTTATATTTGCAAAGAATGTAAATTCAGAGAATGGAGAGAATAGAATAGTAATTTGTAAAAGGTGATTGTAAAACATGTTTGAAGTTGTTTACATAATAGTATAAGAGTAGCATTCCTTCATGAAGAGTTTCTCTAAAAAGTTATGTCCATTTCAATTGATTATTAATGAGGAATCTCTTCATGAAAGATGGTGACTCTTCATGAAATAGTTTCTGGGTCGAATCAGTCGACTAGTTAAAAAATCATCAGTTGACTGGTTGAATTAAATCGTATATATAATTTTTTTCAAAACTAGCCATTATGTACAAAAACAGGCTGACCATTCAACTGGTCGTTTTTCTACTAGTCGACTGGTGGACCAGTTTTTGTATATTCCTGGCTTTTTTAATACTTATAAATATACATATATATATATATATATATATATATTTCTTTCTTTGTTTTACGCATTCGCATATACTTGAGGATAGATTTTAACATAATTCTAACACGACTCAATGTGTATATATATATATATAACCTTATCTCTATGACATGATTCCCATTGCAACTTCATTTTGTTGGCATCGATCAAAATCTTTTTATCAACATTCTCCCCCTTTTTGATTAATGACAACACTTTGGATTTTCTCCCCCTGAATGTTTAACTCCCCCCTGAATTTCTATAATATTTTTTTAGTTCATAATTCTTATAACCTTACCATTTGATTCCTGCAACAAAATTTGTTAGCACAAATTTTCCAATAGCATGAAAACATTATAATATATTAGCATGGAAACATAAGAATGGTATATAACATATATAGCATGAGAGATATTTCTCCCCCTTTGTCATCGATCCAAAAGAAATTAAGATATGATAAGCACTCAATAATCAAAGTTCAAATTAAAATATAATAGAATCGTTTCCAGAATGCATGATGTTCAACACAACCAAAAGCATAGAGGTTCCAAACATAAATTTTTACACAACCAAAAGCATAACTAATAAGTTCAAAATAAAAAGATACTTAAGAAAATAAAACTACCTTCATTAGGGTCCTAAGGGTTAAGTCTTAGGAAGCCAAACCCAAGAGGGCTTAGGTTCCTTTTTGAAAAAATAATTACTATTATAATGAATAGAATCTAAAAAGTTTTTAATATATTATTCGTAATAAGAACACTATTTGTCTTCGGAATCCATATACTAATATTATCCGAATATTTTTTCTTTGTAGAAATATTTAATTTACTACTAGAAATTTTCGGTTTAATATTAGATTTTTTTTAATCTGGAATTCCTTTTTGAATTAATTTTTTATCATACCCAAGTCCTTTTTTTTTACTAAAAGCCGGTTGAGAATTTTCTAATATTTTAGATAAATTCTCTCTACCCTTACTAAAATTATTTGCATTTTTAGAAATGCTTTCTAACTTAGTTTTTAAACTAGAGTTTTCTAACTCTATAATTTTAATTTTAGTGTTTAAATCATGATTTTCAGATGCTAATAAATCATTTTTATTCTTTTGAGTCTCGATTTCTTGACTCAACATAGAAATTTGAGAATTCTCTATTGAAATAGAGTCACGTAATTTTCTAATTTCTTCTTCTAAAATTTCTTTTTCATCTTTTAAAAGATCTCTCTCAAATTCTGCTTTATTTTTATATTCGTTAGCTTGTTTAAACTTTCGCTTAAACATTTTCCTAGACTCTAAGGTTTCAGTATTAATTTCTACTAATTCATCAAAAGTAAAATTACTTACATCATTATCCTTAGCCATGAAGCACACGTTTTCTTGCTTGCTATCACTGTCGCTATCACTTTCAAAAGATAAATCCGAGTTGTCCCAAGTGACTAAAAATGCTTGTCTCTTTGATTTCTCATTTTTGCGATTTCTCTTTAATTCTGGACAACTCTTTTGATAGTGTCCAGTCTTGTGATAGTTGAAGCATTCTACTAGAGCAGGGTTAGGTTCTTTTGATGAGTTCTTCTTTATATTTTTGCTTTGGCCTTTTCTATATTTTAGAAATTTACTAAAATTCTTAGCAACAAATGCAATATCTTCTTTTCCAGCGTAGAAAGCTAATTTTTTTCTTATCTTATACCTATGCTTTCTTTGCTTGCAAATTCACTTCATAAGACATTAGATTACCAATCAATTCTTCCGATTTCATGGCAGAGAGATCATTAGCTTCTTAGATTACTAATACTTTTCTCTCCCATTCATCCGTTAAAGAATTCAAATTTTTTGATACAATATCAAAGTCAGAATACTTTTCTCCTAATCCTAGCAAAGAGTGATAAATGTTTTGAAAGCGTGAATACATATTATTTATGGATTCATTTTCACTCATCTTAAAATTTTGAAACTAATTCTTGAACATTGATATTTTTCTCTATTTAAATTTGTTAGTACCTTCATGAGTAATTTTAAGTGTTCTCCAGATTTCATATGCAGTGTTGCACATACAAATCTGATTGAACTCATTTCTATCTAAAGCACAATGCAACATGTTTATAGCCTTAGCATTGGCACTAGCCTCTTCTTTTCAGATGCAGACCATTCTGTGAACAGTGTAGTAGGTTGTGTGTACTCTTTTTGTGTGATATTCCATGCATCAAAGCTATTTTCTTGCATATAAATCCTCATTCGAGTAGCCCAATAACTATAGTTCATGCCATTAAAGAAGGATGGTCTAGCAGTTGATTGGCCTTCAATACATCTGGTGTTATTGCTAGTACTAGTGGTATTATCCATATTATCTAAATATCAAATAACGGTTTTACGATTATGTGATGACCTTGCTCTGATACCAATTGAAAAGCCAATGTGTACGACTTAAGCAGGATCTATATGGATGTAGCGAAAATGTAGATGGTATAATAACTAGTTAATATGCAATAGTTACGCAGGTAAAAGATAAGCTATAGAAATATATCACAAAGAAAATAAATGCGATAGATAAAGTAAAGTGATGCCAGGAATTTTATACTGGTTCGGACTTCCCGTCCTACGTCCAGTCCCGAAGCTCCTCTTCGGAATTTACTAACAACGCCCTCTCTTAACCTGGAGGAATAGGTGGATACACCTGAGCCCCAACAAAGATGTCTCTCGCCTAAGCAACTACAAAGGTCTTCAACAATTACAAGTATTTGACTTTTGCTTTGTTTTCTTGAATCAACATGGATAGTCAACAGTTTAATTACAACCTTCCTATAATCTGATCCTCGAGTATATGATTTGAGTGTGAAGATTTAAGGAAGAAAATTGCTTGTTGAATCAAATGATATTAAATCAATTCAAGGATTCAACAAGTATTTTTATTTGGATAGCTTTTTATTTGCAAAGAATGTAAATTCGAAGAATGAAGAGAATAGAATAGTAATTTGTAAAAAGTTGATTGTAAAACATGTTTGAAGTTGTTTATATAATAGTACAAGAGTAGCATTCCTTCATGAAGAGTTTCTATAAAAAATTATGTCCATTTCCATTAATTATTGAAGAGGAATCTCTTCATGAAAGAAGGTGACTCTTCATAAAATACTTTCTGGGTCGAATCAGTCGACTGGTTAAAAAATCATCAGTTGACTGGTTGAATTAAATCTTATATATAAAAAAATTCAAAACTTGCCGTTATATACAAAAACAATCTGACCAGTCGACAGGTCATTTTTCTACCAGTCTACTGGTAGACCAGTTTTTGTATATTCCTGGCTATATATATTACTTTGTTTTGCACATTCATGTATACTTGAGGATAGGTTTCAACATAATTCTAACACGACTCAATGTATGTATATATATATATATAACCTTATCTCTATGACATTATTCCCATTGTAACTTCATTATGTTGGCATCGACCAAAATCTTGTTATCAACAGTTTTTATATGTGCTTCACATTGACAATAAATTTGGTAACATAAAATCAAGCTAATAATAGAAAATCAAGATAACTAGTAACCTAAAATCTGGCACATAATTTGGTTTCAAATTTCTGCCCACTGTGTATCAATTATATTCTGTTATAATGTAAAATACTGAACTTCATACTGCCATAATATGGTGCTACTTTAGAAGGTTATCATAAGTAATAATATATTATTGAGCCATTTCAACAAGTAGTTCAGCTTAAAATTATCATGCAACATTTTTTGCTTTAGTGTATCAGCTTTAAATTGACATGCAATTAGCTTTAAAGTGTGTAATAGTTACCTGTAGGATAAGATAAATCTATAGGTAAAAAATAACTGATATATTGAATTTAGCTTTAAATTAATACTAAATAGTTGTATGAAAGTGCAAATCTATAGGTGAAAATAAGTTGAATGGTTGAACTTAGGTTTAAATTACATGATAAATAGCAGTAGAAGAAGGATAAGGTAAATTCTATTTATACACCATAAAGTACTTTACCTACACTATAGAATAATTTATGAAATTGATGATAAAATTACCCTTACTTAATTAAAGACAAAAGTATCCTTGCTTAAAAACAATCAAAGTCAAAATTAAAGGATTAAAGTTTCAAATGTCCATAATGTAAAATATTGGTAAAATTTAATTTATAAAATAATCGGAATTTCTTTGTGTTATCAAGTAAATTATTATTTTTTTAATTGAAGCATTAAATTTATTCATATTCTTTCTAGTTATATTCATATGTAATAAGTTTTACATATTGCAATTCAAAGGGGATTTTAGGCACAAGGACAAACTTTACAAAAAAAATCCATAAGGACAAGAGGCACAAAATTTATCCGTAAGGACACTTTCTAGTGTAAAGAGAGGAATTCAGGGACCCACTATCATTTCATACTGTACACTAAAGTTTTTCCTTATGGATAAATTTTTTATCTTTTGTCCTTATGGATAAATTTTTCTTTGAATTTGTCCTTTAAGCTAATTTCCTGCAATTTCAAATTAGTCACAAAAATAAGTTTTCAAAATTAAGTGCTGAAAGTAATATGGTTCAGTGAGCACTAAATTATTCTCTACATTTTTCTATTTTAAAATTAATTTTTAACTTGAAATCAAAGTTAAATAGTTTATTACTTTATTAGTCAAAATTCAAGTTAAATTGTGAAAAATGAATAATTAAATATGTATAAATCTAGTTAAGGACTTGGACTTAGATTGCAAAAGTTACTTCGACTAATCCACGAGAGAAAGATACTAAAATGAGACAATTATTTTGTTTTATTCTAAACTGAGAATAGTTTAGTAATATGTATGGAGCATACTAATCAAAAAGTGGCGTATAATTTAAAAAAATGGTGTATCTAAAATAGTTTATGGTGTATACATAGAATTTGCCGAAGGATAAATCTAATAGCTATTGAATTTTTACTTCTTACTATATAGTAAGTGTCACCTGGAAAGGATTAATTTATATAACGTTGAATTTAGCTTTATATTATAGTAAGTAGCAGTTGAAAATGACAAATATGCAGATCAAAATTAATTGTTCTGTGGAATATAGAATTTTAGCTTTATTTTACGTAACAAGTAGTGAAAAGGATAAATCTATATAGCATTAAATTTAGCTTTATTTTATAATAACTGGCAGTTGAAATTGATAAATCTACAAGCCAAAATTAATTGAACTATGGAATTTAGCTTTAGATCACATAACAATAGAAGTAGAAAAGGATAAATCTACATTTTAAAATCAGTTGAACTGTTGCATGCATATTTTATTTTAAACTATTTTATTTTAGGTTTTAATGTTGAAATTTTAACTACAGCTAAAAAAGTGTACGAATGTGAACATCGATTAAGTGTAAATTACCTTTTCCTTTGATAGTTTGGAGCTAGATCGAGTTAACATCATTGTAAACCTCTGAAGCTAAACCCTAGGTCGAACTGTAATTGAATAGATTGTGAGTAAGCAGATGGTGATTTGGAGCTAGAAATAGCAGACGGGAAATGCAAATATCATCGATTCTGATAAAACATAAAATGTGGTTGCCATTAAAGTGGAATATTAATTGAAAGAGTAAAGTAGAGAAGAAACAAGTTTATTTTCGTTTAAGGCTATCCTTATTATAATTTTAAAAGTCCGTTGTCCTGTGTTATAAAATTTTGTCGAAACGAGTCCTTAAGTCATAATAACTCTTATTAATTTTGCTCTTTTAGTGCATAAATTTTCAAAAATCTTATTTTCTATAATTAGATTTGCTAAAAAAATCCTTTTGAAATCATTATAAATTTATCATGGAGCACATATAATTTAATTATATATATTTTTTATGAAAAACGATGAATGCCCCTTACCAAATTTTGTAGAATTGACAAAATATTACAAGCAATAAATACAAGACCCAGACCTATTATAGATCAGTTAAATGTTTTATATGTTTGAATTTACGGGGTTACTAACATCATTAGCTATTTTAATTAGGCTAAGATTAAGTATTTCTATATACCTAATAATCATCAACCAACTGCAACTTAATTCTCAAATTTTTATTACTTAATTATTATAACTGACACTAAATGGAATTTTTGTGTGTGTGTATATATATATAGCTCGTGTTATCAATGCCTTAAACTTTTTTTTGAAAGGAAATATATTATAACAAAAGGGAAAATCTAGCCTAATTAAGAATAATTATACACTAAATTTGTCTCGTAAACTTCATTTCAGTTAGTTGAATTGATAAATATCCATATACTAATGTATCCCGTTTCATGACTGCGTATAGATCAAAAACAAATTCGTTTAGTAATTATCAAAAAATTAGCAATCATGTTTGCTTCAGATATTTCAGTTTTAGGCACTAATGTCAAATATGATAGTCATCCCAATTTAAATGATCATCGAGTAAACAATTTATAAATTTGTTAGAGAATATGCATAAGTTAGTGTAACGACCCAAACTTTAACGATTGGATATTTAAATTTCGATCATTAATTATTAAAGTGAAAGTTCCAAAAGGTTATTTTCACAAATGATCGAGTCGGGACTCAAGATTAGTTCCACTAAGTCTGGATTGTTCGTTATGTGGAGAAAATTATATGGATTGCTATATTTCAAGATCGGACGATTTAAGGGTCAAAACCATCTCGAAATACACATAAAATTGTCGACTCAGGCCATAATCTCGGTTTTTGACGAAATTTTTACCATTAAAGCCGTATCACTGTAATGATGCTCGCTGTTAAGTTTCGTGGTGAACAGACTTGTCTTTTGATTATGCAAGAGTAAAACGTACGATGATTAAATCCTACGACGTTACATAGCCGAGATCGAGTTTCCTATGGGCGAGTTGGGGCTCGAGATTAAAGGAGCTATGGACGATTTCAGGACAAGCAAGTAAGTTGTTAATTCTCTTATCGATTTTCGTCATTGCTCCATTTTTAGAGGATCTGGTCGCTCATGATGAGTTGCGACTTTTGATGGCAAGGAGGGTGGTTCTAGGTCGTGATTCATAGGAGTCGATCAAATTGGGGCTTGCGGACATGGGCAGGTTTAGTTTTCGAAGGAGATCATATTCATTTTTGTGGATTTGGATTTCGTGAAGTATCTTGATGTATCACTAGTTAAAGTGCATGACTTTGAGATGGATTTGTTGTGTATTTGCACGACCTGAAATGTTGATGGTTTGGGGAAGAATATTTGAAGGGTAAACTTGTAATTGGTTAATTGTTTGTTTCGTTTATGTTGATTCTAGTTCGTATAACTAATATTTATGATATCTTTCTTATAGCATGTTAGATTCGGACATGGTTTCTTGTATTGGACTCATATGACGAGTCCTGCACTGAGGAGCATGTTTGGGCTGATTTGGTGGAGGTGAGTGATATTGTCTTTCACTTTACTATAGTTAATCGTATAGTACAAAACTGTGTTTTTGTAAATAAATGAATTTCAAACGGAATTTCTAACCTAATAAAATCTAGCTAATAATTTCACTAATCGATTAAAAGCGTTTTAAAAATATTTTGAAGTTAATTATCACATTTTAGCCTATTTGTACACTGTTTATTAATATTACTAGATTTAGGACATTTTGTCACATATCACACTTTGACTGTTACAAATAGGTTTTATTAATCCCATTTTTGATATATGGATGTCTGTGTGTTGTTTTAGACATTTATGGGACTATTAATTGCTTGTTTGCGTAGTTTCGTTGTATACGTTATTCATTGGCAATCTAGGATTAGGATGGATTGGTGAAGAAGCTCAGGGACGTACGTATCGACATGGAGGCAGTAGATGACTCCGTGATGAGCAGGATTTCGAGATGAATGCCGGATGCTCTCACTGGACGAGTATTTAACCAATTTCAGTTAAATACTTGGTTGGGGTGGTCATTAACAATTACGGTTGAGAGATCGATATCGACTACTATTGGTGTTGGTCGCTTTGACCAACTTTGACATGAACGTTAACGAGTATTTAACCAATTGTGGTAAGATACATAGTCTAAATGATCATCGGCGAAAACTAGTGAGTGATCGATATTGACTACTATTGTTGTTTGTCATTTGACCGGCTTTGACATCGATGAAAACAATTTTTGAGGAGCTGGATAAATGGCCCGTTCGATGGAAGATCCGACGTGGTGGCTCTTCAATTGGATGTTGGTACGAGGTAGGATTGATGCTTCGTCGGTGAGTACATGGGTATGGCATAGTCTATGGGTTGAGGCGGTGAGATCTTCAGAGCGAGCTAAGGACTGCGACTATTTGATTTCGAGGCTCGGATGTGTTCAAGATGGATGGATAAGATGGGTTGATAGTATCCGGCTTGTGGATTGGCAAGATTGGGTAGATTCAGTATTATGTAGGTTTTTGTGAGACGAGGCTGCAGGATGGGTCAGTGTTATGCAATTCACAGTGGGACGAGGTTGCAGGATTAATAATCGATATGATATGTACTTCTTGGTGGGAGCGAATTTATTGGATAGAGGACTCAAAGCAGGGGTATTATGGGGGGAGACCCATTAGGATCGGTAGAGATGGTGAACCTAGGCCTTAAGGGCATGTGTAGGCGAGACACGGAGTTGGACTATCATTGGATTGGTTAGAGGGCGTACTCCACCAAAGAAGGAGCAAGGAGATTATATGATTTAGGATTTTTGATGATTCATTGATAGCTCGGAGTATTCTAGCAAACTCGAAGTAGGGGTATCATGGAGGCACCTATTAGGATTGTTTACTCTGGGTGGAGAGATTAGGCTAGAGAGGCACGTGTGGTAGACACAGAGTTCCTCTAGAATCGGGTTCTTATCAACCCTTGACGAATGGTATAGCCAGTCATAATGGGTTATCAACGTAGGCACATATTTAGGAAATGAAAGATACGACTTGTTTGATTTATGTTATGGATGTTATGGTTACTTCTATCTTATCTCTCTTAGCAGACTATCACATCTAAGATTCTAGAGAATGGATGGGGAGTAGGGATGGAGTGGGCAGTGGATATTCTTCTATCCTAGTAAAGTTTCCTCTTTTTTTTATTCTGAGTAGCATATATTATCTCGATTATATGCGTTGACCCTATGTATGCAGTTACATGACAGGTATGACTTCCCATACTTATGTTCCTTTATACTATTACGACTTGTGTAATATTTTGAAAGTTGTTTATCGCTCACAAAGAATGTTGTCTGACTCAAGCTTTTATGTTTCCTCTTATTACCTCGGGTGCTCGTTGACGATGTTGAAGAGTAGGCAAGGTGGAAGGTATTAGCATTGCTTGAAGCTACGGAGGTGGATTTGAAGGAGGCGACACCTTTTTATATTATTCCTGTATTATTGTTGTTTATTCCACTGTATTGCGTTGTGGAACCTTGAGAGTGTTATGTATTATTTGAGGTAGCTTATCAGTGAGTTTATTTATTTCTTTTATAAATTCTATTTTTATTTGTAATTGTATGAGCCTGTACTATGATTATGTGGTTTACATAGTTATCACTATCTCGCCTGTTACATCTGTTATCATTATATATTATCTCAATTGATGTGAGATAATCGATAGGTTCCGTGACTGTATTCTATGCTTTGTTCCCTTCTCCTCTCTTCTTTTCTCTTCCCTTCTATTCTATTTCCTTCCTTTTCTCTTATTTTTTTCTACTAGCAATTGTTTTGCACTAATGGTGTAAGGTGGTTGTTATACGTAGTATCAAAGCTTAGGCTGCATAGTTTAACCTAAGAAATATTGATATTGTTAATTAATATATACATGATAGTATATATTTGTGATATATTTCGGTTTACGAACTATATATTAGCAGTTTATGTAGTGTGGGTTGTTTTGTACAAGAGTACCATGGTGTGATTCCCTTTATTAGCGATAGATCATTCTTTTATTTCTGACGATCCAACAAATGAGGAATATTACCATTTACTCCTCCTTTGGAGTTGGGAGTTAGGTAGAATCAAGGCTATTAGCATCGATCTACAAATGTGGTCCCAGTAGCAAACTGGTTATGAGAGTCATTGTTGGGGTGTCCTATCTTTAGTGGTTGTTTTTATACTCAATTGCAGAGGTCAACTATATTGTGTTGTATGGATATTTATGTGTCCATAAGGCAAACCGTTCTTCGGAAAGGAGTTGACATTTGTGGTGCAAGTTGTAACACCCCACGTCCGCTAAGGTCACTCATACCAGGGGAATGCCTTAGTTTCGGTGAAGTATTTTAAGTGAATATAGAACAGTAAACTTACAGCAAGACAGATATAGGTAATACTTGAAAATTTAAATCATCATTTCATTGCAACGGAAAGTAATACATGTTTGGTTACATCACAAAACCATAAACCAGAGTCAAGTACCTAATATCCATCTTGATAAAATAGAAGTACATAATCCCACTACATAACTAATAGCCATAAAAGGAAAGATAAGCTCGGCTTCACTTCAGAGGTCCAAGCTCCATAGGATAGATACAGCAATCAGATCAAAGCCCACTAGCACCAGGCCCACTCTAATAACCTGGGGTTGGGGGAAAAAGATAAAAACAACGGGGTCAGACATAAGTCTGAGTGAGTCCTATAACCCTAATAATACAATCATTAAAATAACCAGAGAAGACATAAGTTGATATACGGTAACGTCTGGGGATGAATGGCTACACTAAGCAGCTTGGCAAACTTAGGATAAACTAAGATAACCGTAAAGACGCATTTACCCACCTAAGGATAATTACTAAATTACACCGCCCCAGACCTACTCAAAGATAATTCCTACACTGCACCACACCAGTTTTACCTACCTAAGATTAATTCCTACTTAAAGGTTGATCCCACTAATATGCACTTAGTAATTTTTACCCAGTAGTTTCTAGTACCCCTACATAGGTGCCGTCTGCCCCTATCATTACTAGGTGTACCCACTACTCCCAAGCGATCGGCTCCCTAACGTAGATACCCGTGCTGGTCCCACAATGGGGTGTATCATTTCCCCAAAGTGGCAACCTGATAATATCAACGGTGCACGGCTTTATATCTACACGATGTAACAACGATTTACTAACCAGCCCGGGTCCACACACGCATATGAAACCCGTTGGTCCTACGTTGCCACCGCTAACCCGTTTTTGGCCTCTTATAGTCAAGCCCAATATGCGTGTCCCGTCACCCGACTTGGGTCGAGCCCACAAAGATACGTTTGGGATATTGGTTGAGATGGGCCCCCACAAGCTACCACCTAAGCTTGTTATTTTGTCTAGTGTATCCCACTTAACCCCTTTAACCATGTTCACTTACATGTTATAAATACTTTGGTTAAGTCATTAATCATATTTTAATTACCTTTCAAGGCACCCACTAGATTTCCACATGCCACCCAAGGCACTTACTTAACCCTTTAATCATGTTTAATTCCATGTTCCACTTTGGTTAAGTATTCTAATCGTATTTTCTATTGCTACCCAAGGCAACCCACTAGTTTCCTCATGCCACCCAAGGCACCCACACTAGTTACTACGTGCCACCCAAGGTACCCACTTAACCCTCATGTTCCACTACATGCTAATGTGGTTAAGTGTTTCTTAATTAATTAATTAAGATCGTAACCTTTGTAAAGACCTCTCACATTAGACTGTCTTTTATGACCGCTGGTTAAGCCGGTTGGGTCCGGGCAGCCTTATGTCATAACCGAGTCTAACCTCGTGTCTTTACATTAATCACGTATTTAGTTTGTGCCTAAGACCTCTCACATTGGGCTAACATTTGTAGCAACTGGTTAAGCCGGTTGGGTCCGGGCAGTTTTACGCTACAACTGAGTCCAACCTCGTGTCTTAGTCAATTAATTACACCTAATTAATCACCCTCATAATTTAAATTAATTATTCCTAATTAATATTAAGCTTTTCATAACATGGGTAGACCTAACTCAATAGGTAAATTCCCATGGGGTAGACCTAACTCAATAGGTAAATTCCCAACACATAGTATGGGTACACCTAACTTAATAGGCAAATTCCCATACTATGTTCCTTTATTTTATGTTATGCATAATTATATTAATTTCACACCATCTGTAAACTTATGCATTTAATTAACCCCGTCGTTCCCACGTAATTTCGTTCTCATGACATAATACATATAAAAGGTGTCAACTTGCATATGAATGAACATGTTTCAAAGGTGCCATCTTGCATATTAACAAGCACATAACTTGCATATGAACTTGCATAATACGTCACATAACTTGCATATAATCTTGTATAACATGTCACACAACTTGCATATAATATGACACATAACTTACATATTCACTTGCATAATATACTTGCATATTAACCCATAGACTTGCATAATGTGTCATCATGAACTTGCATATTAACAAACATGTAACTTGCATAGCATATCTTGCATATTAACATACATGTAACTTGCATATTAACAAACATGTAACTTGCATAGCATATCTTGCATATTAACATACATGTAACTTGCATATTAACAAACATGTAACTTGCATAGCATATCTTGCATATTAACATACATGTAACTTGCATATTAACAAACATGTAACTTGCATAGCATATCTTGCATATTAACATACATGTAACTTGCATATTAACAAACATGTAACTTGCATAGCATATCTTGCATATTAACATACATGTAACTTGCATATTAACAAACATGTAACTTGCATAGCATATCTTGCATATTAACATACATGTAACTTGCATATTAACAAACATGTAACTTGCATAGCATATCTTGCATATTAACATACATGTAACTTGCATATTAACAAACAAGTAACTTGCATAGCATATCTTGCATATTAACATACATGTAACTTGCATATTAACAAACATGTAACTTGCATAGCATATCTTGCATATTAACATACATGTAACTTGCATAGCATATCACCATAAACTTGCATAACATGCATATGATCACATAGCCCACAACTTGCATATTTAGCATCATGCAAACATAACATACATCATATTAAACTTGCATAAACTTACATACTCAACATGCATAAACATAAGATTAATGCTAACATCATATCATATGATTCAAGACTCATTAATCCACATACAAAACCATAAATCCCATCACATCTCATCTACTTAGTTTAACAAAAGATCATCAAAGTGATAGAAACTCACTACTAGCAAATTTGCACTCCAAATGAAGAAGATTATGATGCTTAGAATGGATTAGAAGTTGATTAGAGAGGTTGATTAGCTTGCTTTCCTCTTCATTGATTTGTGGAGGCCATGATCAAGTTTCATTTTGCCATAGTTTAGTTACAAGATCTAATTATGAATGAATTAGGGTAGGGTTGGGGTCTTCTTTATAGGATTAGGGAGTGTTTTAGGCCCTTAGATTAACCCTAGATTAGATTAGGACCCTTAGATTTCGGAAATCTCTAGAAACCAGCCCTAAGACCAAGCCCAAACCCCAAACTGGTGCACCCAACCACAGAACTCTCTAGAAACTGTGCAGGTTTCTTGGCTCGGCACGGGCGCACTTCACAAGTGCGCCAGTGTATCTTTGTACTGGCGCACTTCACAAGTGCGCCAGTGCATTTTTGTTCTGGCGCACTTCACAAGTGCGCCAGTGCATTTCTGGCCTGTTTCTGGTTTTTCTGCCTAACTTCGTTCGTCCATATCTCTTTCATACGGTACCCGTTTTACGCAAACTCGGACTCTATTTTGCGTATTTTTCCGAGACGAACGCAATGACGCATCCCTTTTCCCTTAATTCCCACATCTGGGATTAGTTATTCTTTAATTTGTGAATTTTAGCATTAACCGAAATTCGGGGTGTTACATTCTCCCCTCCTTAAAGGATTTCGTCCCCGAAATCTCTAAGCTAAGGAGAATGCATATCCTACCATCCAAACAACCATCTACTCAATCCATCAAACACGGGCATCCATTGTCCTTAAACAACTTCTAATGATGTATGAGCATATGCGAAAAGTGTGTGTATATGTTCCCTAGCTAATGTACGAACATATGCAAACCATGATAGTGCCATGCATCCAATATGTATGCGAGATAACCCTATCGACACATACAGTATCTATATGAGTGCACAATCATTCACCAAAATGCATCATCCATATGATAACACAATCATTATACATCCATAAATATAGCTAACTACACACAATTTTATGCAATATGCAATATGAAGTGATTGAGCCGATCTAGTGCCTAGAGTGTGTATATATGCATCCACGAGCAACCACCAGCAAACACTTGCATCCACTTGCATCCATCAACCATAACATGTCTCAAACACATGTTTCAACCATAGGTTTTCCCTATCTAAAGGTCAAACAGCACTAATCGAGAGGACCTACTAAAGATAAGATAAGTACTAGGCAAGCGATAAAGGAGAAGTTAAAAGACATACTCTCCAAAAGAAATGGATACAAAGAACGCATCTTCGCTTCCGTCTCCCAAGTAGCATTCTAACTAGCTGAACTTCT
Source organism: Allium sativum (assembly GCA_030737875.1). Classification (NCBI taxonomy): domain Eukaryota; kingdom Viridiplantae; phylum Streptophyta; class Magnoliopsida; order Asparagales; family Amaryllidaceae; genus Allium; species Allium sativum. The sequence goes on along the minus strand of CM060918.1, from coordinate 43,632,132 downwards.
TTGTTCCTCAACTTCCTAGTCTCTGGCCCAATGATGCGAGTAGGAGCTCGTCGAATCGTCTCATCGTGCTCTAACTCTACTTCTTTAAGCAAACTCGGCTCTACCACCTCAGCGATCTCATGTAAGCACTTCCTCAAATGGGACACATGAAATACATCCGGTACACCACTAAGTCTGTCAGGCAACTCCACTCTATATGCCATCCGTCCAATTCTTTCCTTAATGGGAAATGGCCCTACAAACCTTGGTACTCACTTCCTAACAGATCCAAAGTGAACCACATTCCGTAACGGAGACACCTTGATAAAAAGCATGTCCTAATATCAAACTCAAGCTCTGTTCTCCTCTTGTCCGCATAAGATTCTGCCGCTTTCATCCTTCTTCGAATCCAACCCATCTTCTCTGAAGTCTCTCTAACCATATCTGGCCCAAGCAAGATCTTATCCGTAGATTCCCACCAACATGTAGGAGATCGACAAGGCCTTCCATAAAGAGCTTTGAAAGGAGCCATACCAATACTGGACTGAAAGCTGCTATTATATGCGAACTCCACCAACGGAAGATGCTCTTCCCATGTACCTCCAAAATACAAAATACATAACCTCAAAAGATGTTCTAGATACGGTTCACCCTCTTGGTCTGACCGTCCGTCTGAGGATGAGATGCGGTGCTCAAACACAACTGAGTCCCTACCGCCTCTTGCAAACTTCTCCAAAACTCACTAGTGAAGATAGGATCTCGATCGCTCACTATACTGGGAGGTACACCATGCAATCTAATAATCCCTTGAAGGTAAACTGAAGCTAGACATGGAATAGTCCTCTTGCTCTTCACGGGTATGAAATGGGCACACTTAGTAAGTCTATCTACCATAAGCCCAATCCCCGTATTACCCTTCCTTGATTTCGGTTATCCAACGAGGCACTATCCTACTTCCTATTTCGGAACTTCCAACGGGTGAAGCAACCCACCGGGTTTCTTCTGCTCCGCTTTCATTTGCTAGCACACAAAGCATCTAGCGACATACTCGGCCACGTCTTTCTTCATACCGGCCCCAAAAGGAAACTCGCTTCATGTCTTGGTACATCTTGTCCCTATCAGGATTAATGGTCATCCTTGACCGATGTGCATCATCAAGTATAGCCTTCCTCAAACCCCTGTCTTCCGGTACTCCAAGTCTACCGTCTCTACGCAACCACCCCTTTCCATCTAGGGTGTACCTACTCAAATGGCTGGACGACTCCCCCCTTATGAGCTTCCCCACCAACTCAACCAACTGTGGGTCGTCCCTCTGCGCTTCTCCAATCCGCCCCAAAAGAGTAGGTCTAACCTCCAAAGAGGCTAGCAAACCGGGTACAAAGTCAACGGAAGGTCTAAAGTCAAACATAGGAATAAACTCTAAACTCTATAGTTCAATGAACAATGATCTCAAGGACAACCTTTTTTTTCTTCTTAAAGCGTCTGCTACCGTGTTTCCCTTGTTAGGGGTATACGCTATCTCAAACTCATAAGATGCTAAAAATCCTATCCAAAATCGTCACAACTATCCATCTCTCACGCAGACCACCCTAGTCGAATTCGACATCCCCCAAATGCAAGCCCCAAAGGCCGAAACCAATATCAGACAAACACCCAAGGGATATCTCCTTCGAGTTCAGGCGACCTACGTGAGATGATACTAAAATAATAATAATAATGGCTAAACAATTAAGCCTTTGACCAACTTTGGATGTCCTCGCCAGTCTCGCTCCAAAACCACCGTTTATCCTATAACTGGCTTTGCTCACCCTATTGAGCACATACGAAAACTTATTACGCTCCTTGAAAAGACCAAGATGTCATTTACAAAGGCCATCACAAACTTATTTAGGTACTCCCTGAACACCCTTCTCTTCCAATCAACAAAGTATGCGGGGGCGTTCGTCAAACCAAATAGCATCACCAGCCACTCATAAAACCATCCGGAGTCCTAAAGGCAATCTTCTCTATACTATCGTCAGCCACTCTCAACTGACGAAACCATGTGGCTTAGTCCAACTGCGAAAATACTGAGGCGCCAACCAACTGATCAAAGAGATCATCAATCTTTGGCAATGGGTGTCTATTCTTCTTTGTGAGTTTATTTAGTTCTCTTTAGCCTACACAAAGTCTGAGGGACCCATCCGCCTTCATGGCAAAAACTACTGGAGCACCCTACTCCGATATACTTTGTCTTATACACCCCTTCCTAAGGAAACCACCTACTTGCTTACCGAGTTCCCTCCTCTCACGAGGAGCCTTGTGGCACACTGGCCAAGATACTGGTTTGGCATTATTTACCAGATATATTCGGAAGTCAATCTCCCGCTCCGGAGGTAATCCCTTCACCTCCTTCAAACACATCCGAGTATTCCCGGACCACTCTAACAGATCGCAAACTCTCGACCGACGTGTCAAGCGATTCTAGGTAACTTAGCAAAACAGATTCCATGGGATTACAAGAGATCTCGAGAGTATTACCCAAGCGGGTCATAAGCCTGACAACTCTCCCCTCAAAATCAGGAACGACACCCCTAATGGATAACCAGTCTATGCCCAAAACTAACCCATAGCCCGTGAAGCCCAAAAAGCATCCCATCTAAACTCAACGCTAAGTATAGCAACTTTCAAACCCAAACACATCATGGAGCCCAATTGGGTTTGAAACAACTAAGGGATCATCTACCAAACTGGTGTCTAAGTGCAGTGACTCAACTAACAATGATGAGATAAACGAACTCGATACATCAGAATCAAATAAAGTTTGGATCGGATAACAAAGAAATCCAAATTCCAACCTAGACGGTCTTATCCCCATCCGGCATCCTAGTCGTGAGGAAATACAACTATCCTCCAGAAGATTCCATACCTTGCCCTTGCTTCTTTGGACGATCCTAATAAGGTGTCCTATTCCTCCCCAAAAGGATAACTACTAGCCTTCTCCTTCCCATTCTCCACTCGTAACCTCCCATCAATGAGGTTTCATCCTTCATTAACCAAACAACTATTAGAGCCTTCCTCCCATCGTCCATCCAATAAGTACTTACAAGTTCTCCTCCTTCTTGAACCAACTTCTAATCTAATTTACGTCTAATTCCCTTGAAGCGGTTTTCCATTCTTATCTATCTTAGAAAGATCATCTACACACGGAGGGGAAACTCAAAACGAGAGAGAAAGAGATTCAAACGGAGAATTCGAAAGATAAAGATATGGCTATCGGGGATTATGCTTTTCTCTCAAAAACTTTTCTCTTAAAAGACATGTTTTTGAAAATATTCCTTCAAAAATTTTCTTAGAAAACTAGTTTTTCTAAAAAAATTATCTGTTCTGGTAACCTTAAGCTCTGATACCACGTGTAACACCCCACGTCCGCTAAGGTCACTCATACCAGGGGAATGCCTTAGTTTCGGTGAAGTATTTTAAGTGAATATAGAACAGTAAACTTACAGCAAGACAGATATAGGTAATACTTGAAAATTTAAATCATCATTTCATTGCAACGGAAAGTAATACATGTTTGGTTACATCACAAAACCATAAACCAGAGTCAAGTACCTAATATCCATCTTGATAAAATAGAAGTACATAATCCCACTACATAACTAATAGCCATAAAAGGAAAGATAAGCTCGGCTTCACTTCAGAGGTCCAAGCTCCATAGGATAGATACAGCAATCAGATCAAAGCCCACTAGCACCAGGCCCACTCTAATAACCTGGGGTTGGGGGAAAAAGATAAAAACAACGGGGTCAGACATAAGTCTGAGTGAGTCCTATAACCCTAATAATACAATCATTAAAATAACCAGAGAAGACATAAGTTGATATACGGTAACGACTGGGGATGAATGGCTACACTAAGCAGCTTGGCAAACTTAGGATAAACTAAGATAACCGTAAAGACGCATTTACCCACCCAAGGATAATTACTAAATTACACCGCCCCAGACCTACTCAAAGATAATTCCTACACTGCACCACACCAGATTTACCTACCTAAGATTAATTCCTACTTAAAGGTTGATCTCACTAATATGCACTTAGTAATTTTTACCCAGTAGTTTCTAGTACCCCTACATAGGTGCCGTCTGCCCCTATCATTACTAGGTGTACCCACTACTCCCAAGCGATCGGCTCCCTAACGTAGATACCCGTGCTGGTCCCACAATGGGGTGTATCATTTCCCCAAAGTGGCAACCTGATAATATCAACGGTGCACGGCTTTATATCTACACGATGTAACAACGATTTACTAACCAGCCCGGGTCCACACACGCATATGAAACCCGTTGGTCCTACGTTGCCACCGCTAACCCGTTTTTGGCCTCTTATAGTCAAGCCCAATATGCGTGTCCCGTCACCCGACTTGGGTCGAGCCCACAAAGATACGTTTGGGATATTGGTTGAGATGGGCCCCCACAAGCTACCACCTAAGCTTGTTATTTTGTCTAGTGTATCCCACTTAACCCCTTTAACCATGTTCACTTACATGTTATAAATACTTTGGTTAAGTCATTAATCATATTTTAATTACCTTTCAAGGCACCCACTAGATTTCCACATGCCACCCAAGGCACTTACTTAACCCTTTAATCATGTTTAATTCCATGTTCCACTTTGGTTAAGTATTCTAATCGTATTTTCTATTGCTACCCAAGGCAACCCACTAGTTTCCTCATGCCACCCAAGGCACCCACACTAGTTACTACGTGCCACCCAAGGTACCCACTTAACCCTCATGTTCCACTACATGCTAATGTGGTTAAGTGTTTCTTAATTAATTAATTAAGATCGTAACCTTTGTAAAGACCTCTCACATTAGACTGTCTTTTATGACCGCTGGTTAAGCCGGTTGGGTCCGGGCAGCCTTATGTCATAACCGAGTCTAACCTCGTGTCTTTACATTAATCACGTATTTAGTTTGTGCCTAAGACCTCTCACATTGGGCTAACATTTGTAGCAACTGGTTAAGCCGGTTGGGTCCGGGCAGTTTTACGCTACAACTGAGTCCAACCTCGTGTCTTAGTCAATTAATTACACCTAATTAATCACCCTCATAATTTAAATTAATTATTCCTAATTAATATTAAGCTTTTCATAACATGGGTAGACCTAACTCAATAGGTAAATTCCCATGGGGTAGACCTAACTCAATAGGTAAATTCCCAACACATAGTATGGGTACACCTAACTTAATAGGCAAATTCCCATACTATGTTCCTTTATTTTATGTTATGCATAATTATATTAATTTCACACCATCTGTAAACTTATGCATTTAATTAACCCCATCGTTCCCACGTAATTTCGTTCTCATGACATAATACATATAAAAGGTGTCAACTTGCATATGAATGAACATGTTTCAAAGGTGCCATCTTGCATATTAACAAGCACATAACTTGCATATGAACTTGCATAATATGTCACATAACTTGCATATAATCTTGTATAACATGTCACACAACTTGCATATAATATGACACATAACTTACATATTCACTTGCATAATATACTTGCATATTAACCCATAGACTTGCATAATGTATCATCATGAACTTGCATATTAACAAACATGTAACTTGCATAGCATATCTTGCATATTAACATACATGTAACTTGCATATTAACAAACATGTAACTTGCATAGCATATCTTGCATATTAACATACATGTAACTTGCATATTAACAAACATGTAACTTGCATAGCATATCTTGCATATTAACATACATGTAACTTGCATATTAACAAACATGTAACTTGCATAGCATATCTTGCATATTAACATACATGTAACTTGCATATTAACAAACATGTAACTTGCATAGCATATCTTGCATATTAACATACATGTAACTTGCATATTAACAAACATGTAACTTGCATAGGATATCTTGCATATTAACATACATGTAACTTGCATATTAACAAACATGTAACTTGCATAGCATATCTTGCATATTAACATACATGTAACTTGCATATTAACAAACATGTAACTTGCATAGCATATCTTGCATATTAACATACATGTAACTTGCATATTAACAAACATGTAACTTGCATAGCATATCTTGCATATTAACATACATGTAACTTGCATAGCATATCACCATAAACTTGCATAACATGCATATGATCACATAGCCCACAACTTGCATATTTAGCATCATGCAAACATAACATACATCATATTAAACTTGCATAAACTTACATACTCAACATGCATAAACATAAGATTAATGCTAACATCATATCATATGATTCAAGACTCATTAATCCACATACAAAACCATAAATCCCATCACATCTCATCTACTTAGTTTAACAAAAGATCATCAAAGTGATAGAAACTCACTACTAGCAAATTTGCACTCCAAATGAAGAAGATTATGATGCTTAGAATGGATTAGAAGTTGATTAGAGAGGTTGATTAGCTTGCGTTCCTCTTCATTGATTTGTGGAGGCCATGATCAAGTTTCATTTTGCCATAGTTTAGTTACAAGATCTAATTATGAATGAATTAGGGTAGGGTTGGGGTCTTATTTATAGGATTAGGGAGTGTTTTAGGCCCTTAGATTAACCCTAGATTAGATTAGGACCCTTAGATTTCGGAAATCTCTAGAAACCAGCCCTAAGACCAAGCCCAAACCCCAAACTGGTGCACCCAACCACAGAACTCTCTAGAAACTGTGCAGGTTTCTTGGCTCGGCACGGGCGCACTTCACAAGTGCGCCAGTGTATCTTTGTACTGGCACACTTCACAAGTGCGCCAGTGCATTTTTGTTCTGGCGCACTTCACAAGTGCGCCACTGCATTTCTGGCCTGTTTCTGGTTTTTCTGCCTAACTTCGTTCGTCCATATCTCTTTCATACGGTACCCGTTTTACGCAAACTCGGACTCTATTTTGCGTATTTTTCCGAGACGAACGCAATGACGCAGCCCTTTTCCCTTAATTCCCACATCTGGGATTAGTTATTCTTTAATATGTGAATTTTAGCATTAACCGAAATTCGGGGTGTTACACAAGTGCTATATGGTTTAGTCTCTTGTTTGGTGTTCTTCGACGACTTGGAGTTAGGTGGTACTGTGAGGTTGAGGGTTACCTTTTGGAATCTCCAAGTATGAATCTGAATTGGATGAATGTTCTTATTTTGGTTTCCTATAATTAATTTGCTTAGGACCGGTTTGTGATTCACTTTGAAGAGTTTATTTTGACTATTTGGAAGTCAGTGTCTTATGGAGGTTCTCTTGTTAAGGCTACATGTCTTCATTAGAGTACATGACCGAATTCGATTCTATCAGAGCATAAGGCCATCCTTCTATGAATACTACACATAGTAGGTCTAAGTTTATTAGGGTCGGCGGTCACTTGGAAGTAGATTTCATTCAGAGAGGATGATGGCTTACAGAGGTTATCAATGGCTCTTAGCGCTTGATCCCATGCTCAGTGCTAGCGGTTTCCTTGGGTGCAAGGATGGATCGTGGAGGTGTATTCGTTAGTCGGTGAGTGCTCACTCAAGAGAAAAGGGAAACAATGTCACTACTTGAGATATGCTCTCCACCAATGGTGTTTTCGTGCATGTTTTATTTTGACGTCAGGATTTCAACTTTCCATCTTATTTAGTAGGTGATGAATGTAGTGAGTTTGGGACTCGATAATATGGATCTGTCTTCTTTGGTTATGACTTACTGCGTTAGGGGTTTAGTTAGACCGTATGTTTATAACATCTTGTGTTTGGTCGCCAGGAGGTAAGACTGAGGATGACTGCAACATTCATAAGATTAGTTTTGGGCCTTAAGATGGGGGTTTGTTATAGCATACTGTTTATACTTGGTAGTACACAAGGTTTATTAAAACTTATCTCATCGAGTCATATTTATTTGGCTGTAAGGTTAGTTTATATTAATTTCTTATATTCGATTAGGTTTAGTACTCGAGTCTAGGATTTTCTTATTGGGTCGATACGGAAGGCCAGTGTAAGTGAGAGGTTGTTAACGATGATAATAGGCTAGAACATTTTGCGATTTAGTAATGAGTAGTCCTTGATCTAGCAATAGCATAAAGCTGGTCGCTTTTGGTTGGACGATAGTGAGCCGAGATATCGAGTCTCTTGTAGTAAGTCGTCATCTGAGTTGGTAGCTTAAGAGCATCTAAACAATTTAATGAGGTGACCAAACTATATTTGAGTTGACAACCGTATTGATATGGAAATCGATAGTGGATCAGTGGTTATGCCTTTAGGGAAAGTGTACCTTGAGAGTGGGAGGTGAGCCGATATTCGTCTCTATTTTGAGGCGGCTAGCCGGATCAGCTCTAAGGTGCAAAGGGAGGTTTCCTTGGTTGGATTTTCCAAGGGGATTTTTCCAACGAGAATTGGTTGGTGTATGCCAATTTAAACACTTTATGCTGCTTTGATAGGATTAGTTGGTTATGTTGTTTGAGATGACCAGCGAATTAGCATATTTTATGAGTTTTCAGATCGTGTTCGGAGCGTGTTCTGAGCTTGCCTGGTTGGGTTATGCTTGTGATATTGATTGCATTTTCTTCTTCGCGTGGATTAAATGAAAGAAAAGCCATGGTTGTATTATCGATGAGGATCATACACTATTTGTGGTTTGGCTTGTTGGAGTTTTGCTTCAGGTTGGATGAAGCGAGGTACTTAAGTCGCATTGTCTATAGTAGGAAGTCGTTATCGATGCTATGAAGGCTATGGTGGTAGTACCAGGAGAGTAGGTTGTCACGCACTGGACGATGAACGAAATTCCTCGTGATGGAGTATTAAACTCTTGGTTCATATTCGATGGTGGTATAGTCGTTATGATGATAGAGTTCAGGATCCGATAGGGTTCGCTTTGGAGTTTTGAAGGTACTATTTGTTAGTATGGGTTGGAGTTGTCGATAGCATTACCTCACCGGGGTTTTTCCTCTCCGAGTGGGTTCCTGTCCTTCATTGGCATTGATGATTTAGATTCCTAGCCTCCTAGTGTTGTTGTTGTGTTGGAGATGTATCAGTTTGGGAGCGATATCCCATTAGTGGGCATTGCTCACTTAGACTAGTAGTCAAGGCTTCAAGTTTTGAAGTGTTGTACAAATTTTACCATGGTGGTTGATTCCTGTTTGCGAACAAATTAAACAATCGTAAACAACTGTAAAATCCGTTTGGCTTTCCTAAACAACAAGGATTGTTGTAGAGGGTGTCGAACTCTGGGACCAAAAATATTTTAATTAATAAATCCAATCAAGTTATTCCAGGATTTTGATTGATTGAAAACACAGAAAATAACAGCAATTAAATAAAAAGAGAGATTTATATAATAAGAGAAAGCAATTAGGGGATAATGACACAGATTGGATTCATACTCATCAATAGCAACAAATAAATATAGATCTAATTCATGTTTCTATCACACACATGAATCAACGATAATTAGGTTCTTAGAAACAAATAAGTAAATAACGACAAGCATAGCCTATGCAGGAGCTGAGCTCTTAAACAATCATAGGCTATCAGGACAGATTCACTAATTAATTTCTAAAACCCTAAAGTTAGATCTAAATCTGATAATTGTTAGATTGAAAACGAATATACCCTGTGAAGGAGCATAGCTATTAAACGACACAGAATATGAAGGTTCAAATCTAACCCTTGATTCAAATCCAGATCTACATGTATAAAGTCCTCATCTATTGGCTATGTGATTCATGTTGAATCATATCTATTAGCGTCATCACCCCCTAATCAAAGGGGATTAGCTAGACATAGCTAAAGAAGAAGAGAAAAAGAAACTAAATAACATGAACATAAATAAAATAAAATAACAACTGAGAGAAAGGGAGAAGAAGAGTTTTATTCTTAGAAGAGAATTAAAGAATAAAACTAAGTGTATTTTTACATGAATGAGATACAAGTATTTATAGTTGCTTTGGCCAAGATTTAGAGGCTAATTACACAATGTGGGACTAAAGATTTAGCCCAAATAACACATAAGCCAGTGTGAATGCAGACGTAGAGTGAGAGGCTTTGTAAGTGAGCCAATGTGAACGCAGTGTGAATGGATTTGCAATTGGCATAGCTTGCAGGCATCAAATGACATCAATTTCAATTGTTTTGAGCAAGAATAGGAACTCCATAACATCTGCAACAAGCTATCTTTATGAAAAGGCATTGGATTATTAAAATATGCAGCATAAGGTGGTTGAACAACAATATTTCTTCAAGCTTTAATCTAACTCTCAAAATCAACACTCTTCATACACCAATTCTTCAAGTTTTTCAACAATTAAATGCATTAATCCATTCATCATAAATAATCTGAAAACACAACTACAAATACACAATATCAATTATTTTAAATATAAAATAAGATAAATAAGAGGATAAAATATACACAATTACGTGTATATCAAATACCCCGACACTTATCTTTTTATTCGTCCTCGAATAAACTAAACTAAGATATGTCACACTTTCGTAGGAAACACGATTGCATTTAGCGTATGCAACAAGCTGTTAAACCCCTAGGTGTCCCTAGTAGAACGTGTGTTGTCTCGTGAGGGTTTTCAGCGTGTACTACCCACAAAATCCAAAGCGTCTTATGTACGCGGATTAATCAAATAATATATTTAAGGTCTTTCACATTACAAGGATTTCACCTAACTTCAACACTAACAGTTTAGCCCTAAATTATCCATCCCATAATTGGTGCAAAAATGAATAACAATTTTCAAGCTGAATCGTAACTTCTTGTTAACACTGTAATTGTCTTGAAGGTTAAGAGCATGGTGTCAACCAAAGTTCTACACAACGACAATGTGCACCTAATCATTTATTCTCTCCCTCTCTTTTTTTTTTTGAATGATCTTGCACCAGTGTAACTGTACTGTATTGGATGTGAGTTATGCATAGATGAAGGAAAATTTTGTAAGTTCTAAAAATATTATAGATAAAAGGGCAAGTGTAATAGTTGAACTTCAACCTACAAAAGATAAAGTAATGCTAAAGCACATATGAACATTTTTGTTTCCTTTCATCTTCTCAACTGCAATTCTCGCTTCTAAGTACGGTATGATGGATGTGGATGGAATGGAAATGAATGCATATATAGTCAAGAATGATGAATGACTATTTTATTCTTGGAGCTTTTCTACTTATCGCATCTTTTTTTCTTCTTTTTTTTTTCTTTTTTTTTCTTTTTTTCTCTTTTTGCATGATGAATGATGAGTGGAGATGGAATGGAATGACACCGTACATTATTTCATTTGATCCCTCCTCTACTAAGCGAATCATAACCAACACTTCATGAAAGGAAAGTTTTGTGCCCTAGTAACTCTACTTCTATAACCCTAATTCAACACACAATTATGGATTGATATTATATAAAAAGCTGAAAGGAGAGATAAGCAAAGTTTCATAAGATAGATAACCCATATAAAATAAGATGTGGTATATGGTTATCCTACCTTTAAAACAAGTACGGAATGGGTAGCGTAATATTGGTATAAAAAGTGACGTTTCTGAACCTTTGAAAATAAATCAGTACAAGGTTCTTAAGTATACCAATATAAGAAAAACTTGTCGAAACATGGATGTAAATCGACTAAAACTTGGGTTTGAATAATGTGGGGATCGAAGAAGAACACTACGATGAGTCATTTCTCCTTAATTGGGCCAAGTGGATTTTAGAACTTACGATTTTGAAAATTTGAGTAGAAAAGAAAATATTATGCATGAAAACGAACTCAGATAATCAAACATATGTAGATGCAAAATCATTTTTATTTTTTATTTTTTTACTTGCATATTCTAGCATATATAACAAGGGTTGACACGCTTACTCCAGAACACGACTAACGTCTGCACAGTCTCAAGCTAGCATCTTAAAAAGACACATTATGACTCAATGAATAAATAATGTTCATTCCCATCACCCAACAATTCAACTTATCAAACAAGAACCAAGGTGTTATTTATGAGTTTAAGTTGATCCTTGTTCAATGAATTACCTAGTTCATAAAATTTGATTCCTGATGCAATGTAAATCCCCCCCCCCCCCCCCACTTGAGTGTGACTGTGTCCTCACAGTCATTAAACAGACATATCTTAGTGAAAGGGAAAAACAAATAAGAGAATATTTACTTATGTACAAAAGAGGGTAAGTGCATCTTACCGAATGTAATGTGGCTCATGGAGGATCAAGAGCTTTTCCTCTTGGTTGGGTATGGGCTCCAAGTAAGGTTTAAGTCGTTGACCATTGACCTTATAAGATGATCCATCGGTTGGATCCTCAATTTCTATTGCACCATACGAAAAAATAGTCCGTACAGTGTAAGGTCATGTCCATCTAGATTTTTACTTACCCGGAAATAAATGCAATCTTGAGTCATACAACAGAACTTTTTGACCTAGCATAAAAGTTTTACGTGAAATTGATTTATCATGAAAAACTTCGTTCTGCCTTTATAAATTCGTTCACTTTCATATGCATCATTTCGAATTTCATCAAGTTCATTAAGTTGAAGCTTCCTATGCTCACCTGCTTGCTCTAAATCAAGATTTAAAATTTTTTATTGCCCATATGCCCTATGTTCTAGTTCAACTGGCAAGTGACATGGCCTACCAAAAATCAACCGATAAGGGGACATACCCAAGTTTTTTTTGAAAGCGGTGCGGTAAGCCCAAAGAGCGTCAGTTAACTTTTGGGACCAGTCTTTGCGATTTCGATTCACAGTTTTCTCAAGGATTTGTTTAATCTGCCTATTCGATACTTCAACCTGCCCACAAGTTTGAGGATGGTAAGGAGTGGATAACTTGTGGGTTATCTAATACTTTCTCTTGAGGGATTCAAAAGAACGATTACAGAAGTGTGTTCCGTTGTCACTGATTATTGTGCGAGGTGTACCAAATCTAGAGAAGATATTTTCTTTCAAGAAGCGCACAACAACCTTGTTATCCTTTGTTTTGCATGGAACAACTTCGACCCATTTAGAAACATAATCGACAGCTAAGAGAATGTAAAGGTTCTCAAAAGAATTAGGGAAGGGTCCATGAAGTCTATACCCCACACGTCAAAAACTTCAACTTCTTGAATTGGGTTTAGAGGCATCATATTCTGTTTAGAAATTTTCCCTAAGAATTGACATAGATCACTTGTTTTGCAGAATTCGCAAGCGTCTTTGAAAAGGTTGGGCTAGTAGAAACCTGATTGGAGAACCTTTTCAGTTGTCTTTTTGGGACCGAAATGACCGCCACAGGCTTGGTCGTGACAGAAAGAGAGGACACTGCGAGTTTTAGTGTCGGGAACACACCTTCGAATGATTTGGTCTGGACAATATTTGAAAAGATAGGGGTCGTCCCAATAAAAATGTTTCACTTGGGAAAAGAATTTGTGTTTATCATGCTTAAACCAAGAAGAAGGGGTCTGCTTGGTGACTAAGTAGTTTACAATGTCAACGAAGCAACGATCAGTGGATAATGAAAAGAGCTGTTCATCCGGGAAGTTCTCGTTGATCGGAAGAGCATAAGACGGGGCATTTGGAAGATGAGACAAGTGGTCTGCAATAACATTGTCAGGTCACTTTTTATCCTTAATGGTAAGATCAAATTCTTGAAGTAGAAAGATCCAACGGATGAGACGGGCCTTAGCATCCTTTTTAGAGAAAAGGTACCTAAGTGCGGAATGATCAGTATGAACGGTGATGTGTGAGCCAACTAGATATGGTCTGAATTTTTCTAGAGCAAAAACGACTGCTAAGAGTTCTTTTTCAGTGGTCGTATAGTTGATTTGAGCATCGTTCAGAGTCTTACTCGCGTAGTAAATGACATGAAGAATTTTATCGATTCGTTGTCCAAAGACAGCGCCAACAGTGAAATTTGAGGCGTCACACATGATTTCAAAAGGCAGCTTCCAATTGGGAGAGCAGATGATAGCAGCAGTAACAAGTTCATTTTTGAGATGCTCAAAAGATGAAATGCAATCAGAATTGAAGTCGAAAGGAGCATCCTTACCAAGAAGACTAGTCAAAGGTCGAGTGATTTTGCTAAAATCCTTTATAAAGCGACGGTAAAAGCCAGCATGACCTAAAAAGGATCGGATGTCCTTAACGGATTTGGGAATGGGAAGATTAGAGATGACTACGATTTTGGCTTTGTCTACTTCAATTCCTTTATTAGAAATGACATGTCCTAAAACAATGCCATTTTTGACCATGAAGTGACACTTTTCCAATTAAGCGTTAAGTGTTTATCTTTGCAATGATTAAGGACAAGATCAAGATGATGTAAACACTCAGTGTACGAATCCCCAAATATGGAAAAGGCATCCATGAAAACTTCCAAAAATCGCCCGATCATATCAGAAAAAATGCTAATCATGCACCTTTGGAAGGTTGCAGGTTTATTACAGAGACCAAAAGGCATATGACGGTATGCAAATGTACCGAAGGGATAAGTGAAAGTGGTCTTCTCTTAGTCCTCAAGAGCGATAGGGATTTGACTGTAGCCCGAGTACCCGTCAAGGAAATAGTAGTACTCGTGACTGGCTAGTCGTTCTAACATTTGATCGATAAATGGCAAAGGGAAATGTTCTTTACTTGTTGCAGCGTTAAGTTTCCTATAGTCAATGCAAACACGCCAACCGGTCTGGGTGCAGGTTGGGATAAGCTCGTTAGCTTCATTTTGGATCACGGTAATCCTTGATTTCTTTGGTACGACATGAATCGGACTAACCCATTGACTATTAGAAATTGGGTAGATGATTCCATTGTCAAGACATTTAAGGATTTCAGCACGAACTACTTCTTTCATGATGGGGTTTAGCTGACGCTGGGGATCACGAGTGGGTTTGGCATCATCTATAAGGTGGATTCGATGTTGGATTACTGAAGGACTAATCCCATTAATATTAGCCATGGACCAACCAATTGTTGCCTTATTTTTCTTAAGGATGGGAAGGAGCAATTGTTCCTGCTCTAAAGTAAGGTCAGAAGCGATAATGACAGGAAAAGTTTCATTGTCTCCTAAGTAAGCGTACTTAAGATGAGTGGGCAGCACTTTTGGGGACGACTCAACTGAAGAAACTGGTTGAGGGACAGACTCAATTGTGAGCGGCTCGATAGGAATTGAATCAGATACATTTTTGGGAATATCTTGAAACAAGGTTTCGTAATTCGATTCAATTTCGTTATTTAGATGGTCGAGATCGGGTTCGTTGTCGTGGACTGAATGAATTTCAAAAAACTGATCCATGTAAGAGTTAGGAGAGTTTTTGGTTCTAAAGATGTTTAGCTTAACAGTCATGTTACCAAAAGAAAGTTTCATAGACCCATTTTTGCAGTTGATAAGAGCATTAGAGGTTGCTAAGAAGGGTCGTCCTAGAATCAAAGGGATCTGGTTTGCAGGATTTCTTACCTGTTGAGTTTCTAGGACAATGAAATCATCTGGAAAGATAAATTCACCTATTTTGATCAATACATCCTCGATTTCGCCCACAGGTTTCTTATTTGAACAGTCAGCAAGCTGAAGGGTAACCATGGTGGGTTTCAGTTCTCCTAGCCCTAATTGGTGATAGACGGAATATGGAAGCAAGTTAACACTTGCACCTAAGTCTAGCAGACGTCTATCGATTTTCTTGTCCCTAATAGTACATGATAGTGTGGGGCAGCCAGGATCTTTGTATTTCACTGGCATTGATTGGGAGAAGGCTTCGCTTAGAGTTGCTTCCAGAAACACTTTCTTAGGTACATGTGTACGATGTTTTTGAGTGCACAAATCTTTTAGAAATTTCGCGTACTGTGGAACTTGTTGTATAATATCTAAAAGAGGAATGTTCACTTTAACTTGCTTAAATATTTCAAGGATCTTTTCTAGCTGATCCATCTTTTTCCTAGGTCGGAGTCTATGAGGAAATGGAGTAGACAACTTAGTAGGTTGTGCTACTAGAGTTTGAGGATGGTCCTTGTCAGAAATTGGCTCAATGTTTTGATCTGAGTTGGTCGAATTATCGGTAAGGTTTGGAAGATCGTCCGGTAAATCATTTGGGTTAACCACATGGTTGTCAATATTTTTTCCGAATTTAAGAGTCATGACCGCATTCAAGTGACTAACGTTTGAATCTTGAATGATGTGAATTTGGTTGGGGTTTGAATTTTGTCCTCTAGGGTTTTGAATGGATTGACTTGGAAACGTACCCTTTTCCCTTTCACTTAATCCAGCGTTAAGTTGAGACATTTGATTTTGAAGTTCACCCATTTTTTGATTCGTGTTTGGCATATATGAGTATAACGTGTTGTCTAACTTGTTTTGATTTTCAACACTTTGCTTAGTCATTTGCACTAATAGTTTGCTCACCTCAGATAAATTCCCCTCAATCGTAGAAAGGCGATTTTCATGTTGGGGTGCCATCGTTTGATTGTGGAAAGGCGCCTGGTTCGAATTGTACTAATTTTTCCTGATGGGAGGGTTCGAAGTATTATTCGGAAATGCTCAATTCGAGGGTCTATTCATCAGAGGGTTATTTGGACCATAAGAAAGATTCGCATGGTTGTTGGGTTTATTGAAAGCGTTTACTTGCTCAAAGGACTGGGGACAGTCATCAACCATATGATCAGAGTTAAGACATATGTGACACATGGCTTGGGAAACGTTATTAGACTGAGTGTATGTTCTAACAATGCTTAGGATGGCATCAACAAGAGTATTAGAGGAAGAAGAGGATTCGACAGAATTATTACTAGATCGCGAATAGAGAGATTTTTCATTAGTTCGCTCCCATTGTTTTGATTTTTCTGCTAACTCATCAAAAAATTCCCAAGCTTCTACATCGGTCTGTTTTAGAAAATTGCCCTGACACATGGATTCTAACATTTGTCTAGAACTACTATCGAGTCTATCGTATACAGTTTGACATAACGACCATGTTTCATAACCACGATGGGGACAACTTAACAATAGTTCCTTAAATCTTTCGAAGTATTGCCAAAAAGATTCACCCCATTTTGGTGGAAATTAGTGATTTCATTTCTGACTCTAGCTGTTTTTTATGAAGGGTAGAACTTTTTAAGGAAACTGCTGTAAATTCATCCCATTTTTTAATCAACTTTGGGGGCAAGCTGAGAAAGCATTTTTCTGCGAGGTCCGTTAATGCAAATAGAATCAAACGAAGTTTAATACCATCCTCACATAACTATTGTAATTTAAGGTTGCACAAGCATATTTGAGACGACCCGAACTTCCCCGGTCTCCGAACAGAAGAGAAAGAACAGACTGTTTTGAGAACACGACAAACTAGAACGCAGACGGAAGAACATTTCATTGTATATCACAACAATGCATCAGATTACAAGAATATACAGAGTATAAATCAATATTACATAGAAATATCAGAGATTTAAATTACATTTAAATACATCGCAGCGGAAAATTAATACACAACTAGAAGAGATATACGGATACAAAGCTTTCCGGATATCATTACAGCTGTAAACCAGGGTCCTGTAAATATAAATCTGCAAAACCAAAACTACTAGTTACCCGTGTCAAAATAAGGGCACCCAGAGTTTAGGTTAAAACAATAAACTCCAGGTCAGTCATGGGACTGGTGTGAGAAGTAAAACAGTTATTATTCTTTATTTTTAAAGTTAGGTAAATCAAGGGACCACGCCGTATAACACAGAACAGGTTTCCTCCCAAGAACACCAGTGCATAAAACAACAGCGCAATGCTAAATAAAGAACAATGAAGCTATTATAAGACCCAGGTCCTATCACACAATGCAACGCAAGCCGGGGGATAGGGTTTTTACCTTATAATAGCCAAGAATGCTTGATACGTTTAAAAGAAATCATTTTGATACTATTATAAGTGTATAGTGTATAAAACAACTTCAAATCATAAGTATCAATCATAGGCGGCATGAATGCCCCATACCACTATGTCGTCATATATAGGTTATACAATCAAAATCGCAAAGTCACGTATTTGGAAATTGGGTTTCCATCTATGAACCGAGGCAAAAGATAGTCCTCAACCGATTCGAGACGCTCTAGCCCGCCCCTCAGGAAAGTACTCAGTCAAGCCTTTGGATCGTCAGGGCCGGTCCACCGATGTGGATTAAAATTCCTGAACACTGCGTTTCCCCGCCCTTTGGGGCGTAAATGAGCCAACGAATGACTCCATCGGACCCGGATCGTCCGATCAAACCGAGGCGCCTCGCAACAGCAACAACCACACAGGTGAAAAGTATATAAATGTCAGGGCTGGTAGGTCACTGACACCACCCTAGCTAGAAAGAAACGCGTGCCCTCCCTGATGTCCTCTCCCGTTTCTGGTTCACAACCAGGGTGTGAGGCTCGCGAATTCACGTTACACAAAGCTATGCCACACAGGCCGTGCTTTGATCATCCACCACAAGATTTTTCTTTTCAACAGAAGCCTCGATCAATTGCCACTTAGGCGTGCCATACAGACCATTCACTCCATGCGTTTGATATCCACCAATATATAACCCCTGAGCTCGTACGTCTTAGAGAAGGGCGTTAAGCAAGAGAATAAATTCTCCGCCGCCAAACAGATATACATTTAATAGAAATCAATCACACGGACTAAAATCCAATGTCAGACACACAGTCCATTTACAAGTCCGTTCTGGGTCTGAACGAAACCGGAGGCACCTAGTACCCCGCATATCCATCAATCTCCAAGTACGTCTGGACGATCACCAACTGTTTCCATCTTCTTCGGTGTACAGCCCAATCAAGATCATCAGTAATTACCCAAACGACGTGAAGACCTCCGGTCTTCGACCATCGTCTTCATCTTCGACTTATCGTCGTATCAGTTATTCAGAATGGGATAAACCCGGTCTTTCCGAATAACTCGCGTATATTTTAAATAAGTGTTACACAAACACAACATACGCCTCATTCCAATTCATCAGTCACTAACCGTAAATTAACCAGAGAATAATTCCCCAAATATTAACCCCGAAGGCCGAAACCAACATCAGATCAATATCCAGAAAACCATTCTGCTTAGCTAACCGACAGTTAATTTCTAAATTTCACATTCATAGGGAAAGGTTCCCATTAATTTTATCAAAGATAAATCCTTCAAATTTATTCTTTAATCTATTTTTGAATACCAATTCAAACTAGTCGGGATTAACGAACTTTACCGAAGTAATCATTTGTTTTAATTTCCCAATCCCAACCTATTCATCCCATGAAGTAAAACTGGTAATACTTCATATCTAACACTACTGTCTTATCGGTAAATTCAATTACCATTTCACGTTCAAATCTAATTAAAGATTTAACTATCGCCTGGAGCAAAACTGGTGATACTCCATTCTCGATCATTTCAATCTAATTAAAGATTCATTAAAACTCCACTTAGTTTTAATCTGTGACTGGGTTAAAGAATCAGTGTCATTTAAAACACGGTTCACGATAAACCCAAAACCACATTATATCTCAATCAGTCCCTAACCGTAAATTAGTAAGTGAGCAGTTCCCTAAGCATTAACCCCGAAGGCCGAAATCAACATCAGATCAATACCTCTGAAACCATTCAACTTAACTAATCTCCAGTTAGTTTCTGATTTTCTTAACTCCTTTAGGTATAAGAACAGTATTATTGAAGATACCGTTCACAACAACCCAAAATCACGTTCCATTAATTATCGGGTTAAAGAACAAGTGTTATTTAAAACACTGTTCACGATAAACCCAAAAATCAATATCAATTCAATTCCAATTAAATATTATTTAATTGGTGCACTTCATTAAATCCAAATAAAAAGATTTAATCTTTTCTCAACTGGGTTCAAGAACAGTGTTAATGAAGACACCATTCACGACAAACCCTAATCACATTTGATATTAAACACAAGGCTCTGAATAGAAATTATACCGGCTTATATTCAATATCAAATTCTACGACTAACAAATATCGTATTGGGAATAACGATATATATATATTTCAAATTTCCATAACAATATCTGTATCATCACGAAATCCAACATCGAAATAATCCAAAGACAATTTCGATTCAAATCCATTCCAATATAATTATTGGAAATTCTAGTTATTTTCAAAACCATTTCTAATCCAGTTTATTTATTTTAAAATAAATAGAATTATAATTCTAGTTCAAAACTAGTTCCTTTCGATAAAAATCTATTTTTATCTTTTCAAATATGGAGTTTTTCATCCCAATTTTTCCCAAATCATTTCTTACGATTTTACACAAATTATTACTATTTTTAATAATTTTATCAAGGCCCGTACAGTCGATTTCCATCAACGGCCATCGGACTGCACTTACAGCGACCTTTTCCAAATTTGATTCGGACATAATTCCAAATCCAACCGTTAGATTTCTAATTTCTAATATTCGTTAGAAAGCTCTTTTCGATACGAACCCAACGGTTCTAGTTTTAGGAGAATCCGACGGTCGGATCTCCCGTAATATTCGTTCGAAGTTAATGGTCGAAATTCGCGAACTGCCGCGGTGCGGCGCGTTCTATTCAGGCCATTTATATTATATATATAATATATACTTCGTCGATTTCAATTCAAAACGTGCTTTATAAATCGTTTTAAATTCATTTTCAAAACGGTTTCAACTTCATATTCAATTTCAAATAAAAATTGAATATTCCAATATAAATTCGTTTTAAATTCATTTCAAATCGATTTCAATGTATTTCGAATTTCAAATCAATTCAGTTTAATTCAAATTTCAATTCACTTTAAATATAATTCGAATTTCAATTCATTTCAATATAGTTCGAGTTTCAAATCTATTCAATTTCAAATTTATTCAATATTCATTGAAGAATGAATAAAATCGATATAAATATCGTTCACGTCAAAATGGCGTCAATCTAACCAACACGACTTCATATGTTTCTATTTTCAAATATTCTATTTCAAATATTTCTATTTCAAATATTTCTATTCAAATATTTATATTCAAATATTTATATTCAAATATTTCTATTTCAAATATTTTTTTCCGAAACTGGAATGAGGCCCAATCAATTACCATATAATGTTAATTATATGGATTTTCTACAACACATGTATATATCAACAACGATGAATAATCAACCATCATCCAAAATGCATTCTACACTGTATAAGCATCAAATATAAATATTCAACGCTTATAACAGTCTGTCAATCAATCGATCGACATACAACTAAACAATCGGGATTAGTGTACATCAAATATCATCCCAATACCCGTGTGGGGTTTCAAACAATCAAACACAGATTTTATTTGTGCAGTTGGGCGATGTGTAAAATTTATCGTCCCAATCAATATCAGTCAAATGTGTGTATATAAACAAATCGTCCGATTTGTTTATTTTTATTTCTTTTCATATACACGTTAAAAATTCTATTTTTAACCATAAAATATTTTTAACTATATAAATATTTTATTTCATTTCACAACACATCACACAATCAACCACACATCAAAATCAAACAAACAAGCATACACGCCGTCCATGGTCTGTGGACGACGAGTGTCGGGTGCTACTAAACACCGTCTGCATCCTAGTATATATATATAACTAGAAAATTAAATTAAAGAGTGAGAAATTCTCACCGATAGCTATCCCAATTCCATGACACTTCTATTGTAGGAAATCATCGTCATTCTCGCCTTTTTGTCATCTTCGTTGCCCATAGCCACTACATGTATAAAAATCGAATTTTTACTTCGCTATTCAATATATAAAAATCGAATTTTTACTTCGCTGTTCAATTTATAAAAATCGAATTTTTACTTCGCTATTCAATATATAAAAATCGAATTTTCACTTCACTATTCAATATATAAAAAATCAAATTTTTACTTCGCTATTCAATATATAAAAATCGAATTTTTACTTTGCTATTCAATATATAAAAATCGAATTTTTACTTCGCTATTCAATATATAAAAATCGAATTTTTTCTTCGCTATTCAATATATAAAAATCAAATTTTTACTTCGCTATTCAATATATAAAAATCGAATTTTTACTTCGCTCCTATATAGATAATAATCGAATTTTTACTTCGCTCCTATATAGATAAAAAATCAAATTTTTACTTCGCTCCTATATAGATAAAAAAATTCTATTTTTACATTTCTACTATATAGATAAAAATTCTATTTTAATCACGTTATTCTATACATAAAGATTTCGCCTTTTCAAACTTCAAAAATCTAATCTTTTCTGTTTTAAAAATCTAATCTTTTCTATTTTAAAAATCTAATCTTTTATATTTTAAAAATCTAACTTTTCTTTTTTAAAAATCTAAGTATATTCTTATTCACGAAAATCAGATTAACCTTAACAAAATATTTAGAATAAATTAACATAAAACAAAATGAATAAATAAAATAAAAAGATGAAAGCTTACAGCAAATGGGGGAGAAGAGGGATCGGAGGGGGCTGGAGGCTGCGGCAGGGGTGCGGAGAGGTCAGGGAGGTGGTGCGGCAGAAGGGGAAGTGGCGCTGGGTTCTCAGGCGGGTTTGGGGTCTGCGTGAGTGAAGGATCGGCGAGAGGGGGTAGATGGAGGGGCACGGCGCTCGACTACAGGGAGGGGGAAGGTAGAAGCGGCGACGGCACATCGGGGAGCGGCGGCGCATCGATCGATTTCGATCGCGGGTTCTTTTTTTCTTTTTTTCTGTTCTGAATCGAACTGAAGGGGGGGGCAGAGAGTATAGGAAGGAAGAGGGTTTTTTTTATTTAATTATTTTATTTTCCACCAAAAAGCAACTTTTATTTTCGACCTCTAAACGAGGCCCACCGTCTGTCGTCCATAGCTAATTACCCCCATTCCGAACACAATGGGATATGTATCGTAGGTTGATTCGATCATTTCGATCAGTTTCCGTTAAAATCAACATATAACTCTATATATTGAATTTAAACGCGCATTTCAATTTACCGGGGTCACATACGAACTCTATAAATCCCAGAAAAATATTTTCTAGCTTCGTATTGACGATACGGTCCTAACGAAACTAGTTTCGTCGAATTCCGAGACCGTTTGAAAAATGGTCATTTTCCAATCGATTAAAATCAACTGAAACTGGTCAAACACGTTTTCCTTTACCACACTCACATATTGATTCGGAAAATTATGAAATTTGGAATCTAGCAATAATTTGACATCACGGACCCAACAAAAGTGGTTTCGTCGAAATCCGAGGTCGTTTGCAAAATTCCCATTTTTAAGGGCCTGAATTCCATAGCGACTATTCAGAATTTTCAACTGGACATATCTTTCGATTCCCGCTATGAAATTTCGATTTCTCGGATTCGTTGGAAAGATATTCTCAATTAGATTCGAATGTTTTTGGTTTCACTAAAATCCGGATTATTTTGCACCCGGTACATTCAATTGAAGTTTGAAATCGAATTATCGAACTACCGCGCCATTTTCAATTCTATTTATAATTATATATAATTATTTATATTCTAACGACGACGTATATAATATATACGTTCTAATTCTATTCAAAATAAATTTCTCGTCGTTTTTATTTAAAATAATTCATTTTAAATAATCAAAATTCGCTAAAATTGCCAAAATAAAAATTTCAAACTGGCCCAGATTTTCGGGTTGTTACAATCTCCCCCACTTAAAACTTTTCATCCCCGAAAAGGAACAAAGTCGAAAGTGGTTTGATTAATCAACTCTACGTTCGATCTGGCTTCCATTCTCCAACCTTTTAGTTTCTGAGAATTTTCAAATTTTCAAAAATTTGGCTAACACCCAAAATTTTCGAAGAATTTCGCCATAACCTCCCTTGCACCGGGAGCCATGGGAAAATCCCGAAATTGCCATATAGGCCTTCTGATCTCAAAAAGAAAAAGGAAAAGCCAAGCGGCTAGCCAGTAGGCTCATAAAATCATCATCACCCAAACAAAACAGTAAACTATAGTAAACATGTACCTATTTGTCGGGCAAACAAATTTTATTCTTCTGCTCTAGCCTCTTTGCTATGACCTGTTCAATGTAAGTACATGTATATGCAAGCAAATGAGACCAATTTTCAATACAATTCATTATTTGATACAATTAGGCGTAATGGTTCCAAATTATCAAACAAATAAATAAACAACACAAACATCAATCAATTAGTTGATTAGCTTTTGAAACTCATAACTTTGATACATAGTCAAAAAATCAGATTTTTGATGCCAAATCACAACAATAAGCCCTATCTAGTTTCGGTTCTCACAACAGTCAATTGGAAATATATAGAAATCTCACTTTCGAAACTCGAAAATAAATACTGGCGACGGTGCCCCATCATCAGAACTGTTTCCGGGCACTAGAGTGCGATTCTATAACTATTCAATACATTAAAACTTCGAATACACGTTTGCAAGACATATATGCAAAATCTTTATATATTGAATTGTCCAAATTCATATATAATAAATAATCAAATACGAATAAGTGATTTAAATTTTCAAAACAAAATTTGTTTTCACTTTAAAAATATACTCTTCACACTCGTTCTAGGATACTACTGATCCTATCTCTAACGAGTCATTCTAATCGGATATTACTAATACAATATCTGATGAATTCTTTCGTAGGGTTCTAATGTGCCTTGTTCTCTGAGCTTTGTAAACTAAAGCTCTGATACCACGACGAGACGACCCGAACTTCCCCGGTCTCCGAAGAGAAGAGAAAGAACGGATTGTTTTGAGAACACGACAAACTAGAACGCAGACGGAAGAACATTTCATTGTATATCACAACAATGCATCGGATTACAAGAATATACAGAGTATAAATCAATATTACACAGAAATATCAGAGATTTAAATTAATTTAAATACATCGCAGCGGAAAATTAATACAATAAACAACTAGAAGAGATATACGGATACAAATCTTTCTAGATACCATTCCAGCTGTAAACCAGGATCCTGTGAATATAAATCTGCAAAACCAAAACTACTAGCTTCCCGTGTCAAAATAAGGGCACCCAGAGTTTAGGTTAAAACAATAAACTCCAGGTCAGTCATGGGACTGGTGTGAGAAGTAAAACAGTTATTATTCTTTATTTTTAAAGTTAGGTAAATCAATGGACCACGACGTATAACACGGAACGGGTTTCCTCCCAAGAACACCAGTGCATAAAACAACAGCGCAATGCTAAATAAAGAACAATGAAGCTATTATAAGACCCAGGTCCTATCACACAATGCAACGCAAGCCGGGGGATAGGGTTTTTACCTTATAATAGCCAAGAATGCTTGATACGTTTAAAAGAAATCATTTTGATACTATTATAAGTGTATAGTGTATAAAATAACTTCAAATCATAAGTATCAATCATAGGCGGCATGAATGCCCCATACCACTATGTCGCCATATATAAGTTATACAATCAAAATCGCAAAGTCACGTATTTGGAAATTGGGTTTCCATCTATGAAACGAGGCAAAAGATAGTCCTCAACCGATTCGAGATGCTCTAGCCCGCCCCTCAGGCAAGTACTCAGTCAAGCCTTTGGATCGTCAGGGCCGGTCCACCGATGTGGATTAAAATTCCTGAACACTGCGTTTCCCCGCCCTTTGGGGCGTAAATGAGCCAACGAATGACTCCATCGGACCTGGATCGTCCGATCAAACCAAGCACCTCGCAATAGCAACAACCACACAGGTGAAAAGTATATAAATGTCAGGGCTGGTAGGTCACTGACACCACCCTAGCTAGAAAGAAACGCATGCCCTTCCTGATGTCCTCTCCCGTTTCTGGTTCACAACCGGGGTGTGAGGCTCGCGAATTCACGTTGCACAAAGCTATGCCACACAGGCCGTGCTTTGATCATCCACCACAAGACTTTGCTTTTCAACAGAAGCCTCGATCAATTGCCACTTAGGCGTGCCACACAAGCCATTCACTCCATGCGTTTGATATCCATCAATATATAACCCCTGAGCTCGTACGTCTCAGAGAAGGGCGTTAAGCAAGAGAATAAATTCTTCGCCGCCAAACAGATATACATTTAATAGAAATCAATCACACGGACTAAAATCCAATGTCAGACACACAGTCCATTTACAAGTCCGTTCTGGGTCTGAACGAAACCGGAGGCACCTAGTACCCCGCATATCCATCGATCTCCAAGTACGTCTGGACGATCACCAACTGTTTCCATCTTCTTGGGTGTACAGCCCAATCAAGATCATCAGTAATTACCCAAACGACGTGAAGACCTCCGGTCTTCGACCATCGTCTTCATCTTTGACTTATCGTCGTATCAGTTATTCAGAATGGGATAAACCCGGTCTTTCCGAATAACTCGCGTATATTTTAAATAAGTGTTACACAAACACAACATACGCCTCATTCCAATTCATCAGTCACTAACCGTAAATTAACCAGAGAATAATTCCCCAAATATTAACCCCGAAGGCCGAAACCAACATCAGATCAATATCCAGAAAACCATTCTGCTTAGCAAACCGACAGTTAATTTCTAAATTTCACATTCATAGGGAAAGGTTCCCATTAATTTTATCAAAGATAAATCCTTCAAATTTATTCTTTAATCTATTTTTGAATATTAATTCAAACTAGTCGGGATTAACGAACTTTACCGAAGTAATCATTTGTTTTAATTTCCCAATCCCAACCTATTCATCCCATGAAGTAAAACTGGTAATACTTCATATCTAATACTACTGTGTTATCGGTAAATTCAATTAGCATTTCACGTTCAAATATAATTAAAGATTTAACTATCGCCTGGAGCAAAACTGGTGATACTCCATTCTCGATCATTTCAATCTAATTAAAGATTCATTAAAACTCCACTTAGTTTTAATCTGTGACTGGGTTAAAGAATCAGTGTCATTTAAAACACGGATCACGATAAACCCAAAAGCACATTATATCTCAATCAGTCCCTAACCGTAAATTAGCAAGTAAGCAGTTCCCTAAGTATTAACCCCGAAGGCCGAAACCAACATCAGATCAATACCTCTGAAACCATTCAACTTAACTAATCTCCAGTTAGTTTCTGATTTTCTTAACTCCTTTAGGTATAAGAACAGTATTATTGAAGATACCGTTCACAACAACCCAAAATCATGTTCCGTTAATTATCGGGTTAAAGAACAAGTGTTATTTAAAACACTGTTCACGATAAACCCAAAAATCAATATCAATTCAATTCCAATTAAATATTATTTAATTGGTACACTTCATTAAATCCAAATAAAAAGATTTAATCTTTTCTCAACTGGGTTCAAGAACAGTGTTAATGAAGATACCATTCACGACAAACCCAAATCACAATTGATATTAAACACAAGGCTCTGAATAGAAAATATACCGGCTTATATTCTATATCAAATTCTACGACTAACAAATATCGTATTGGAAATAACGATATATATATATCTTTCAAATTCCCATAACAATATCTGTATCATCACGAAATCCAACATCGAAATAATCCAAAGACAATTTCGATTCAAATCCATTCCAATATAATTATTGGAAATTCTGGTTATTTTCAAAACCATTTCTAATCCAGTTTATTTATTTTAAAATAAATAGAATTATAATTCTAGTTCAAAACTAGTTCCTTTCGATAAAAACTATTTTTATCTTTTCAAATATGGAGTTTTTCATCCCAATTTTTCCCAAATCATTTCTTATGATTTTACACAAATTATTACTACTTTTAATAATTTTATCAAGGCCCGTACAGTCGATTTCCATCAACGGCCATCGAACTGCACTTACAGCGACCTTTTCCAAATTTGATTCGGACATAATTCCAAATCCAACCGTTAGAATTCTAATTTCTAATATTCTTTAGAAACCTCTTTTCGATACGAACCCAACGGTTCCATTTTTAGGAGAATCCGACGGTCGGATCTCCCGTAATATTCGTTCGAAGTTAATGATCGAAATTCGCGAACTACCGCGGCGCGTTCTATTCAGGCCATTTATATTATATATATAATATATATAATATATACTTCGTCGATTTCAATTCAAAACGTGCTTTATAAATTGTTTTAAATTCATTTTCAAAACGGTTTCAACTTCATATTCAATTTCAAATCAAAATTGAATATTCCAATATAAATTCGTTTTAAATTCATTTCAAATCGATTTCAATGTATTTTGAATTTCAAATCAGTTCAGTTTAATTCGAATTTCAATTCACTTTAAATATAATTCGAATTTCAATATATTTCAATATAGTTCGAATTTCAAATCTATTCAATATTCATTGAAGAATGAATAAAATCGATATAAATATCGTTCACGTCAAAATGGCGTCAATCTAACCAACACGGCTTCATATGTTTCTATTTTCAAATATTCTATTTCAAATATTTCTATTTCAAATATTTCTATTCAAATATTTCTATTCAAATAATTCTATTTCAAATATTTTTATTCAAATATTTCTATTTCAAATATGTTTATTTCAAATATTTCTATTCAAATATTTCTATTTCAAATATTTTTTTTTGAAACTGGAATGAGGCCCAATCAATTACCATATAATGTTAATTATATGGATTTTATACAACACATGTATATATCAAAAACGATGAATAATCAACCATCATCCAAAGTGCATTCTACACTTTATAAGCATCAAATATAAATATTCAACGCTTATAACAGTCTGTCAATCAATCGATCGACATACAACTAAACAATCGGGATTAGTGTACGTCAAATATCATCCCAATACCTGTGTGGGGTTTCAAATGATCAAACACAGATTTTATTTGTGTAGTTGGGCGATGTGTAAAATTTATCGTCCCAATCAATATCAGTCAAATGTGTGTATATAAACAAATCGTCCGATTTGTTTATTTTTATTTCTTTTCATATACACGTTAAAAATTCTATTTTTAACCATAAAATATTTTTAACTATATAAATATTTTATTTCATTTCACAACACATCACACAATCAACCACACATCAAAATCAAACAAACAAGCATACATGTCGTCCATGGTCTGTGGACGACGGGTGTCGGGTGCTACTAAACACCGTCTGCATCCTAGTGTATATATATAACTAGAAAATTAAATTAAAGAGTGATAAATTCTCACCGATAGCTATCCCAATTCCATGACACTTCTATTGTAGGAAATCATCGCCATTCTTGCCTTTTTGTCATCTTCGTTGCCCGTAGCCACTACATGTATAAAAATCGAATTTTTACTTCGCTATTCAATATATAAAAATCGAATTTTTACTTCGCTATTCAATTTATAAAAATTGAATTTTTACTTCGCTATTCAATTATAAAAATCAAATTTTTACTTCTCTATTCAATATACGAAAATCGAATTTTTACTTCGCTATTCAATATATAAAAAATCGAATTTTTACTTCGCTATTCAATATATAAAAATTGAATTTTTACTTCGCTATTCAATATATAAAAATCGAATTTTTACTTCGCTATTCAATATATAAAAATCGAATTTTTTCTTCGCTATTCAATATATAAAAATCGAATTTTTACTTTGCTATTCAATATATAAAAATCGAATTTTTACTTCGCTCCTATATAGATAAAAATCGAATTTTTACTTCGCTCCTATATAGATAAAAAATCGAATTTTTACTTCGCTCCTATATAGATAAAAAAATACTATTTATACATTTCTACTATATAGATAAAAATTCTATTTTAATCACGTTATTCTATACATAAAGATTTCGCCTTTTCAAACTTCAAAAATCTAATCTTTTCTATTTTAAAAATCTAATCTTTTCTATTTTAAAATTCTAAGTATATTCTTATTCACGAAAATCAAATTAACCTTAACAAAATATTTAGAATAAATTAACATAAAACAAAATGAATTAATAAAATAAAAAGATGAAAGCTTACAGCGAATGGGGGAGAAGAGGGATCGGAGGGGGCTGGAGGCTGCGACAGGGGTGCGGAGAGGTCAGGGAGGTGGTGCGGCAGAGGGGGAAGTGGCGCTGGGTTCTCAGGTGGGTTTGGGGTCTGCGCGAGTGAAGGATCGGCGACAGGGGGTAGATGGAGGAGGCACGGCGCTCGACTGGAGGGAGGGGGAAGGAAGAAGCGGCGGCGGCACATCGGGGAGCGGCGGCGCGTCAATCGATTTCGATCGCGAGTTTTTTTTTTCTGTTCTGAATCGAACTGAAGGGGGGGCCAGAGGGTATAGGAAGGAAGAGGGTTTTTTTTATTTAATTATTTTATTTTCCACCAAAAAGCAACTTTTATTTTCGACCTCTAAACAAGGCCCACCGCCTGTCGTCCATAGCTAATCACCCCCATTCCGAACACAATGGGATATGTATCGTAGGTTGATTCGATCATTTCGATCAGTTTCCGTTAAAATCAACATATAACTCTATATATTGAATTTGAACGCGCATTTCAATTTACCGGGGTCACATACGAACTCTATAAATCCCAGAAAAATATTTTCTAGCTTCGTATTGACGATACGGTCCTAACAAAACTAGTTTCGTCGAATTCCGAGACTGTTTGAAAATGGCCATTTTCCAGTCGATTAAAATCAACTGAAACTGGTCAAACACGTTTTCCTTTACCACGCTCACATATTGATTCGAAAAATTATGAAATTTGGAATCTAGCAATAATTTGACATCACGGACCCAACAAAAGTGGTTTGTCGAAATCCGAGGTCGTTTGCAAAATTCCCATTTTTAAGGGCCTGAATTCCATAGCGACTATTCAGAATTTTCAACTGGACATATCTTTCGATTCCCGCTATGAAATTTCGATTTCTCGGATTTGTTGGAAAGATATTCTCAATTAGATTCGAATGTTTTTGGTTTCACTAAAATCCGGATTATTTTGCACCCGGTACATTCAATTGAAGTTTGAAATCGAATTATCGAACTACCGCGCCATTTTCAATTCTATTTATAATTATATATAATTATTTATATTCTAACGACGACGTATATAATATATACATTATAATTCTATTCAAAATAAATTTCTCGTCGTTTTTATTTAAAATAATTCATTTTAAATAATCAAAATTCGCTAAAATTGCCAAAATAAAATTTTTAAACTGGCCCAGATTTTCGGGTTGTTACAATATTCAAATTTTGTTAAGAAACTATATGGTTCGTCATGAGAAAAATTATCGAATTTGGGAAGGATGTTTATCTGACTCGATCGGATTTCAAAGTGATTACCCATAGGATTGGGTAACTGAACGCAAGAAGGGATAGAAACTCTATCGGGAAGAATTCTGTCCATCAGGGTGCGAGGTGTCGGCTCGTTAGCCATTTCTAAAGGTTGGTCGAGAAAATTGGGTTTTGAGGAAAGAGAAGGTGGTCTGATTCTAACTAAACGACGAGATTCTTAGTCACGGGTCCAAGTTTGCATGCACCAGAAAGAAGAAGAAAAAGAGAGTTCGCCAGAAAAGAGTTTTAAAAATGTGACTTTTTTTTTGGAAAAGTACGACCTACAGAACTAGCAAGGTTTAAAGAAATTTTTTTATTTGTTTTTGTTTTCCAAATTTTTATTTATTTTTTGAGGAATTTATAAAAAAAAATTATTCACAAAACAATCACACACAGAAGTTAGCTATAATGAAATTTTCTGTCCTTAATGGCTCTTAACCCAAAATTATATAGTGACACGTTTGATTACGTAGACCAAAAGTTTTCTCAACCAATTAACGGACAGGAGTTATCGGTGCACCAAGAATCACCCTAGCAATGCAGCCGGAGGTTTAAGTACCTTCAGAGTCACAACCGATATAATATTTATGAATTACCGCAATATTTATAAACGGTTATTTCTCTGTCGTAGTTTAGACACCAAGAAATAATTCGTTCCAAATAAATCAACTATCAAAATACAATTAAGCCCTATATGAGCCCGTGACTCCCTTAGGTCCAACGTCTAACCATTATTATTAGTCAAATTCTACGATGAAATGCAATTTGTGGGCTAAGGAAAGGGTGATGAAATCCATCATCTTATGTGAATTGGGGTATTGCCCTTAATAGAATTAATACAGATGCAGAAATAATAATCACAAAAATTAAAAGATTTTACAAGCAAGCCGCTACCCCTGCAGAAGATTTTTACAAGCAATGTCTATATATTTTTGTTTATTTGCAGCAGCAGTCCCTGTAGTTTAGAAAAAAACTCACCTAGATCGGCAGTCCGTCGAGTGCAATTGAATAGCGCTAGCGCGTTTACACCCCACTTGTTGTGCAACCGCTCCAATAATTCAACTTCTGCTAATTTCAAATTGCTTGACTGTTGAAATCTCTGTTTGTTGATTGAATTCTGCCTCTTCCGATCGTGAGTGAATTTGAATTTTTTTTTTTGGGTATTTTCTAAAGAAAATAAGTAAGGAGAAAAATGAGAGGAGAAAAATACTTTTGTTTTTTTGTTTTTTTTAAAAGAAAGAGAAAAAAAAGAAAGAAAAACACAAACAAAAACTAAGAGGAGTTGAAATAAATAAAAACTAAACTAATGCTAAGCTAGAAAAGAGAGCAAAGGAACTAAGCCTAGTAAAAACAATAGTCTTACAAATGGTCAAGCCACCGTTTTAAATACACAGCCAATTAACAATTTTGCCGCAACCTACAGATCTTACCCTAGTAAAAAAAATAACAAGACCTGACTCCACTAACACTGACTCACTAAAATTAAAAACAAATTTAACCCTAATCTTTTTTTTTATTCACGCACTCAAACAAAAGTGCAATCAACGTCCCAAATACACTCAGGCCAAAAGAAAATGATGCCATGCGTTCACCAATTCACAAGGCACACTGCAATATAAACCCTATATGTCTCTAAGAAAACAACGACCTCTAAGTCTCAACACAGATAAAACACGCCTCTTTGCTTCTTCTTCTTTTTTCTCATTTCAAACCGAGTTTGCTCTATGGGTATCTTCGAAATAGTTTCCGGTTTGAGCAGTTCTTCAATCAGAAGTTGTTCCGATTTGAGGGCTTTGGTTTCGATTTTTTTGGGTGGGATTGGTTGTGATGTTCCTGAAGTTGCGGATTTGCGTTGAGGCAGAGATGGAGTTATGCGAGATTAGAGGAGGAGCGTGGGTCTTAGGGTATGATTTGGTTTGACGCGGTGTAGTGGTCAAGATATTGCGTAGGAATTTGGTGAATTGAGGGTTTGGAAGTTCGATTTGGGGGGCTGAACTCTGGACTGGCGATGGTATTCGAGGTGACTTGTTGGGGATTTGGAACATAAGTGAGGACAGTTTGATGGAATAGTTTGTGGAATATGCAGGTGAACTGTGGTTAAGTGAGGACATTTTGGAGGAGGGGATTTTGGTCTTAATGATGGGCCTGATGGAGTATGGTGCGTTGTAGGGTTGTGGGGTGATTCAGCATTCAAGTTTTTTGGTTAACGATGTATGGTTTTTCAAGGCAGAAAGATTTGGTCTGGGGTATTTGATTGAGCGTTGGATTCGGGATGGTGATGTAAGGGTTGAGACGTGAATTTGGGGATGGTTTGATCAAGGAGGAAGATGTAGATCTGAGCATTTGAAGTAAAGAGGTCTTTGGTGTGATGATGGAGGTATGGTGCGTGTTGATGGGTAGGTAATTGAGGATTGTAGTGGTGTTGTGGCAGAGAAGCAGGGTGGATTATGTTGAGGTGAATTGTGCAGATGGCGGTGACGTCTGTAATGGCAATTGTAATAAAGTGGTTTGTGTGGAGAGACCAAGCATGATGATTTTGGTTGCTGGTTGTGGTATGGTGATCAGCTAGGCGAAGGGTGCTTGTCTATTGTCTAAGGGGGTAGGGTGGAGTTGACGTTGTGACTATTGGTGAATGGAGGATGTTGGAATAGCATGAGGATTGAGTCAGGAGTTTGGACGTGGAAAAGGTGTTTGTCTGAAGAGGATATGTAAAAGGGTTGGCCGAGGCTTGGAAGTATTTGGTTTGGATTTGGGATTTCTAACTTGCAAAAAGGTTGGATTGGTGAACTGCTGTGGATTCAGAGGTTTGATGAAGTAACAATAGAAGTAGATGGTGTTTTAGAATGGGATTGGCTAGTAGGAGACAGTTGATAGTGCTAGAGGGTGATCGGGAATAGGTTCAGGCAGGGAAGAGAAAGAGTAAAAGGGAAATTTGATTTGTATATAGTGGTTGTTGAGAGTGATAAGTGAAGATTTGATTTGTATTGCCACTTACTTGAGTGTGTTAGGTTGTGTTGCTCGGTCCTTGAGGATTACGAGAACGAATCCAACAAGGAGGGGAGAATGTAACGATCTGGATTTTGACGATTGGATATTTGAATATTGATCGTTAATTACTAGAGTACGGTTCCAAAAGGTGATTTTTCACAATCGATTGAATCGGGATTCGAGACTGGTTTCATTGAGTTCGGATTGTTCGTTACATGGAGAAAAGTATCTGGATCGCTATATTTCGAGATCGGGCTATCTGAGGGTAAAACCCGTCTCAAAATACGTGTAAACTTGTCGATCCAGGCCATAGTCTCATGTTTTGATGAAACTCTTACCATTCGGAACTGTATCGTTGTAGTGATGTATGATGTCAAGTTTCATGGTGAACAGGCTTGTCATTTGATCGTGGGAAATTTGAATTGGAATGAGAGAATATAAAATAATAATAAATATCTATCTGCTATCCACATTATTAAACCCGACCCATTTTGTATATTGTTCTTCTTCATTTCTTTTATTGTTGCATTGCTTTACCCATGGTCATTGTCCTTGCAACTTTAAAAATAGAGATCTCCTGATCTACTCAGCTAATTTTTTTGAGAATTAGTTCGTTTGATTCGTGCTTTGATTCTCTACGAGCTCATGTTCTTTTTATTTCCTATGATGCTACGTGGCCAAGATCGACTTTCCTATGGGCGAGTTAGGGTTTGGGATTGGATGAGCTACGGGCGATTTCGGGACGAGTGAGTATCGTAGTTGTTTTTCTCTTGTTGATGTTCGTTATTGCTCCGATTTTCAAAGGATCAAGTTGCTCATGATAAGTTGCGACTATTCATGGCAGGGAAGGGGATTCCAAGTCGTGATTCATAGGAGTCGATCGGGTTGGGTTTTGCAGGCATGGGCAGGTTTTATTTTCGATGGAGACCCCATTGGTGTTTACGAATATGAATTTCGTGAAGTATCTTGGTGTATCACTGGTTAAAGTGCATGGCTTTGAGATGGGTTCGATGTGTTTGCATGGCCTGAAATGTTGATGAGTTAGGGATGAAGATTTAAAGGGTAAACTTGTAATTGGTTAATTGTTTATTTCATTTGTGTCGATTCTAGTTCGTATAATTTGTATTAAAAATATCTTTCTCATATGATGTCTAATTTGGATGTTGTTTCTTGTGTTGGATTCGTATTGACGAGCTCTATGCTATGTAGCACGTTTGGACTGATTTAGTGGAGGTGAGTGATATTGTCCCTTATTTTACTATAGTTGTTCGTATAGTATAGAAAATTTGTTTTTGAATATAAATGAATTCCAAATGAGATTTCTAACCTAAAAAATCTAGCTAATAATTTTGTAAATTCGACTAAAAGTGTTTTAACAATATTTTAAGATTAAATATCACATTTTATCCCATTTGCACATTGTTTATCGATATTGCAAGATTTAGGACATTATTCACATAACCCACTTTGACTATTAATAGGTTTTGTTTATCTAATTTATGATACTTTGGATACTTATGTGTTGTTATAGATATTTATTGGGCTATTGATTGCATGGTTGCTCGTTTGTGTAGTATGGTTGTATATGTTATTTATTGGGGATTTAGGATTAGGATAGATTTGTGAAGAAGCTCCGAGATGTACGTATCAACATGGAGACAGTAGATGGACTCTTTCACTGGACGACTATTTAACTAATATTGGTTAAGTACTTGGTCTGAGTGGTCGTTAGCAATAACGGTTGAGTGATCTATATCGACTACTATTGATGCTGGTTATTTTGACGAACTTTGATGTGGATGATGACAAGTATTTAACAAGTTCTAGTAAGATACATACTCTGAATGGTCATTAGGGATTACTATTGAGTGATCAATATTGACTACTATTGTTATTGGTCGTTTTGACGAGCTTTGACATCGATGACGACAAGTTTTCGAGGAGCTAGATAGGATGGCCCGTTCGACCGAGGATTCGACATGGTGGATCTTCGATTAGATGTTAGTACGAGGCAGGATGAATTCTACGCTGGTGAGTACGGATGGATTGCATAATCCATGGATTGAGATAGTGAGATTTTCAGAGTGAGGTGGGGATTGCAACTCTTTGATTTTAAGGCTCGAATGTGTTTGAGATGGATTGACAGGATGGGCCGACAGTATGCGGTTTGCGGATTGGCAAGACTACAGAATAGATCGATGAATAGATTCAGTATTATGTAGTTCATAGTAAAGCAAGGCTGCAAAATGGATCAGTGTCATGCAGTTCATAGTGGGACGAGGCTGCGGAATCATGGATTGATATGACATGTACTTCGTGGCGGGAGCAAAATAATTGTATAGCAGACTCAAAGCAGGGGTATCACAGGGGAGACCCATTAGGATCGGTACGATCGTGTACCCTGAGCGGCGAGCCTAGGCCGGGAGGGCACGTGTTGGCGAGACACAAAGTTTGACTATCACTAGATTGGTTGGAGGGCATGTTCCACCAGAGATGGAGCGAGAAGCTCAGGAGTGTTGATGATTCGTTGATAGCTCGAAGTGTTCTAGTAGACTCAAAGCAAAGGTATCATAGGGGCACTCATTAGGATCGTGTATCTTGGGCTGCAAGCTTAGGCCAGGGAGACATGTGTAGTAGACATTGAGTTCCACTAGAATCGTGATCTTATCAGCCTTTGATGGATGGTATATCCAGTCATAACGGTTATCAACGTAAACACATATTTAGGACGTGACAAATATGACTTGTTTGATGGTTGTTATAGTTGGTATGGTTGCTTTTATCATATTTCTATTAGTAGACTATCACCTCTAGAATTCTGAAGAGAGGGTATGGAGTTGGGCCAAAGTGGGCTATGGAGATTCTTATATCCTTGTACAGTTTCCTCTTTTGTTATTCTCAGTAGCATATGTTATCTCGATTATATGTGATGACTCTGTGTATGCAGGGACATGACATGTATGACTTTCCATACCTATTTTCCTTATACTATTATGACTTATGTAGTATTTTGGGAGTTGGTTATCGCTCACACCAAACTGTTTTCTGGTTTAAGGTTTTGTGTTTCCTCTTATTACCATGGGTGCTCATCAACAATGCTGATGAGCAGGCGAGGTGATAGGTAATAGTATTGTTTGGAGCTACGAAGGTAGATTTGCAGGAGACGACGCCTTTTCATATTATACATGTATTATTGTTGTTTATTCCGTTGTATTGCACTGTGGAGCATTGACGGTATTATGTATTATATGAGGCAGTTTATCAGTGAGTTTATTTATTTGTTTCTTGTGTAACTTTGTTATTATGTATAACTATACGAGACTGTACTTTGATTACGTGGTTTATATAGTTATCACCATCTCGCCTGTTATATATGTTACTATTATATATTGTCTTATGCAATGAGATATTCGACTGACTTTATTTTGTGTTTTGTTTCCTTCTCTTCTCTTCTCTTCTTTTCTCTTCCCTTCTATTCTATGTCATTCCTTTTCTCTTATTTCTTTCTCTTAGCAACTGTTCCTGCAATAATGGTATAGGGCGGTTGTTACAGTTAGTCAATTTTAAAGTACGATAATATTAACTTTTTTAGTACTTTTGATAGTTTATAACATAACATGGTGTCTTGTTTCAAATTTTACATTCTAAAATTAGAGATAAGTACAAAAGATATTTTCTAAAGGGGTTGGACACTGAGGATGGAAAAGTTATTTATTATAATATATATATATATATATATATATATATATATATATATATATATATATATACAAACAATATATTCTTACAATTTATTTTCAATATTTAGGTTGAAATGTAATAATATGTGTATATATATGTAGACACACATGCGCAAAAGCACAAAATAAAGAAATATATTACATGTTTATTCACATAAGTTTGGTTATGGTGACATGCTATCAATTTTCATAGTTACACTTTTTTTAAGGTAAAAGGATAAAATGTATTACCACCAAAGGAGCTTTCCAGCTTAAGGTTACAGTATAAAAAGAACAAAAACAACAAGGCAAATAAAAGAAACATGATAGGTCACCAAAAAAAAAGAGCCATTAGAGTAACCTACAAACAACGCTACAACCTAGTAGCACAAAACTCAAGCCATTTAGATTTGAAACCGATCATGCAAGAGACGATGCATAAAGCAATCTACATGCTGACTGCGCCGAAAGTCCATAGCAAATTATTAAAAAAACCAGCATCAAAACCAAGAATAAGCAGGAGAGCTTGAAGATCCGCCAAATGCTTGTGGTGGTGCTCCGAACCTAAGTTGCTAGTGGAAAGACCATGTTTAAGGTCCAAAAAATACTCGAATTTGGCTAAAATCTCCTCATGGGAGAGGAGATCAATGGAGCAAATACGGGAGTAACCAGCAGGGATGGGGTCAATCACGGAAAGGGATTTCGGGGTCATGCTAGCCACGAAAATCGCAAGATCATCATCAGCTTAGAGAGGAATGAAATCGCTGGAGGTGGTGGAGTAGAGAAGAAGAGGCAGCATGGAGTAGAGGCATGGAAGTTGGGCGGAACCAGTCTGAAAAATAAACCCCGAAGAAGCCACGGTAGGATGCGCCAAAGAAAGATCGCTGCTAAACGCAAAGGCGAACCAAAGGAAGCAATGGATGATCCAATAGGCTGCGCAGGAATCAAGATCGTGCACGAGGCACAACCGCAGCCTGAGAATGCAGGTCAGAATGAGAGGTAGCTACCACGAGACCCGACCCGGAGCACAAGGCAAGAACAACAACATGATCTTGCAGTGGGATATCAACTTGGCCAACCACGGTCTGAGAAGCAACGACAGACCAAAAAATCACACTGGATTTGGTGCATGCGTCACGCATAGCAGCAGTTGATGTGCCAAAGGACTTAACAGCCCAAATTTTGTTCAAACCATCACACTGAGAAATAGAGTAACAAAACGCACAGCAAGCCTCATAGTAAGGTGGTTTGAACTCATAAACCACTGTGACACTCAACGACTTAGCATTGAACAAGTCAACATTCACCACATGCGGGAACTTGAAAGGGGCTTTAACATCAATAAGAACGCGAGCGAACCCAATCTTCAATATATTTTCTATGAATGTACATATTCCTGTAGGGATTTCCATATAGAGGTGAGTGTTCGGTTGATTCGGTCAGTTTTGGAGCAAAAAAATTCAAACCGAATTAAAACCGGAAATTTTCAAAATGGAATCGAACAGAAAAAAAATTCGGTTGGTTCTGTCGGTAACTGATTTAACCGAACTTTAGAGATATCCTATTGTTCAAATGATTAATTCACTCAAAATAAAACTTAAATTTATGTTTAGGAAAATTTTGTTTATTTAAAATTTATATTTACAATAAAATTTGACTTATCTTTAACAAATGCTTTTGTATTTTGTCACTAAACAAATTATTTAAAGTACAACAATACTATAAATTTAGATAATACGATAAAAGTTCAGTTAAACCGATAAAAAAAATTATTTTATAAACCTGATTCAAATAGATTTAGTTTCAAAACAAAACTGAACCAACCAGAATATACCGATTCGGTTGGTTGATTCAGTCCTAACCGAATATGGTTCACCCTTACTTCCAAAAACAAGCCACAACACAAATAATTTCATGATCCCACGACTCCTCAAGTTGAATTTAACCCAAATAGGCAGAGACTTAAACTCCCCTTTAGTGTAACTAAACTAGGAAACCATTTCTATACCAATAATACCAATCTAGAACCAAAAAAATAGGGACAACCGTGGAGAATCCAATTAAGATCACTGGATCACCTATTATCTCAAATTTAACCAGAAAATGACCATTTCTCCTTGCAAACAAATAGAAAGCACCAAGCGGTTTCCACACGCATCTAATAAAGGCGTTAAGATGAACAAAGTAAGTACAACAGAAGAGAATTACCCTTTCAGTCAGACGACCTTTTGAGCACACACAAATGCACGGCGTTATTCATTCGCCAGACAAGACTCAATAAACCTGTAGCTTGACATAGTAGATGGCGCTTTACCCAGTAAAATAGACTTTTAGCGGCTAGCGCATAACAGTTCTACTGACAGTGGCAGAAACACAATCGACGACGTAAGCAGCTTTCACTGACCCACCTAGAGGTCGGGATGCCGGCGAAGCCGACCCAGAAGGGGAGTGAGTAGCCAGGACGGGGGTAGTCAGGGGCGCAGACCCTAAGAACGAAGCAGCCGGAGGCGGCTTAGGAGCATTGGCGTCGCTCTTTGGAGTCGGAGTCTAGAAGAACTCGCACGGGTCTATAACCGGCCAGAAGCGACGCTTGGCTTTGCGCCTCACCATGAAACCAAACGAGGGCTTGGGTTCCGACAATCGCAGATGTGAAGACAGTTAAAGTCGCCAGCGATGATTTGGGGAAAACCTAATCGCTGGTAGCCCTTACCATTTTTTGAGGTTATTAAACCTTGATATTGATATTCATTGTTGGGTGTTACTATTCACTTCTTACCCGGTTTACACTTTCCGTCACCTTCCTAAATTTAATACAAATTATTAATTTTTTTATTTTTCTGGCCACCATATATTATTCTTTATTTAGTTATTCACCACCGCACTTCTCTTAAGAAAATCACGTATTTCTTTACAATTTCAACTCTAACAAAAGCATATATTCTTTTGTGTCTAATAGAGATGGAAGATGATGATAAAAAAGAGGTTAGAATTGCTTGATTTTTATTGTTTTCTATTATGTTATACAATATGTTGCTATTTCTTTTTATTGATTGGAGTTTTCCATTGCGTTTTAGGATATTTTTTCTACTCCATTGGAAATTTTAAGTTTGGAAGACATTAAATTTGACGACATTGTAATAGAGAATGACAATGTAAGTTTTGACATGTAGGGTTTCTATCCGCATAACTTATGTGTCTTGTTTTACAAATTGATACATTAACATTTTTTATCGTTTGATAGTTGTAGTATTCAAATGATGATAAATTGGATGATAAACATGATAGTTGTGGTATTATGATGCAAGATGTTCGATCAAATGACTCAAAAGACATAAATATTGATATGACGAATCATTTCACAATTAACGAAGTAAGTACTCATTTACTAAAAAAATTAAAATTGCTAATGTGCTTATGAAAGTGGATTATGTTAATTTTTTGTTGAACTATTTGATTTTAAGTATTTGATTCGCAGAACACATTGAACTGATGGTGTAGAGGAAGAAGCTGGTGGCCTCTGCATTTTTTTGTTATTAATTTAGATGGTGGCCAGCAGAGGAAATTTGAAATATTTGGGGTACTTTCAGTTCAGGTGGCCAGAAGTGTAAATAGGGGTGTGAATAGTGGCACCCTTCATGGTTATACAAATGGCAAATTCTATTGGGACTGCCATATGTGTTGGGTTGCCCCCTTCATGTTAAAAAATAAAAAATACCGCCCCTTTTGCTTAGTTTCCCCCCTCTTTTTTTTTAAAAAAAGTCAAAAATACCCTCCCTCGTAGTTACACTGCGTGGTTCCTTCACGTACCACACAGTGGGACTACGTGATACCCTAAGGAACCTCGTAGATTGCACTACGAGGTTACTTAGGGTACCACGTAGTCTCACTACATGGTACGTGAAGGAACCACGCACTATAACTGCGAGGTAATATGAGAACATGAAGAAGAAAATATAACGCAAAAGGACAATTTCGTCAGAGAAAATTTTAACTAAAAGGGGGGCAACTCAGCGTTTATCTGGGTTTGAATAGAATTTGCCTATACAAATACAAGCAGTAAAGCCGAAATCAAATAATATCACATATGCACTAAGTAAAATAAATTAATATGTAGTTAAGAAAAAAACAATAATTAAGGATAAATGAACTTAAACTAATTAAAATATTAATTGTTATTAATTCTCCTTAATTGAAATTAAAGTTAATGAAAATATCAACATAGCAATTGTCTTTAATGCTAATCAATTGGATATTTAATATATAATAAATTAATTGGTATTATCCATTTTTATTATTACTAATTTTTAAGATGCATTGTAAGTTGTTATTATTATTTTTGACATGGCCGACGGAGTTAAAAGGACCCCTACCTTTTTGTTGAAGCAAAATTAGTAAAAAATACAAAGCCAACATGAGGAAAACCACCCATAAGGAGAATACATGGAAAACAATTGCTTCAAGCATAGGAAGCACAAAAAGAAAAAAACATGAAAGAAAATAGCAAAACAAAGGACAACAAGCTATGCACACTAATAATAGCAATCCTCAAGGGAGAGAGGCTAACAAATAATTAGGAAGAACGGCTTGGGTAATAAAGACAACAATCACTGGAGCAAGATTAGCAACATAGTAACTGGAATTAGAAGTATATAAGAAGGATCGATCCCAGGATGGATCATTAAGTATAGTTCTATTTGAGTCCCCCAACAGCCCTTCAATAACAAAATAAAAATCTCCACCTAAAATTCGGTAGTGAAACATATGATGTTATCCAATATCACTAGAAACAAAACACATGTAAGAATCCTTCTTAGGGAAGAACCGAAAATCAGAAGGACTATCAACTCATGAGAACTCAAAAGGAGTCCACACAAAAGGGTAGGGAGGCATAATGTCAACCAAACACTCATCGGGCACAGGAACAACAATGGTGGTAGAGGAAGCCGAACTAACCAAAGGTGGGATGATGATAGCTTCATAGGTAGGATGATCAATGGGGGAAACAACAGGAATAAGCTCAACAACAGGTTGAACTTCCTTAGGGACCCAATGACAGGTAGGAGGCTTAGGAAGTGGAACTTTAATGGGAATTGGGACAGTAGGAGGAAGTTTACAAGTCGATGCAGTGTGGTTAAAAGAATGACAAGAGGTACAAATATCTGGGGTTCAACCATAACGCACTCTAACCTCAGCAACAATACCAAGGGCAAGTTGGACCTTGATAGAATTGGGGAGAGGCTTATTGGGGGAAATTTCTATAAGAGCTTTAGCATAAACTAGTTTAGCACGGGTTGTGGTAGTGGCATCAAAACACCTCAATTTTCCAATGTAGCATGCAAGCCAGTTCAGTTCAACCAACGGTTGAAGAACGGATGGAATCTAGGAGAAATATGTCCAAACTTGAATAGATAACACCTGCTCTCTAGCATTGGAAATCATAGGAGACCATTCAGAGACGATAAATGGTTTTCCTTCAATAAAGGAGGGCTCATATTGCTAGACGATAAGGCGCTCTTCAGAGGAGATTTTGAAATAATACATAGAATCAAGGAATATTACCTTAATGTCGCCTTTAAGTTTCCACAAATGTTTCTTAACAAATACTTTTCTTTCAGTAATTTTGGGGGAAAAACAGATAAATGAGAACATAATAGATAAATGAGAACATAATATTTTTCATATACTTTTTTCATTAAAAACATATATTATTATGTTAATATTTATTAATACTTTCAAGGGTAACATTATATTTGCTTATATATCTTTAAATTAATAAAATATAATTATAACAATTATATTAAATGCTTGGCAAGTTGATTGGGTCTTAAATACTATGTTGCACCAATATTTGAATGCACAAGATTCTTTTTACGAGCATTTGTACAAGCGTTGAACTGGAAAAAAAATCCATTTCCAACGTCCAAATGAATATGTAAGGAAATTTCGAGGAAAAAATTAGAACCGCAAAAATAAGAATAAGTAAAAGATAACTACACGAGAAAATAAAGTGAAGGTGACGAATAAAAAATGAGAGTCGAGTTCAAATAAAAAAGTAAGTTTTAATATAGAGTGATATCAAGGAATGTCAGTATTCTAAAGGAGGAGGAGTATGTAAACTTTTTTAGTTTAGCAAATTATTTTGAAGAATTTGTTGGAAAATAATGAATTATGGTAATGGATTTAAATGATACTTAAGTATAGTTTTGCTTTTAATGGAATACAGTATAATTTATCTCTGAGTGACCTTTGATTTCAATATATCTTGGTTCATATTAAAAAGAATTATTTTTATAAACTTAGCTTTTGCATATGTCATTAATAATTTATACAAAAAAATTCTCCACTGTGTAACATAGCATTTTATAGTGAATTTAATAGTATTTTTATTAGCATGCTTTAGCGACTATATTTACATCAGTTGATTAAAATCTTATATCCATTTACTTATGTATAAAGATTATTTTCTGTATTATGGTTGTTTTGGAAATGGTTACTGCCACCATTTATAAAATACTGTTATCATACCACTTTTAATAGTTACCAAAGAACGGTATACCGATAAAATGATAATTGTTACACTAGTAACGGTAAATTACT
This sequence comes from Allium sativum, assembly GCA_030737875.1. NCBI lineage: Eukaryota > Viridiplantae > Streptophyta > Magnoliopsida > Asparagales > Amaryllidaceae > Allium > Allium sativum. The sequence goes on along the minus strand of CM060918.1, from coordinate 43,587,591 downwards.
ATATATTTAAAAATTAAATGATTTGACATATATTCACACTATAAGAAGGCAAATTCTATTTATACATCGTAAATTACTTTTCCTACACCATTAAAAAAATAAGTAAGTTAAAGACAAAAATACCCTTATTAAAAAATAATCAAAATAAAATTAAATAATTATAATTTTATATGTCCACATCATACACAATCATTAAAATTCTTTTATAAAATAATTGAAATTTCTATGAGTTACCAAGTGAATTAATTTAACTTCTATTGATGCGTTAAATTTTAATCATATTCTTTCTTGTTATATTCATGTATAATCAGTTCTAACATTATGCATTCCAAATTAGTCACAATTTTTTTTACAAATGAAGTACTAAATTAACATGTTTCAATGTGTACTAAGTTCTCAATTTTTTACTATGTTTAAATCAATTTTTAATTTAAAATAAAAATTTAAGTATATTAATATTTCATTATTCAAAATTTAAAGTTAAATTCTAATATATGAATAATTAAATAAATATAAATCCAATTAAGGATTTGAATTTGAGTTGCAAAAAGTGAATTCATAGATTTTAGGAATTAATATTCCTTAGTTTGATCAATGCACGCGAGAAAGATATTAAATAAGAAACTTATTTTGTTTTATTCAGGCTTTAGGATAGTTTAGTAATATGTATAGTGTATACTAAGCAAAAAGTGGTGTATATGATTTAAAAAAAAGACTGGTGTATCTAAAGCAATTTAAGGTGTACAAATAGAATTTACCCTATAAGAATGTCTTATTACATATTTTATCATGTCATTTAATAAAAAAATATCAATGAGAAAAAAGTGTATTTAACGTCATTTGAACTGAATTACTTGATAATTTTTTTGTCTTGTTTCTATTTACTTATAGTACAATAAATTATATGAATATCCGTGTATTGTAAATTGACTTGTAAATCGCTAATACCGTTGATTTTGAAAAAATATTACCAATGTATTGCCGTAAAAAATTAAATTTATTATTAACATATCAATTATAATAGTACATATACGTTACTCGAAAATGATAACCGATCGTATGGAAATAGGTATAGTAACGGTAAATTTACGTTTAGCATAACAGCCCTACCGTAAGTATTTTGTTTAGTAGTCATATTTATTTACTTAATATATTGTTTATCATCATATTATTTTTGTTATTATATTTGCATTGATACTCAAAGTAAAATGGAAAAATTATTTCCTTTCCAAAAATTTGATTATACATCATTAATAGTACATGTAATGCTCAAGTTATATTACGCTATATGTATCAAGAAATATATGATATTTAAATCCGTTATAACATTTTTGTTTGTTTACTTTTTCTCTTACTAAAGTGTAATGTCGTAAGACTTAAAAATTTTGACGTTGAAGTGTCACTTATTTGAACCAAATTAAATAAATATTTTACTTTTAGCTTGATCTTTTAATTCCGCGTTTAAGATATTTGTTGTCCATACTAGACTACATCAATGTACATACTGAAATTTAGTTAGATGTTACATTGCTTTATATCTACCTACATCCAAAAATTAATCTATGCATGCTCTCAATAATGAATGTTTACCAAGTCGGTAATAACTTTTAGCTGATGTTATAAACCTAATACATAAAAAGATTATCAATTAATTTTTTTAGTATTTTAAAAAACAATTTAATATTACAAACACCCCTTATAACAAAAAACTATAAAAATTGTTTTTAAATGAATTATACAACAGGGGTGAAGGTTCAGTCCGTTCGATCGGTTTTGAGATGAAAAAATCAAATCGAATTAAAACCGAAAATTTTCAAAACAAAACCGAGCCGGAATGATTTCCGTTAATTCGATCGGTAACTGAATATGAATGGTATATTTCTATTCAAGCGATTAATTCACTTACACAAATTTATATTTGGTGAAATTTTATTTAGTAAATTTGATATTTATAATAAAATTTGACTTATTTCTATTAACTGCCTTTGTATTTTATCACTATACCAATTATTTAAAGTACTATAACACCGTAAAATTAGATAATAAATTAAAAGTTTGATTAATTTGGTTAAACCGATAATTGAAAGAAATTATTTTATAAACCAAATGCAAACCGAATTAGTTTCAAGACCGATATGACCGATATGACCGAAACAAACCAGTTCGATTGATTAATTTAGTTTTAACGGAATATTGCTCAACCATATTATATGACTTCATTTTTCGGGTCTGCACCGATAACACTGAAGTACCAATAGAAGTGAGGCAAATTTTATTGAAACATGGATTTTTGTTGGATTTCCCCCCAAATAAAGTTCAAAAAATGATGATAAAAAGTTGCCTTGTACAATTATTTATACCTCTCTTAAAATTATTGTTCGTTCATCCACCATTTTCATGCTAAACAAGAAAAGATATAAAAATTCTAAACCGAAATCAATCAAATCCATGCGTATAATTTGACGATGATGAAGATAGACAAGATCAGTCTAGATTTCGATAAGAAGGAGACAATCCGTTATGCATTCGTTTTTTTATTTTATTTTAAATAATCGGATCTACAGCATCACAGAGGAGGCAGAACGTGGTTGCTCTATATAACCACCAAGAAATCCTATGTGATTTTGCAAGAAACCATGCACTATTTATGAGTCGTTTCTCTAAATAACCACGTAGAGCCAGTGCATGGTTCTTTAAAACAACCACGCACAAGCAGTGCATGGTTGAAGTTTTTTTATAAAAGTTTTGCAATCTTTGCAGAAACAATGCAATGAAGTTGAAAATCAGAATGAAATTTTATTGGACCACGTACACTAATGAATTTACAATATATGATGTGAATGCCTTTTTTTAAAGTGTAGGACCAATTTTGTAATATGACAACACTTTTTTATGTAGGTATATAAACCACGTGATAAATTAGTTGAATGGGCTCACAGCACGGGCAAACGCCTCATTTTTATGCTCATCATTTTGAAATCCGACGCCGGTGCATTTTCTAAAAATCCTATTATTTTGTCTGTATGCGTGCGTAGTGGTATATATAGGAGGAAGAAAATTAAAGATCTAACGAATTATAGATTGGCGAGCAGCAAAAATTGTAATTGTCCATTTAGACTTAAATACGTGAAACTTGCATATTTGGATGAATGGAGTTGGATGTAGTAAATGGTGTGCATAACTATTTGGAGTTAAAGCTTAGCGAGGGACATTCGTATGTGGGTAGGTTAAGCCAAGAAGAGATCAAATTAGTGGTTGAAATGTATCGAAATATGGTGAAAGACAAAGAAATATTGAATGCACTTAAAAAAAATGATCATTCCAATTCAATAATCATCAAAACAATATGTACTATCATTAGTGCACAAAATTTAATTAAATGAGGAGGTCGTTCACAAATTCAATATTTGTTTGGTAAACTAAAAAAGTTTGAATACTTTGAATGACATCCGAAAACTTTGGACGGTAGTGATATAATTAAAGATATTTTTGGGGCAAGCCTGATGAGTTTGGAATCCTAAGAACATGTCCTTGAGTTATAATATTGGACAATACATACAAAACTAACAGACATAAGATTTCATTTCTAGAGATAGTCTTCGTTACATCCACTTATCACATATTTTGTATTGTCATTTCTTATTTAATGGAGGATGGTGAGTAAAAGTATAAATGGATATTGAAATGGTTGGAATCCATTATGCTTGACTATGAGATGATAATGCTTAATGTGTTTTTAAGCGATCGAGAGCTAGAATTAATTGATGTCATTGAGTCGGTTTTTCCAACTTTTACTCATATGTTGTGCATGTGGCATATCAAAAAAAATGTTCTTGTTTTTGTAGGGAAAAAAGAATATGATTAAAATGGATGTTTATGATAAAAAGTCTTTTGGCTAGAATGAGCATGTATACTTGAGAAATAGCAATGCGCATAATGAAAATTTGCATTTGCTACATGAAAAGTGTGGAAAAAACAATTTGATACTGAAATATGTATAGGCCCTACTAAGAACTGGTTAGATCCATATAAGAGTATATTTGTTCAATTATGGAACAATGAGGATATGCACTTCAGGAACTACACATTGAATATGTATTTAATATTTTCTTTCAATTTTAATATGTTTCAGCACAATAATAAATTATGTGTCTCCTTTATAAATGACATATTGTTCCTTAAGTATAGGGATGAATCTGCCAATTTGAAATTGAAAAAACACTTTGTTATTTGGCAACGCAACTTCGAGCAGGGTTAGGGTAAAATGCGTTCATTACTGGAGTTATCATTCATCGAATTAAGAGATTCGTTCGAACAAAGTTTAACTATAGTGAAACATGTTTTCACATTTGGAAGTTTAAAAACATAAAAGGAATGGTAAGCTCCATTAAGTTTGACTTACTCCAATCGGAATTACTTCGAATGAAATCCATTTGAGATGATGAATTTCTTTGTGGATGTGTTATTCGAAAGACATGTGGACTTCCGTGCGCACATGAGTTAGCTCTTCTTAGTCGAACTTCATCCCTTCCACTTGAGTTGATTGATAATCATTAGACAATGCCACATTTATTTGCACGAAGTTGGAAGAAAAAAATTCAGATTAGTAGAAAAACGGAAATTTAATTGACTGATGTCAAAAAATTGACACAAACCACATCAACTTCAGATTTTTTTTTAAATGATGGAAGTTGTCAAACCTCAAACTTCTATTCTTGGTTCTGCGAAGAGTAAGATGAAAACTAAAAGAAGGAAGAATAAAAAATTGGCTCGTACTTCAACAAAAAGAATTCCTACCTCGTTTGGGCTAGTAGAAAGTCTTTCATCACCTAACCAATCTAGTCAACAAAACATCAATAATAAAAAGAAGGAAAAACTCCAAATTCGGAAACCCATACTGGTATTTTATTTATAAATGATAAATATATAGTATTTCATTAACACTTTATTGATTTTTGTAAGTAGTTAGAAAATTCTAGTCGCAATGTGAAATTGTACGTAAGCTAAATTCCATTGGATATCAAATTATATGTAACTGAAATTATTGATGTTCATAAGGGTGGTAATTGCAGATTTCATTATGTCATTGCACTGCTTAGAATGGCCAAGTCCAGGTGGCCTCAAGTTTGACGAGATTTATATGAAAACCAAGAGCAATATAAGCGAATTTTCATAGAACGTGATAGATGCAATAAATTACTAACCCAACTGCAACATGAAAGAGATGGATTTGCTCCTGAAATAACTGGATGACAATGCTGGAAATTGGGATATGTTGCCACGATAAAGTATAAGATTGTTTTTCTTGATGTGGGAAATTGGTTGTTTGCACACGTAATGCCCGAGTGTAAGTTTAGGTGTAAACTAATAATCTGAATATCCAGTGATAGGGAAATGTAAAAGGAACACACAACTTTTATAGTGGTTCAGCACTAACGACTACGTCCACTTCATATTAATCATTCATTGCAATATTGCAGATCACAAAGTTTGTACAAGTACGGACAATTTATGTATACAAAGTTGTACAATTAAATAAAAATAGTTCGTTAATTCACAACTTTGACTAAAATTCCCTTCTTCTTCATTGAGTCAAAGTGTGCATTTATATCTAAGAAATAACTTCAATGTCCAACTATATGAAAAATTGTCCAAAAGCATGTCAAAAGTCCAACTAAATGTCCAAAAATTATAGACAAATGTTAATGTAAAGTTTGGAAGTTCTAACAACGTCCAATAGCCATAAAGATGATGATGGCAGCCATTAATGATGCTTGAGAGCTCCAATCCCGTATGCCAAAGTGTAGTAGAAGTCCAAAAATGCAAACCCCTTAGAATGCCAAGCAAGGCGTTATTTATAGGTGAATTTTAGAGGCACCATCCCAAATTTCGTATCCCATGGGGATGCGAAATTCACAATCCGAAAAGAAAGACATAAATCGAATCCTGGTGAAAAATACCGAATTCTGGAAAAATCTGGGAAAAAATGATGATTGGCACGTGTCGACCACCTAAAAAACAGTGATCGACATGTTATGGGGTGATCTATCACTTCTTGAGCCAATTGCCAAATCTCTAATTTCGCATCACCAAAAACCATGACCTGGTTGAGTCGTGCAAGAAAAAATGAGTGATCCGCTCGCGTTTTCTAATTTGCCATATTTCTGGGATTTTTCGTATCCTTGGCACGGCAAGGATTTCGCACCCCGATCCCCTGTGTTGCACGCGCGATTTTGCATCGTATCCCTGTGTCGATCAAAGGATATCGCATCCCAAATTTATGCCAAATTTCGCATCCCGGGATGTGAATTTTTCTAGATGCCAAGCCTGTTTTCTGATCCAAGTTTTTCCCCTGATCTGCCTGTGTCAGTCTGAGGTGATCGACACGAGAAAAACCAGTTTTTGACGAAACCTTGCCAATTGCCGGATTATAAGCGTGTAAGTTGCGCAAGCTGTTTTTGGTGATCGACGCATGTCACGCAACACTTTTTGAGTGATCGACATATGATTTTGCCAAATTATGATTTTACCAAATTTGATAGCGCTGTGAGTCGCGCAAGCCGTTTTAAGTTGATCGATACGTATCATGCCACACTTTTTGAGAGATCGACACATGATTTTGCCAAATCGCAGTTTTATCAAAGTTTGATCGCGCCGTGAGTTGCGCAAGCCATTTTAAGTGATCGACACGTGTCACACAACACTTTTTTGAGTGATCGGCACATGATTTCGAAATCCTGATTTTTCATGTTTGATCGCGCCGTGAGTTGCGCAAGCCATTTTAAGTGATTGTGCTTTGCTGATAAGTTGTTTTTAAGTGTGCGAAACCAGAATTTTCCAGAATTCATATATTTTCCCGTATTGAATTTTGCCGCGTGATCGGACCGACTTACTTAAGGATTTTAAGTTGATCGGACCGAATCGATCACGTATTTTTACCATGACAAATTTTCCGAGTTTATTAACAACAATTTCACGAATCGATACTATTTCCAACCTTTTTCGAACATGTCGCGACTACGACCAAATTGCTTTGTGTTTACTGACAACGTTCTCCAGATTCGCGTGCGCCGCGAATCATAATCTTGATACATGACTACTTTGCTAAAAAAACGGTCAACATTTTATACCCTAAAACATGTCCTTCTTAGTCGAAGGAAGATGTGTTTTGCGAGAAAACCAAAAATCCATAAATCTGAAAACCAAAGTTAGGAGAAGTCCAAAGTGAACTTCCATAACCACCAAGACCCACGATCGTGCCAGATTGTATTAACTAGAAAACCAAATCCAATGAAAGCCGACGATCGCTCCAGATCGTTTCTTGAGAGATAGCCAGAATATCTGAATAACCAGGGCAGCCGGAGAATTGGGTAAACCCAAATTTTTTAAATTCAGAGTAACCAATAACCAGATGAGTTAAAGGCGGCCTTGCCGAGGCAAGATGACCAAGAGTAACCAGAGTAGTCCAAGATGGCCATGGCAAAGCAAGATGACCAAGGATAAGCCAGAACATAATCCAATGACCACTGAGACCGTATTTGAGTAGAAGACTGATGACTGTTGGGCTCGTTAGAATGGAATCCAACGATCAAAGAGATCACATTTAGAATAGAAATCTGACGATCATTGAGATAATATGTAGAATGATTTGCTGAGTCCGGGATGCCTAGGATCTAGAAAATATGAAGTCATGGGCTTTCTAGGTCTTACCAGAGCAAGTATGAACTTATAAAAAAGGACTTTGTACTTGGAAGACCAAGTTATGTGATAATATGTACTTAATGGGCTAGGTTGTTAAGATTCTCGTGCTAAGAGGGTTATGATAAGGAACTTTTGTGCTTGGCGTACCGAGTCGGGTAGTTCCTATGCTTGGTAAACCCATTTGAAGAGTCTAAACATCAATAGACCCATTTTTTGTAAAGTCGTGGACCAGAGTCCAAAGTTGCGAATCAGAGTTCACAGTTTATGCCTGACTAATCAAGTGGGACCAGAGTCCCAATTTTAGACTTGGTTGACCAAGTGTGGAGCTGAAGCCCGAATTTCGTACTAGACTGATCCAGTGTGGAGCCAAAGCCATATTTGTATACTGGACAGATCCAGTGAGGAGCCAAGGCCCTATTTTCATATAAGATGGATCCATTGTGGAGCTGAAGCCCTATTTTTACAATGAAAAGATCCAGTGTGGAGCCGGAGCCCCATTTTTATATTTGAAGGATCTAGTGTGGAGTCAGTGCCCTATTTATACTGAATGGATCTAGCATGGAGTTGGAGCACTCCGTCCAGCGTTGAGCCGAAGCACTAATTTTACACTGGACGAATCCAGTGTGGAGCCGGAACCCCAATCTTTATTAATAACATAGAAGTACAACGGTTGATAGTCCAACCCAGAGCACGACTGGAGACCACAAGTCGGTTCCACATGTATGTGGGCTGGCGTTGCCGCTTTGATTACATATGGAGAAAGTTAAAAAGGTGAGAAGTCGCCAACAACAAGAACAAAATAAGTGTCTGACCAGGGTCTGGAAAACCCAAAAAATATCCATGGGGCTAGATCAGTTGATGACAACGCCTTGGGGGCGCCTAGTCCTTCCCCTATCCTGAGATGTTATAGGAGGCTGAGTGGGTAGCGCTGTCGTTGCTGGATTCCTAACATATATTGGTTGTTCGTCGTGCCTGACGCGTGCTTCGATAAGATCATAGAACTGCCTGCAATGGTTGGTGCAATGACCTAGCAGTTCATAGAATAAGCAGTACTTGTCAGAGCTTGCTTATTTCGGGGTCAAGTCCCTCTTGGGAGATTTCTGGAAAGGCACAGTTTCATGGATGTCGTGATAACTCCTTTCCAGGCCATGAGTGAGTTCATTGTATGCTGAGGACTTTGGCTCAAAGCAAGGCCATGTGTTCCGATTGTCCCAAGGTTTTCCCGTTTCTTTCCCGAGCGCAGACGATCATGAGCCTGCAGCCGAGTTGGTTTGATGCATAGGCTTTTCGTCACGAGAGTCCTTCTCCCTCGGAAATCTTTCAGCCTCGAAGTAGAATTCAGCAAGATCCCTCGGTGGGTCCTGTTGTAATGATATTTTGAAGTTTGTCTTTTCAAGAATGCCAAAGACGGCGACCATTAGAACCATATACAAATCCGTCCTGTCAACAGAGGTCACCGCTGCGTTAAACCTTTCAAGAAACTTGCGCAGAGTCTTGCATGTTCTTTGCCTACCTTCCATCGAAGTTATAACATTTCTTGGTTGGGCGATACGAACTCTGAATTGCTCAATAAACTTTCCAACCAAGGCGTTCCAACTGTTAATAGATTATGGTTCCAACTATCTAAATCACAAAGCAACAATGTCTGTAAGGTAGAGTAGAAATCACTTTCCATAACTCTATCTGAAGCTGAGTGTACTTCCATATGGCACATGTAGCGCATGAGATGAACCATAGGATCCATCATACCATCGAAAGTTTCTAATACCGACAATTTGAAGTGCGGTGGGTTTTGAGAATCCTGATGCCATGAGAAAAAAGGGTGCGAATGATGTAGTCCAAACTTGCATGGGGTACCCGCCCCAAGCGCAGCGTCGAATAACATTGGCGACTTGATCACTTCACTGCCCATACCAAGAAACTGGTTCAAATTATGTAAGTTGATGTCAGTTCTCCCAACGTCGAGTCCAACATTAGCAAATGGTCGAGCGACAAGTAAAATATCTGGCTCGATCCTGATTTGAGGTGCCTTGACTGACACGAATCCAACATTTGGAACTACAAGAGTTCCTTCATTCAAAGCTGCACGCATCGGCGCTTGAGTGATGTTACCAGTGCCTGATCCTGAAACATGATTAGCCTTGACCTGAGCCGATCCTTGAATAGGATATGGGTAGTGTATGCGAGCCTAGCCCATCTGGTAGTTGTCTGCAGATTGGTGTCGACATAGGTTGTTCTTCGGGAATTGCCTCCAGGTCCTGAGTTAATCCTTGCGAAACACTAGCACACGTTTGAATCATGTTGCACTGGCCTAACTGCCTCGTAATTCCTTCAAGTTGAGCGAGAAGAGTGGTTATAGAAGCTTCCTGTCGATGGAAGTGTTCGTCCTGTTGCTCCAAACGAGAAGTGAGATCTATAGTTAAATCTTTAATGAATCTGTCGATGTCGTCTCGAGTGACGAAGTTTGATGGGTGCCCAGTTGTAGAGACCTCATGGCCTTTCTCGATACCTTCTCCTTTAGAGCGAGCTAATTGTTTCCTCTTAACCATGGTGGGATTCGAGAGATTTCCAATCAAATCCGAGAAAGAATCCGATAACCAAACTGAAGTCCACGTCGAAGTCGAAGTATAAATCCGAAACCAAAGTTGAAATCTTAAAACAAATCCGAGAATCAAAACCAAAGAATATGTCGAAGTTGTGCGCCCCCGCCTAGCGTGCCAAAGTGTTGATATGAGAAATTGGTTATTTGCGCACGCTAACGCTCGAGTGTAAGTTTAGGTGTAAACTTATAATTTGAATATCCAGAGACAAGGAAATGTAAAGGGAACACACAACTTTAATAGTGGTTCGGCACCAACGTCTACATCCACTGCATAGTAATAATTCATCATAATATTGTTGATTACAAAGTTTGTACAAGCTCAGACAATTTATGCATACAAATTTGTACAATTGAATAACAAATAGTTTGTTAATTGTAACAACCCAAATTTCGATAGATCGAATTTTTGTCAAAAATCTCAATCTATCAAAGCTTGAGATGGCTTGTTTGGTATCCTGCAGAAAACATATCAGAGTTCGGTAAAATATCTCATAGTAGAATGGATAAAATGCAATAATCAAATATAGCCTTACCAAAATAATGACATTGCCTAATAAGTGTCCAAAGGCTACCAAATCCTCACTAGAAATCTAACCTACGAGTATGTTATGAGGAGGGAATTAGAACACAAGTTATAGTGAGAGAACAAATTATACATTCTGAAATAACCCTACATATACCATTCAGTTGTATTTTTTTAATTATTAGGTTATTCGGGTTAATAGCACTCTAGGCTTTGCACACACGTCACACCCCTCTACTACCAAGTAGATTAAACGTAATATAATATATATGTAGGTACTCCCAACATCTCAAGGTACTCCCATAGTACCCTCCTCGTACGGTCTCCGCCATTACACCACGGAAGTATGTGAAATCTCCATCCTACGCCAAAACTACATACAGAAATCTATATCGATATGCCACGTAATCGCACATAACAACCATCGCAATGTCATGTAAGCGTACGGATCCATGAATCTGAACTCCTCGGTTGAATCACATCTCAACACAGAGTAATGCCCTAACGTCTACAATACACCACCTAGTGCATGTATCTAGGACCTCACACGAACATACTACCTACTCTAACCTGATTCTCATAATAGGGTTGCATCCAATGCACAGAACTCGATCGTGAGTTTTTTATATCTATAAAGGAAAGCTTCGCTAGGCCTACAATACAGATATTCACACATGGTCTATCTCTTTTCACGGAGGCTATGGAACCACCCCCTGGCCCCTCCCTCAACTAACGAGAGACTGCATCAAGAGCTAATGACGTTCCCCCAACAACCAATTCAGAATCCAATTTGTTGTGTCCCTTAACCAACGCCTCGATAGTAAAAGGTCGTTGGTCTGTTGGTTTAGAACTTAATCCTTCCGCATCCCACTAAGTGCCAATGATAGGTATCTGCGGATTACTATCCTTAGTTTGGTCCCGACCACCTCCTTCCAGAGCGAGGAAAACCGCTGAATTACCTAACACCATCTGCCACAGCCTTTTGACTGCTACTCTATAGTTACATCAAGGTATGCTTTAGATGGTGCAACAGATCTGCCTCCGAGCGACGACTTCATCTGGTTATTCCTCAGAGGGCCATCTCAAAGTACCCTACCACGTCCTGCAAAAACCCCGTGCTTATGTAACGTCCCAGAATTTTTGGTCATTTAAATTAGAATATTTAAATCTGTTCTATATATTATATTGGAAATATAATGAATTTTATATCGAATTAATTTTATAAAGTCGAGTTCGAATATATATATATATATATAATTATAATTAAAACGAGCTCGAAACGACGCGGTAGTTCGTAATTTACGATTTAAACTTTATTTGAATATACAGAATCTGTTATAAGTCGGAATTTTGTGAAACAAGAAACATTAGAATCAGATTGATTATAATTTTCGAAAGAAAGAGAAAAATTGAGATTTCAACTTGAAAATTGTTAGTTATGTCCAGTTCAAATTTCCGAATAGTCGCTACGGAATTCGTTAATAAATTATAACATAATTTCCAGACCACCAGTTTGGAACCTTTCTAGCCTAATTCGTCAACAATGTTTAACCTCCATTTTTATTGCTATGTGTTATCTAACAATATTAACAATCCCAATCTGACGTAAAGAAATTTCAAATCCGTACAAGATTAGATTAGGCAGATAGATATATTACCTAAGAAATGAATACATAACATGAAACTTATACCATGAGCAAAACAATAAATTAAATAAATAATTCCTTTTCTTGGAAATGAATTACATTCAGAGAGAACGTACGCCCAATTCTTATACCCTAAGCATATCCTAAAGCAAGCCTACTCTAATTCTAAAAAGAGAAATATACACCCTAAAACTAGCATTTCACATCAACTTTTTCTCTCAAATTAGGTTATGTACAGCCTAAGCTCTTCTCCTACCATATGCTACGGCTGATAAGTCCCATCTCCATTTAAATGAAGCCAACCTCATATACACACTTCCATTCATCTGCAATACTCGCTCAAATCAACATCATAGAGGCTTCAGCTACCTACCAATTGGAAAGAACATTGCAGACCCCATACTTTCTTTCTTTCCCTGTGCTATAACATGCAGACTTCATGAGGAAGAAATTCACAATTAAATTCATATACAACCTAAGCCTAGCCTACCCTAAAACTTAAGACTTAAGTAAAATCTGAAATGTAAAATCATACAGTCCAAAGCCAGGCAAGCAAGAATCATATCCACCGTATGTACCCTTCAAAAATGCAACAACCTAGCCTATATTACATCCGCCGACCTAATCATATATATGAGCCTAACTTATATGTATATACTTCACGATTTAGTTACCTAGCTAGCTCTCATATGCTTCAGTTATTCTCCCATTAACACTTCTGCTCCATACAAGTAAGCAAGCCACTCTACCCTATTATTATGAGCCTAAGCCATCGTAGCCTTCACATCGAACTAAAACAAGCACATGCATCTGCGAACATGTCCAACCAAATATACATGCTTCCACAGTCCCCTACTTCTTGCCTGTAACCATCCTCTACCCCTGAAATAAAAGAACAAAACATCACAGCTATGACAATAGAGCAGACCTAGTATTTACCCTATCTTCTGCAATACCGTGCCACCCAAATTTCATTCCCGTGCCAATCAAGTTTCCAGGCACTATATAAACATGGGCATCTTCTTCTTTCTTATAGTTCTTTTCTTTTAACGATAAACAAAAACGAAAACCGAACATCCCTCCCTCTGTAAATTAACAGCTCCTCATTTTATGTTTTTGTTTCAGCAAGTTAAAACTGAACACTCCCATTGCAAAGTATTATATATACATATATAAAATAACTGTAGGAGGGAAAGCCTGTTGCGTTGGGTGTGGCTCTGCATGAGCGTGGGAAAGTGGGAATGTCCAAAGATCTTTTGCGTGGGATGTGAAGACATTGGAGAGGAGCTCGGAAATATACAGACGGTGGAAGCATGGTGAGGAGATGAGAGGCTGAGTGGGTTGAAGTTGATAAGTGCAGCAGTGTTTCGGGGTTGGAGAACTGATGGGTTTGATAGACTGTGAAATGCGAGGGGGAAAGATAGAAAAAAGAAGAAAAGGGAGGGAAGGCGCGATGGTGTGGTTTCAGGAGGACAGGAAGAGGATTTTATTTGGGAAAAGGGATTTGCGTTGGAGGGAGGAAACCATGATAAAATAAATTAATGTGGCAGTGGGCTGTTATATCGATTTGGGCTTCGGGCCCCCTAATAAAAAAATGAAAAGAAGAAGATGCGGGAAGAATTGACAGTAGCAGGTGAAGAAATGGCAAGGGGTAACAACAGGATGGGGAAGTTTCATGGTTGGAATTTGGTTATTGGAGAGAACGCTTGCGTGGCGGGTCTTTGGGCTTTTAACAATGATGGAAAAGGAAAAAAAAAAGGGTCCAGGGTTGCTTGGCGTGGAGACAGGTAGATGGAGGGTAGTAGCTACTTGCCGAATAAAGGGATGCAGGTAAGATTTCGAAAGAGCTAACAACGTGCTTGATTAAATTATAATATGATTATATTATAATATGACTAATCTTAGTTAATAAACCATTTGATAAATCAAACGCGGTCCATATATAACTCAATACATATAAAACATGTTAAATCATATTAACCATTTTAAAGATGCTCAATCATTATTTTTATGCATTTTACCCATATTGAAGTAGGCGATATTTATAAGTAAGAAATTTAAAATCAGTGATTAGTGAATAATTAAAAAAAGATTTTTATTAATTTATATGTTCAACTTGTGATGACTGTACATAACCCTACGTGCACAGAATCAAATCGAACATTCAGCGTTGTAACCATATCGACGAGCGTAACAGTTTGGAGTTGATTTGGACGAAGTTAAACGCAGCTAGAAGCTTGTAAAAAGAACCGTTTTGACGACGAATGAAGGTCAAGGTGAGTTTAACTCACTCAGTTTTCCTACTTATATTTTGTATAAGTTGGATTTAAATTTTTATGTGCTATGTTTGCTAAATATTGGTTGATTTGATAATTGTTTGGGTGCTAGTTAAATATTGTTATACAGATTATTTAAATTAAACGTTGATAATTTAATGAAATGACATCGTTATTTTTAACAATGATGTCCAAACAAGATAATTTACCTTGTTGGTTACGTATATAACTATATAAACGTAAAAAATTAAATTGGATGCTTGAATGGTTGTTATTAGTTGACTGTTATCAGTTAAATTTATCGTTTATCATCATCATATGAACTGTTGAACCCATATGATTGGATTATTAAATTGGTTATTGATTATTAAACCCAAATTCAACATTTGTTTGATTATTAACCAATGGGTTATATTGGTTACGGAATTTATAGCAGATGGCCAAAATACAAACTGTTTTATAGAGATCAATTTACCGTCAGGTGAATCGATAGAAATGAAGTTATGAAGTTTATTTATAACTGAATATCGATTTAAATATATTATTTTAATTGAGTTTATAAGAAGGAAATAAACCAACCTTATATGCGTCAATTACTTTAACCACCAATTACCATTTTTGGTACCAAAATCTATCCGTGTGCGAAGCACGTGTCTCTTATAAATTATTAAATGATCTTATAAAAATGATGCTTATATTTACAAGACTAATTAGCGAGTGTGAGGATATTAATGTGATGTTTAATAAACGAGGTTAATTGTTTTTAAGAAGCAATTTAAAATGAGATTATATTGATTTGATTACTATATATTTAATATTAATCAAATGGAATTATTTAAATTAATTTAATTTGAAAATAAAAGTAAATGGAAAGACGAACTGAGATTTGGATAATGAGTTAATCATGTGTAGAGTTGACTAAGTCAACAGGGTTACTCGAAATTGAATTATGTAATTAGTTATTAATTTAATGAAATAGTTAATGGATTATTAAACTATTTTTAAATGCTGATATTTGTTAAATGATGATCAAAGTGGAGATATTGGGATTAAAAGGAATAAGGGGGTTTATGAAACTATAAGGCCTATTTATAATAAAATGATATTTTAAAAATAAATTATAGTAATGCTAAAATAAAATAAATTATATTGTGGTTTGAAACAAATTCTTATTGAGACTTTGTCAGATTCGTGATACCCAAGATTTTGTGAAGTCATAAACTAGAATTTCTATTGGATATATATACTATTGAAATGGGTTGTTAGGAATGAAATTTGAATAAAGTAAAAGCCAGGATTTGAAATTCTAGTTTGGAACTTACCCGTGGATTACTTGAGATAACTGATTTTTGGATATTAATCTAATGAAGGTTTGAAATGGAAATGAAAATGGAATTAGAAATGAGTTGAATTACAAATATACGATATAGATTCGCTATATTAATTTAAAGATGAGTTTTCATCGAGATATGATAAAAATGTGATTTGTTTCGATATTGGAAACGAATAGGTGATTTTGGTATTGCAATTGATATCATCTTAAGATAAGAACGTTGTTAATTAAGGTCTGAGAGGTAATTAAATACCCCAACTTGAACGACTTCGGGATTATTGGAGGATGGTATTAGTTGTGATGGTAAAGATGTTAGTGTAATTTATTTTGGGAATAATAGTGTAACATTATTTGAAAAACTTGAAAGTATATAATGGGGTTTTGAAATAAAAGGAAATGGAAAGGCTTGAGGATATGAAACGATGTTTTCATAGTAAAAGGAGAAATAAAAGAGATTTGTGAAAATATAAGAAGACGAGATTTGGAATGAGTTAAAGGGAAGTAACGATCATGGGATAAAATAATGAAACCAAGAGAGATATCATAATGATTGTTTACGATGATATGTTAAATCGATTTTCCAAATTATGGAAGATAAGTAGCAAATGACTGAATAATATTTAACGATAGAATCTTAAGATATTTTCTTAAGTATATAATTGAAATGATTTGAGAATATTTACATAAATAAACGATTTGAGACTTTTAATATATTAAAACTGATATACTATTTTTAAAAGGCCAAGTGATGCTATATAATAAAGCAATGGATCTATTTTATTTTGATGATTGTTTATTTTGGTAGTTAAATAACCGATTATCAAAATCATACCCAATGCGTTGTAAGTATGGAAAGACCGAGATCGAATTTATATTCGAAAACCATTCCGAACAACAGAAACGAAAACGAAGAAGATATCCAATCTTGATCAAGATGGAGCAATGAAGACCGTAAATCTTCATTAGCGGAGGAACTATTTTTGAATTTCTCTAGCTGATCCCCGGAGATATTTCAAAAATGATTCCGTCGTGATTGGAATCTACGGTTTGCAAGGACTACTCACTACTGATCTATAGGGTGATTCCTAGGATGTGGTAGGAGAGTGCCTTCGGTTCATCCTGTTCCTAGATGACGTGTATGGGCAATGTGAACGGTGGCCAGATGTCCCAAAAGTCGATTATAACCTCAAGCCTCACAACTGGGAAATGAAAAAAATCGGGCAGGCATCATGGCTATGTGGGTCGCTCCCATGAAGGTGTATAATCACCTATCTAGAGAAATTCCATTTACTTCTTTAATCTATTTCGATCCTGTCCCTTTTGGGAAACGGTGGTTTGAGCCCAACCGTTGGTGATATACCTTCGATACACTCAAGAGAGATGAGTGGTCGGTCATGTGTGGGCCGGGTTATAAGACGTTCTTGTTGAACCCAGTGTATTTCCCTCTAGAGATACACTATCGGCAGGTGGTTCCATACCTTGTCATAGTCGGAATCCAATCTCCAATAAGCGCCCGCGGTTTTGTTTGTATGCTACATATGTGGAGCGTGAGATGCAAGCGTTCTGCTAGATTCTATATATTTGTATTTAGACACTATCATAATATCAGAATAAGATATTGATTTCAACATGTTTTGGGTTATCGTAAGGTAAAAACTATCCGTATTTATGTGTGGATTTGGTCTTACGATTATCCTTTTCTTTTAAAAAGGATTTTTAACTTTAAAACCAAGTTGGATGACACCCTTAAACTTAGCGAGTTTCTCTCACTCTGGTTCACCAGACTGACCCGGTGTTTTGTAAATGCTCGGGTTGGACCGGGGTGTGCAGGTTCAGGTTACCGGATGCTGTGAAGTCCAAAGACGAGCTGAAGGAGTTCAGACGTATGATATCTAGTATTTGTTCCACTGTGTGTTATATATATGAGGACAGATTATTATAACTGTTCAAATGTGTTGATGTACTCTAATGTTGTAAGTACTATTTCAAGCTCTCAATAAAAGTTATTTCTATATTATATTTTGTTTCCGCTGCGATGTGAGACTCTGTGTTGTGTTTATTCTTCTTATTATTCTTCTATTCTAATATTCTTTTTTTTTCTTTCTCACCCTTTAACTTCTTTCTAATAACGTTTCGGTGTTTTCGATGCTTGAATATTTGACACGGTGTTTTTGTGTCGATTTTCGAGATCGAAAATCCCTGTTCGCTACAGCTTACCTCTAATATCATAAAATAATCAGTTGGACATGCTCCTCTCATGTCTCCAAACACTGTAATGATCTGCCTCGTTGGGTTCTTCTTCTTCATATATACAGACTGATCCCAGCACATCACGTAATCGCATTATTAGATCCTATGTCTAGTCTTTTTATCATGCGCTTCCTTTGTCTCATCACGTTACTAATTAACTTGATTATCTACATATTAAATTTTTATTCAAGTTATTTGGTTTATTGGCTCACATTCGACTGCTTACTTTCTTTGATCTGCCCGACGCCGTTGAAGCGGACATCCGCTTTTGATTGTTACATTCATCAGACTTAATACTTCCAATTATAAGTCTATTAATAATAAGCTTACTTTATTCTTTCTTATTAAATTGTAATCTTATTTTTCTCTATTACCACAACTGTTGCTATGGGTTTGCTTATTAACTAAGTTTCCCTTAACTAAGGTTTATTAATAAGTTCTCTGTTCATCGTTAATTATAACTTACGTTATAATTCCACTTGTTCCTAGGATAAGCCTACCTATTATATTTCATTTCCATTCATATAACTAATTATACACTACTAGAAAACCTAGCTACAACATTAGTGCTTTAACATCAACTTATAAAACCGTCGATGTTAAAGGTATTTTTAACATCAATATTATTTTTACCGATGTTAAAAGTTTTCAAGGACATCACTTATTAAAATAGCTGTTGTCAATTCTGTTATAAAATAAGTAAAAATTACCCTAACTATATTTCCCCCTTTACCAAAAACATTTCACTCATAAAATTACATTCCCTCCTTTTACCAAAATTTCCCAGTCTTCTCCACTCTCTCTCTCTCTCACTCTCTCACGACCTAATCTCTGTCGAACTTTGTCTCTCTCCTATCTATCACTCACCATATTATTATTTCACACTCAAATACACAAACCTTCATAATATCTCGCTTTCTCACACTCACAAAATTTCAAACCCGGCTTTCGATTAGGTCAAACCCAGCTTCAGATTAGTTTTATTAGCGTTAATTAGTCAAAACTCATCTTGAATTGGTAAGTATATTTCAAAAACAAAAAAAAAATCAAATTTTATTTGCTTGTAATTGGTTTGCATGTTATGTAAATGTGTATATGTTTGTGTATTGTGTGTTTTAATTACTCTATTTGTTTAATTCACTACTCACGTAAAAGGCTTGTCCATAGTAATGCATGTGTAATGTGTATGTGCCTAGTCTTCCTTATCTGTTCCTAAGTCATTAATTTGGAGGTTAATTCGTTGTACAACAACTTTTAATATTTAAATTAAATTTATATTTGTTTATGTACAATCTACTTGTTTATGTCATTTTCTGCTTAAAAAGAGAATCAGGTAGATTGCTCTTCGTTATACAAACATATGGATAAGTCGTGCATTTCGAAAGATAGGGATTCATTAGAATACCGAATCGGGGTTGAAAGGTTTTCGATTTATGCAAAAAAAAAAATTGTATTCTAAAGAAAATTCCTTGTCCATGTGCACTTTGTGTTAACTTTAGAAATTCTCTATCAAAATAATCATGAGGCATTTATATGAAAGTGGGTTTAGTTTGGGGTATATTGATTGGATTTGGCATATAGAAGATTGTTCTAAGAATATTAGGTCATTTATTGGTAGTACATGTCCACCATCCAAAACAGTTGACGTTTGTGAAGCAACATTTAATTCGGGGGTTTACGATGATGATGATTCGTGTGACTTCGAGTGGTTCGTTGTTGATGGTGAACAACCTTTGTATGAAGGTAGTGAGTGTAGTAAGTTAGAGTCAATGTTAAAGTTGTATAATTGGAAAGCTAGGTTTAGTGTCAGCGATAGCTCCTTCGCTGAACTTCCATTTTTTGTTGGCTCTTTCCTTCCTAAGGATCATGTGTTGCTGGCTAACACATATAAGGGTAAGAAAACCATATCTGATTTAGACCTTGAGAACATAAAATTTCATGCGTGTCCGAGTGAGTGCATACTGTACAGGGGTATAAATTTTAATGCTTCTGAGTATCCTAAGTGCCATCTATCTAGCTGGAAGGTAGGGAAGTGTAACAACCCGTATTTTCAATAACCTGTTATAACATAAATGGAGGCACTGTAAAATCTGAATCAAGGAAACCGGGCTATGCCATTGCGTTCGTCTCGGAAAAATACGCGAAATAGAGTCCGAGTTTTCGAAAATCGGAGTCCGTATGACCAAGATATGGCCTCGCGAAGTTTCACGAAAAATTCCCAAATTAAAGTATACTTAATTAAGTGAAATGGGTTGCACAGAGAAATATATATATATATATTGATATATATATAATTGAAAATTAAATAAATAAATATGCAAACATGTTCAAAACAGCGAATTGGGAGAGGGGAATAACCGAACCGGCCGATTTTTGAGGTCGACCCGAGCCTGCTGGGTCGACTAGGGGTTAATCCAGGGTGTTTGGCTGTCAACCCGTGGGCCGATTCGCTCAAATGCAGATTTTGCATTTGGATGGTTCTCATGGTTCATCTTTAATCTAAAGGCCCTAGATGGTTCCTACACTTGACTTCTTCCCCAAGACATGATTTGATGGCATGGATTGAATCTAGGTTTAATCCTATGGCCTAAAACACTTGCCTAATCTATAAATAAGACCCTAACCTATCCTAAATCCTCATTATTCATTCATGCAACTAAACTATGGCAAAATTTTACCTCTCATGGCCTCCACTCTCTTCATAAAATTTCTAAATGGTTTCTATGAGAGATTTTCCATGCATACAAGTGTTTTCAAGCTTGTATGAGTGTCATTAGCTTGCATTCAAGTCAAGTTTCTATCTTTGCATCATAAAGCAAGGGTTTTGATCATTTTGGCTCAAGGGTTTTTATGTTAGAGCTTGCATTTTGGGTCTATTTGATTGCATAAGGGCTTTGTCATATCTTTTGTGCCTTCATAGCAATGTAAGCCCTTTCCCTACTCTTAGATATTAACTATGAAGTTAAATGTTCATGTTGCAAGTTTGGGTTTGATCATTGAGTATGATACATGCTATCATGTCATGCAAGTTTATGAAGTCATTATCTTGATCTTGTGAGCTAAAAGCTACAACCTTTATGTTGAAATGTTGCATTAGGCAACATGAGAACCCTCATAACCTTTATGTCAACTTGCATATGAAGTCATAACCCTTATATGATGATATATGCGAGTTACTAGTCATCATTCCATATCTTTTGTCACCATGATTCGCTTATGTGCCAAGTTTGGGTTTATGCATGTTTCGAGGCTTAAGAATGTAACATGCAAGTTAATGAACACATTTGTGCCTCATTTGCCACCATGATTAACTTGTGGCTTAATATCCATTTTTGTCATGCCTTTGCCAAGTCTCTTCTTTTAATCCATTACGTTGTCGCGAACGTATATGCGAGTTTAAAAGCGTTGGGTTATGTTATGGGTAATTTCTAATGACATGAAAATACAACTTGAAAACATGACTTGAAATATAACATGGAAGTTGACATGTAAGTATGCATAAAAACATAAGCTTGGGAATTTACCTATTAAGTTAGGTCTACCCTTTGGGAATTTACCTATTAAGTTAGGTCTACCCAAATGCTTGAAAACCTGTAACATGTTTTGGGAAACATGATGGGCATGACACTTAGATAATATAAGTGTGGCCAACTCGAGGTTGGGTTGAGTTTGCAACGTAAAAATACCCGGAACCGACCGGCCTAACTAGTAGTTGCAAACAATAGGACCCAATGTGAGAAGTTGGTCATGTTGTGCTTGAACCCGAGGTTAGACCAAGTTGTGGTGTAAAGCTACCCGGAACCGACCGGCTTAACTAGTAACCACAACAAAGTCTAATGTGAGAGGTGAAGGTGCATTAAGTAATTAATGCCACATGATAGGGTTAAGTTAATTTGATTAATGACTCTTAACCAAATATGACATGGACAAATGGGTTAAGTAATTTGATTAGGCTAATGATACTTAACAAAACATGACAAGGTTGGGTAGGTTAAGTAACTTGATTTGCCTAATGACACTTAACCATTTTTATATGACTAGTGGATGGAGTTAAGTTAACCTACACTTAATCAATCCAACGCGATAACTTGGTAAGGTTAAGTAATTTTTCTTAATGACGCTTAACCGAAAAATACGGTTAACGAATGGGGTTAAGATTAGACTCAACTAGTCTAAACATGGAAATCGAATGGGGTTAAGTTAGCCTAGACTTAATTAATCCCACTTGGTAGTTTAATGGGGTTAAGTTAAACACTTAACTAATCTAAACATGATGAATTGATGTGGTTAAGTGACCTATACTTATCCAATCTAACTCGTTAATTTATTGTGGTTAAGTTAACCAATACTTAACCAATATAACGTGAAAACATGATAAGGCTAAGTTGCGAATCGCTTGAATACACTTGACCGATTTGACTAAGTAAATTGATAGGGTCAAGTTAATATATACTTAACCAATCTAGAATGATAATTGGACGAGGTTAAGTCGTGAATTGCTTAATATACTTAACCAACTTGAGCATGGTTTGTAGGGTTAAGCCTTGAACTTGGATACTTAGCCAATTTTGACAGGATTTGTAGACGGGTTAAGTCATGAACTTAAGTGACACTTAATCCATTATGTAAACCCTAGTTCTGAGGATTAGGTGGATAACCGTAGTTAACAAGGATAAAGGGAACAATGCTAAGTGGTAAACCTTAGTTGAAGAATAACTAAGTAATGATTCTTAGTCAAGGAAATTTAGACCAGTTCATAGATAGATGAGTAACCTGATACGGTAGGTCATCGTTTAAGTATACGAGTAGGAGCAAGTATCTGATTTAGATAAAGGCTCCAGCGAACTGGGTAACGAAGCAGCGGCTTCGGGGAACGTGAGGATATTCTTGGTATCCCTCCATGAGCTGCCAGGTGATTATACTAGGCTCATGAGAGGTTAAGGTCTGCGTTAGAAGAACCAAGAGTATGCCTTGGTTGCTATACGAGCGACCTAAAGACGGGGATGGATAGGGGATAGTCGACGATACACAGTCGTACCCTAGATAGCATTTCGTCAGGCTACCTACCATCTTTGGTCAAGCGTGTACGTACGGAAAGGCAGAGAACACCCAAAAGACCATAATTGCTATCTAATTATGGTTGCGGTAAGGCTTGGATGTGGGTTGGCCAGTGTTGTGTTCTCATACAGGATTTATCATGTCTTGTCTTTCACTAGTTGAGGGAGTGGTCTCGTGGGACCATTGCCACGTATAAGAAAAACAGACCTTAGCATCTGCATCGGCAGATAAATCGAAAGCTCCCGACCGAGTCCTGTATTTCTTGATTTGCCCTGTGACAAGACTCGGATGACACAATGTGATACATGTGCATACAGTCATGGAAAAGCGATTCACGATGAATGCATGGGAAAAAGTGCGCGGTTGGCGGTTAGCGTAATCCCCAGTGGCCCTAGGTGGTTGAACCCAAACCGAGATACGAAAACGTGCAATAGGTAAGCATAATCCCTAGCAGCCCTAGGTAGCATAAGTCCTAGTTGTACAAACAATAATTCATGTTGGAAGACCCTAGCTAGGTTTAGGGTAACAGTCCAAACCGATCTTAAGGATCATGGAACTATGTTAAAGTAATATAGAATCTCATGGGAAAGCCCGTATGGTCTACGGCAAGGGACTGAACATTTACATGGAATAAAACATACAAGTTGAGTAACCTATATATGCGATATATTAGGTTGACATGGACCATTACACGACTTTTGAGTGAGGGTCATTCTTGGTTAACACATGACACGGTGGGGATACTAGTACGGTAGGTGCAGAGCTAAAATACAAGATAGATATCACGGGGCGTTATACGTGACAGATATCTTGGGGATATTATACTTGATAGAAACCTGACGATGTGATACCTTGTTTTATCTTGACATCGTAATTTATCATGACACCTTAGTTTATCTGAGTTCAGTAGTTCATCCTGTTATTTTGATTTAGCTTATCTATCTTGTTATCATGCTTATGTTCATCTCAGTTTCTCATGTCAGTTAACTTTACTAGTTTTTATGCTAATAGTAGATAGGGCTTACTCAGTCTTTTTGACTGACCCGTTTTGTTTCGCCTCTTTTCTTCCGTTTCCCCCCCCCCCCCCCCACAGGTTACAGGGAGGAAATACTGTTGTTTAGTTCGTACTTCTTCTGCTTGAAGGTCATCATGGATGGCTTGGACTTTTCTTGGCTAATGGCTACTTTACTGTTTTTACTTGGGGAATAATTTATGAAAATGTCTTTATGCTTCTTTACTATTGCAAGATAGGTTTTGATGTACTCTGATGTAAAAGGCTTTAGACCTTATTTATTCATGTTATGAAAGTTTGATTTTACTTCCGCTATTTTATATGTTCTGTCTTGTGATATTTCTGTGCATGTTTACCAATAATGCCCCTCTAAAGCTAGTGCATTCCTTTGCGAGTGACCCTAGCGGAGGCGGGGTGTTACACGTGGTATCAGAGCAGAAGGTTACCAGACTGGGCAATAGTTTTTAAAGACCTTCTGAAAACTATTTGAAAAAAAAAACCGTTTACAAAGAAGCATTTTTCAAGAAAATTTTCTTTTAAAAGAAAAAGGCTATTCCCCAAAGGCCATTAGCACTATCCCCTTAATTGAGTCTCTTTTCCTTTCTTTCCTCCATCTGTAGTCACAGTAGTTTTAACTGCGACTATTCTTTTCTACCTACGAAAGTGCTTTCCATACGATGGAGGTGGTTCTCGAGAGACCAGTGGCCGCGTTATAAGAAAGGATCGTGAGAAAGAAGGATAAAGGATACGAGCTTAAGGATGAGCAACTTGTTGGTATGGCTTAGTCCTCAAAGGAGGGAGAAAGATGAACAATGAAACCCATGACGAGAGAGTACCTTTGGCATGGTAAAACGGGGCGGATAGTTAAGTATTATGGGACAAGGACAAGATCATCGGGAGGGCGGTAGTATGCTCTCATTTCTAGAGTACCTCGGAAGGAGGGTAACGATCTTGTTAAAGGTTTAGCTTTTCTTCTCTATCATCCCGTTAGGACTTCGTTGTTCGTATCATTTAAGTCTGCTTCGATAGTTGAGTCTCTGCACCTTAAGTACTAGCGTAATAGAGAATCCCATTTTTGTCTCAAAGTCCTATTGGAGAATCAGTCCATTTATACATGACTTGTTTGGATTTGGGAATGTCTATGCCAAGTGTTGAGTTTGGAAATAATGCTTATGTTTATAAGCTATGGATGGATTCTAGGGATGAAGTGGTTATCCAGTAGGGGGTGCCACTCTCGGTTTTGATAGGAGGGTAGTTAGACCTTTTGACTAGCCTTGGTGATGCCCTCGAAGTATCGGGTAACCTTTTTGAGGTTCCGTCATGACTAGTTACTTAGAATCCCTTGATGACTTTATTGGAAATTTGAAGCCCGATCGAGTGGTGTTCGCCAATAAGACGGATGGTTTACTTCATTTATGCATGGGTTATAGAGATCACCCTAGTAAGTGCGCATGATAACCTGATTGACATCTGTTTACTTTCAAGAGAAAGTTCTTCTACATGGAATGCCTTATAGTATATAAACGAGATCCAAGATTCACTAGTGAATTTTGGAAAGCTTGCATGAGATCATGAGTACGCAGTCATGTTTGCGTCAAGTATTCTAGGAAAAGGATAAGTGCAAGTTGAACGAGAGGCGACGAAGAAATGAGTTCCAGCTCATGTTATGGAAACAGGAATAAGAAGCTACAAAATCGCGAAGTTAAAAGACGACTTTGATGGTCAAAGACTAGATACGCGCATGATATATCTTTTTGGGAGTATATCCTTGATCCCTGTTTCTGTAGAGCTTACTTGTAGGCTATCTTTTGTGGACATCCTCTCGGTCCTATTCTCCGTTACAAACCCTGTAAGGAGTTTGTCCTGTTTATCTTCTCGACCCTGTTTCAGGGAATTCTAGGTAGAACCCTATGGATGTAAACATGTATTTGAAACATGTTATGATTGATATGCTTGCAAGTGGTTGCTCGTGGATGCGAGAATACACATTAGATACTAGCTCGACTCGGTCACATTTCATATTGCATATGCACGAGTATTTATACTTGTTTATGGATGAAATCGAATGTATTATCATGCGGTTGTTGCATATGAATGAATGATTGTGCACGCATATAGTATCTATATGACTAGGACTATTTGCATACATGTTGGATTCATGGCACTATACATATTTTGCATTAGAAAGATTATTCAGGCCTGATCATTAGCATTAGCTAAGGAACATGTACACACACGTTTTGCATATATTCATACAGCATTAGAAATCATCTAAGGATAATGGTTGCTTGTGGATGATGTTTTGAGTAGATGGATGATGGATGGTAGGATATGTTCTTCCTAACTTGGAGATTTCGGGGACGAAATCCTAAAAGGTGGGGAGAATGTAACAACCCGTATTTTCAATAACCTGTTATAACATAAATGGAGGCAGAATTAAACTGTAAAATCTGAATCAAGGAAACCGGGCTATGCCATTGCGTTAGTCTCGGAAAAATACGCGAAATTGAGTCCGAGTTTTTGAAAATCGGAGTCCGTATGACCAAGATATGGCCTCGCGAAGTTTCACGAAAAATTCCCAAATTAAAGTATACTTAATTAAGTGAAATGGGTTGCGCAGAGAAATATATATATATATATATATATATTGATATATATATATATATAATTGAAAATTAAATAAATAAATATGCAAACATGTTCAAAACAGCGAATTGGGAGAGGGGAATAACCGAACCGGCCAATTTTTGAGGTCGACCCGAGCTTGCTGGGTCGACTAGGGGTTAATCCAGGGTGTTTGGCTGTCAACCCGTGGGCCGATTCGCTCAAATGCAGATTTTGCATTTGGATGGTTCTCATGGTTCATCTTTAATCTAAAGGCCCTAGATGGTTCCTACACTTGACTTCTTCCCCAAGACATGCTTTGATGGCTTGGATTGAATCTAGGTTTAATCCTATGGCCTAAAACACTTGCCTAATCTATAAATAAGACCCTAACCTATCCTAAATCCTCATTATTCATTCATGCAACTAAACTATGGCAAAATTTTACCTCTCATGGCCTCCACTCTCTTCATAAAATTTCTAAATGGTTTCTATGAGAGATTTTCCATGCATACAAGTGTTTTCAAGCTTGTATGAGTGTCATTAGCTTGCATTCAAGTCAAGTTTCTATATTTGCATCATAAAGCAAGGGTTTTGATCATTTTGGCTCAAGGGTTTTTATGTTAAAGCTTGCATTTTGGGTCTATTTGATTGCATAAGGGCTTTGTCATATCTTTTGTGCCTTCATAGCAATGTAAGCCCTTTCCCTACTCTTAGATATTAACTATGAAGTTAAATGTTCATGTTGCAAGTTTGGGTTTGATCATTGAGTATGATACATGCTATCATGTCATGCAAGTTTATGAAGTCATTATCTTGATCTTGTGAGCTAAAAGCTACAACCTTTATGTTGAAATGTTGCATTAGGCAACATGAGAACCCTCATAACCTTTATGTCAACTTGCATATGAAGTCATAACCCTTATATGATGATATATGTGAGTTACTAGTCATCATTCCATATCTTT
Organism: Allium sativum; assembly: GCA_030737875.1. NCBI lineage: Eukaryota > Viridiplantae > Streptophyta > Magnoliopsida > Asparagales > Amaryllidaceae > Allium > Allium sativum. The sequence continues at coordinate 43,559,618 of CM060918.1, read as the reverse complement.
TGTCACCATGATTCGCTTATGTGCCAAGTTTGGGTTTATGCATGTTTCGAGGCTTAAGAATGTAACATGCAAGTTAATGAACACATTTGTGCCTCATTTGCCACCATGATTAACTTGTGGCTTAATATCCATTTTTGTCATGCCTTTGCCAAGTCTCTTCTTTTAATCCATTACGTTGTCGCGAACGTATATGCGAGTTTAAAAGCGTTGGGTTATGTTATGGGTAATTTCTAATGACATGAAAATACAACTTGAAAACATGACTTGAAATATAACATGGAAGTTGACATGTAAGTATGCATAAAAACATAAGCTTGGGAATTTACCTATTAAGTTAGGTCTACCCTTTGGGAATTTACCTATTAAGTTAGGTCTACCCAAATGCTTGAAAACTTGTAACATGTTTTGGGAAACATGATGGACATGACACTTAGATAATATAAGTGTGGCCAACTCGAGGTTGGGTTGAGTTTGCAACGTAAAACTACCCGGAACCGACCGGCCTAACTAGTAGTTGCGAACAATAGGACCCAATGTGAGAAGTTGGTCATGTTGTGCTTGAACCCGAGGTTAGACCAAGTTGTGGTGTTAAGCTACCCGGAACCGACCGGCTTAACTAGTAACCACAACAAAGTCTAATGTGAGAGGTGAAGGTGCATTAAGTAATTAATGCCACATGATAGGGTTAAGTTAATTTGATTAATGACTCTTAACCAAATATGACATGGACAAATGGGTTAAGTAATTTGATTAGGCTAATGATACTTAACAAAACATGACAAGGTTGGGTAGGTTAAGTAACTTGATTTGCCTAATGACACTTAACCATTTTTATATGACTAGTGGATGGGGTTAAGTTAACCAACACTTAATCAATCCAACACGATAACTTGGTAAGGTTAAGTAATTTTTCTTAATGACGCTTAACCGAAAAATACGATTAACGAATGGGGTTAAGATTAGACTCAACTAGTCTAAACATGGAAATCGGATGGGGTTAAGTTAGCCTAGACTTAATTAATCCCACTTGGTAGTTTAATGGGGTTAAGTTAAACACTTAACTAATCTAAACATGATGAATTGATGTGGTTAAGTGACCTATACTTATCCAATCTAACTCATTAATTTATTGTGGTTAAGTTAACCAATACTTAACCAATATAACGTGAAAACATGATAAGGCTAAGTCGCGAATCGCTTGAATACACTTGACCGATTTGACTAAGTAAATTGATAGGGTCAAGTTAATATATACTTAACCAATCTAGAATGATAATTGGACGAGGTTAAGTCGTGAATTGCTTAATATACTTAACCAACTTGAGCATGGTTTGTAGGGTTAAGCCTTGAACTTGGATACTTAGCCAATTTTGACAGGATTTGTAGACGGGTTAAGTCATGAACTTAAGTGACACTTAATCCATTATGTAAACCCTAGTTCTGAGGATTAGGTGGATAACCGTAGTTAACAAGGATAACGGGAACAATGCTAAGTGGTAAACCTTAGTTGAAGAATAACTAAGTAATGATTCTTAGTCAAGGAAATTTAGACCAGTTCATAGATAGATGAGTAACCTGATACGGTAGGTCATCGTTTAAGTATACGAGTAGGAGCAAGTATCTGATTTAGATAAAGGCTCCAGCGAACTGGGTAACGAAGCAGCGGCTTCGGGGAACGTGAGGATATTCTTGGTATCCCTCCATGAGCTGCCAGGTGATTATACTAGGCTCATGAGAGGTTAAGGTCTGCGTTAGAAGAACCAAGAGTATGCCTTGGTTGCTATACGAGCGACCTAAAGACGGGGATGGATAGGGGATAGTCGACGATACACGGTCGTACCCTAGATAGCATTTCGTCAGGCTACCTACCATCTTTGGTCAAGCGTGTACGTACGGAAAGGCAGAGAACACCCAAAAGACCATAATTGCTATCTAATTATGGTTGCGGTAAGGCTTGGATGTGGGTTGGCCAGTGTTGTGTTCTCATACAGGATTTATCCTGTCTTGTCTTTCACTAGTTGAGGGAGTGGTCTCGTGGGACCATAGCCACGTATAAGAAAAACAGACCTTAGCATCTGCATCGGCAGATAAATCGAAAGCTCCCGACCGAGTCTTGTATTTCTTGATTTGCCCTGTGACAGGACTCGGATGGCACAATGTGATACATGTGCATACAGTCATGGAAAAGCGATTCACGATGAATGCGTGGGAAAAAGGGCGCGGTTGGCGGTTAGCGTAATCCCTAGTGGCCCTAGGTGGTTGAACCCAAACCGAGATACGAAAATGTGCAATAGGTAAGCATAATCCCTAGCAGCCCTAGGTAGCATAAGTCCTAGTTGTACAAACAATAATTCATGTTGGAAGACCCTAGCTAGGTTTAGGGTAACAGTCCAAACCGATCTTAAGGATCATGGAACTATGTTAAAGTAATATAGAATCTCATGGGAAAGCCCGTATGGTCTACGGCAAGGGATTGAACATTTACATGGAATAAAACATACAAGTTGAGTAACCTATATATGCGATATATTAGGTTGACATGGACCATTACACGACTTTTGAGTGAGGGTCATTCTTGGTTAACACATGACACGGTGGGGATACTAGTACGGTAGGTGCAGAGCTAAAATACAGGATAGATATCACGGGGCGTTATACGTGACAGATATCTTGGGGATATTATACTTGATAGAAACCTGACGATGTGATACCTTGTTTTATCTTGACATCGGAATTTATCATGACACCTTAGTTTATCTGAGTTCAGTAGTTCATCCTGTTATTTTGATTTAGCTTATCTATCTTGTTATCATGCTTATGTTCATCTCAGTTTCTCATGTCAGTTAACTTTACTAGTTTTTATGCTAATAGTAGATAGGGCTTACTCAGTCTTTTTGACTGACCCGTTTTGTTTCGCCTCTTTTCTTCCGTTTCCCCCCCCCCACAGGTTACAGGGAGGAAATACTGTTGTTTAGTTTGGACTTCTTCTGCTTGAAGGTCATCATGGATGGCTTGGACTTTTCTTGGCTAATGGCTACTTTACTGTTTTTACTTGGGGAATAATTTATGAAAATGTCTTTATGCTTCTTTACTATTGCAAGACAGGTTTTGATGTACTCTGATGTAAAAGGCTTTAGACCTTATTTATTCATGTTATGAAAGTTTGATTTTACTTCCGCTATTTTATATGTTCTGTCTTGTGATATTTCTGTGCATGTTTACCAATAATGCCCCTCTAAAGCTAGTGCATTCCTTTGCGAGTGACCCTAGCGGAGGCGGGGTGTTACAGGAAGGATGTTAAAGTTAGGGTCAATATTACAGCTAAAGTTATGTGGTATTTCCCGATCATTCCAAGATTTAAATGAATGTTTAAATCTCCTGGTATTATTGAACAAATGACTTGGCATGCAGAACAACTGTAACAACCCGGAAAATCGGAACCAAATTAAAAAATTTATTTTAGCTATTTTAATGGATTTTGGATATTTAAAATGATTTATTTTAAATAATAACGACGAAAAATTTATTTAAATCGAAGTTAGAACGTAAAAATTTATTCTAATTGTAAAACGAACTCGAAATGGCGTGATAGTTTGGAAATTCGATTTTAAATTTCAAATGAATGTACAGAATTCAACAAAAACCGGATTTCAATAAATCAAGAAATATTTGAATCTGTTTAAAAATATCTTTCCAATGAATGTGAAAAATCCAGATTTCATAACGGAAATAAAAAGTTATGCCCAATTTGAAATTCAGTATGGTTGCTTCAGTTGGTATCAGAGCTTTGGTTTACAAAACTCAAGAACAAGACACATTAGAACCGAACGAAAGAATTCATCAGAGATTGGATTAGTAATATCCAATAAGAATGACTCGTTAGAGATAGGATCAGTAGTATCATAGAACGAGTGTGAAGAGTGTTATTTTAAAAAATAAAAATAAAAAAAAATTGTTTTGAAAATTTAAACTCTATTATACGTATTTGAGTACTTTATTTTATATTGAATTTGGACAATCAATTACATGAAGATTTTGCATATACGCCTTGCAAACGTGTATACAAAGCTTTAAATATACTGGATGGATATAGAATCACACTCTACTCGCCTGGACATAATTCTGGTGATGTCGCGACATCATCAGCATTTGTGTTCGAGTTTCGAAAGTGGAATATCTATATATTTCCAATTGACTTGTGCGAGAACCAAAACTAGATAGAGTTATTGTTATGATTTGGCATCAAAAATATGATTTTTGAATATATAAAAATTATGTATTTGAAAAGCTAATTCACAAATTAATTGTTGGTTGTGTTGTTTGATTATTGGTTTGATTAATTAAAATTTTGAACCATTAAGCCAAATTGAATCAATTGTTGAACTGAATTGGAAATTTGTTGAAATTGCATATATGTACATGCGTATATAATGAACAGGTCATACATGGAAGCTAAGAAGAGAAATAAAATTTTATGCCTGACAAATAGGTATATGTTTACTATATTTCTTGGGTTTGGATAATTTTATGAGCCGATTGGCTTTTTCTTTTTCTTTTGGATTCGTGAGGGCCCTTGAGGCAAGTTGTGGTTTTAAATGGTTCCCCGTACAAAGGAGGTTATGGCGAAATTTTTCAAAAATTTAGGGTGTTAGCCAAATTTTTAAAAATTAGAAATTTTTAGAAACTAAAAAGTTGAAGAATGAAAGCCAGAATGAAAGTTGAGTTGGTTAGTTAAACAACTTTCAGCTCCGTTCCTTTTCGAGGACGAAAAGATTTTAAGTGGGAGAGATTGTAACAACCGGGAAAACCGGAACCAATTAATTTTTTTATTTTAGCTATTTTAATGGATTTTGAATATTTAAAATGATTTATTTTAAATAATAACGACGAAAAATTTATTTAAACCGAAGTTAGAACGTAAAAATTATTCTAATTATAAAACGAACTCGAAATGACGCGGTAGTTTGGAAATTCGATTTTAAATTTCAAATGAGTGTACAGAATTCAAAATAAACCGGATTTCAGTAAAACAAGAAATATTTGAATCTGTTTAAAAATATCTTTCCAACGAATGTGAAAAATCCCGATTTCATAACGGAAATAAAAAGTTATGCCAAATTTAAAATTTAGGATGGTCGCTTCAGTATTCACGATTATATGATGGTCAGATGTGGCATCCTACAGAATCTCCTTCTTGGAAGAATATCAATTATTGGTGGCCTGCCTTTGCTATTGAGCTAAGAATCATTTGGTTAACTTTGGCAGCAGACCGAATAAACCCGCATAAAAATGGACTAAGTAATAGGTATAGCTATTGGCTAATAGTATTGGTAATTTATAATTTTCCTCCATGGTTATGCATGAAGAGGAGGTTTATGATGTTATCAATATTAGTTTCTACTCCTCATGAGCCATGTAATAATATTGACGTCTATTTAGAGTCGACGATTGATGATTTGAAAAAAGCTTTGGGGAAAAGGTGAACCAAATGTATATGATGCTTACAGTAAATCTTATTTCATTTTAAGAGCAATTTTGATGTGGACGATAAATGACGTCACTGCTTATTATGTAGAGTAATCAAATCTTTCATTGCTTAAACTGGAAGAGAAAACAGAGTTCCTAAAGTTAAGAACTTTGCAGTAAGTATTTTGCACTTTAGTTAATTTGTTATACTTATTGGTCCAACTTCATTTTAGTGTTGATTGAAACAACTCACCTGATTATTATTTTCATTATTAGTATTAGAATAGGGATTTCTTAAACAACCAGGTGGTACCGAATGCACCAACGTTATGACGCGCTATATGAAAGAAATCATTTCGGATAGGGAAATATTTTTTTACTACCAAGGTAACCTATTTTATATTTTGATTGAAAGATAGTAAGATATTTCGATGAATATGCTATGCTAATTTGTTTACATTTTTTAGTAGGCGACCAAGACAGGAAATTCTACACAATGCAAGCGCTTGATGATGTGTGCCATAAGGTTGTCGAATTCATACAAGACAAATTGTAAAAAAAAATATCATCTTATGAATTCATCCAAGGAAAAATGTACTGCGACTTAAGGTTAATTGAGGAAATGAGAGGAAGGGAATTACAATACTTTATTTATGTGGATTAATGCTGGGTTTTTAGAATATTTTAAATGTTGGAGTTTGATGGATTATTGTTGGATTGGTATTGAGGTCAAAAACTGAAACTGATTGGATTTGTAATGTACTTTGTATTTGGATCATTGTTGCAACAATAAATGTTAGGTCCAGTTGTAATGTTAGAGTATATTTGTATATGTATGTTCGTAAGCAGGACAACTTGACATCAGGATGCGCAAACCGATGTTTATTACTCTAATTTTGCATTGCCTACTATAAAAAAGCGATGTCTATATTCAATATTTAACCTGGCTATGAATAAGATAATAGTTATCTATCATACCTGATTAACATCACATACCGTACAGAACCGATGTCTACACCTACACGTTTAAATTGCTTGCTTTAGAAAACCGACATATGTAAGAAATAACAGTTCCTTTAAAGGTGACTGATGTAATAAACATTTTTAACAACAGTTATTTATAAATAAATGATTTAGAATTATTTTAGAGACTACGATTGTAAATCATCAGATTTCCTAATAAAAACGTTTTATAAAGACTTCTTAGACATCGGCCAAAAACCGATGCTAAAGACCCCTGACCTTTCTCTACATCAGTTGGAAATCTTTCAAACATCAGATAAAAATAGATGTTTTCATAGCTACTAGTAGTGATAATAGGTTATATTCCTCGTTCATCACATTATCCTTAATTTCCTTAATATTAAACAAACTTTTACTATTGTAACCTTTCTTTGTTCACTGTCATGTACATTCTTATTATTCTAGGAAAATATGTCGCACACCTCGTTAGATTGTTTAGTGGAAAGATATAAAGTTCTATTTTCATAATATACATCAATTAAGATCCGTATTTGCAAGCTATTTCGTTTATTTACATTATATTGGACTAGTGTGCAATATGGTAAAATAACCCTTATTTCACACTAATCCCTATTACCTTCCTTTTCTTGCAACATCGTTCTCGGTAATTTTACCGTGATGGCCACTACGGAAATGTATCCCTTTTTCCATCCTCGATTAATTCATCCCATTACTAATCCCCTTTTCTGAATTAGATATTAATTCCTGTCTTTCATATACCATTTTCAATTACTATAAATTTCCATACAAAATTAGGCATACCAAGTCTTTTTCCATTATTTCCGCAATTCACTATAATTCTTTTATCAACATACCCAATTTACCATTGAATTACAATCTTAAGGATATATGTATAATCAATGTCAGATTCACAATTTTCATATTACAATAATTCTCAACCCAAATAAAAGATTAATGGAAAAGATTCATACAACAATAACATTCTTAACATACTTGGGGAATTGATTATATCATAATTACCACAATTTCAATAATTCATCACATTAATAAGTTATATGGAATTTAAACGATAAATGTATTGTTGCCAAAATGTATAATTTAAATACACTCGCTTGACTGCTTTCCAATTCTTGAATCTGATTCAAATCTGCTAGTCTATGGTTTTCCTGGTTGAACCTAATATTGAAATAACTACGGATTTACAAATCCAATGTCAAAAGAATAAAAGAAATACTAATAATGCAAATTCACAGAATTTACCTCATGTAGACAAGAAATATGAACACATGTATCGTAGATCTATAATCTTTGTCTTCAAATCTTGAATCAGAAATTCTAAAACTAATATTCTTATTTCTAAAAGATTTGGAGAAGAAAGAAAATGATAGAGCCTTGGCGTCATCTCAAAAAATATGAGTTGGAGGCAAGGCCATGCTAGTCTAATTATAGATGCACAAAAGATTCTGGTTTGTCAAATTAAATATAATATAATCTAAGTCATACAAGTCAAGAATATAATGTCAGCTGGCTCAGAGATGGGTAGACCTAGACCCCTGGTGGGTCGACCCGGCTCTAAGGTGGTCGACCCTTGGGTCGACCTATATATGGTCTAGGACGACCCATGGCCTGGGCCACCAACGTTAATTTTTCCAAAATTAAATTTTTCTTAACGTTGCTTGTAATGTTCCTTTTGTTGCCAAATATTGTTATGTAAATTATTTTCTTTCGTTTATAATGTATATCCAACATTTCAATATCAAACTTATATGCATATTTGCGCGTTTAATTCTTCAAATTTTTGTTCCATAATAACTTCCCCATATGGGCTCTTTTTGGGACAAGTCATGTATGAAAACAAATAAGAAAATTGCCCCAAACACAATGGCATATGTTTCAGGGCCAACTTCTTACACTCTAAAACATCGATATTTTATGACAACCTATTAAATATATGTATATAAATGCGGGTTGTTACATTATCTCCCCTTTTGGAAATTTCGTCCCTGAAATATGATAAGGGGAGAATTATGTTATTCCTCGTATAATTTGCAACCATCATGTGTACATCCAAAAGTTTTAATCAATTATGCGCATGTGCAAAGTGTAACACAACATAAAATATATGAATGCAATGAATGCCTATACGGTAACTCCTATATGAATGCAATTTTTTCTTGAAATCTTTTCTGAAATATGATGCACACATCTTAGATATACTAGTAATTTCTATATGAATGCAATATATTGAAAATCAAAAATACTTTTTCATCCAATTTTTCCCGCACTCTTACAAGGTAAGAGCATAGTTCACTCAGTTTTTACATTCAAAACCTACCAACCAACTTTAAATTTGCGAATTTAAGAGAAGTCAATTTTTCTTTGAATTTCTGCTTCTCATAAATTTTCCAAGGATAAATTTAGTTTTTGTTACTTTCATATAATTTTTTTCCTCTTTCTTTCGTTATTTAATTGTATCTATTGTGCTTTATCACAAACTTCATCAATTAGAGAAAAGTCCCATAAAATTACCATAATAAGATAAAATACTACCACAACTGAAAGATAACTTCCAAGTACAAGTTCCTACTACAGTTGCCCATTTAACAAAAGATAGCCGAGTTCTAAAATAAAAGAAAGAACCCTACATGAAGTAATAATGATACCAACCCACTCTCAGAAAGGAGGTCTGGGTCCCTGCCAAAAGATATCCTGAAGAAAGGAATCCAATCCACCTAGGCGTTCCTCCTGGCACCTAGTGTTGTCTTGTACCTCTAGCTACATCTACTCGAATCACTGCTGGGCTACAAATATCTCCTGTAGAGACTACAGTTGTGTCTGAGCAAAGTCAAGCTGCGTGCGAACCATATCTTGCTATCCAAGCAAGATCTCATGGTGCTCCCTGACTAACCGGTCCTGCCTCTCAAATATGGACCTGAACTCTCCCCTCAAATCCCATGGCTCCTCTCCTGGCCATGGACCCCACAATGATGACTGGGAAGACTGAACGCCTCCCCAGTATGGCTCTGCACCCTAATAGCCCTGGTCTGTTGGAGGGTCAAAATACTTATAGGGCTCCTCCATTCCCTGCACCTCATCCTGTACAAACTCATCCCTAAATCATGCCTCTGGATGATATCCGGCTAGACATAACTGTTGATCCTCCTTGTCCTGCTGACCCTCACCATCATCATCGTCGCCCTCATGCTTATCCTCATGCTGCATGGGATGAGCCTCCTGTAACTGGACCAACTCAATGTGCATCCTAATGAGAGTGGATGCATCTATTAAAGGGTGGCTCTCCTCAATAGAACTCTCATTCCCTAATGGAACGTGAAACCGCCTAAACACAACTGACGATAAATGACCAAAAGGGATCATATACTGCCTCTTGTTTGTGCGGTTGCAAAATGTGCCATAAACTCCTTTACCCAATTAATATGATGTCCGGAAAAATTAGCATAAGTGGCACGTCTAACAGTGCTAGTAATCCTGTCATAACTTCCAGTCAAGGCCCCCAAGTTATACTGAAATATACGTATAACTATCCTAGCTAATGGGCGTAGATGACCCATATCCCAAGCTCTATATCGAATATCAATAAAAATCCGGCCTAACACGACCACATCCGTCATCTCAACATGCTCTAATCCATACCCTCGCCATTAATACCAAGCTTAATCCCAAACAGTCTCTCAGTGAAAACTATCGCTACCCCTTTCACCTCAGAATCAAATACAGCCTCATTATTCTCTTTTCTATAATTCAAATTGGCATCAAAAAGGCAAATTAACCTGGCGTAAGTGACCCATCCTACCATAGCATGGTCAAGAATCCGTGCAAACCCGTATCTTGAAAAAGCTACTCCAAAGGGGTGCCCACAAAGTCTGGAAATCTAACTGGTCTTCCTAGCAAGACCCAGTATCCTACCACATAAGCCTGAGCAACGCCCCTGATGTTCTAGCACCAAGCGATCTCCTAGGGTGTTAATTAGGGAAAGTGGCGGCTAAAGATGGTTGTGGAGGCATGGCGAAAATTCTTCAAATCCACAAAAAGGGGTTTAGATCTAGATAGAGGGGTGACTAGCTTCAATTTGACACTAATTTTGTGAGTTTTGGAGCAGTGGTAGGCTGTGGAAGTGGGGGAAATGGGTTCGGTCGAAACTTTCGGGTGGGGAAAACGGAAGTGACGAAGCTTCAGGTTTCCACTACAACAGAATCACCATATTAAAATTGTGTAAAACAGTTGTAAAAGACTTTTTACAATGGTGATTACACCGTCGTATATTAAGAAGTTGTAATAGACAAAAATCTTTTACAAATGTTATGCACCATTGTAGTAATACCTACTACAACTGTTATGCACCGTTGTAGTGATACCTACTACAACTTTTATGCACTGTTATAGTAATACCTATTACAACTGTTATGCACTGTTGACTTCGTAATTTTTTTACAACTACTTCTGTCATTTACAATACAGTTTACTACAACTATAAGTGAATACATTTTGCAAGGGCAACAAGAGCTGAATAAACAGAAAACAAATTTATATTAATTCAAAGCATTGGATCCATTCGTATAAAAAAAATTACAACTTTATATTCAAAATACAAAACTAATGAATCATATATCACTGTGGTGGTATATATTGATTCTTCATTACAAATGATGATTACAAAAACTATCATCTGCTTGAAAGACATCTATTCGTCCAAATTTATAGCAAGAAGTAACCTGAAATAAACTAGTGAACTTAGATCATAATTTCCAAGGATAATTTTACTTTAGCACATTGGTAAACTTAAAAGCAAACATAATTTTCTAACCACAGCACCACCATCTACCACAAACTTCACCATGCTCAAATGATGATATACTAATTAATAAGAGCAAAGTACCCAATATGATTATGTGTACTAATCACAAGCTATTAAACCAAGTTTCTCTGGTCACTAAACTGTATTAAATTAAGTTTCAAATAGGCTCGTTCTATCCAAATACAAAGCAAGTACAAGGAACTATACAAATAACTACATCCAACAATGGATGGACCAAACACCCACTATCACTATAACTGTTATTGAATCGTAAATTGAATATACTGAAATTTTCTATCACTTCATGTTTTTATACACGATACCACTATATAAATACGTGAAAAATTACTTTAATGCCATAAAGTTTATTTAGAAGATAAACTATATATTTAAAGAGTAGATTTTTGAGTCCAAGTATGAACAAAATTAAAGCAGCTTGTTCAAAACAGTTTGATAACAAATGTACGTACTTAATAAGAAAATGTTTTATAAGAAGGCATATAAAACAAAAAGTTGCAAAAGGGCATACCTCAAAGTAGAAACAGAAAATGAGAAAAAAGCATGAAATTACAGAGGCTTATATTCATGGCCTAGTTTTGATGACTAGACGGGGCCGCGGTCCAACCACGAAGATCTGCGGGCCATTTGTGATGGAAGCCCGGAATAGAGTTGGGCCTCAAACAAGCTTCAGTCGCAGGTTGAACCCAAAAACGCGGTTGAACCGTGATAAAAATTCAAAGCCGGACCGTTTTATCTTTTACTGTGTCTTTCGTCATTCATTTCTCACTTCTCAAATTAGCTTATGGTGAAAAAAAATGGCGCTAAAACCCTAACAAATTCCTAGCGCTGCCACATCATCTAAGTTTGGCTGCTCGCTCTTCACAATCTCAACTAGCCAGTCGTCGCCTCCAATTGCTTGCTGCCGCAATTTCTGTTGCCTACAACTCTTCACAATCTCAACACCATATTTTGATTTAGGTATGGTATTTTATTAGTTTATTTTTAGGCTAATTTGTTTTGTATATGTTGCTCCTTTTGTTGTTTGATTTTGCAGATCCTCATACTTGATAAATAGTTTAGCTTTAATTGTTTATTGCGTTGAAACAACTAGTTTTCTAGGAACCTTGAAACAACTAGCTTTAATTGTAATGGAACAAATTGTTCATTGCATTGAAACAACTAGCTTTAATTGTAATGGAACAAAGTGCTTGTCAACATGTAACAACAATTGTGCATATGCCATGGATTATTAGGCAAGCTGCAACAACAGAGGAGCACCACAAGCAACATGACTTTGCCTTTATAAATATATTTCATCATTCAAACAATCAGACCTTACTAAAACTATAATTAAATTAGCAAAAATTAGCATGTCTATGTTAAAAAATTTCACATACTGATTTTTCAAAAGACATAGAATTGGCGTTTATGTTTAGATCTAACAAATCAGCATATTTGCATCTTGACTTGGTGATTTCACACTTTCATTTTATAGCTAGACAAATTCCCATTGTCAAATTTTTTCAGTGCTCATTTTAATGGTTTTTTGTTTTCAAATAATTGAAGAATGGCATCAAATCCAATCTCGAAAGGAGCGTCCAATCCTAGTACTGAAAGTATAGCCCGTCCATCAAATACGCCGAAATCTGATACAGCATGGAAATATTGTACTGTAACGGTAAATAACAGACATAATGAGATAAAGTGTATGTTTTGTAACAAAGTATTTAGAGGTGGTGGAACTCGTCGTTTTAAATATCACATTTCGGGTTTATTCGGGGGAGGATGCGCACCTTGTGCACGTGTGAAGGATGAAGCCAAACATGCGATGAAAATGAACATTGAAAGTGCTGAAGTTTTAAAAAAGAATGCAACAAAAAAGGCTAGAGTTTTTGCTTCTCAAAATGAAGAAAATGATTTGCCGTCTAGCTCCGTAAAAAGAATTGCATCTAGTAGCTTGCCTCCAAATGATTCTAGCAATCTTTTGAGTCCCACTTTTATGCCTAAAACAACTATCGGATGCCAACCAACAATACAAAGTGCATTTCATCGACAAGCCGTAAAGGATATAGTGGATATGGCTGTCGCAAAGTGGTTTTATGATGCTTCTATCTTGTTTAACGCCATGAATTTTGTATTGTATCAACCGTTGATTAACGTCATTGCTAGTTACGGGAAAGGATACCAAGGACCAAATCTTCATTTATTGCGTGGTAAGTTATTGAAGTGTTATGTTGAACAAGTAAACGAAGAGGTTAAAAAACACCGGGATTCATGGAAGGAGACTGGTTGTACATTAATGTCGGATGGATGGTCTGATCAAAATGGAAGAAGTTTGATCAATTTTTTGGTATATTCACCTAAAGGTATATTAATTTATAGTTCATATTTATTGTGAATCTCATATATGTACCAAAAGCTTTCGATAATATTCTTTTATTTATCATCATACAACAAGAACATTATTTTTAAAATCAGTTGATGCATCCGACACTTCTAAAACCGTTGTGATGATTTTTGGCTTATTCAAAGAAGTTATTTTATTTGTTGGAGCTGAAAATATAATGCAAGTAGTAATCGACAATGCATCAAACTATGTAGCTGCTGGATGACTAATTAAGGGCGAATTTCTGACAATTTCATGGTCTCCGTGTGCCGCACATTGCTTAAATTTGATGTTTAGCGATATCGGAAAACTTGAGCGTGTCTCTTTTGCCGTAGATCAAGCATCAAAATAAATAAATTTATCTATAATCAATGTTCCGTGCTATCTATTATGCGAAGATTTACAAATGGAAGGAATTTACTTCGTCCTGCTCCGACCAGGTTTGCGACCAATTTTGGTGCTTTACAAAGTGTTTTGAACCACAAAGATGAACTTATGTCCATGGTAACAAGTCGAGAATGGAGAACTTGCTCATTTGCAAAAGATGTGAAGGGGAAATAATTTGTTAATCATATATGTGACCCGTCCTTTTGGAAAGAATGTTCGTTAATTGTTAGTATCACCGAACCACTTGTTCTTGTTCTTAGACATGTCGATAGTGATGAAAATCCTGCAATGGACTATTTATTGTTGCAATCCATAATGCTATAGATGATATGATGAAGCGATTCACAAAAAGTAAAAAAAGTACTAAAGTCGTTCATTGATATTATTAATAGTCGTAGGGATAGGCAATTGCATATAAACCTACACTCTGTTGGTTTCTTGTTCAATCCAGGGTATCAGTATATTGTTGAGACGATGGAGAAACATTACTCTTGCCCATTCTTATATTTTAGATGTTATTGAGAAATATTCGAATGGAGATATAGATTTAACTAGAGATCTTACAAAAGAAATTAAAGTTTATAGAAATTCAGAGGGTGATTTTGGTAGAAGCTCGGCTATATCTAATCGTACGCTAATGCTTCCGAGTAAACATTTTTATGTTGTATAGTCATCGTCATAACAATAATTATAACAATGATACTTATTCGTGATTGATATTGTACTTTAAACGCAGATGAGTGGTTGTTAATTTATGGAAGTAATGGACCAAATTTAAAGAAGTTGGCAATTCGAGTGTTTGGTCAAACTTGTAGCTCATCGAGTTGTGAAAGGAATTGGAGCGTTTTTTGAACACATCATTCAAAGAAAAGGAATTGATTGGAGCATCAAAGATTGAACAATCTAGTTTTCGTACATTATAATCTTCGACTTGGACAAAAGTAAGTTACTTTGCTTCATGCATTTTTTTCATTTATTTATTATATATTAATTTGTGATGCTATTGTGATCTAATTCACAATAATATTTTAGGCGTGAATTAGAGGGGCGAAACTATGATCCTATAAGCTTTGCTGAGTTTGATGAAACTAGCACCTGGGTAGTGGAGGAGGAACCACCGCTGTTAGACGGTTGACGAGTTTAATGCATTATATATCGAAGAAGGTAATCTTTTATTCATTTTTAAAGCTTGTTTATTTCATGTTCACTTTTCATTGTATCCATGTTGTTGTTTTTATTGCCTGCCACTTCAGTAGTGTTACCATGTTTATTCAATTTTAATGCATTGTATCCACTTCAATAATTAATGCATCCACATTTTTTCATGTTAAATAAACCCAAAACTCCCTATTTAAAAACTGCATTTATCCATGCTGTCTTATTTTCAGTTTTTATGCTTTTCTGTTTACTGATATTTCCTGACACTGCTGTGTGAATTTAGAGGACTTCATGTACCTAATTTAGAAACTTATTGGCATGAAAATGGAACATAGACACACTATTAAACTTACTGAAATTATAGTAGTTTGGACAAAATTGTTAACACTTTTAGTTCCTTTTGTGCATGTTATTATACATGTCAGGCAACATCATTTTATGCTGTGTTCAGTGGCGGATGCAGAAATTTTGTTCAGAGGGGGCAAATTTTGAAGTTATAAGAACTGAAGTCTCACGTTCTCAGTGGGGGCGGCATAACTCTCGTAATAGTAGAGCTCGTTAACCCTAATCTGTCAGTTTTTTACTCTATGTCGGTGAATACAGTGATTTTCTTAGACTACGATACAGAAAATGGGAGATACAGCACAAAATTATAGCAATGTACAGTTTCTGCTACAGTACAAAGTATGAATGCTTTTCTACATTTCAGATCTCAGTGGGGGCGGTGGCCCCCACTGGCCTTCACTTGGCTCCGCCAGTGGCTGTGTTGCATATATAACATAAACTGCACTACCTCTTAATTTTAAATTTCATTGTATCCACTTTAATAGTTAATGCATGTTTAATTTTATAAACTGCATTACCTTGCCGCGAATCATATAAGGTACACATGTTATTATACATCATTTATGTTGTGTTTCTTCATCAAATACTTGTATGCATTTTTACTAACTATGATGTTGCCTGGCACTTCACTGTTGAATATTAATTAAGTGAATTTCACTTTCTATTTTTTTATTAGACTTCAATCGCATCGCAAATACTGAACAAGATAATAATGATTTGGAAGCCTCGTTGGACGACGTAGATGCTAGTGCTGTTGATAACGATGACAATGTAACGGATGTTGATAATGATGATCTGGGAATGCTTGTTGGTAATTTTAGTGCTAGCGAAGCTGGTTTTCAAGAAATAAATGATGATGTAGAAACGTTTAACTTTGACCCGGCAATGACATATACGGCAATGTTGCAAGAAGTTGAAGGCAGTGGCAGTAATAGTAGGCAAGCACCAGTGTGGATGATGGATTGATGAGGTGGATGATTATGTTTTGCGTTAGTGGGTTGGATACTTTCAATATTTTGCATCCAGTTTATGTTATTTTGCTTCATGCATGAGAGTTAAAACTTAAAACAGTTTAAATTATTTTGGATCATGCATGAGAGGTTATGCAGTTTATGTTATTTATGCATATTGAAGATGTTATGTAGACTGTATTATTTTATCTAAGCACCTTACTTTACACTTTTATTTGTATTCACCATGTTTTCTTAATGCATTTATGATGTGATTATTTGCAGACCAAACATAGTAAGTTTGTGAGATGAGCAGCTGCAGTGTTTAATATTTTATTCAGATTTTTTTTATATCTTGTGTATAAATGTATAAATTTCTTAAAATAAAAAATTCATGGTTCTGATGGTTCGACCGTCAAAACCTTAAACCATCAGTCATTGCGGTTCATTCCACAGCACGGTTATGAAAACTATGATTCATGGTTTCCCATTCCAATGTTAACCATCACTGAAAAATAGAAGTAATATCAATATAGTAAGCAAGCAACTATAAACAAGATAAATCGGTCAAAAGGTCAAAGTCCATAGGAAGTGTACCTTACGCCTTACACCCATCAAGTAATCTTATTTGTTAAACTCTATTTGCAACATATAAGGCGTTCCTCGATGGAAATTCTCGAAAAGATGACTGATGTAGTAGTCAGTTTAAAGTTTGAGCATTACTTTCAAAGTGAAATTGTTGTAACATACATACCATCAGACAACAAATCCCAGTGCATTTTTATTCTGTTCCAACAAGCAAAAACTGGTAGTTCCATCAACACCTAAAAGGAAATTTCATTGAATGATGAGAAAGCTTCAGTTTCATGTTACTATGAATTTATGATATGAAAAAAGGAGTTGTTCTTGTTTGAATTTGCATATTAAATTTTACCTTCTGAAGAGTAGGTTCAAATTCTCAATTAAGTTAGTGACAACCAAGTAATGAGAGAGTTTCAAATAGAGCAACCACCAAATGCAAGTGTCCTTTTTTAAACCAGAAACAATAGAGTTTTGATCGGTACGCAGTGCTTAAACATAAACAATCAGTTGCAATGCAATCCCTAAACTAACACAAAAATACAATAATAGAATCAACATTCAAAAAGACTGAAAATGCAACAAACAAAGAGACAAAACAAAATATGTAGTGCCAAGAGGAGCATCTAGAAACCACCTCTTACCACAAAACACAAGATGATACAGCTCTAATTCCACCTTCAGAAAACAAAACACCACAAACTAAAGACATCGTCCAAAATCCTAGTAGCAATGGTCCAGATCCAAAGTTCGCATAAGATAATGAACAAAAAGGATGAGGCAAACCTCGAAGCAGGGAACCAAAAGAACCTGGGCAAGGCGGATTGGAGCGGAGAGGAGCTGACGGTGTACTCAACGTGAAGTATAGGAGAAGAGAATGGATGAAC
Source organism: Allium sativum (assembly GCA_030737875.1). Classification (NCBI taxonomy): domain Eukaryota; kingdom Viridiplantae; phylum Streptophyta; class Magnoliopsida; order Asparagales; family Amaryllidaceae; genus Allium; species Allium sativum. The sequence continues at coordinate 43,541,660 of CM060918.1, read as the reverse complement.
CAAGCGGAAGAAGGGGAGTCACACAGCGGAAAACATAGATCTAGGCTAGCGAAATTTAAATGGTAAATGTTAATTTGTGATCCAAAATTCTCATTAGAATTGGTCCAGCTGATGTCACATAAAGGATCCCATCTAGATCCTTAATTTACTCTCATGATTGAGATATTTTCAGCAACCTCATTTAAAGGATAAAGGAGATCCTTAATTTACTCTCATGATTGAGATATTTTCAGCAACCTCATTTAAAGGATAAAGGAGATCCTTAATTTACTCTTTCTCTCCTTATTTTGACTGCATGAAAGTAGAATATAAATTTTGATTGCTATGGTTTGTATGTAAACAGCTTGTAAAACTCCATCAATTAATTAATAAAGTTTGTCTTTCTTCCGTGGTTTTTTCCCGAAAAGGGTTTTTCCACGTTAAATCTTGTGTGTGATTCTATTTTTTGCTTGCTTCATTGATCATTTATTTATTAACAAGTGGTATCAGAGCGCTGGTTCGTTCAGCATGGCGTCATTAAAGTACGATCTTCCGCTATTGGATCGGAACACTCGATTCTCATTGTGGAAAGTGAAGATGCGGGCGTTGCTCACACAAGCTGATTATGATGATGCATTAGATGGATTTGGGAACAAGAGATTTGAACTATGGACCGATGATGAGAAGAGAAAGGATCAGAAGGGTTTGTCTCAAATTCAACTCCATCTACGCAATAATATTTTGCAAGAAGTTTTGAACGAGAAGACAGCTGCTTCTCTTTGGCCGAAACTGGAGTTAATTTGCATGACCAAGGATCTCACAAGTTAGATGCATCTCAAACAAAAGTTGTTTCTGCACAAATTGCAAGAGCGAGGTAATTTGCTCGACCATATTTCTGATTTTAAAGAGATTGTTTCTGACTTGGCTGCAATGGAAGTCAAATATGATGATGAAGATTTGGGTTTAATCCTGTTATGTTCTCTGCCCAGTTCTTACTCAAATTTCAGAGATACCATATTATATAGTCATGATACTCTCACTCTAAATGACGTTTATGAAGCCTTGCACGCCAAGGAGAAAATGAAACAACTGGTGTCTTCAAATGGATCAAGCTCTAAGCTTGTCCGTTCGTGGTAGGACAAAGGAGAAAAATTCAAATAATGGATCTCGAGGTAAAATTTCCAATGCCTATAAAGGTCGATCTAAATCTAAAGGCAAATACAAGTCTTGCAAATATTGTAAGAGGGATGGACATGAAATATTCGAATGTTATAAGCTGCAGAATAAGGAAAAGAGAAATGACACATACAAACCAAAGGATAACAAAGAAGATGAAGTTAATGCCAGTTATGCTCGTAATGATAGTTTTGACAATGAGGTGCTTGTTGTTTCCGTGTTCGCTGGATGTGCTGAGATTAAGGATGAATGGATACTTGACACTGCTTGCACTTTCCATATGTGTCCTAATAGAGATTGGTTTACAACCTTAGAACCCACAAATGATGCTGGCTCAGTTTTGATGGGTGATGATTCGACATGTAAAGTAGCAGGAATTGGTTCTATCCAGATCAAGATGTTTGATGGCGCAATCAGAACTTTAACAAATGTTCGGTTCATTCCCAACATGAAGAGAAATCTGATTTCTTTAAGTGCTCTTGATGACAAAGGGTACAAATATTCAGGTGGAGGTGGTATCCTGAAAGTCACAAATGGTTCTCTTATTGTAATGAAGGGAAATCTTAAGCAAACAAATGGCCTTTATTATCTTCAAGGCACTACTGTTTCAGGTAATGTTGCCCCTGTTATCTCAAATAATATTTCTGATTATGATATTGCTAATCTTTGGCATATGCGTCTTGGACATATGAGTGAATTAGGTCTGTCAGAGTTGAACAAGAGAGAACTTCTTAATGGGTACAATGCAGGCAAGCTGAAGTTATGTGAGCATTGCATTTTTGGCAAGCATTAGAGAGTGAAGTTCAACACTTCAGTTCATAAAACAGAAGGCATTCTAGATTATGTGCCTTCAGATTTATGGGGACCGTCTAGGAAAGCATCCATGGGCGGTGCTTGTTACATGATGACAATTATTGATGATTATTCCAGAAGAGTTTGGCCTTATTTTTTGAAACATAAATCTCAAGCTTTTTCAGCTTTCAAAGAGTGGAAGACTATGCTTGAAAGACAAACTGAAAGGAAGGTAAAGAAGCTTCGGACTGATAATGGGATGGAGTTTTGTTCAGATGAATTTAATTCATTTTGCAAGGCTGAAGGCATTGTTAGGCACTACACCATACCTCACACTCCTCAGCAAAACGGGGTTGTCGAGCGTATGAACAAGACTATCATTTCTAAGGCTCGCTGCATGTTGTCAAACGCCGGATTGGATAGGCGTTTTTGGGCTGAAGCTGCTTCCACAGCCTGTTATCTCATCAACCGCTCTCCCTCTATTTCTATTGGTAAGAAAACTCTGATTGAGGTATGGTCTTGTTCTCCAGCAAATTATTCTGAATTGAAAGTTTTTGGATGCATTGCTTATGCTCATGTTGATAATGGAAAGCTAGAGCCAAGAGCTGTTAAATGCATTTTTCTTGATTATAAGTCTGGTGTTAAAGGCTATAAATTATGGAATCCTGAAACAAGTAAGGTTGTAATTAGCAGAAATGTTGTGTTTAATGAATCTGCTATGTTACATGATATTCCTTCTACTAACGATCTTGTTGAGAGTAAGCAGAAATCAAATGTCCAGGTGGAGCGTATTATTGATTCAGATGCTACATCAAACGCAGAAATTGAGAGACAAGATAAAGCACCCATTATTGAGGATCCTCCAGCAGTTATGCAACCACCGCAGCAATCTATTGCAACAAGCAGACCTAGAAGGAATCCAAAACTAGTAAGAAGGTTTATTGAGGAAGCAAATGTTGTTGCTTATGCGTGTGCTGTAGCAGAAGAAATAGAAGGTATTGCTGAGCCTTCTTCATATTCTGAGGCTATTATCTCTAGTGATTCTGATAAATGGATGGCTTCTATGAATGATGAGATGAAGTCACTTGAAAGAAATGACATGTGGGACTTAATCAAGTTGCCTAAAGAGAAGAAACCTAATCATTGCAAATGGGTTTTCAAGAGAAAAGAAGGTGTTTCTCCAAACGATGAGAAAAGGTACAAAGCAAGAATAGTTGCAAAAGGTTACAGTCAGATTTCATGTATTGACTATGATAAAGTTTTTTCCCCTGTTGTGAAACACAGCTCAATTCGCATTTTACTCAGTATTGTTGCTATGCATGATTATGAGCTTCAACAGTTAGATGTAAAAACTACATTTTTACATGGAGAATTGAAGAGGATATTTATATGCATCAACCTGAGGGCTTTATCATGCCTGGAAAAGAAAATCTTGTCTGTAAATTAAAGAGATCTCTTTACGGATTGAAACAGTCACTTAGGCAGTGGTATAAAAGATTTGACACTTTTATGCTATCTCAAGGTTTTACAAGGTCCAATTATGATAGTTGAGAAAATTACTACACATTCAGCCATTCATTGCTACTTTATGTCGATGATATGTTGATTGCTTCAAAAGACAAGGCAGAAATTGAAATTTTGAAAAGGCAGTTGAGTAGAGAGTTTGAAATGAAAGATTTGGGGGATGTTAAGAAGATTCTTGGCATGGAGATAACAAGAGATAGAACTTCTGGAAAATTATACCTAAGTCAAAGTGGGTATGTTAGAAAAGTGCTTCGTCGTTTTAATATGCTTGATGTCAAGCCTGTAAGTACTCCTCTTGCTGCACATTTCAAATTGTCATCAGCCATGTGTCCACAATCAAATGAGGATATTGAGTACATGTCTAGAGTTCCCTATTCTAGTGCAGTTGGTTCACTTATGTATGCCATGGTTTGTTTGCGTCCTAATCTATCACATGCTTTGAGTGTTGTCAGTAGATTCATAGCCAATCCTGGAAGAGAGCATTGGAAAGCAGTTCAATGGATTTTCAGATATCTTCATGACATTGCAAATGCTTGTTTGCAGTTTGATAAATCTAAAAAAGAACTTGTTGGTTATGTGGATTCTGACTTTGCGGGTGATTTGGATAAAAGGAGATCATTAACAGGTTATGTTTTCACCATTGGTGGTTGTGTTGTGAGTTGGAAAGTAACCTTGCAAATTACCGTAGCATTATCTACTACTGAGGCCGAATATATGGCTATTTCTGAAGCATGTAGAGAAGCTACTTGGCTGAGAGGTTTATATTTTGAGCTTTGTGGAGATACATCTTGCATTACTATATTTTCTGATAGCCAGAGTGCTATATGCCTTACGAAGGATCAAATGTTTCATGAGAGAACTAAACATATAGATGTTAGGTATCACTACATTCGAGATGTTATTGCTAAAGGTGGTGTTAAAGTTTGCAAGATAAGTACTCATGACAATCCCGCTGACATGATGACAAAGTTGGTTCCAATTACTAAGTTTTAGCTTTGCTCAAGCTTGGTTGGTGTTACAGTATAGTCTTTAGGGACTATTGGAGTAAGGCAGATATTTATTTGTTGAAGGAGTTCGTTTTCTGCAGTTCATTTTTTTCTACTTCAAAATGAGAATTCATCTCAAAGTGGAGATTGTTAATTTGTGATCCAAAATTCTCATTAGAATTGGTCCAGCTGATGTCATCTAAAGGATCTCATCTAGATCCTTAATTTACTCTCATGATTGAGATACTTTCAGCAACCTCATTTAAAGGATAAAGGATATCCTTAATTTACTCTCATGATTGAGATATTTTCAGCAACCTCATTTAAAGGATAAAGGAGATCCTTAATTTACTTTTTCTCTCCTTATTTTGGCTGCATGAAAGTAGAATATAAATTTTGATTGCTATGGTTTGTACGTAAGCAGCTTGTAAAACTCCATCAATTAATTAATAAAGTTTGTCTTTCTCCTGTGGTTTTTTCCCGAAAAGGGTTTTTCCACGTTAAATCTTGTGTGTGATTCTATTTTTTGCTTGCTTCATTGATCATTTATTTATTAATAGTAATAGTACAAAGAAACAAAGCTAGAGGAGGAATGGATCAGGTGAAACTAGAGGGAAGTACGAAGATTCACAGTGAAAAGTAGGGATTTTGAAAGTACGAAAACAAGATATGAGGGAAGAAATGCGGTGGAAGAAAGAACATAGTCCCCATTAAAAATCACATTGTGTGATCTAAATTAAATCAATTCACTTACGAGGTTTGATTCTGAACTGCAAATTCTATTCCAGTTGTGCAATTGAAGACAAGTATATACACTGAGATCTAAGCGAGCACGATCAAGGCGATACTATAAGCATTAGCAAGTTGATGTCAAATTAAAAAAGGTAAACTGAATCACAACAGTGAGGTGATTATTTAAAGCTTGGGAAGGATCCGATAAAGGTGGAAAAAGGGAAATGAAAAGGACGGACAAGAGGTGGGTTCTGGAACTTATTAGGTTTTTTGGAAGAGGGCGTCCGATGGAAATGAAAATCATTGTGCAAGAAATGAAATCAGAGGCCTGAGAATGAAAATAAGAGGCGACCAAATGAGAAGTAGACGATGTCAATTATCGTATGTTAATTTTCAAGGGTAATTCTGTTCATACACTTATAATTCTTTAACACACACCGTAAAATGAAATAAAATAGCATACACCAAAAATTTCTTTTCATACACCATGTCTTTTACAAAATTACCCTTTTATATTTTCATCCCCTTTCCTCTTTAACCTTAAAACTAAATTACATAAAACAGGGTATTCAGTTGCAATATATTTACCTAAAATTAAAAAAAACTTTTATTTTTAACACTAGTATCTTAAATTATTTAATTGTTTTATTTTTAAATAACTTTTAATTTTAGATGATTGAACACACTTGCATTAGATATGAATGAAAGATTGAAGAATTTAGTACTATGGATAACATTTATTTTAGTAGTTAGTTTTAAATTTTAATCTTTATATTTAATTAAAGTGAAAAATGTTTAAAATGACTGTATATATATGTTGCTTGTAACAATACGAATATATTTTAATCATCAAAAAATATATAAATTTAATTTAAACAATGATATAAATTAATTTACTAACTTTACAAGAGAAATAATATTGAGTATACATAATGCAAACAAATGTGAATTGTATACATTTTCATTCTTTTATATTGATTCTTTTTTAATAAGGTCATTTTGGTCTGAAATTTTATGTAAAATCTCACAGTGTAAGTAAAGCAATTTATGGTGTCCAAATAGAATTTGCCATTTTTCAGTTATGATTATTCAATGTTAATTACTAAATTCTGGTTATTATGTGTATATTAGTAATTATCAATTATCATTAATAGCTATTGATTATTAATTATTGAACACAATATTAAGTGGTAAATAAAATATTGTTAATTTAAAATTATTAATTATTTTTATAATTATTGCTACATAGTTATTAATTTTTGTTATTATTATTAAAAAAATCTTATTTATAAGTTTATTATTATTATCGGTTAATATTTATTAATCACTTGATATTAATTATTTATCACTTCAAGGTAATAATTATATTCAATAGTAATTACTACTTATTGGTTTTTTGATTATTTATTACTAATTGGTATTATTCAATTAATATTATTACATTAATTATTACGTTAGGCAGAAAATGCTGTAATTGACATTGATTGAAACTAGCTGAAATGAAAAATTATTAGAAATATGCATCTATTTATACAATTGACAAAAATGAAAAGTTGTAATATACATCTATTACAACTGATAAAATAGAAAATTTGTTAAATATGGACATTTGTTACAACTATCGAAAAAGAAAAGTTGTAATAGGCATCTACTACAACTGGAAAAGTAAAAGAGTTGTTGAAGATAAGTTTATTACAACCTTCGGGGAAAAACGGTTGCAAAGAGCTTTTATTACAACTGGCGTTTTGTGACATTTGTAAAAAATCCAGTTGTGATAGTCTTCTTGTTGTAATGTTCATCGCTCCATATAGTCGGAAAATCGATGGTTGGGTCGACCCACCTATGTGGGTTTATCGACCCATGTGTTGGCTCGCCTAAGGGTGGGTCGACACAGAGGTCGACCCAGCCGATGTTCTAGGTCGACCAGACCTAGTTATAATATTTTTTCTACTATCCCTTTCGAGTTTTCGAATGACTATTCGATATACCGAATTTTAAAGATATTTCTTGGGTCGGTCGACAAACTATTCCAATTCAGATAAATTCTCCTACGTCATTTCACTGTTTTAATGACATTTCCAATAAACCAAATTAAAATCCTAATAATTTATCATCGTTATGTTCCTATTTAGTCCAAATTGACCTGCCAAACTCTTACACATAAAATCCTCAACACACCTCTTTTCAATTAACCTTAAACTTTTGCCACCATAACCGTTAATGCTACCTTATACCATTTTGTCTTTTTTCGCTTCTGTGCAAATCACTTGACTATGTTCTGGATCATGTAGTGCCAAAATTCTGCAGCCAAAAAGTCTTATATATATGAATTCCTAATCCATTTCTTTGTTTACCGACCATTCTGCACACTTTGTAACCCAACCACTTAAAGGATTATCTTTCTCATTTCTGCATAATCACTACTTTAATGCAGAAGTTTTAGAATCTTAATTCCTTCCATGGATATAGGTATATCTATATAATTATTAGACTTATATATATACCTGGTGTAATGTAATAACCCGAAAATCCGAGCCAGTTTAAAATTTTTATTTTGGCAATTTTAGCGAATTTTGATTATTTAAAATGAATTATTTTAAATAATATCGGCGAGAAATTTATTTTGAATATAATTAGAACGTATATATTATATACGTCGTCGTTAGAATATAAATAATTATTTATAATTATAAATAGAATTGAAAATGGCGCGGTAGTTCGATAATTCGATTTCAAACTTCAAATGAATGTACCGGGTGCAAAACAATCCGGATTTTAGTGAAACCAAAAACATTAGGATCTATTTAAGAATATCTTTCCAACGAATCCGAGAAATCGAAATTTCATAGCGGGGATCAAAAGATATGTCCAGTGGAAAATTCTGAATAGTCGCTATGGAATTCAGGCCCTTAAAAATGGAAATTTTGCAAACGACCTCAGATTTCGACGAAACCACCTTTGTTGGGTCCGTGATGTCAAATTATTGCTAGATTCCAAATTTCATAATTTTTTGAATCAATATGTGAGCGTGGCATAGGAAAACGCGTTTGACCAGTTTTAGTTGATTTTAATCGACTGGAAAATGGCCATTTTTCCAACGGTCTCAGAATTCGACGAAACTAGTTTTGTTAGGACCGTATCGTCAATACGAAGCTAGAAAATATTTTTCGGGAATTTTTCGAGTTAGTATGTGACTCCAGTAAATTGAAATGCACGTTCAAATTCAATATATAGAGTTATGTGTTGATTTTAACGAAAACGGATCGAAATGATCGAATCAGCCTACGATACATATCCCATTGTGTTCGGAATGGGGGTAATAGGCTATGGACGACAGGCGGTGTGTTCGATTTCGAGTTCGAATGTAAAAGTTACTTTTTGAAATAAATAAATAATAAAATATATATTATATTAACCTTGCCCTCTCTCTCTCTATACTCACCCCCCCCCCCCCCCCCCCGTTCAAATCGAAGTAGGTCAGAAAAAGAAAATAAAAAAATTCGCGTCGCCGCCCTGGGGCCCTCGAGCCACCGACGTCCGCCCCGCCAGTCTCCACCGGAGCTTCCCCTTCCCCTCCTCGTTTCCATCCATCTCCTCCACCCTCAGCTCGCGCGAGCCCTCTGTTCGAACCCCAGATGTGCGCAACCGCCCCCTCGACCACCGCAGTCACCTCCGTCCAACCCTAGCCGCGACGAGCCACCCACCACCGTTCGACCGAAGGCCGCAGCACCCCTCCCCGTTTGCTCCTCTGAAAAATCCCCCTCCCCCCCCAGATTCTGAACCTAAACCAAATCGAGATCCCCAGGCCGCCAAACCCCAATCCGCCCCTCCAGAACTTCGGCGCCTCCTCCTGCGTGATTTGGAAACTACACCACCCCTAAAACTCCGAATGTAAGCATTTTATTTATTATTTATACTGATTTAATTATTTCAGTTTATTAAAAGTGGTTAGTTAAAATAAAAAACAGTTTATAATATGTTTTTACAGCAGTTCTTATATATTTATAACAGCAGTTTATAAATGTATAACAGCAGTTTTTATTATGTACATGTTTTTAAATCAGTTTTTAAATATAGAGAAGAAAGACCGGATTTTTCTATATTGAATAGTGAAGTAAAAATGTGATTTTTATATATTGAACATCGAAGTAAAAATATGATTTTTATATATTGAATAGCAAATAAAAATTCGATTTTTATATATTGAACATCGAAGTAAAAATGTGATTTTTATATATTGTTCATCGAAGTAAAAATGTGTTTTTTATATATTGAACATCGAAGTAAAAATGTGATTTTTATATATTGTTCATCGAAGTAAAAATGTGTTTTTTATATATTGAACATCGAAGTAAAAATGTGATTTTTATATATTGAATAGTGAAGTAAAAATGTGATTTTTATATATTGAACATCGAAGTAAAAATATGATTTTTATATATTGAATAGCGAAGTAAAAATTCGATTTTTATATATGTAGTGGCTACGGGCGAAGAAAGTGATAAGAGACGAGAACAGTGAAGATTTCCTGCATTAGAAGTGCCGTGGAGATTAGGATAGCTATCGGTGAGAACTTCTCACCTTTCAATTTAATTATTCTAGTTATATATGTATACTAGGATGCAGACGATGTTTAGTAGCACCCGACACCCGTCATCCACAGACCATGGATGGCTTGTTTGTTTAGTTGTTTGGTTGCATAAATTAGTTAGATGATTTGATTGAAATTTGAATTGGTTGGTGAAATGAAATTGATTTGATTGAGGTGTGAATGGCGTGGGCCTTCACTAGACCGGGGATAAGGTTAGGCCTCGTCCCGTTTCTAGTATCGTGCCGTTATGCCGCCGAAATTTTCTAAAATAAGTTAGAAAAATAGCAATATCATTTTATAGAATAAATGAATTGAATAGAAATTCATATGTTGAAATAAAATGTTTTGTCGTTTAAAATATAATTTTTAACGTGAATGTAAATAAATAAATATTCATTTACAAACCGGACGGTTTGTTTATGTACACCTATTTGAATGACATTGATTGGGACGATAAATTTTACACATCGCCCAACTGCACAAATAAAATCTGTGTTTGATTGTTTGAAACCCCACACGGGTGTTGGAATGAAATTTGAAGTTCACTCATCCTGACTGATTAAATATGTCGATCGATTGATTGACAGGCTGTTATAAGCGTTATATATCTATATTTGATGCTTATACAGTGTAGAATGCACTTTGGATGATGGTTGATTATTCATCGTTGTTGATATATACATGTGTTGTAGAAAATCCATATAATTAACATTATATGGTAATTGATTGGGCCTCATTCCAGTTTTAAAATAGAAATATTTGAAAAAGAAATATTTGAAATAGAATATTTGAAAATAGGGATATATGAAGCCGTATTGATTAGATTGACGTTATTTTGACGTGAACGATATTTATATCGATTTTATTCATTTTATAATGAATTTCGAAAGTGATTTCAAAATCTGATAATTGAAAAATGAATTGAATTGAAAACGATTTCGAAATGAATTGAATAGAAAACGATTTCGAAATGAATTGAATTGAAAACGATTTCGAAATGAATTGAATTGAAAACGATTTCGAAATGAATTGAATTGAAAACGATTTCGAAATGAATTGAATAGAAAACGATTTCGAAATGAATTGAATTGAAAACGATTTCGAAATGAATTGAATAGAAATGAAATTTTAAAACGAATTTATAAAGAAGAATTCATTTTTGATTTGAATTGAAATGGAAGTTGAAATTGCTTTTGAAACGAATTTAAAACTATTTATATAATTCGTTTTAAATAGAAATCGACGAAATATATATTATATATATAATATAATGGTCGGAATAAAACGCGCCGCGCCGCGGCAGTTCGCGAATTTCGACCATTTATTTCAAACTGACATTGCGGGAGATCCGACCGTCGGATTCTCCTAAAACCGGAACCGTTGGGTTCGTATCGAAAAGAGCTTTCTAAAGAATATTTGAAATTCAAAATCTAACGGTTGGATTTGGAGATACGTCCACATCAAATTCGAAAAAGGTCGCTGTAAGTGCAGTTCGATGACCGTTGATGAAAATCGACTGTACGGGCCTTGATAAAATTATTATTAAAAATAATAATAATTTGTGTAAAATCATAAGAAATGATTTAGAAAGGATTGGGATGAAAAACTCCATATTTGAAAAGATAAAAATAGATTTTTATCGAAATGAACTAGTTTTGAACTAGAATTATAATTCTATTTATTTTAAATAAATAAATTGAATTTGAAATGGTTTTAAAAATAACCAGAGTTTCCAATGATTGCATTGGAATGGATTTAAATCGAAATTGTCTTCGGAATATTTCGATGTTGGATTTCGTGATCATACAGATGTTGTTATGGAAATTTGAAAGATATAGATACATATATATCGTTATTTCCAATACGATATTTGTTGGTCGTAGAATTTGATATTGAATATAAGCCGGGATATTTTCTATTCAGAGCCTTGTATTTAATATCAAATGTGATTTGGGTTTTTCGTGAATGGTGTCTTCATTAACACTGTTCTTGAACCCAGTTGAGAAAAGATTAAATCTTTTTATTTAGATTTAATGAAGTGTACCAATTAAATAATATTTAATTGGAATTGAATTGATATTGATTTTTGGGTTTATCGTGAACAGTGTTTTAAATAACACTCGTTCTTTGACCCGATAATTAATGGAATGTGACTTTGGGTTTATCGTGAACCGTGTTTTAAATGACACGGATTCTTTAACCCAGTTAACGATTAAAACTAAGTGGAGTTTTAATGAATCTTTAATTAGATTGAAATGATCGAGAATGGAGTATCACCAGTTTTGCTCCAGGCGATAGTTAAATCTTTAATTAGATTTGAACGTGAAATGGTAATTGAATTTACCTATAACACCATGGTGTTAGATATGAAGTACTACCAGTTTTACTTCATGGGATGAATAGGTTGGGATTGGGAAATTAAAACCAATGATTACTTCGGTAAGGTTTGTTAATCCCGACTAGTTTGAATTGATATTCAAAAATAGATTAAAGAATAAATTCAAGGAATTTATCTTGGATAAAATTAATGGGAACCTTTCCCTATGAATGTGAAATTTAGAAACCAACTGTCGGTTAGCCAAGCAGAATGGTTTTCTGGATATTGATCTGATGTTGGTTTCGACCTTCGGGGTTAATATTTGGGGAATTATTCTCTTGATTAATTTACGGTTAGTGACTGATGAATTGGAATGAGGCGTATGTTGTGTTTGTGTAACACTTATTTAAAATATACGCGAGTTATTCGGGAAGACCGGGTTTATCCCATTCTGAATAACTAATACGACGATAAGTCGAAGATGAAGACGATGGTCGAAGACCGGAGGTCTTCACGTCGTTTGGGTAATTACTGACGATCTTGATTGGGCTGTACACCCAAGAAGATGGAAACAGTTGGTGATCGTCCAGACGTACTTGGAGATCGATGGATATGCGGGGTACTAGGTGCCTCCGGTTTCGTTCAGACCCAGAACGGACTTGTAAATGGACTGTGTGTCTGACATCGGATTTCATTCTGTGTGACTGATATCGGTTGCATAGAGTGGTTTGCCTGTGTGGCATGCTAAGATGCAAATAATCAAGGCTTCTGTTGAAAAGCAAAGTCTTGTGGTGATGATCAAAGCACAGCCTGTGTGGCACAGCTTTGTGTAACGTGAATTCGCGAGCTTAGCACCCCGGTTGTGAACCAAAAACGGGAGAGGACCTCAGGGAGGGCATGCGTTTCCTTCTAGCTAGGGTGGTGTCAGTGACCTACCAGCCCTGACATTTATATACTTTTCACCTGTGTGGTTGTTGCTGTTGCGAGGCACCTCGGTTTGATCGGACGATCCGGGTCCGATGGAGTCATTCGTTGGCTAATTTACGCCCCAAAGGGCGGGGAAACGTAGTGTTCATGCATAATAATCCACATCGGTGGACCGGCCCTGACGATCCAAGGGGCAGTTGCGGCTGTTCCTAGACATGGGCTAGATTGTCTAAAATCGGTAGAGGACGATCCCTGGCCTCGGTTCACAGACGGAAATCCAATTTCCAAATACGTGACGTTTGCGGTTTTAATTGTAGAACTAGTATGGCGACATGATATATGGTACCCATGCCGCCTATGATTGATACTTATGATTTGAAGTTGTTTTATACACTATGCACTAATAATAGTATCAAATGATTTCTTTTAAACGTATCAAGCATTCTTGGCTATTATAAGGTAAAAACCCTATCCCCCGGCTTGCGTTGCATTGTGTGATAGGACCTGGGTCTTATAATAGCTTCATTTTTCTTTATTTAGCATTGCGCTGTTGTTTTATGCACTGGTGTTCTTGGGAGGAAACCCGTTCCGTGTTATACGGCGTGGTCCCTTGATTTGCCTAACTTTAAAAATAAAGATTAATAACTGTTTTAGTTCTCACACCAGTCACATGACTGACCTGGAGTTTATTGTTTTGACCTAAACTCTGGGTGCCCCTATTTTGACACGGGCAGCTAGTAGTTTTGGTTTTGCAGATTTATATTCACAGGATCCTGGTTTACAGCTGGAACGATATCCGGAAAGCTTTGTATCCGTATGTCTCTTCTAGTTGTGTAATGTATTATTTTCCGCTGCGTTGTATTTAAATGTAATTTAAATCTCTGATATTTCTGTGTAATATTTGTTTATACTCTGTATATTCTTGTAATCTGATGCATTGTTGAAATATACAATGAAATGTTTTTCTGTATGTGTTCTATTTTGGCTTGTTCTCAAACCGATAGGGCGTTTCGGAGACCGGGGAAGTTCGGGTCGTTACATGTAACTACCCAAATTTCGTTAGACCGATTTTTTCTTAAAAATTCCAATCTATCAAAGCTCGAGTTGGCATGCCTGGTATCATGCAGAAAAGACAATGATAATAAATATATCAGAGCTCAACAAAATATCTCATAACGGAATGGATAAAATATAATAATCAAATATAATCTTACCAAAATAATGACAATGCTTCACAAGTGTCCAATGACAACCAAATCCCTGCCATAAATCTAACCTACGAGTATGTTATGAGGAGAGGTCAAAACACAAGTTCCAGTGAGAGTACAAATTATACACTTTGAAATTATATCGTTCAATTACATTTTCTTAATTATTAGGTTTTTCGGGTTGATAGCACTCTAGGCTCTACACACACGCTGTACCCATCTATTACCAAGTAGAATAAACCTAATATAATATATATGTAGTTATACCAACATCTAAAGGTACTCCCATAGTACCCTCCTCATATGGTCTCTGCCGTCACACCATTGATGTATACGCAACTTCCATCCTACGCCAAACTACGTAGGAAATTTATATCGTTACACCCTGTAATCACACAGAACAACCATCGTTATGCCATATAAGCGTACGAATCCTCGTATTTGAACTCCTCGGTCGAATCATGTCTCAACACAGAGTAATGCCTAACGTCTGCAATACACCACCCAGTGCATGTATCTAGACCCTCACACGAATGCATTACCTACTATAAACCGGGTCATGTAATAGGGCTATGTCTAATGCACGGAACTCAGTAGGGAGCTTTCGATATTTGTAAAGGACAGCTTTGTTATGCCTACAATATAGATATTCATATATGGTATGTATGTTTTCATGGTGGCTATGGCCCCACCTCTGGCCCCTCCTTTAACTAACGAAGGCGTGCCCCTAACAACAATTTAGTATCCAATTTGTTGTGTCCCTCAACCAATGCCCCGATAGTGAAAGATCGTTGGTTTAGCTCTTATTTTTTCTGCATCCTACTGACCGTCGATGGCAGGTATCCGACAATAACTATCATTAATTTAGTATTGGCCACCTCTCCCTAAAATCAAGGCAAACCGTTGAATCACCCAACGCCATCTGCCACAGCCTTCTAACTACCACACCATAGTTGCAGTCAAGATATACTCTAGATACTACAACAGACCTTCCTCTGAGCAATGACTTCATCCGGTTATTCCTCAGAGGGCCATCTCAGAGTACCCTAACACGTCCCGTAGAAGCTCCATGTTTCCCTCCAGTTCCGTAGAATAATCAGTTGGATGTTCTCCTTTCGTGTCTCCAGAACTGCAATGATCTACGACGTTGGGTTCTTCGTCTCCATATATACGGAATGGTCCCAGTGCATCATGCCATCGCATTATTATATCATATGTTTAATATTTTAATCATGCGCTTGCTTTTTCTCAACACATTGCTAATTAACTTGATTATCACATATTCACTCTTTATTCAAGTTACTTGGTTTATCGGCTCACATTTGTCCTCTTACTTTCTTTAATCAGCCCGATGCCGACGGAGCGGACTTCCGCTTATGAGTATAACATTCATTAGACTTAATACTTCCAATTATAAGTCTACTAATAATAAGCCTACTTTATTCTTGCTTATTTTATTATAACCTTATCTTACACTGATACTGCTACCGTTGTTGTGTGTTTGCTTATTAACTTAATTACCTTAACTAAGGTTTATTAACAGATTCTATGTTCATCATTAATTATAACTTACATTATAATTCCACTTGTCCCTAAGAAAAGCCTACCTATTATATTTCATTTCCATTCATATAATTAATTATAATATGTTATATTCCTCGTTCATCATATTATTCTTAAGTTCGTTCATATTAACTAAACTTTTACTGTTGTAACCTTTCTCTATTTACCTTCTTGTACATTCCTATTATTCCAGGAAAATATTTCACATACTTCATTAGATTGGTTAGTGGAAAGATATAAAGATCTACTTACATAATGTACATCAATTAAGATCTGTAGTTGCAAGCTATTTCTTTTATTTACATCATGGATATATATATATACACACACACACAGATATATATATATATATATATATATATATATATATATATGACTAGTGTGCAATATGGTAAAATAACCCCTATTTCACACTAATCCCAGTTACCTTTCTTTTCTTACAACTACGTTCTCAATAATTTTACCGTAATTGTAACTATGGAAATGTATCCCTTTTTCCACCCTCAACTAATTTAGTCCGTTACTAATTCCTTTTTTCTGAATTATATGTTAATTCCTGTCATTTATATACCATTTCCAATTACTATAAATTTCCATACAAAATTTGGCATACCAATTCTTTTTTCCATTTTTTCCACAATTCACTGTAGTTCTTTCTACAACATACCCACGTTACCATTGAATTACAATCTTAAGGATATATGTATAATCACTGTCAGATTCACAATTTTTGTATTACAATAATTCTCAACCCAAATAGAAGGTTAATGGAATAGATTCATACAACGTTAACATTCTTAACATGCTTGGGGAATGCATTATATTATAATTATCACAATTTCGATAATTAATTATGTTAAGAACTTATGGGGAATTTAAACGATAAATATACCGTTACCAAATGGTATAACTTAAATCCACTCACCTGAATGCTTTTCAATTCTTGAATCTGATTCAGATTTGCTAGGCGTGGTTTTACTAGTTTAATCTAATATTAAAATAACCATGGATTTACAAATTTGTTGCTAAAAGAATAAAATAAATACTAACAATTTAAATTCACAGAATTTACCTCATGTAGACAAGAAATATAAACACCTATATCGTAGATCTATAATCTTTGTCTTCAAATATTGAATCAGAATTCCAAAAACTAATATTCTTATTTTTAAAAGATTTAGAGAAGAAAGAAAATGGTAGAGCCTTAGTGTCATCTTAGAAAATATGAGTTGGAGGTTAGGCCGTATCAGCCTATTTATTGGTGCAAAGAAGATTTTGATTTCTGGAATTAAATATAATCCAATTTGTACAAATCAAGAATATAACGTCAGTTGGCTTAGCGATGGGTTGACCTGGACCCCTAGTCGATAAATATACATAATGCCCCTCTTCTTCTTCATTGAGCCAAAGTGTGCATTAATGTCCAAGAAATAGCTTTAATGTACAAAGGTATGAAAAATGTCCAAAAGCATGCCAAAAGTCCAGTCGAAGTCTAAAAGTTATAGGCAAATGTTTATGTTACATTTGGAAGTCCCAACAATTTCCAATAGCCATGAAGATGATGATGGCAACCATTAATGGTTCTTGAGAACTCCAATCCTATATTCCAAAGTACAGTAAAAGTCCAAAATGCCAATCTCTTATAATGTCAAGCAAAGGGGTATTTATAGGTGAGTTTTCAAGGCATCAGCCTAAATTTCGTATCAAGAGGGGATGTAAAATTCGCATCCCGAAAATTTAGCGAAAATTCGAATCCCAATGAAAAATATCGCTTTTTGGAAAATATCTGGAAAAAATGGAGATCGATATGTGTCGATCACCAAAAATACAGCGATCGACATGGTTCTGGGGTAATCTACAATTTTTTGAGCCAATTGCCAAATCTTTGATTTCGCAACATAAAAAATGAGTCGAGCAAGCAAAAACGAGCGATGTGCATGCGTTTTCTAATTTGCCAGCACTACACATAAAAGGCCTTTCGCAGTGTTGGAAAAACGCTGCTAAAACTTGTAGTATCATTTTGATAAATGTTGCGACACAACATGCAGCTAAAAGTATGAAAGTTTTAGTTGCACTGTGCAAACGCTACCAAAAATGTGCATACTGTAGCGTTTCTGAAACCCACAAAAGATTTTTTGGCAGCGTCTTAAAAATGCAACCAAAGTGCTGCTTCATTCATCTTTTTATTTTATGTTGCGTTTTTGAAATGCTACTAAATCTTATTAATTGATGTATATCATATTTTAATTGTAGCCATTTACTGTTAGTGGCTTATATTATTTCCAACAATCAATTATATATAATAGAAATATTATAACAAATAATCAGTCACATAATTATTATTTTCAAACTAACATCGACAATCACTATATTCAAATAATTAAAAGAACACATTAATAGCATAACCAAGTATACTATACATAATCATTTCACTAATAGTATTCCGACAAAATAAACAAGTCACATACCACAACCATTTACAAACAAGTGTACACAACCAGTACTAAAAATATATTATAATACATAATAGTTAAAGTCTTGTTCATGACATAATTACGACAATTCTTTGTGTGGTTGTTCTTCACTTCGAAAATGCTAATTACGTGTACATAAGTATCCCAGTCAATAGTTAGAATTATCATCTTTGTTATTAAAAAAAAATCTGAACTTAAGTTGCCTTGCAAAATCAACATAAAAAATTGTATATCTGAGTAAAACTTTGTACAAGTTGAAAAAACACTGTTAAAATGTAAACTGCATATAATAGATCTTAACCATTATAAGTGAGTTTTTAAACTTCACAACTCAAGATAGTTTTTGAATTGTAAACTGCACATTATACGAGTAGTCCAAAAGATATAAAATATTGTAAATTCGGTTGAAACATTGCGTATCATGTTTTAGTCTTAACTTGTCTAATGCACTAAACTAAATTGCACATCATTATGCCTCTAGGCTCAGAAAATGAAAATTATACAAGTAGACGAAGAATCTAATATGAAAGATAATAGATAAAACATTTCTTGATTTATCGATCGTTGAAGAATAGTATAATTACCCGGTATCTGTCCATATCCACAGATGCGGGTATCCGATAATGGCTTCGAATGCATATACCGATATGACACTATCCATATTGAAAATAAAGAGTGTAAATTGGTTGGACCGGACCAAACAGAGGTATGCTCGGCTTTTGTTCTAAACAAAATCGGATCGGACACAGACAGAACGAAATTTTTTTCTCATACAAATTTTGTTGACCTAACTCATATCCTAAATAAAATTGATCGGACTCGGTCATACATGGCTATTTATATCGAATTTTATACCTTTTACTAGATTTTGTTTCTACTATATAACGAATTACATAGAATTCGGATGAATTCATACGAAAATGGACCGGACGTGATTTCTTCTCTTACAAATTTTGTTGCCCAAAATTGTGTCCTAAATGTAAAACGGATGGACTCGGATGGACACAAATGAACGTCGAATATTCCTATAAAATTTACAACCCTATATGAAACTATTTGTTGACAACCGTAGGATTGCCCCAATATTTACAGTTGTAACTAAAGAGAAATGACATATTTCTG
This sequence comes from Allium sativum, assembly GCA_030737875.1. Classification (NCBI taxonomy): domain Eukaryota; kingdom Viridiplantae; phylum Streptophyta; class Magnoliopsida; order Asparagales; family Amaryllidaceae; genus Allium; species Allium sativum. The sequence continues at coordinate 43,522,269 of CM060918.1, read as the reverse complement.
TTCTCTAATTATTTAACAAAAGTATTAATATTATGCAGCTATCATTTTATGTATGGGTAGCGGATTATTTCTTATACGTAACTATACCATACTTTTTCCATTTGAATAAATTTGACCTTTTCTCATACTATAATTAGTCATTTTTAAGTAAACCAAACTTTTGGCTGAGGCTCATTTGTGAAATGCACTTGCACGCTCGTGTAAATAATTGAAAAGGCATGGCGTGAGAAGTTAGATTTGTAAACATGCATATCATTATCTTATATGTACAAAAAAAGAGATCCCGTGTCTAATTCAAATAGAGTATCGGCCTTACCCATTCTGAAGCAAGAGCAGAGCAGCTAATTCATGTTCTGGCCTTGCAAGTATAAAACAAAGCGTCTGTTCTCAAACAAAGTTATAAAAAATAGAGAAGGCCAAGATAAGTGTAGTTTAGGACTAATCTTCTCAACAGTAATGGACTACTATCAAAAATGAAAGGAAGGAATAAAACTATTACCCCAACGCTAAACGAGCTACTGATATCTCAACGAATAACCCTTATGATTACTTGTAGACAGTGCTAGGGTTGAGAACCAAGGATCTTACGGCAAAACAAGCAATAGAAGGGGTGAATAGTGTTTTAAAGAATTTATCAAAATCTTAACTAATTTTCAATTACTCGGACTACTATATGAATCACAGAATGAAAATTATAACAGAAATGATCACAAATCCAAATATGAACAAAAGTAAATTTCAGAAAAGGAAAGAACACACTGGATTTTATAATGGTTCGGATTGCTCCTACGTTCGGTCCCGCACAACGCTGGATTGTGCAGAGTTTTATTAATATCAATATCCAAATACAACATTCACGGGCTATAAGGTTAACACCCCTCCTTTCCTTGATTCAAGGGGTACAAGGATCACATGCCTGTCTTTCCTTGGTTTCAGGGCTACAAGGAACACATCCCCGCATTTCCATGATTTCAGGGCTACAAGGAACATGCCCACATCTTTCCACACACTTTCTGATTAAAATTTCCCTAGAACTCTTGAGTAGCACTTACAAACAGAAAGTATTTGATAGATAATGAAAATAGAAGAAGAATGATATAATTTTTCATGAAATCGGCGAAGTATAAGTGTATATACTTGGATTTTTTAGAATAATAATGGTGGTATATTATGGGAGGAAGAAGAAGATGATAAGTTGTTAAAAAAATCGATTTTGAGGCCTTTTATAGTATTCCAAAGGGTGTAACGGTTTCTGAAACATTTTAAAATGAAAAGACATAACTTTTTAAATTTAAAAAAATATTACTGTTATGTGTCGACATACATGTATGTGTACGTAGACATACACCTTGTATTTTTAAATTTAAATCATTTTTTAAAGTACTTAAACTAATATATATATATATATATATATATATTCTGGAAATTCCTGAAATAAAACTAGATGTTAATTTTTTTTCAAGTATAAAAACATAATAAAATATTATTTAAACATATGATTACAAACTATATATATAAGTAATATAAAAAGTATATAACATTATTATAAACACAGACATATATATATAGGAATTATAAAGAGATATACATATAAACTGTATAATAATAAGAAATTTATAAATTAGGAAATATATATTTGAAATCCTTGGATGAAAAAAATCATTTTGAGATAAGTGTGAAATCAATTTGAAAAGAGATAATTTGAAAAAAAAAGTTTGAGTGTTATTCAAAGTTTTACATAATATCTAGGCTCTATTACCCTGATAGTCTTGGACTCTTGAACTCTTGATATCTTGATACTCATGAGTCTTTATTCTCCTTTGAATCTTGAATCTCTTAACTATACAGTCTTCAATATCTCTTACCAACATATAAATCCTATATATATATTGGATAGAAGTGTTAGTATATACTTTATAATCAATAATTCTAATGATTGAAACAAGGTTGTTTTCATCAAAACATCATCAACATTCCATTCTCCAACAATCTCCCCCTTTTTGATGGTGACAACCTTGGTTTATAAAATATTCATACCTAATATTACCTGTTAATCTGATTCTTCGATTACTCCCCCTTTCACCATGAATTCCTTTTAACTCCCCCTCAAACTATACCTATTTTATAATTTCTCCCCCTTTGTCATCCACAAAAAGTATATCTATCTAAACTCAGAATAATCTTAGTGACTAATTCTATGTATAACTCCCCTTAAATCTATAACTTTGTCTAAGTCTATATTTTCCTTAAATCTATAATTTTATAACTCCCCTTAAATTTATGGCTACACTATTGAAATTATACAAAGTAAACTATACAAGAGTATAATGTACAATCATTGTGTATTTTAAACCAAACAAACAATCCAAAAAATATTTACAAAGCAAATCAATTATTTAGAAATTTTCAACTTCAAATTAAAAAGCACAAGACACAAAGCATTCCAAGAAAATCTAATCAACCAAGTTTTCATTCATACATTTCTCATAACTTCCACCCATCTATCTCCACCAAAGATTGGGCCCGCTTTTATGACTTTTTAATCTTTGTTGTCTTTGGTGAGAGGTGCTCCAATGATGTTATTATCTTCATCTCTGGAAAGAGAAGAAATCATCCAATGTATATCATCAAAAAATTTATTGTATCTGGCTTAATTCCAAATGACGTTGATTGCGCAAAATGATAGATAAGATTTCTTAAAATTGTTGAGAGTCTCTTCAAGATTTTCACTTAGATTATGAATAGGAGTGGCCATTAATTTGATTATGTTGAGAGGTAGTGGCTTAAGAAGAAATATGAGAGTAAAAATGAGTTTTTCTGGAAGAAAATTATATATATAGGGTCTAGAATTCGTTAAAAACCGAATAGACAAAAGGTAGTTATCAAAAATTTAAATTTGAACGAATTCAAATTTTTTGGCAGTTATATGTCAACATGCATGAACTTGTATGTCGACATACCCATATAATATTTAGGTAGTTTGATTTATTTTCTTTTACACTATTTTGAAATATTTGTTATTATATTATATTAATTTGTTTAATTATAATGTGTTTTTACAGAATTTTAAAGATTGATTTGATAGAAAACAAGAACATTCATTACCACTAATAAGGGAATACATTCAAATGATACATATTGCGAAATACGAGGAACGAAATACGAAATACGAAAAGTAAATACAAGCTAATATGATAAGATAACATAAGCTAATACACTTAGATCTCAGCGGATGAAGATAAGGAAGATGATAGTTCAAGTTTACCTCCAACTTTTCCAAGAAACCTGTTCATTTTGTATGACATTTGATTGAGAGTCTTCTTGACATTCTTTTAGTTTTTGGCTAGTTTGACTTGGTTTTGAAGAATTGCTTCTTTGGATATGGCTCTAGTTGAAGTGGGAAATTCTACACTTTCCATGGAGGATTCCTTTTCGTCTATGTCCATTTGATTTCCTCCTTATTCCATTTTAGCTTGTTTTTCGGCATATGTCTCATAAGGTTTGAAAATGGGTTAAATTTGCATAAGTGATATATTTCCTGAATTAAAACCCTTTCTAGAAACAAATTCCTCTCCTTTGAAATCTGCTCCAAAATACTAAAAGATTCGGTTAAGTTAAATTCCATGGCAAAAAGTGTTTTCTTTTGATGACATCTCTTTAGGTTTGAATTCTCTCAAAATCACTTCGTCCCAATTTATATCATAAGTGCCAAAGATGGAAAAAAGTGCTTTTCGGATCTTGATAATAGGGTTATCAAAATTTCCGGAATAAGGAGTAAGAGTGTGTTGAAGAAGAAGGTTGACAATTCTTGCTTTTGGGCAAAAAAAGTGATTTTTTAATTCCATATGTTCATCGTTTTCAAAAATATGATGAAAAGTTTCGAAATCCGCACCCAATTTCTTGCAATTCAAAATAGTTCCTAGAACAACACAATCCAAAATAATTTGAGTGCCTTTGACGCCACCCCTAATTTAGTTATCATTTCCTTCGTAAAATCCGCGATTTAAATTTGCATAAAATATTTTGACATGATTTGGGTAACATACTTCATCGTTTTCCCGAGAGTCGATCAAACTTAAAACTTTATTTTGATTGAAAAGAGTGCCAAGATCATAAGGCGCAAAATCTTCAGATATAGCAAAGTTCATGTATTGATTTTTCCATTCGTAACATAGTCAGTGTATGATTGTATAGCCTTCAGGTTGTTATAGATATGACCTTTGAGAATCTTCGCTAGTCTCATGGCCTTTAGAGTACTTGAGGAAGCATTAGAGAATAGCTTTGAAGAGTATAGGATGAAGAAGATAGTTTTGAATTTTGAATGAAAGGTAGAAAGAGTAGTATTGAATAGATAATTAAATAGAGCTCAGAAGGACACCTTTTCAGACCTTGGGAGTTGGTGAAAAGGTGGCGGGAAGTTTGAAATGAAAATTTTGAATTTCCAAAACTAGGACGTATGTAACACCCCACACCCGCTAAGGTCACTCACTAAGGGAATGCCTTAACTTCGGTGGAGTATTTTAAGTGAATATAGAACAGAAAAATTACAACAAGACAGATATAAATAATACTTGTTAACTGAAACATCATTTCATTGCAGCAGAAGGTAAACATGTTTGGTTACAATAACAAAACCATAAAACAAGAGTCAAGTACTAAATATCCATCCTGATAAAAACATAGGTACATAATCCCACTACATAACTAATAGCCATAATAGAAAAGATAAGCTGGGCTTTACATCAACGGTCCAAGCTCCAAAAGGATAGATAAAGCAATCTGATCAAAGCCCACTAGTGCTAGGCCCACTCTGAGAACCTGAGGGTTGGGAAAAAGATAAAAACAACGGGGTCAGACATAAGTCTGAGCGAGTCCTATAACTTTAACAATACAATCTTTAAAGTAATTAGGGTATGATATAAACTTGGTACGGTAACGACTGGGGATAAATGACTACACTAAGCAGCCATCTAGACATAGGAAGAACCAAGATAACGGTAAAGACGCATCTACCCACCCAAGGATAATTACTAAACTGCACCACACCAGTCATTCCTAACTTAAAGGTTGATCCCACCCAAGGACTTAGAAAATTTAACTAGTAGTTTCGTGTACCCCTAGCTGACCACATAGGTGTCGTCTGCCCCTATCTCCACTAGGTGTACCCGCTACTCCCCAAGCGATCGGCTCCCTAACGTAGATACCCGTGCTGGTCCCACAGTGGGGTGTATCATTCCCCAAAGTGGCAACCGATACTATCAACGGTGTACGGCTTATACCTACACGATGCAACAACGTCTTACCTACCAGCCCGGGTCCACACACGCATATGAAACCCGTTGGACTTGCGTTGCCACCGCTAACCCGTTTTGGCCTCTTATAGTCAAGCCCAGTACGCGTGTCCCGTCCTCGACATGGGTCGAGCACAAAAAGATACATATGGGTTACTGGTTGAAATGGCCCCCCCACAAGCTACCCACCTAAGCTTGTCCCTTTTCTAGTGCATCCCACTTAACCCTTTAATCATGTTTAATTACATGTTTCCACTTGGTTAAGTATTCTAATCGTATTTTCTATTGCCACCCAAGGCAACCCACTAGATTTCCACATGCCACCCCAAGCACTACTTGATTTCCACATGCCACCTAAGGCACCCACTAAACCCCTCATGCCCCACTACTTGCTTATCTGGTTAAGTGTTTCTTAATTGATTAAGAACGTAACCTTTGTAAAGACCTCTCACATTAGACTGTCTTTTATGGCATCTGGATTTGCCGGTCGGGTCCGGGCAGCCTTACGCCATAACAGAGTCTAACCTCGTGTCTTTACACTTGTCACGTATTTAGTTTATGCCTAAGACCTCTCACATTGGGCCAATCATTTGTAGCCGCTGGATTTGCCGGTCGGGTCCGGGCAGTCTTATGCTACAAAAGGGTCCAACCTCGTGTCTTAGTCGATTAATTACACCTAATTAATCACCCCCATATTTTGAATTAATTTTCCCTAATTAATTCCAATTCAATGATGTACATAATTGACTCAATTATGTCCATCCACTTATGGTATGCAACATCATACCAATTTCACCACAATTTTGTTAACATGAATATTAACCCCATCGTTCCCCACGTAATACGCTAACATGACATACTTAAAAGGGAAGATTCATCACAAATACAATGGGTTCAACTTAGCATAACATTAGCCTCAACATGGGTTTTAAATGTGTCAACTTGTATATATGACCATAGCATCAAACCCAACTAGCATAAATAATCAACCCAAACTTGCATGAATCACATATGTCATAAAGAGGGTAACTTGCATAGATGTTCATATCATAGACCTATCATAAAGGGATAAACTTGCATACATGTCATAGGTCTAAAAAGGGATGAACTTGCATATGTTACTCATATCATAAAAAGGGGTAAACATGCATATGTATGCATACCATACAAAGGGGTAAACTTGCATATGTATGCATATCATACAAAGGTGTAAACTTGCACATGTTACTTGCATATAATCAAACACCAAACTTGCATAACATGTCATATATGAACTTGCATATAATCAAACACCAACTTGCATAACATGTCATATATGAACTTGCATATAATCAAACACCAAACTTCCATAGCATGTCATATATGAACTTGCATATAATCAAACACCAAACTTGCATAACATGGTGTCATAATGGATCAATGTTTATCATAGTGATTTGCATAACTAGCATCATGAACATATAGCATAAAACTTACATAACTAGCATCATGGACATATAGCATAAAACTTGCATAACTAACATCATGAGCACATAGCATATGATAACACAACTTGCATTGATCCACATTCATAACCATAACCTCATTATATCCTATCATAATTAGTTTAGCAATTGCTTGCTAAAGGCATAGAAACTCACAACTTGTTGATTAGCACTCCTATGAAGAAGATTAAGTTGCTAGAGTTGATTAGAAGTTGATTTGAGAAGCTATCTTCTTCTAAGATTTGATGGAGGCTCCTTCTACTTGCATTTTGACGACATGACGACGTTGTATCTATTTTTAGTATGGATTAGGGTAGTATTAGGGTGTATTTATAAATTTAGGATGTAATTTAGGCCCTTAGATTAACCCTAGATTAGGTTAGAGCCATCAGATTTCGTCACAAGCCCCAAAACACAGCCCAACAGCCAAAGCAGTGCACCCAGGCCAAACTGGCTCGGCCACCTGTGTTGACTCCCAAGTCGACTGGGCAGTCGACTTGGGTCTTGTGGTGTCGACTCCCAAGTCGACTCCCCAGTCGACTTGGGGTGTGGTGGGAATTTTCCCGCCTAGCTCTATTTCTGCATTTGAAATCTGTTTTTGAAATTTGAATTTTCTGAAAACTTCTTCGGGCCTTAACTGGGTCATACGGACTCCGATTTTCGAAAACTCGGACTCTATTTCGTGTATTTTTCCGAAACGAACGCAATGGCATATCCCGTTTCCCCTGATTCAGATCTTAAAATTTAATCCTGCCTGGATTTATATTATAACAAGTTATTCAACATACGGGGTGTTACATTCTCCCCTACTTAAAGGATTTCGTCCCCGAAATCTCTAAGTCAAGAAGAACGTATCCTACCCACCAAACAACCATCTACTAAACCATCAAACACTGTCATCCATTGTCCTTAAAATTTCTAATGACGTATGAACATATGCAATAAGTGTGTGTATATGTTCCCTGCCTAATGCAAAATCAGGCGGTCTACTGATTCAGTTGACCTCCTTAATGCAAACCATGATAGTGCCATGCATCCAATATGTATGCGAAAGAACCTTATCGACACATACTATTTCTACATGTGTGCACAACCATACACCAAAATGCATCATCCATATGATAACACAACCATTATACATCCATTAATATAGCTACCTACACACAGTTATATGCAATATGCAACATGAAGTGACTGAGCCGATCTAGTGTCTAAAGTATGTGTATATGCATCCACGAGCAACCACTAGCAAACACTTGCATCCACATGCATCCATCAATCATAACATGTCTCAAACACATATTTCAACCATAGGTTTACCCTATCTAAAGGTCAAAGGTACTAATGAGAGGACATACTAAAGATAAGATAGGTACTAGACAAACGATAAAGGAGAAGTTAAAAGACATACCCTCAAAAGAAATGGGTACAGTGAACGCATCTTCGCTTCTGTCTCCCAAGTAGCGTTGCTCTCATCATCTCCCCATTGCACTTTGACTAGTTGAACCTCTCTGTTTCTCAACTTCCTAATCTCTGACCCAAGGATGCGAGTAGGAGCTCGTCGAATCATCGCATCACGCTCTACCTCCACTTCTCTAAGCAAGCTCGGCTCTACCACCTCTGCGGTCTCATGTAGGCACTTCCTCAAATGTGACACATGGGATACGTCATGTACACCACTAAGTCTCTCGGGCAACTCTACTCTATATGCCATCTGTCCAATCTTTTCCTTAATAGGAAACGGCCCTACAAACCTTGGTGCTAACTTCCCAACGGACCCAAAGCGAACAACATTCCGTAATGGAGATACTTTGACAAAGACCATGTCCCCAACATCAAACTCAAGATCTGTTCTCCTCTTATCCGCATAAGATTTCTGTCTGTCTTGCGCCGCTTTCATCCTTCTTCGAATCAAATCAATCTTTTCCGAAGTCTCTCTAACCATATCAGGCCCAAGAAAGATCTTATCCGTAGATTCCCACCAACATGTAGGTGATCGACAAGGCCTTCCATAAAGAGCTTCAAAAGGAGCCATACCAATACTAGACTGAAAGCTGTTATTATACGCGAACTCCACCAATGGAAGATGCTCTTCCCATGTACCTCCAAAATCTAAGATACATAGCCTCAAAAGGTCTTCTAGAATACGGTTCACCCTCTCGGTCTGGTCGTCCGTCTGAGGATGGTATGCGGTGCTCAAACACAACTGAGTCCCTACCGCCTCTTGCAAACTCTTCCAAAACTCGCTAGTGAAGATGGGATCTCGATCACTCACTATGCTAGAAGGTACACCATGCAATCGAACTATCTCTCAAAGGTAAACTGAAGCTAGCCATGGAGCAGTCCTCTTACTCTTCACGGGTATGAAATGGGCGCTCTTAATAAGTATGTCTACCACAACCCAAATTCCCGTATTACCCTTCCTCGATCTCGGTAACCCATCGATAAAATCCATCGAGACGCTATCCCACTTCCATTGCGGAACTTCCAATGGGTGAAGCAACCCACCAGGTTTCTTTTGCTCCGCTTTCACTTGTTGGCACACCAAGCATCTAGCGACATACTCGGCCACATCTTTCTTCATACCGGCCCAAAAGAAAACTCGCTTCATGTCTTGGTACATCTTGTCCCCACCGGGATGAATGGTCATCTTCGAACGATGTGCATCATCAAGTATAGCCTTCCTCAAACCCTCATCTTGCGGTACACAAAGTCTACCGTCTCTACGCAACCACCCCTTATCATCTAGGGTGTACCTACTCAAATGGCTGGACGACTCCCCCCTTATGAGCCTCTCTACCAACTCAACCAACTGTGGGTCGTCCCGCTGTGCCTCGCTAATCCGTCCCAAAAGAGTAGGTCTGACCTCTAAGGATGCTAGCAAACCGGGTATAAAGTCAACGGAAGGTCTGAAGTCAAACATCGAGATAAATTCCAAGCTTCGTCGTTCCACAAACAATGGACTCAAGGACAACCTTTTTCTGCTTAAGGCGTCCGCCACCACGTTACCCTTGCCAGGGGTATACGCTATCTCGAAATCATAGGATGCTAAGAACTCCATCCACCTTTGCTGTCTTAAGTTCAAATCCTTTTGAGAAAACAAGTACTTCAATGATTTGTGGTCAGTGAACAATTCGAACCTCTCGCCAAGAAGATAATGGCGCCAAGTCTTAAGCGCAAAAACAATAGCGGCCAACTCTAGATCATGCGTAGGGTAATTTTTCTCATGCACTCTCAACTGCCTTCCCCCATAGGCTATTACCCTTCCCTCTTGCATTAAGACTGTGCCTAGTCCTGTCCCACAAGCATCAGTATAAACAACAAATGGCTTACTCCCATCCGGCAGCACTAAGACTGGAGCTGTGGTTAAAGCTCTCTTTAACCGTTGGAACGCATCATCACAATCTACGTCCCATGCGAAAACTAGATTCTTCTTCGTCAAGCGAGTTAATGGGGCTGATATCTTCACGAAGTTCTTGATAAACTTCCTATAGTAGCCAGCCAACCCCAAGAAACTCCTCACCTCGGTAGCATTCTTCGGAACCTTCCAATCTTGGATGGACATTACCTTCGCGGGATCCACAGCTATCCCTTCCTTAGAGACCACGTGCCCTAAGAACCGCACTTCCTTCCTCCAAAAGTGACATTTAGAGAATTTAGCCTTAAGGCTATGCGCTCGAAGAGTCTCCAACACTTCCCTAAGATGTAGGGCATGCTCTTCTTCACTCTTAGAAAAGACTAAGATGTCATCCACAAAGACCACCACAAACTTATTAAGGTACTCCCTGAACACCATACTCATCAAATCAACAAAGTATGCAGGGTCGTTCGTCAAACCAAAGGGCATCACTAGCCACTCATAAAAACCATCCGGAGTCCTAAAGGCAGTCTTGTCTATGCTATCCTCGGCCACTCTCAACTGATGAAACCCCGTGGCTAAGTCCAACTGCGAAAACACTGAGGTGCCAACCAACTGATCAAAGAGATCATCAATCCTCGGCAATGGGTGTCTATTCTTCTTTGTAAGCTTGTTGAGTTCTCTATAGTCTACACAAAGTCTGAGAGACCCATCCGCCTTCGTGGCAAAAACCACTGGAGCACCCCACTCCGATATACTTCGTCTTATGAACCCTTTCTCAAGCAACTCCCCTACTTGCTTATGGAGTTCCCTCCTCTCACGAGGAGCCATGTGGCGCACTGGCAAAGATACTGGCTTAGCATTGTCCACCAGATATATTCGGAAGTCTATCTCCCGCTTCGGAGGTAAGCCCTTCACCTCCTCAAACACATCCGAGTATTCCCGGACCACTCTAACAGATCGCAAACTCTCGACCGAAGCGTCAAGCGATTCAAGATAACTTAGCATAACAGAATTCATGGGATTACAAGTGATCTCGAGAGTGTTCCCCAAGCGGGTCATGAGCCTAACAATTCTCCTTTCGCAATCAAGAACGACACCATTACTGGATAACCAGTCCATGCCCAAAATTAACCCATAGCCCGTGAAGCCCAAAACAAAAGCATCACATATAAACTCAACGCTAAGTATGGAAATCTTCAAACCCAAACATATCATGGACAAATAAGTGGAGCCCCCAATTGGGTTTGAAACAACCAAGGGATCTTCTACTAGACTGGTGTCTAAGTGCAGTGACTCAACTAATGATGATGAGATAAACGAATGCGATGCGCCAGAGTCGAATAAAGTATGGACATGATGATCAAACAGAAAAACCAGACTTTCAACGGAAATAGTTCTACCTCTTTCCTGGATCGGTGGAACCGCGAGAGCCTGAACTTGCCCCCTTGCCTGACCTGGTGCCATAAGAGCTTGCACCTATCCCCCTGAGGTAGATCCCGTCATCTGCCCCTTCTTAGGACAGTCCTTCACTAGATGCCCTGCTTCGCCACAGTGGAAGCAGCCAGTCTTCTTCTTCTTCCGACAATCTTTGCTTAGGTGGCCTGGTGTCCCACAATTGAAGCACTTCTTCTTTCCCTTGCCACCGTTGCCTTTCCCACCCTTGTTTTGCTGTTGCTGTTGAGGTCTCTTCTGATCTCCTTTCTTTTCGGGTGCCTTATTAGCATTGGGACCCTTCTCTTCCTCATGCATAAGTGCCATGTCTACTAGCTTCTCAAAGGTGGCCCCCATAGGGATGTGAGTCATAGCCAATCCATGCGTTGGTTCATTCAAGCCTTTAACGAACCTCAAAGCCTTCTTCTCCGGTGTATTCACCATGTCTATGCCAAACCTTGCCAACTGATTAAACTTGTTGACATATTCCTTCACTGATAGGTTTCCTTGCTTTAGAGTCAAGAACCTTTCCATATACAGATTTTCTTCCGCCCTTGAGAGAAATTTTGCCACAAACCTTTGTCTGAAATCCGCCCAAGAGTCAACAGGGCGCTCTCCATTAGTGACCTCCCACCAGAACGAGGCCTCTCCCTTCATTAACCAAGCAGCTAACTTGACTTTCTTTCCTTCTTCCATCTCAAAGATGTCTATCAACTCTTCCGTTTCCTTAAGCCAATCCCTAGCTTCCACAAAATTTTCTGATCCTTGAAAAGGTTTCCCTCCCATAGCCTTAAATTCCTTGCAAGTCTTAGCAAAAGTATCCGCGCGAGGAGGAGGGGGAGGAAGATCGGGTGCAACTGGTGGTGGAGGAACATCTGCTGGACCCGCAGCGGCGGCCCTAGCCTCCATCAACCTCCTATACCATACTGGTATCGCTACACCCTCCGAAAAGTTAAGATCTTCAGCCATGCTGAAGCGAAAAAGGAAAGATTCAAAACGGAGAATTCGGAAGATAAAGATATGGCAATTGGGGATTATGCTTTTCTTTCAAAAACTTTTCTCTTAAAAGACATGTTTTTGAAAATACTCCTTCGAAAATGTTTTTAGAAAAAATAGTTTTTCTAAAAGTTTTATCTGTTCTGGTAACCTTTAGCTCTGATACCACGTGTAACACCCCACACCCGCTAAGGTCGCTCACTAAGGGAATGCCTTAACTTCGGTGGAGTATTTTAAGTGAATATAGAACAGAAAAATTACAACAAGACAGATATAAATAATACTTGTTAACTAAAACATCATTTCATTACAGCAGAAGGTAAACATGTTTCGTTACAATAACAAAACCATAAAACAAGAGTCAAGTACTAAATATCCATCCTGATAAAAACATAGGTACATAATCCCACTACATAACTAATAGCCATGATAGAAAAGATAAGCTGGGCTTTACATCAACGGTCCAAGCTCCAAAAGGATAGATAAAGCAATCTGATCAAAGCCCACTAGTGCTAGGCCCACTCTGAGAACCTAAGGGTTGGGAAAAAGATAAAAACAACGGGGTCAGACATAAGTCTGAGCGAGTCCTATAACTTTAACAATACAATCATTAAAGTAATTAGGGTATGATATAAACTTGGTACGGTAACGACTGGGGATAAATGACTACACTAAGCAGCCATCTAGACATAGGAAGAACCAAGATAACGGTAAAGACGCATCTACCCACCCAAGGATAATTACTAAACTGCACCACACCAGTCATTCCTAACTTAAAGGTTGATCCCACCTAAGGACTTAGAAAATTTAACTAGTAGTTTCGTGTACCCCTAGCTGACCACATAGGTGTCGTCTGCCCCTATCTCCACTAGGTGTACCCACTACTCCCCAAGCGATCGGCTCCCTAACGTAGATACCCGTGCTGGTCCCACAGTGGGGTGTATCATTCCCCAAAGTGGCAACCCGATACTATCAACGGTGCACGGCTTATACCTACACGATGCAACAACGTCTTACTTACCAGCCCGGGTCCACACACGCATATGAAACCCGTTGGACTTGCGTTGCCACCGCTAACCCGTTTTGGCCTCTTATAGTCAAGCCCAGTACGTGTGTCCCGTCCTCGACATGGGTCGAGCCCAAAAAGATACATATGGGTTACTGGTTGAAATGGGCCCCCCACAAGCTACCCACCTAAGCTTGTCCCTTTTCTAGTGCATCCCACTTAACCCTTTAATGATGTTTAATTACATGTTTCCACTTGGTTAAGTATTCTAATCGTATTTTCTATTGCCACCCAAGGCAACCCACTAGATTTCCACATGCCACCCAAGGCACTACTTGATTTCCACATGCCACCCAAGGCACCCACTTAACCCCTCATGCCCCACTACATGCTTATCTGGTTAAGTGTTTCTTAATTGATTAAGAACGTAACCTTTGTAAAGACCTCTCACATTAGACTGTCTTTTATGGCAGCTGGATTTGTCGGTCGGGTCCGGGCAGCCTTACGCCATAACAGAGTCTAACCTCGTGTCTTTACACTTGTCACGTATTTAGTTTATGCCTAAGACCTCTCACATTGGGCCAATCATTTGTAGCCGCTGGATTTGCCGGTCGGGTCCGGGCAGTCTTATGCTACAAAAGGGTCCAACCTCGTGTCTTAGTCGATTAATTACACCTAATTAATCACCCCCATATTTTGAATTAATTTTCCCTAATTAATTCCAATTCAATGATGTACATAATTGACTCAATTATGTCCATCCACTTATGGTATGCAACATCATACCAATATCACCACAATTTTGTTAACATGAATATTAACCCCATCGTTCCCCACGTAATACGCTAACATGACATACTTAAAAGGGAAGATTCATCACAAATACAATGGGTTCAACTTAGCATAACATTAGCCTTAACATGGGTTTTAAAGGTGTCAACTTGCATATATGACCATAGCATCAAACCCAACTAGCATAAATAATCAACCCAAACTTGCATGAATCACATATGTCATAAAGAGGGTAACTTGCATAGATGTTCATGTCATAGACCTATCATAAAGGGATAAACTTGCATACATGTCATAGGTCTAAAAAGGGATGAACTTGCATATGTTACTCATATCATAAAAAGGGGTAAACATGCATATGTATGCATACCATACAAAGGGGTAAACTTGCATATGTATGCATATCATACAAAGGTGTAAACTTGCACATGTTACTTGCATATAATCAAACACCAAACTTGCATAACATGTCATATATGAACTTGCATATAATCAAACACCAAACTTCCATAGCATGTCATATATGAACTTGCATATAATCAAACACCAAACTTGCATAACATGGTGTCATAATGGATCAATGTTTATCATAGTGATTTGCATAACTAGCATCATGAACATATAGCATAAAACTTGCATAACTAGCATCATGGAGATATAGCATAAAACTTGCATAACTAACATCATGAGCACATAGCATATGATAACACAACTTGCATTGATCCACATTCATAACCATAACCTCATTATATCCTATCATAATTAGTTTAGCAATTTCTTGCTAAAGGCATAGAAACTCACAACTTGTTGATTAGCACTCCTATGAAGAAGATTAAGTTGCTAGAGTTGATTAGAAGTTGATTTGAGAAGCTATCTTCTTCTAAGATTTGATGGAGGCTCCTTCTACTTGCATTTTGACGGCATGACGACGTTGTATCTATTTTTAGTATGGATTAGGGTAGTCTTAGGGTGTATTTATAGATTTAGGATGTAATTTAGGCCCTTAGATTAACCCTCGATTAGGTTAGAGCCGTCAGATTTCGTCACAAGCCCCAAAACACAGCCCAACAGCCAAAGCAGTGCACCCAGGCCAAACTGGCTCGGCCACCTGTGTCGACTCCCAAGTCGACTGGGCAGTCGACTTGGGTCTTGTGGTGTCTACTCCCAAGTCGACTCCCCAGTCGACTTGGGGTGTGGCGGGAATTTTCCCGCCTAGCTCTATTTCTGCATTTGAAATCTGTTTTTGAAATTTGAATTTTCTGAAAACTTCTTTGGGCCTTAACTGGGTCATACAGACTCCGATTTTCGAAAATTCGGACTCTGTTTCGCGTATTTTTCCGAGACGAACGCAATGGCATAGGCCGTTTCCCCTGATTCAGATCTTAAAATTTAATCCTGCCCTGATTTATATTATAACAAGTTATTCAACATACGGGGTGTTACAACGTATATCGACATGCGCATTTATGTATGTCGACATATATGTGCAATTTCAAAATTAATGTTGCTTTTTGCTTTTGTTATTTCATTTTAATATTTTATATTCTTTGTTTAGTTATTTCATGAGATGATATTAATTTGAAAAACCATAGAAAATTAATTTTTTTATTATTTATTATTATTTTGAATCTCAAAATTCGAATATCAAATTGTAATTTTAGAATTCAAATTTTCAAATAAGGCAAGTAAACAAGCATCCATTCAACCATTTCAACCAAAAATTATTAATTAAGGCATACCTGGTCTTTAAATCCTTTCCTTCGATATTTTCTGAAACCTGAATTGTTGTAAAGCACATATTTAAATATCCAATTTCTGGCTCTTCATCACGAAATGACGAATCTGAATCATCTAAAGTTGTTGCATATGCTCTTTTTCTCTTCTTTGACGAACTGTTGTTTGTCTGTTGGTTCGATCTTTTAGGATATAGACAGAACCTTTTTATATGGCTAGTTCGTTACGGTTGTAGCATCTATCGTCCTTAGTATTTTTTCCTAAACTTCCTTGATTATTTTTCCTAAATTTATTTCTCCTTTTGTATCTTAATTTTTTTTTGAAATTCCTTGTCATTAAGGAAATTTCTTCATCATCCTCGCTGCTTGAATCAAAACCATCAGTTCTTGCTTTGAACACTATAGATTACTTTTATGACGACTCATTCTCTTTTCTTTTTTGTAATTGTACTTCGAATGACATTAAATTCCCGATTAACTCCTCAATCTTCATTTCACTAATATCATTAGCCTCTTCAATTGCCAGAGTTTTTTGATCCCAATCTGGAGTTAAAGAACTAAGTATTTTTCTGACTTGATCCTCTTTAGAATAAGTTCCCCAAAGCCATTAACGAATGCACGATTTCCTGGAACCTATAGTACATAACAGACACAGATTCATTTTGATTCATTTTAAATAACTAAAATTGATTAGTTAACATAGATATCTTTGTTTGTTTAACT
This sequence comes from Allium sativum, assembly GCA_030737875.1. Taxonomy (NCBI): domain Eukaryota; kingdom Viridiplantae; phylum Streptophyta; class Magnoliopsida; order Asparagales; family Amaryllidaceae; genus Allium; species Allium sativum. The sequence goes on along the minus strand of CM060918.1, from coordinate 43,505,452 downwards.
TTATTTGTTCCCTCATGAGTAACTTGCAAGGTTTTCCATATATCATAAGCAGATTTACAAACTGATACTCTATTAAAGAAATGGAATCCTAGGATGGCTCCTTACATTTCTGCAAAGCGTACCCACAATTCGGAGTACCCTCCCACCAAAGATGTGTGGTTCGGTGGTTCGACCAGAAATGCTAGTCAGAGGGACCAAAACCTGCCAATTCATGTAGATCCATCAAACCAGTCCAACTGGAAACTAGAGCCAATTAATTTCTATCTAATGAACAAAATAAAACATTCATAACCCTAGAATTATTTTGTGCAGAGGTCTTTTTTTCATTATTTCATTGTGCATAATTAGCAGTGGGTTCAACATATTCGGTTTGTGTGATATTCCAAGTGTCTAATCCTATAGATTGTAAATATTTTTTGTTCTACATGCCCAATATGAATAATTACTACCATTAAATAGTGGTGCTCTAAAGGTGGAATGACCCTCTATAAAACAACTATTAGTAATTCCAGTGTTGGTTGCCATTTAATATTTCCAAAAATTCAAATGATCAAGTTTTTTAAAACCTATGCTCTGATACCAATTGTTAGGGTTGAGAATCAAGGATCTTATGGCAAAACAAACACTAGAGAGGGGGTGAATAGTGTTTTATAGAATTTATAGAAATTTTATCTAACTATCGATTACTCGAACCACTACATGAATCATATAATGAATATTATAACAGAAATGATCGCTGATCCAAATGTAAACTAAAGTAAAATGCAGAAAAGGAAAGAATACACTGGATTTTATACTGGTTCGAATTGCTCCTACGTCTGGTCCAGCACATTGATGGATTGTGAAGAGTTTTATTGATATCAATATCTGATTACAACACCCTTGATTTCACGGGCTACAAGGTCAACACCCCTCCTTTCCTTGATTTCACAGGTATAAGGATCACACCCCCGCCTTTCGTTGATTTTAGGACTACAACGAACACACACCCTCCTTTCCTTGATTTCAAGGCTACAAGGAATACACCCACACCTCTGCACACTCTTTCTGATTACAATTGCCCTAGAACTCTTGAATAGCACATCCAAACAGAGAGTATTTTATAGAGAATGAAAATAAAAGAAGAATGATATAATTTTTCTTGATATAGGCGGAGTATAAGTATATAAACTTGGAATTTTTAGAAAAATAATGGTGGTATGTTAAGGAAGGAAGAAGATGATAAGTTGTTAAAAAAATTCGATTATAAGGCCTTTTATATTGTTCCATAGGGTATAACGGTTTCTGAAACGTTTTAAAATGAAAGGACACAACTTTTTAAATTTAAAACATATTACTGTTATGTGTCGACTTTCATGTATGTGTATGTTGACATACACCTTGTATTTTTAAATTAAAATCATTTTTTAAAGTATTTAAACTAATATATATTCGGAAATTCCTGAAATAAAACTAGTTGTTAAAATATTATTTTTTAAATATAAAAACATAATAAAATATTATTTAAACATATGATTAAAAACTATATATAAGTAATATAAAAATTATAAAATATAATTATAAACATATATAGGAATTTATAAAGAGATATATAAACTATATAATAATAAGAAACTTATAAATTAGGAAATATAGTCTTAAGTTTGAAATCCTTGGATGAAAAATCATTTTGAGAGGAGATCGAAATCAATTTGAAAATAGTTTAAAATCAATTTGAAAAGAGATAATCTGAAAACAGAGTTTGAGTCCTATTCAGAGTTTTACATAATTTTTACTACCAAAAATCAACGACGAAGTGAGCTGGCGGTGAAGGGGCGTCAGATGACCGAAAGCTCGCAGGAGGCTCAATAGAAGGTGGGGACAAATACCAAGAAGGGAAAGGGCAAGAAGAAATGATCCGAGAAGCCGCATCAACCGAAAACCCCCTACCTCCCCCCTAGGGGAAAGATTGCAAAGAACTAAGGAGTGTAATCGATAGGATCTATCCGCCAGAGTCAATCCGACAAGATCCTTTCGATAGTATCAGCTCGACAGAAGACTCCATGATAAGAAGCCACCCTAAACCAAGAAAGTCAAAAGAAATAAACTCATCAGATGAAGCTCCAAAGAATCTTTGGAAATGATCACTTAAATACCGGAACTCTAGAAGGCGAGTGCATCGAAGGTACTAAACCAAGAGAGCATGAGGATCACCCTGAACCAGCTTCCGGAGCATCTGCCGTACAAATACCGAAAGGCCACATCCGCGAATAAGCAAAAGTGACACCATAAACCACCCTATAAGAACACAAGCTACCCCAAAGGCCCCATCAGAGGGCTAACCGAGACCCGAGCAGGGATACAGGCTACCCGTACTAAGCTACCTAGTACCGAAACCCGCAACGGTTTCGAACCGGCAGCTATCAACATACACCATGAGGTTAAGCCCCTCTAAGTATTCACGATAAAGCCGAAAGCCTATATCCGAATGCTTATGTCCGCAAGCCTACATTTAGGAGCTTCTTTCAAGAATTCAAGTATGATCTAAAAACCATAACTGATACACCAAAAGCGGACAAAAGTCAAGCACCGAAACCAAGAATAAAGCTACCGGCAAATACTCCTACGGGCCCAATAGCCCATCAACGGAAGGAGCCCTGAACCACTATAAATAAGGCCCCAGAGGTCACATTTTAGGGATCAATCTTTCTTACTTAACACTTGTACTCTTAAAAATAGCTTAGCAATGAGATCAATGGAGGGATCCTCCCTATGACATTCATGTACTCACAATGAAAATTGAATAAAAAGGAATCTCTTACAAGAAAATTACACTGTAAATGTATATTATCATTTTTTGATTATCATTGTTGCAGTTTACTGTTCCTTTTTCAGACAAAGCATGGATTTCCACCCCAACATGTCTTTAAATAGTAGAATATGCTTCCGTCCCTGAGTTCAAACCCATTCCAATCACCCTTGGCAATCTCATACCTCTTCGTCTCTACACCCAGGGCGGTAACCCGATTTAACCCCGAAAGTAGCCAATCTACCATTTCCTCCTTTGGATCTGCCTCTGTTAACCCACCTCCGGTGTTGACGAAAAATATCGTTAATATTTTGGCGCTAGAAGGAGGGCTCGAACCTTCGGCCTTATGGTTAACAGCCACAAATCCACCTATGATGTTCCGTCCCGGATTGGACTAAACCTTGAAGAGGTGAACATTATGGATAAAAAACCTCTACTAGTTACTGACAGATTTCCCCTGACTGGGGCAAGTATTGACGAGCTATGGGCGATCGAAAGGTTCAAATAAAAAAACCCTCCATATCCAAGAGAAAGAGAAGGACGCAGAACTTTATGACCCTGATCGATGGAGAATTAACCCCTTCCATATAAGACCCACTCTGATTTTTTCCCTTTACTAACCCTCGACAGAGAGATACAACTCTTTTCTCCTCGCCAAAGAAGCCATCCTCACAAAGACTAGAGAAACCATATTCGAACAAAGCATTGAAAAAACTCCCATCCCTCTGGCCAGTAGAAAGTATGAAAGAGATATACCCCCATGTCGAAAGGAAGTAAAAAGGAAGTGTAGAGATAAGGAAGAAATGACAAAATTGAGTAGCAAAAAAGCCAAAATGCAGCAGCGGAAGAAGAATTTTGAGTCAAGGTTGTCAAAGGGTTATAAGCTCACTACATAGATTGATGGTATTTATTTCCTAACTAGACATGAGTTAAACTTTTGGCCGTCGCCCAAGAAGAAACCCAAGAATGAAGTTAAGAGAGAAGGATCGTATTGCTACCACTATATGGTAAACGTACACGAAACAAACCATTGCAGAGCTCTGGAGGGGTTGATCATCAAATTCTTAAACCAAGGAAAACTGCAAATTTATGTAAAGAAAGCATAGGAAGTCACGTCGTTGAGACCCTCTTGAAATGGTAAGAAAAGGATTACGCCCCCTGTTGCAAAGGAGAGAAACTATACAAACAAAATAACCAAGGAAGGGTCAAACCACAAATGGATAATGAGAAGAAAAACCCTTGCCAGCACTAAATTAGTCTAGGCAAGGCATCCCCCAGGAGGGGGATGGTGTGTTAGTCTTTCTCGATACCCAAATCAGAGGGGGTGGCGTATAAGCCTCTATCAGTGCCTACGATGACCCATATAGAGCATCAAAAGAGTAAACCTTAGTTCTGTGCCTATGAGGGCCCCGTCTAATTTTCTAAGCCTTTATCATCACATAAGATGGTCAGGATAAGGCACCTCCTAGAGGGAGGTCAGCTAAGTCCTTGGGTCCTGCTTGTGGATAAGCTAGCCAAGCGCTCCGGACGCACAGGCCCAGAGAGTGGCCAACAAAGCACGTACATCCTCTGCTTCGACATCAAACGCCCAAAGGGAGGCTCAAGAAGCATGTATAATGTAACAACCCTGTTTTCCTCGTCAAAATTATGCATTGTTTAATTAAAAAAGAAGCGTTAAGTTGGAATTATGATGACTTTGTTAACTACTGGATTAAACTAAATAAGACTGTTTATGATATTAAGTAATTTTATTTTACTTCATATATATGATTAAATATAAAAATATTTATTTATTTTATAATGAATACGGGATTGGAAAAAAAATGAAATGATTTGCCGAGAATTGAGTTAAACAAAATCATCTATAATCGACAAATAAATTATTAGACGTGATGTGAATTAAATTGTAATGGACATAAAACAGTTGTGAATTGTTAGAATATTTTGTATATATATAAAACTATAAGATAATAGGTATATTACTCTATTGTAGGTTGAATAAATAAATAAAATAAATAGGCGAGCATCGAATTGATTGAATCATCGACTAACAAAAATGCAACATATAAAAATGAGTTTAGAAGTAAATTGCAGATTATTAGAAATAGGAAAGGATGAGTTTATAAGCAAAGTAAATGTATTAATAGAGAAGGGGAGCTATAATGATTTTAAGTTAGGATTGAAAATTTTAGAGCCTAAACCACCCAAGCCTAAAGCCCTATTAAAACAAACACCCATCTCACCTCTAGAGAAGTCTCGTCCCTTACCACAGGCAGCCGATCCCCCTTGGTTTGGTTTTAATCCCGAATCTCGGAAAAAAAAAGAGAAGAGGAGGACATGGGTAATGGAAAAAAAGGATAAGAAATTGGATCGCAACTCATGCCGGTGCGATCGACGTTAGGGCGAAGCAGCGATAAAGGAGGAGGTCGAGGCCAAGTCTCAAGCGTTGGCAACATCGTTGAGGGAAGTGGAGGCGGCAACGCAAAAACTGGAGGCACTCCTCTCATCGTGCCGATAACTCGTGATGCGAGTGCAATGGGGGGTTGTCACGCTTGGAGTTTTGTGCGTGACGTGAGCAACGACGAGAGTAGAGACGGTGAAAGGCTTGCCGATTGGGGGACTCGTTGTGGCAGCTGTGGCTTGACAGTGTAGACCGCGGATTACATCGCATGGTTAAGGTGAGTTATTTCTTTAACTCACTGATCTAAATATGATATCTTGTTGCATGCTACGGATTCACTTTTTGGTGGATGAAATGATTGAATATGTGTTGTTCAACCCAAATGTGTGTATTTAAATGGGTCATGTTGTATCTTTTCCCAGCTTCAAGTGCAATATTTTATGATTTTGTGTATCCTGTCTGAGTTGTTTCATAAGACTAATTCCTATAAATTGGAAGAGCCAACATTATCATTTATTCGTACCTCGAATTGGTGAAGTTTAGATGATTTTTCATGTGTTGGTTTCATGAATGATTTAGTGAATTGGTCGACACTGTACACATTTTTATAAATTGAGTTTGAAAAGATTTTCTATATATATATATATATATATATATAATTGATTTGAGATAAGTGTTTTCTAAGTTTGTTTCAAGAGTATAACTATCTTAAAGCTATATAACATACAATATTTTCAATATATAAGAGTTTTAAAGGAAAATGTCAAAATGATTTCTAAATTGTTTTATAAACATGTTTTCTCAAAAATCAATTATTTTTCATACACAAAATCACACTTTTCTTCACCATTCAAGAAGGTGTGTAGGGAATTAAATGGTATTGTAAACCCCATGGTATGGGATAGGACGGTATACGAAATCGGTTAATCCCAGATTCGTCTAGTTGAAGTGCTGATTTGTTATTTCTGATGATTGTTGTTTATGTTGATTTCCAGTGTGAAGCTGACTAGTTGGCAGTAAACCGGCAGTGAGAACGTGTGGTATGGGACGCACGGTTAACACTGCTTGGGTTACTGACTAAAAGTCTGTAACACATGTTGTTTTTTGTTGTTGAGCCAGTACTTGCTTCGAGGGGAAGCTTGACTAGGGGGAGTCTTATATACGTGCTCATTTGACGAGGAGGGTCAAGTTACACTCGGCCGGAGGGGGGGTCGCAGTGATGGGCGGCTTAATTTGGACGCGTATAAAGTATTGGGCAAAGCTCGTGGGGATCTTCTTTGTTGATGCTCATGCAGATTCATTGTTTTGGATCCACCTTATGTTGTTGTATTGACTTTGTTGATTCGGTTGTTATTCAGTGCTTTGGATCCAATTTATGATGCTATTCCTAGATTTCATTATTTTGATTTCTAGAGTTGTTGAATTTCAAATGTTTACACCTTTATTGTTGATGTTGATTTATATATTTATATAGCCTTAGTGCTATCTTGTGGGATAAGAAGGTGATTACACTAATGTTGCTTTGAACTCTTGTAAGAGTTCTATATGTTGATGTTGTGCTTGTTTCCATCTGGTTTCATGGTATTTGGGGGTCTTTATTTAGACAACTTAGCATTAGAACCTAAGCAACATGTTGTTAACGAAGACATTTATATTTTATTGTTGCAACCCAACACGTGAGATCATTAAATATTGATTTAGTTGTAATTATCTCATGTATCTTGTTGTTTGGAATTTATATTATTCCTTCTCTATTAAGAAAAATTATCACTTGTGAGTTATTTCTCATTCACCTTTTGGATATTATGAGATCGTTTGATTAGTGTATTCTACGTACTTTGGTTAGACCGAGATTTTTCATTTTACAAGACTCATGGATTTGGATAAGCTTGATTGCAAGGATTTAAGTCATTAAACGTATAAACAAGATTCTCTTAGGATCATGTATGGATTTATAATATGTACCCTTAAAAATAATGACTTGTAGTTGATGTATATTGTGTTGGCATATAACGCATATTGTAAACTCTAAATTTGTATGGATAATTATTAATTCACTGTAATCTGTGATAATTTTTTTATATGTTATATTGTTCTGATATGAGAAGCCGTTGTGTTTATTACCTTAGACCAAGGTTGTTCACATCAAGAATTCACTTTGAGGCTAAACAAAACAGTAAGTACGACGTGCCGGCATTGGTTTAAAGTTATATTCACATTCGTTCGCCCTTAGCAAACCGTATTCTCCATGGTATTAGAAAACATTATTTGTAATGTTCTTTAATAACATGGGTATAGCAGCGGGGTTGTTATAAAATGGTATCAGAGCGAGATCAGAACATTATAACGTATAATATCGGGATTACAGACCGAGTGAGACTTAGAGTCCTACCCCATAGAGTGTGTAGTTGATAAGTTATGTTAATTATCTGAGTATGTACTAGAAAATAAATTAATTATCGAGATAACAAACAAAGTCTTATATTAGGACAGTAAGTGTAGATGATATAGAATTTGATCAAAGTTGCGCAACGGAGGATTATATGAATTTTTGTTGTAGGCATTGCTTGTTTTCTGATTAGTACAAATTATATGTATTGAATGGTTGTTGAATTTAATATAGAAGCGAATTGAAATAGCTGTTATATTTGAACAAACAAATAATTTAACAACAATAGTGGTACATGTACTTCTACCTGGGTACGATCTTGAGTACTATGGATCTTCTTCGTTCATTGTCTTTGGTAGTGGCACTGGTGAAGTCAAGGCTCTCGACGCTGCTACCTCTGTCAGTGACTATTGTCTCCCCTCTCAGATCGTCCCCTACGTAACTATTTTATGTCATGTCTTGTTGCTACAGGCTTTCGGCGTGGAGCGCATGTAATTTGCAGGATGGTATGGCCTTTGGTCAACTGATGTGAGAGGTGCTATGCTGTACCCATTTCATGAAATTACGGCTACTGTTTAATATGTACTTTTTCCCTTTTAGCCTGTTACCATGTATTATCTACTGTGTTGTATGTAATAGTTGGTATGTGACTCCCTGCGTGGAGCAATGGTGGACGGACCACCTTAAAAACCGTACGAGGTGGACGGTCCACCTTAAAAACCGAAATAGTTGATATGTAGAAAGCATATCACCTGGACTTATTTGTAATTTATATTTTGAAATAAATAAAAGAGTGTTACGGAACACTATAAAAACCGGTCGGCTTTACCAAAAAAAAAATTTAACAACAATAGTAATAATAATGAGAATTTGTTAAAACAATATACTTGCAAGTAATTATTTAAAGGATTAATTTTGTGATAATCTGTATGTGAACTCAATCTATACGTCTGATCAACATATCAATAGAAATTCCTAAGAACTCATACGAGACAATTTGACAGTATCTTAGAAAGTGAAGAATGTTTTTTTTCTAAAGCTTTAAATATATTTTGAACCATGTAGGCGACCATTAAAGTTGGTGTGAAGTGTCATCGACGATGCAGTATTATATAAAATCATAGGTAATCAATTTTGCTGCCATCTGATGAAATGAATCACCTAAAAAAGAAATTATGGCGTGGCAGCGCTACATGATCTAATGAGAATTAAATAGAAATTGCGATATATAAGTAGACAGGTACATGTTCAAGCTGAATTAAACGAAATTGTTATGAAACATAAATGTGCCAAGTGAGATAAAACAAACTTACGCGAATTTCAATTTAAGTGAAGTTTGAATTGTTATATAATTTATTTATAGAAATTTCCAGCATAGGTTAAAGTCGAAAAACTATAAACTCAGTTGTGAGTGTAATAAGTTGTTAAGAGTTGGAAACTTTGAAGTGTTAGTAAGGAGTAATTTTTCTCAAATTACCAGGTAAAGCTGATTAAGGAAGATTTTTTTATGGAAAAAAATATCATACCCATACTTTATTTTTAATAATAAGCTTCCTAGTTTTGTAGACAAACCTCCCCAGAAATGTTGGTTCCAGGATAGTTTGTGAAACCACAAACTTTTTGCATTTGAGCTATCACTTAAATATTTTTAGAAATTCAAGTGCGCGGGTGCATATTCTGAGCACATATTAGTTTTGACTTTTGACTCAAATGTATGTTTTTTACTAGTGCTTTCAAGGATAAACTATCTTCATGCACATCAGTTCAAACTTTTAAGATTACAAAGGTTCTGAAACCTCCAATTTCTAATTATAAAACTCCTGCAAGAAATCTTGAAACATAGTTTCATATGCACAAGATTTCAAATAAGTTTGACTGGTTTTTAGGTATTTGAAGATCTCATTCAAGCCAGCTTGAATGCATAATTTAATTACATTAACTATGCAACCTATATAAAAGCCGTTTTAAGCATGTATTCAGGAGAAGTGTTAGAACTCATGAGCATGAGACAGTTGCATAGTCGATCTGTTAAGTATTTTAATTACATTGGCTGTGCAACCAAGCTGTGACTTACTGGCTCTAATGCTCTTATTGATAACATCCATGACCACCGATGTTTGTTTACATTATTTGCAATAATACATTTTCAATCATAATTTATGTTAATTTGTACTATTCCAGGACATAGTATCACACATTAACATTATTGCTTTTCTTTAAAAGCTTTATATAGTTAATGCCATATTTGTTTGAAGTGCTTGCACATAGGCTACAATTTTTTCCCTTTATTTTGTCATCACCGATTTTGCTAAATTGGTATAACAGCAAACTGTTATTCCCAGTATTTTTTTATATGCTTGGACCATTGATGTATATTTCACAAGAAATTCGCTATTCCTTTCTCTATTACCTCTACATTGGCATAGGTAATCTTCCAAAATACAAAGCATCATATTCAAGTTGTTTAGTTGTGATCAACTCTTATATTGGAGTTGGTGTTTATTTATGCTATTATCAAGCTCAAAAGCAGATATCTATTAGGTCAAATAGTTAGCATCAAGGATTTTTCAGATCGCGAAGCAAATAAATTTGGGCACGACAAATTTAAAAACCAATTGATAACCAAAATAATAATAATAATAATAATAATAAGAAAGAGCCTGCTACCCCACAACCGTAGCTTGAATGATTGGAACCACCACTAAAATTAGTATTAGGATAACAATGCTTATGCAACTCGAGCATAGTGGCACTTTGTGCTTCAAATGGCATGTGTAATTATGTGTGGTGGTGCATGTGATTATTTAAATGTGTGCTTGTGTTCTTGCATGTGTTGTGGGTTATGTGCTAAGTGGTGAGAAAATGTATGAATATGGACGTAGCACCTTGAGTGCATGGTGCAGAGCTCTAATATGACTGAATACATATACAGCAAATTATTCTAAGTTAAAAAAAAAAGTTGAAGAGCAGCAGCAACGTGGCTGCTGCTACATGGTGGAAGCTGCTGCTGTAGCAACAACAGATGCAGGAAAAAAGAAAAAAAGAAAAGAAAGGAAAAACCTGTGTTGCATTATATATCTAAATTTCCAGATTCATATGTATACATAATTTTAAATGCAATGTTGAATCTATGTCAATTTTTAGGATAATGGTGCATATGCTAAATAAGGATGTAAATTATAGCATGCAATGGATGTATGAACGATAACTATTAGGGTGCGTTCACAGCAAAGTTTTGACACGCTCAGCTTTATGTTCGCGTCGGACGCCAGCACTTTTTTCCACTTCCAAATGGAACGATCGCTGGATGTTGGAAATCAAGCCGTTGGCGTCCGACGCGTCGGACGCCAACGACTTTTTTTCCAACTTCTCTTTCTCCCTATATATTACCCCCTCTATCTTAACACGTTACACAATACTACTTCTTCAACTCTTTCTACTTATTCGACTAATATCAAACTCCGATTCATCCTCCGAGAACGACGATTTGATGGAGCTCTACGGGGTTTATCTGGTTCAGAATGAAAGGAGAAATCATATGACGCGGATTAATACTTCGGAGTTCACTGGCTTATCTTGGATCAACGAAATTTTGAATGGCCATCAAAGCCGTTGTCAAAATAATTTTCGGATGAAAAGGCTTTGTTTCTACGCATTATGTGAGAAACTGCAACATCATGGTCTCGCTTCCAGACCAGAAATCTGTGTCGTCGAAATGGTTGGAATATTCATTTATACAATGGCTACTGGGCTTTCAAATAGACAACTACAAGAAAGATTTCAACGATCAGGTAGCACAATTTCCGTTTGTTTTCATGATGTCCTAAACGCTTTTCAATTACTCGCTGCTGATGTAATAAAGCCAGCGGAACAATAATTTAATATTGTTCCACATCACATCAGAACTTCCACCCGGTATTACCCGTATTTCAAAAACTGTATTGGCGCTATAGACGGTACCCACGTATCTGCACATTTACCCGCTGATCAAATTATCCCTTATATTGAAAGAAAAGGGTTTGCAACTCAAAATATATTAGCGGTTTGTGATTTCGATTTACAGTTTACGTATGCTATGGCTGGTTGGGAAGGGACTGCACATGATAGCATAATTTTTAATGCTTTTACAAACGATAGAAACTATAACTTTCCTTACCCTCCAGCTGGATAGTATTATTTAGTTGATTCGGGCTATCCACTACAGACTGGATATTTACCGCCATATCGAAATATGAGATATCATATTCCGCATTTCCGTGATACAATGAATCAACCAAAGTCGGCCAATGAAGTGTTTAATTACTACCATTCGAGTTTACGGATGGCCGTAGAACGAACATTTGGCATTTGGAAGAAAATTTTTACCATTCTCAACAAGATGCCTACTTATCGGTTTCAAACTCAAGTGAAAGTTGTGGTGTCTACAATGGCCTTACACAACTTCATACGCAAATACAATAGTGGTGACCCAGATTTTATGGCTTTTGATGATGATCCTGAACGAATACCCGATAATTACTTGACGGAATATTATAGTATGAGAAATACGACGAATAGAGGCACGGAACGTGTTCAAGCAGAATGATCCCGAGAAATGTCATTAGTTCGAGATACCATTAGAGATCGGTAAGTTGCTGCGGGTCTGCACTAATTTGTGTTTGTATTTGTAACTGTACTTGTATCTGTATTAGAAACTGTATTTGTATTCGAATTTGCCAAACCATCTCTATTTAAATCTTAATTTAAAAATACCACGCTCAAATACCCCGTTCGTAGATAAAAACACAATTCCCCTTTGCTACAGTACCACGCTCAAATGGAACGCTCAAATGTCACGCTCACGTTCGTTAAGAACGCACCCTTATTCCAACGCGTATATTTTCAAAAAAAAAAAAAAAAAAAGGGAAAAAAAAACCTGAGTTGTACTATTTTAGATGTAACTTTTGAAGGGTTGGTCTGATTTTGATGAATTTACACTTTTCGAAAAGCTTGAAATATATTCTCGTTTAAAATGTATAGCAAAATTTTGACATTTACTAGGCTTAAAATGCACTTTAAAGGGACAAACCTATAATTTTCTTTTTAGTTTTGCATGTAGTCGAGTGTTATAGTTCACCGTGCATTGATATTTCGAGACCCGAGTGCCATTTTGGAGAGCCAATGCATGATACAACAATTTGCTTTTGTTGTCATGTATATAGTTTAAAGTTTGGTAGATTAAATTTTCCTTTTTTCTTTTTGAAATGGTAGAAATAATGATTATTCTATATTGTTTTGTGACTAAGTGGTTATGCACACTGTACTTATTCTACACGAGACTAATGTTGGCATTTGAGTAAAGGTAGGTACTCAAGGAGCCTATGGTGCGCTAATGGGTGAAGATTGCATGCTTTGCTCGCATAGAAAATGTTGTAAATTTGCTTAAAACGCTAGTTAAAAGGGTACATTTTCAGATTAAATATTGCGAATGGTTGTTATGTGTGTTGTTGCTCTATTTTCCCGGTATTTTGGGATGCCTCGTGTTGGGATTCCTCTTCGGAGATGCATATTTTGAGTTTATATTGTATAGAATTTTTTCAAATGTCCTCCGTACAAAGGAGACTCCGCCGAATTTTTTCGAAATTTCGGGAGTTAGAAAATTTTCCTAAACTAAAATGGCATATAGAAAGCATAAGAAGTTAAGTTAATTCAATTGAATCGAGTGTATAAGCCACGTGTTGAAACAATTTATGTAAGATATAGAGTATATTAGGATTAGAATATAAGTTGTTTATTTTTCCCTTCAAAATAAATTGCGAGGACACAATTTTGTTTAGAGTGGAGGCCTGTAACAACCCAGTTTTCCTCGTCAAAATTATGCTTTGTTTAGTTAAAATAGAGGAGTTAAGTTGGAATTATGATGATTTTGTTAACTACTGGATTAAATTAAATAAGACTGTTTATGATATTAAATAATGAGTAAATTAGTTTAAAGGAAAAAGTTTATATTAATTTTTAAATTAAGGACACAACTTTTAAAATTTAGGGAGAAAGACAAACGCAAATTTTCCTTCAGCCGATTCAATCGTCTCCACCAACGCGTTCGTAGCCGTCGTCGTCTTCATAGCAGCCGCCGTCATCCTCATAGTTGTCGCCTTCCAAGCCGCCGCTGCCTCCCAAAGCCGTCGCCTTCAACTTAACCTCCTCTCCACTTCCGTCGCTGACCTCATGCCCTAACCGATTCAAGTCGTCGCTGTCATCCACGTGTCTTAGCCGCAGTCCAACTCATACCTATCATTGCCATCCAGATGCCTTAATCATCGCCATTCAAGTCTTCCAACGCGTTGCAGCTGTTGATTTCTTTTGTTTAAAAAATGTTATGCTATATTCTCATAGCATTTCGTATTCTTCTTGTGCAATACATTCTAATGTATTTAATAAAATTCAAATGCAATATTTAGATATCATTCTATGTATGCAATGCATACTATTTATGTAAAAAATTCAAATAATATAATCAGTTATCATTTTTCATATGGAATGCATAAATTTGTAATTCAAAATCTGAAATGGTATATGCACCTATCATTTTTCATATACAATGCATGTTGCAATATTTCAACAATTATAATGCTATATTCATATAACATTCTTCATTTGCAACAAATGCTCATGTATTTGACGAAAAATGCAAATGCTATATACAACCATTATTTGAAATAATTTACACAATCTAGTCCACTTTAAAAAAATTACAATGCTAAGTTCAACTGCGTTTATTATATTCTATACATGCTTGTTCATTTTACTAATATAATGTTATATTCAAACATTATTTTGCAAACTCAACACGTACTAATTCACTTCAAAAACACAAATGATAAATTCAACTATCATTTATTATATTTTATACATGGTAGCTCACTTAAAACATATAATGTTATATTCAACTATCATTTAACATATTGTAAATATGTTATTTCACTTTAAAAAATACAACATTAAATTGAACTATCATTTATCATATTTTATGCATGCTAGTTCACTTTACAAATATGATTTTATATACAACTATCATTTTTCATATTTTATACATGTAATTCACTTCAAAAATATAATGCTATATTTAACTGTCATGCAACGTATTCTACACATGTTATTTCAATTTAAAAAATACAATGCTAAATTCAACTATCATTTATTATACTTCATACATGTTATTTCATTTTTTTATACATAATGCTATATTCAACCATTATTTAACTTACTATACATGATGCTCTAGTCAATTTTATAATATAATGTTATATACATGCCACTTCTTTTTTTAATATAGTCATATACAACTATTATAATGCTAGTTCACTGTAAAAGATGCAATGCTAAATTCAACTATCATTCATCATATTCTATTTACAGTACTAGTTTGATTTACGAATATAATGTTATATCCAACTATCATTACAACAAATGAATGGTAATTAAAAATATTTTAAGAATGAATGAAATATAACGAATGATAGGTAAGAATATTATTTATATTTTTTAATGCATTACAATATATTGAAAATACAAAATGATAGTTTAATATAGCATTTAAGTGATGAAGTCCAACCTTACATTTAATATCGCATTTGAGTAATGATAGACACACATATCATTGAAAAAAATGATGGACAAACATAGCATGACATAGTTACAATCTATACCCAATGATAAAAAAATATCATTTGTAATTTTAAAGTGCATTACAGTACATCAAATGTGCCGAATGATAAGTAAAAATTTCATTTCTATTTTTAAAATGCATTAGAACGTATTGAATGTGGCGAATGATAAATTAAATAGTTTAATGTAGTGTTTTACTTATGAAGTTCACTGTCATGTTTTAAAGATTTAAAATGATATTTCATTAACCAAGTCCATTATCATGTTTGTAATAAGCAAATCTATAGTTTGATGTAATATTTTAATTATGAAGTTCACCATCATGTGTATGATATTAAAAAAATAGTTTAGTATAGCATTTTTAACAAAGTGCACTAGCATGTTTAGAATATTTAAAATGATAGTTTAGTATAGCATTTTAGTTATGAAGTACATTACTATTTGATCTATGATATCTGCAATATTCAAAATAAAGCAACTCAATGAGAAAGGAAAAGAGCAACTGATGCATTATACTTTATGCACAATTTATGATTTTTTGAAACATAAGTAATTTTATCACATCAAAATCAAATGTATACATAACAAAAGAGCACAATCATCATAGAACAACATGATGGAGCAGTGACATTAGTGATGCAACAACAACAACAAAAAAGAATATAACGTTCACTTATACATTATACACATATAATCAAAATGATAAGTTCATATAGCATTTGTTTCTTAGTTCATTTCAAAACAACGTAGTTAATCGTCAACGTTGCCTGTAGCACCACCACCATCGACCTTAACCTCCAGTCAACTGTCGTTGTTCATCTGAAATCGGTCATCAACATCATCGCTTGAGTAGTCGTCGTTCTCTAATGCAGTCGCCACCACCTATAGCCCATCGTCGTCTTCACCTGAAGGAGCACCGCCGACTCATGTGGTTGCGCCATCGTCGCCTTTTCTTCTGATGCGCCGCCGCATGTTCGAGTGAAGCCACCACCTCCTGTACGATTGATTTGAAAAGAGATTTGAGCTGCGCAATTATTTTGAGAAAAATTTCCTTCAGGTGGAAAAACGAAAGTTACGTCCTTGAAATGTAAAAAAAATAACCGTGTCCTTCAATACAAAAAGAACGCAAACTTTTACCTCCAGCCGATTTTCCTGATATAAAAATATTTATTTATTTTATAATGAATATGGGATTGGAAATAAAATGAAATGATTTGCCAGGAATTGAGTTAAATAAAATCATCTATATTCGACAAACCAATTATTAGACGTGATGTGAATTAAGTTGTAATGGATATAAAACAATTGTGAATTGTTAGAATAATTTGTGTGTACATATATATATATATATAAAGCTATAAGATACACTACAAGAAAAATACTCTATTGCAACTAGCTATTTGCAACAGGCAATAAATGACGGTTGCAGTAAATAATATTTAGCAACAGACCTATTATAGCAGTTGCAATAGGTGAGATTTAGCAACATGCCTTTTTTCCTGTTGCGAAAAGCATATTTTTAGCAACTGCGCTTCTCTTCCTGTTGCAAAAACATATTTTTAGCAACTGTGTTTACATAACAGTTGCAACAAACATATTATTTGCAACTGCGCTTTCAAGCCAGTTGCGAATAAATATCTTTAGCAACTGTTTTCTCCTGTTGCAATAACTGTATTTTTTTACAACTGGTAAAGCCAGTTGCAAAAAACATACTATTAAAAATTAGTATTAGCTTTTATTGATTAACTTTTACTAATTAATTTTAAATATTTACTATTGAATGATTAACTACTAGTAATTATATAATAATTAAGATTATATCTAATAATTCTTAATTAATAATAAATTTTAAGTAAAATAAAGTGATATTTATAACTGATAATTAAATAATAATAATAATTACTAATTATCTGATAATTAGCATTTGGTAAGCATAGATACTAAAAAGTACGAAGTAATAAGTAATATTTAGTTATAATATAATAAGTAGTTAAGTAATAATAATTAATTAATTTGAATTAATATTTTACTAATTTATCACGGTTAGTTCTTAATAGTGTATAAATTATATTTAACAATTATTAAATAGATTTAATAATAAGTAAATCAAATTAATAAAATATTCATAATATTAAACAATTAATATAATATTCATAATAATTATTAAATAATTAACCATTAGTAATTACATAATAATTAAGATTGTAATTTAATAATATTATTTATTGATAAAAAATCTTAATTATTCTAAATTGATATTTATATTGAATAATATTATTCAGTAATTTTACTAAAATGGTTTACAATTTTGGATTACACAAAATAATACCAGGTTTTTACGGTTTAATCCAACTATGTTGCTCTAAATCTAAGTACCTTTTTGTTTTTTAGTTGTATGTTCGCACCACCTCTCCCACGAAAATTTCATTTCCCGCTTCCACCCTCCCAGACCCAATAATCCAAATCTGCCGAAGTTTCCAGATCCTCCACCTTCACGTTTCACAATCTAGTGAAATTTTCAGATCACAGACTCTCAAGTTCAGATCTCGTTTTATTTTCTTCTCATGGTCGTTCCCATCACGATTCACAATTTCTTCGACCAATTACAACTTTTCATCCTGAAGTTCAGATCTCGTTTTATGGGTCCTCAATTTCAACTTTTCATCCTGAAGATCGCTCATTTTCTCAAACTGATCCTGCGTACGCTCGGATATGGGTTCCTGCAAATTGAATTCGATCTACCATCCTTAATTATTGGGTAAGATTAAATTCGATTGTTTGTGGTTTTTAGCACTGTTTTTTTTTGGATTGTGAAATTATGCCTAGTAAAAATATATATTTGGGTGAGGTAATCGGTTTCTTCTTCAACGTTTGGATCTGAAGTCTGCTATTGTATTTACTACCCTACGTTTAAGATGAAACTATTAATCAAAGGTTTAAGGAAGGGGTAATTTTTTCAATTTTGATCCTTAAGTTTGTTAAACGGCCGTAAAGCTTCTAGTTTGGTCGAACTATAGCGTACTAAGTATCATATCACTCAGGTAACAGTTACTGTAATTGATTTTAACAATTCCAATATATATATATACATAAAGTAACATGAAAGTAATTGTGCGCCTACCCAGAACCTGAACAGGATGTACAAATATATTTTGGATTGGCTTTTACTTTTAAAATTAACGAGTTTCAATAGAGTTATGATATGAGTTTCACAAAAGGAAGATTAAAAGTGATAATTGGTTTCCCAGTTGTGTGATGCACTGCAAAGTTTTCATTCGTGAACATACATCATCATCATGGGATTTAGCAACAAGAGTGTGATTTCCAAATCAGTTATTTTAACTGATATGATTACCGGTTGCTCTTTAAAGAACATGACATGTTATGGAGCTAAAATTATAGATTTTACTTGTACTTAAGAATCTCATGGTTAAGTCCAAGTGCAGGCCTAGAGAGATTGGGTTAAACTTTATCTTAGTCATTAGTTTATCTCTATATGTAATTTGGTTTGTGTTCTTTCAGCTTTTCTGTGTGTTTGTTTTATGTTTCCCTATGTTAGTATGTTAATCTTATTATGTACTATTATTTCAGAAATTAATAAAAACATACCAATTATATATATATATATGTATATATATATGTGTGTGTGTGTGTGTGTGTGTGTGTGTGCGCGCGCGCGTGCGCCCTTGTTCGCTCACGCGTGTGTGTGTGATTACATAAATTTGGAAGTTAAATATACATTCGTGGGGATGGGATTTGGACTATGCCCTCGACGGTTCTGTCGATTTTTAGGGTGAATGCGCCCATTTGTATGTACTTTGGACCAGCTTCAAGTGCTTGATGTTCATGTATTTGTAGTATTGTTATGTCAATGATGATATGTTATATCTTGTATGCTTTAAGCAAGCATATGATGGATATTTGTACAGGGATGAAGAAATGGTGTACATAAAAAACCGGCTGCCCTTTGATTACTCGTTATGTTTATTCACATCCTAATTCGGCCTTCTGGGGCCCTGTTTATTTTTTATCAGTAGTCCAAATGTGACATCCAGACTGCTTTCAGTAATCATGTTGATCGTGTTCATTCAAACGTATTACGTTTGGGTTCTATAATATTTGCATAGTTATATCTATTTTCTGTTTTTCAGATGCAAGACATAAATTTCAGTTGCAATTTATCACCTGCATCTGCGTTGCAATGTGCTGGTAGAAGGTCCATAACACATGATTTGGAATGTATATGTGGGACCATTGATTTTAGGTGAGTGACTAGCAATTCTCTTCTTTGAATCATGGCATTGTTTACATTTGTTTGGTATTCAACTGACGGTTCAGAATTGAGTGTCCTAGATATTTTCAAGTTTATAATTTGTAGATAAGTCATTTCCAAAGTCATATCCCAATTTAATGGCAAAATGAAACAAATGCGTTTAGTTGCAATGTTGAGAGAGACTGCCCAGTTTGTTTTTCATTAGCATTGGTGCATAAATTGTTCAAACTTATTATAGTGTAGCATGCATGCAGGTCCGCCCCAGTACAATATGCTGCGCTAGGCAAAGTTAGAAGGGAATTGGTAAAACAAGAAACTGGGTGAAAATCAATGTAGAGAATGAGACTTGATCCCAGCCTGTTGGGTTACAAGCCAAATGCCATACCGCTCCACTCACAATCACAGGCATGGTTTCATTTCATTGTCAATTTTGTTGAATTCATGCTTATGCATTTATGTTTGCTCACACTATTTATTAACTGAAGAATCAGTTGTTGTTGCGATATTCATGCTTCTGCTCTGTTCCGAGCACTTCATTCCCTCTTTATTTACATGGCTTGCTAACACGAGATTATCAAGAAATAAGAGTGACACTGAAAACTAATTTTAAAATAATTGCTTACCTGATTCATAATTTATTTACCTTTCTTACTTATGTTTTCATTTTTCTAAGATTGCTACTTATATTTTGAATATTTAATTCTCATGAACTTTAATTTTGTTTTAAACTGCAAAAAAAGACAGTAATCTTTGACTCATGTTTTAAATTTCCTTGATGGCTTGAATGTATGGTTACTGTATTTAATAGGAGAAATTGTTATTATTTTGACCTTTTGAATAAGCATGTTTCTGTTTTTCTGTAGGTCTATTGATGGTGAATAATATGTTTCTGTAGGATGATGAGTTAACTGGACGACGTTCGTGGATGTCTCATCGAGGAAAAACTTGCTGGATTTGGTTGATATTAGCAAAGGTCTTTTGAACAAAGAGTGAATTTGGAAACACAGGTGTGTGCGAGCCGGTTGATGAGAGAATAAACGGAGAAGCACTCATCAAGTTTGTTGGGTGGCTTTCCGAAGAAAGAAAGCTTAGGTGCTCGAATGTTAATAAAGTTGATGGTTATATGTATTTGTGTCATATTGCTACGTGATATGCAAGGCTTGATATAAATGTGTGATGTGTTGTATGAGTTACTGAATAAAATTATCCTACAGTGTATTAGTTAAATAAACGGTCGGTTGTGCATGTAAATAATCTATTGTAATCTATCTTTAATTAGAAGATCTCTTTTTTAAAAATGAATGTAGTGTAACTATTTGTTTGTTTATTTCATTTTGTGACATACACTATTACTAAAACGAATATATTTAATATGTAGTATCTGTAAGCCGTATTTTTTTTTTACAGATTTATAAATCTATTGCAACTGGCATATACTGTTGCAAAAGGATCTGTTGCAACAGCAAAAGCCTGTTGCAAAAAAGTATACTGCAACAGGTTATTGTAACAGGCCGAAAATGTTGCAAACTTTTTGCAACTTCGGCTATACCAACAGGCGTGGGTCTGTTGCAATTGGTCTACTGCAACAGATATTGCCTGTTGCGAAAAGTGTTTTTTGTTGTAGTGATAATAGATATATTACTCTATTGTATATTGAATAAATAAATAAAATAAATAGGCGAGCATTGAATTTATTAAATCATCGGCTAACAAAAATGCAACATGTAAAAATGAGTTTTGAAATAAATTGCAGATTATTAGAAATAGGACAAGATGAGTTTGTAAGCAAGTAAATGTATTAATAGAGAAGGGGAGCTATAATGATTTTAAGTTAGGATTGAAAATTTTAGAGCCCAAACCACCCAAGCCTAAAGCCCTATTAAAACAAACACCCATCTCACCTCTTTCTAGAGAAGTCTTGTCCCTTACCACAGGCAGCCGATCACCCTTGGTTTGGTTTTAATCTCGAATCTCGGAAAAAAAAAGAGAAGAGGAGGACAAGAGTGATGAAAAAAAAAGGATAAGAAATTGGATCACAACTCATGCTGGTGTGATCGATGTTAGGGCGGAGCAGCGATAAATGAGGAGGTCGAGGTCAAGTCTTGAGCGTTGGCAACGTCGTTGAGGGAAGTAGAGGCGGCAATGCAAAAACTGGAGGCGCTCCTCTCATCGTGCCGATAATTTGTGATGCGAGGGAAATGAGGGGGGGTGTTGTCACGATTGGAGCTTTGTGCGTGACCTGAGCAACGACGATAGTCGATACGGTGAAAGGCTTGCGGATTGGGGGGCTTGTTGTGGCAGCTGTGGGTTGATAGTTTAGATCGCGGATTACATTGCATGGTTAAGGCGAGTTATTTATTTAACTCACTAATCTAAATATGATATCTTGTTGCATGTTATGGATTCACTTTGTTTGGTGGATGAAATGTTGAATATGTGTTGTTCAACCCAAGTGTGTGTATTTAAATGGGTCTTGTTGTATCTTTTCCTAACTTCAAGTGCAATATTTTGTGATTTTGTGTATCCTGTCTGAGTTGTTTCATAAAACTAATTCCTATAAATTGGAAGAGCCAACATTATCATTTATTCATACCTCGAGTTGGTGAAGTTTTGATGATTTTTCATGTGTTGGTTTCATGAATGATTTAGTGAATTGGTCGACACTGTACATATTTTAATAAATTGAGTTTGAAAATATTTTCTATATATATAAATAATTGATTTGAGATAAGTGTTTTCTAAGTTTGTTTCAAAAGTATAATTATCTTAAAGCTATATAACATACAATATTTTCAATATATAAGAGAATTCAAGGAAAATATCAAAATGATTTCTAAATTGTTTTATAAACATGTTTTCTCAAAAATCAATTATTTTCCGTACACAAAATCATACTTTTCTTCTCCATTCAAGAAGGCATGTAGGGAATTAAACGATATTGTAAACCCCGTGGTATGGGACACGACGGTATACAAAATTGGTTAATCCCAGATTCGTCTAATTCAAGTGTTGATTTGTTGTTTCTGATGATTGTTGTTTATGTTGATTTCCAGTGTGAAGCTGACTAGTTAGCAGTAAACCGGTAGTGAGAACGTGTGGTATGGGACGCACGGTTACCGCTGCTTGGGTTACTGACTAAAAGTGTGTAACACATATTGTTATTTGTTGTTGAGCCAGTACTCGCTTCGGGGGGGGGAGAGCTTGACTAGGGGGAGTCTTATATACGTGCTCATTTGACCGGGAGGGTCAAGTTACACTCGGCCGGGGGGGGGGGAGGGTTCGCAGTGATGGCCGCCTTAATTTGAACACGTATAAAATATTGGCTAAGCTCAAGGGGAGCTTCTTTGTTGATGCTCATGCAGATTCGTTGTTTTGGATCCACCTTATGTTGTTGTATTGACTTTGTTGATTCAGTTGTTATTCGGTGCTTTGGATCCAATTTATGATGTTATTCCTATATTTCATTATTTTGATTTCTAGAGTTGTTATATTTCAAATGTTTACATGTTTATCGTTGATGTTGATTTATATATTTCTATAGCCCTAGTGCTATATTGTGGGATACGAAGGTGATTGCACTAATGTTGCTTTGAGCTCTTGTAAGAGTTCTATATGTTGATGTTGTGCTTCTTTCCATCTGGTTTCATGGTCTTTTGGGGTCTTTATTTAGACAACTTAGCATTAGAACTTAAGCAACATGTTGTTGACGGAGACATTTATATTTTGTTGTTGTAACCCAACACGTGAGATCATTAAATATTGATTTAGTTGTAATTGTCTCATGTATCTTGTTGTTTGGAATTTATATTGTTCCTTCTCTATTGAGAAGAATTATCACTTGTGAGTTATTTCTCATCCACCTTTTGGATATTTTGAGATTGTTTGATTAGTGTATCTACGTACTCTGGTTAGACCGAGATTTTCAAGTTACAGGACTCATGGATTTGGATAAGCTTGATTGCAAAGATTTAAGTCATTAAACGTATAAACAAGATTCTCTTAGAATCATGTATGGATTTATAATATGTACCCTTAAAGATAATGATATGTAGTTGATGTATGTTGTGTTGGCATATATTGCATATTGTAAAATCTAAATTTGTATAGATAATTATTAATTCACTGTAATCTATGATAATTATTTTATATTGTATATTGTTTTGATATGAGAAGACATTGTGTATATTACCTTAGACCAAGGTTATTCACTTCAAGAATTCACTTTGAGGCTAAACAAAATAGTAAATACGATGCGCCTTCGTTGGTTTAAAGTTATATTCACATTCGGTCCCCCTTAGCAAACTGTATTCTCCATGTTATTAGACAACTTTATTTGTAATGTTCTTTAGTAACATGGGTATAGCGGCGGGGTTGTTACACACAACCTATGCTTCCCAAATCAAATCTGAAGGGAATACCTGCTTCATTAATACCGGAAGGGTTCCCGGTCTTCAATCTTTAAATACCCGAATCTAGTTGGGTTTGGCACTTCACAAATACCGGAGGAGGTTCTGGTCCACTATTGTTAACACCCGAATTTGGGTGGATTCAGCATTCGGCATTTCACAAATACCGGAGGAGATTCCGGTCCACTATTGTTGACACTTGAATCTGAGTGGATTCGGCATTTCACAAATACCGGAGGAGGTTCCGGTCCACTATTATTGACACCTGAATCTGGTTGGATTCGGCATTTCACAAATACCGAAGGAGGTTCTGGTACTATTATTAGCACCCGAATCTGGGTGGATTCGGCATTTGACAAATACTGGAGGAGGATCCGATCAACTATTATTATCACCTGAATCCGGGTTGATTCAGCGTTTCATATATGCTGGAGGAGGTTCCGGTCTACTACTATCAAGAATCCGGACCGATTCGGCTCTGCACAAATGCCAAAGGGGATGCAAGCCTTCTACATACTGACATCTGAATCTGGGTTGAAGAAACCCTTTGTAAGTATTGGAAGAAGGTTCTGACCGTCAGGATGGATAGCCCAAAGACCTCCAAGGTAATTATCTCAAATCGAAGCAACTATAGGTGTGCCCAAAAAAGAGGATCCACAAAATTTGGAAGTTGATGAAAAGTTTATTGTCAGAAACAAGTCCAGAGAGAAAAAAGCTTGTATTTTCTCGTACTCAAAGAAAACCTCTTAGATCATTCATCATGCAAGCAATTCTCACTCATGTTTTGTACCAACAGTTATTTACATACTAAACATTGTCAATACACAAATTTATTCACCAAAAGATTACATTCTCAGTACTCTAATCATGAGCAAAATTATGTGTCACCATTACAAAATGTCAGAGAATGTATGGGCCCTCTCCATCCTTAGGCAAAGGAGGGCTGATGGCATGACAAAGTGCAAAGCTTAGTAGCTTGTTAAGTCTTTGTATTTTCCTGCTTGTCTCGCCTAAGTGATCGGAAGGTTTAACCTGAAGCTTCAAAGCTCTGTTGTAAGCCCTACACATTGCCCTGAGAGACTTAATTTCCTTTTCCAATTCAAAAACGTTTATATACAAATCATGATTTTCTTCTTGCAAATGTCTGATTTGGTCGACATATCTGATGACACGGTTGTGAGAATCCTTGATTAACCTAGTATCACAAACTCCTTTCATCTCGGCTACCACTTTTTTACACCACTCAGAAATAATTGTTTCCATTAACCCCAGAGGAGGGTTATTCAAGTAATAACACTCCTGAAGAGCGAAAGCTTTACGAGCTGTTGTTATGCTAGGGGACGAAGACCCTGTCATTATGGGTATATTCTCAAAACAATGTTCCCACATCTCTCACTTTGTAGTAGCATTGTTTAAATCAATTTCCAAGTCGATGACACGTTGTTGAAGACTCTTAGCTCATCCTCGAACTCGATAGAGGGTTTAGCCTTTAAGTATGTTCTCAATCCCAGAATAATCCTATCCCTCTTTTCTAGTTGTCCTTTCAAAATATTCATCCTTTCATTCAAGTGTTTGATGGATAAATTTTGATGTAAGATCTCCCTTTCATGAGACCTGGGGAGGACCTCTCTCGTCGGCGACGTTCCACCCCGGGAGAAAGGAATCTCGCATTGATCAACCTGCCCACAGACATATAGGAAAGTGATTACAAATTTATTTTCTTTTCAAATTTTCAAAGGTTATCCCCTCCTTTTTCTTATACACCTCTGCAGGGTTAAACCCGGAGCCTACCAACTATGACATATAGCCAGAAAGGCGAATAATAAAAATATCACTTCTTCATATGTTTATTGTTTACATAGTGCCTCAACATGTTTAATCCTAAAACTCTTTAACAAGCTTCACGATCCCCACTCCAAAAGTTAAAGGAGAGCTAAGGAAATACAGTGTAAACACACTCAAGTCCCTCGAGGAGACGTGTTTCCCTGAAAGCATGAATAGGCGTCGTGCGAAACTATTTTCTCAGTCTACAAACCATGCGTAATGCCTCCTCATAGTAAATTAAACTCTGTCATAATGCAAACAATCATATTAGCCCTTGCGAATAACGAAGGGGAACCCCACACAAGCGTGGCATAGGTTGCGGAATTAAGTATACAAGTGTACCACCTGCTCAACATAAAAACAGTTTGAACTTTTTGTTACCTAACTCTGCTTAAGGCAGGAAAACATTTTTTCTCTTGTCTATTATAACGACAAGAAACTATTCGAAGTCAATCATCCAGGAAAAGACAAAAACACATCTAGAGTAAGAATTATACTCAATTATACTCAAGGGGAGGGAACTTCATAACCAACAACTTTCTTCCCTCCCGGAAAACCAGATGGGCCACCTTCTTTGGGCAATGAAAATTCAAAATTGTGGATAATATCCTCGCCTAGGCAGTCACCATCCCTGGGACCGATACCCCCATTCTCCTTATTATTACCAATAAGGGCGGGAGCCTCCCCCTCCTCGCCTAAATTATCCGAAAGACGATCAATGTATAAAAGGTCCTCAATTGTAGGATCACTCCTTCGCGACACCTCAATTCCTTCCTCACCGAACTTAATCCTCCCCATAACCCAATCCCGGATGAAGGAAGGAATGTGGGTAGTTCGGAGTTCAGAAATATTCTAAAGGTTGTCAGAAAGGAGATGCAATAAGGCATCTTCATAGCAGTCGGATTTAATCTGTGGAAGGTGGACTTGCAAGAAATCATAAATCCTGTCCTTGGCTGCATAAATTATCTGGGCAGCACAAGAAAGCCTTTCATCCTTCTTCCGAAATGGGTAACCACGTCCTCCGCCATCCGGTGCTCTAAGGCCGACACCTTGTTAGGAGTTACGTCCCTAGCCTGCCTCTCCTTCTCCAAGGCTAACTCAGCATGTTCCAAGGAAACCTTCAACTTCTCACATTCGTCGCTCAAAACTACATTAGCCTCCCAGAGCCGAGTAATTTCAGTAACAGAGGAAGAAGGGATGAGCTTAGACAAATGCCATTCCTTAATAGCCTGGGAAATTAGAAGCATTCAGCATATAGTTACGATAAGTGGAAAGCCCAGAGTAAAAAGAAAATGTCGTGCCTTAAGACGCCGGGAAATTAAACGCCGATAAAAATCCATCATGTCGGAAGAAGTGGAAGGCAATGAAATATCAAAAAAATCAGGTACAGAAAGAATAAATTTCACAAGATCAGTAAAATTTGACGGAAGATCAAGGGGCCTCGAAGAACTGGCAGTGTATGAAGCAGAAGTATATGGCATGACACTTACACATGATCCAGATGTGCTTGGAAGAAGATGTGAGGAAACACCACTTCTTATTTCCCTACCGAAGACACTCTCGGAAATCGCAGAGGTAAAAGTATTGAGCTTCAATCTCTTAGCTGACGGATCAGCAGGAAATTCAGCTAGCCTCTTAAGAGAAGCCGCGGTATTCCAGTTCAAGGCATCAGTAAGAATAAGGGCTTCCGAAACCCAAACTCCTAGCCAAACGAAAGGTCAGGGAAAAGTCGAGGGGGCGAAATGTTAGTATTATAAGGATCTCCATAAAGAAACTGTTGAATCAGCAAAACATACCTGAGAATAGAGGAGCCGAAGGAGCGAACACCTCTGAACATGCCAATAAACATTTAGTACCGGGAAGACGGACAGGTGGGCTCCTCAATATCTTCTGCCCATGAGGAAGAAGGTTATAAAGACGCATCTTATCCTCAATTAGTAGAATGGACCAACTTGGCGGCTTTTTGAGTAATTTCAAAATGAGCTTAGATACACAAGATTCGCTCTTGGTTAAGGACACCACCTTAGAAGAAAAATTTGAAAGAGGGAATTAAGGATACATTACAAATGGGAAAATAACCACCTACGAAGGGTTAAGAGGGCTTACTATGATCAGCAAATTGGCCAAAAATACCGGCAGGACATTTAAGGAAGAAGAATTGATCTTCCCAAGGCATAACCTTGACCGCACCATCGCCGACAATTTTACGCAAAGGGTAGCATGGAATAAGGGAAAGTCAACACCCCTTGAAAAGCGCATCAGATGACGAGCGAGGTTCGAAGTAAGAAAATCCTGACCCGATTCCAGAACAAGTACTTCCAGGCATAAGAGTAATGTGTAAGTGCTTGGTAGAAATTGAATGGGCGCAACTCCAAATCCTGCAGAAGTCGAAACATAAAGGGAGGAAAAGGAAAGAAGCCCCCATGCCAGATATGTACGGCCGAGTAAGCAAAGTATCCTTCAGGAGGATGCATGATGTCATCATGGTAAGTAGCAGGAATAGCCTCCACATTGTCCATTCCAAAGCCGACAAGAATGGAATTTACGTCATCTTGAGAAGTAATCAACGATTTCTTCAAGAGAAGAGACTTTCCCCTCCGAGAAAGATCACAAGCATCAACGAATGATAAACTGGAACTCCTCTTACCAGACATAACGTTACCAGCTGATATAATTTCGTGAACATGTAAAGTTTATATCTCACTCATTAGAACATTCGGAAGTGGTAACGTTTAAACCTATTAGTAATGAGTAGTCGGAATGATGAATGTTGTGATAAATCCTACACACAATTCCAATCATTCATTGAAAAAAATGCTTTAATTCAACTGCATGTCCCAAACCCTAGAATTAATATTTGGGGGGAAAGGCATATGAACGGATTACCACGAATTGCCTCTCAGGTTATTGAGATATGAACGATTTATACCCGATATGCAAAACCCTAAATGAATTTGAGCAAAACAATTAACCCCCCCGATTAAAAATTAAAACAAGAATATTTACCAAAGGTTTAAGCAGTGAATTTCCTACGATAAGCTTCAAATCCTTAGTGAATAAATAATATGGCTCGAGAAATTAATGTTGCAGGTAAAAAGTGAAGCAGAAGCAGTGGTAATTATGCAAGGATATTTACCCACGTCCCCACCGCACAAACGAGGACCAATCAACATTCTCGTACCAAGGAAGATCAGAAGACTCTGATATAACACTTCGAAAAAGAAAGAGTTTGGCTAGAAAAAACAAAAACACTCCTTCACGAAGGGAGGGCAAATTTTACTACCAAAAATCAAGAGTGAAGTGAGCTGGCGATGAAGGGGCGTCGGATGACTGAAAGCTCGCAGGAGACTCAATAGAAGGTGGGGACAAATACCAAGAAGGACAAGAGCAAGAAGAAATGATCCAAAAAGTTGCATCAACCGAAAAGACCCTCCCTCCCCCTAGGGGAAAAGATTATAAAGAACTACAGAGTGTAACCGACAGGATCTATTCGCCAGGGTCTATCCGACAAGATCCTTTTGACAGTATCAGCTCGACAAAAGACTCCGTGATATGTAGCCACCCTGATCCAAAACCAAGAAAGTCAAAAGCAATAAACTCGTCGGATGAAGCTCAAAAGAATCTTCGGAAATGTCACTTAAATACCGGAACACCTAAAGGCGAGAGCATCGAAGGTACTAAACCAAGAGAACATGAGTATCACCCTGAACCAGCTTCCGGAGCATCTGCCGTACAAATACCGAAAGGCCACATCCGCGAATAAACAAAAGTGACACCAGAAACCACCCTCCAAGAACACAGGCTACCCCAAATGCCTCACTGGAGGGCTAACCGAGACCCGAGCAGGGATAAAGGCTACCCGTACTGCAATGGTTTCGAACCGGCAGCTATCAACATACACCATGAGGTCAAGCCCCTCTAAGTATTCATGATAAAGCCAAAAGCCTACATCTGAAAGCTTATGTCCGCAATCCTACACTCAAGAGCTGCTTTCAAGAATTCAAGTATCATCTAAAGACCATAACCGATACACCAAAGGCGGCTAAAAGTCAAGCACCCGAAACCAAGAATAAAGCGACCGGCAAAGACCCCTACGGGCCCAATAGCCCATCAATAGAAGGAGCCCTGAACCACTATAAATAAGGCCCCGGAGGTCACATTTATTGGATCGATCTTTCTTTCTTAACACTTGTACTCTTAAAAATAGCTTAGCAATGAGATCAATGGAGGGATCCTCCCTATGACATTCATGTATTCCCAATGAAAATTGAATAAAAAGGAATCTCTTACAAGAAAATTGCTCTATAAGTGTATATTGTCATTTTCTGATTATCATTGTTGCAATTTACTGTTCTTTTTCAGATAAAGCATGGTTTTCCACCCAATATGTCTTCGAGTATTAGAATGCGCTTCCTTCCCTGAATTCAATCCATTCTAATCTCCCTTGGCAATCCCATACCTCTCCGTCTCTACACCCAGGGCGATAACCCGATTTAACCTAAAAAGTAGCCAATCTACCATTTCCTCCTTTGGATCCACCTCCGTTAAGCTACCTCTGGTGTTGACGAAAAATATCGTTAACAATAATATTTAGACTCTATTGCCTTGATAGTCTCGGACTCATGAACTCTTAATATTCATGAACCTTGATTCTCCTTTGAAATCTTGAATCTCTTAAGCATATTGTCTTCAATATTTATTACCTGCATATAAATTCTGCATATACATATACATATACATATACATATATATATACATATATATATATATATATATATATATATATATATATACATATATATATATATATACACACACACATATATATATATATATATATATATATATATATATATATATATATATATATATATATATTCTGAATATAAGATATAGTATGTATTTTATAGTCAATAATAATGATTGAAATAAGGTTGTTGTCATCGAAACATCGTTAACATTCCATTCTCCAACAGATAGATGTTGCACTTTTATGTACATCACATTTAAGCAATTTTAACGTATTTATGGAACATAAATAAGATGCTCATATGGCATTAGACCACGGTCATGTTCCAGGTTCTAAGCCGGGTCACTAACTAGTAGAATATGCACATGAAAGCTTCGATTAGGATAGGGTGATCATTGAGAAAGCTAATCGTGGCTCTAGCTCAGAAAACTCTATAAAATAGATGCCAATTTTGGAGTGTATGATCATCAGTTCCATCAATAATTGCGCGCATATTGAAGAAGCCCCGAAGTCAACATCGACTGCTATGGTTTTCTCATCAGTGGTAACTAATAGCCCGCCTATGTTCAGAAATGTGGTAAAGCCCCTTGAAAACAATCCACAAGCCCACCTACGTTAAGAAATTTTGTTTGCAAAATCGTGATGTATAATTGTTTTCCAAATTATTGTCCGAGCACAAATCGGGGAGGCATATTATCTATTACAAATTACTGTTTAGCTGAATGTTACTGAGTTCGCATGCTCGATGGGCAACACTTTTTCTTGTTTTAGGAAGTGACAAGTGCCACTGTAAAAGAACAATCTCATGGATTTAGAGGAAGCTTAAAAAAAATATCTCTTGGCCAAAACTTGCCTCATACGTCCTTATTATCATATTCTGCGTTTTCTACCTTAAAACATTATCAAGTCGCTCTTACAAATACTTTGCCAACTAATTAGACATAAAACTATCAAAGAACTTTTCCTAACACCCGGATTTACAATCATTTTTTCTATTATATTATCGAGCATTATATCATTTGTTACATATAATACATTTTGGAACTATCTGAAGCTACAACAACACCATACATAAATATACAAAGGCTTATTGGATTACCTGAGCTTCGGAATTTGAGACAGACATTTATGAAATTGATGGGTCAATGCAGTCTCGGTGGTTCTCCTCCTCCTCTATATTCAGATAGCACAAGGTGAATGTTTGCGGATCACCTTAGCAGAGAAATCAGCTCTTCTTAAAGAATTTTATTTTTAGCTATATGTATTTCTTAGAGATATTTACCATTGAATTTTTGGGTCTAAATCATGACAAAACTTGGGTTGTACAATATGTGCGAGCTACAGTTAGTTATATTGTGTAGAAGTCATAAACTATCTTTTGATGATGCACAATTTTTTTGTTATAGACTAACCTGTGCAGTATCTGAAACTAACAACAGAATAGAATCACTAGTTGAGACAGTCTCCCATATTTCACCCAACATTCCACTTTCTTTCGTAAACCTAGTAGCATGTGCTTCTTTAAATGACGTGAACCCTTCCTCAATCCTATATGCATAAAAACATACAAGAATATTGCCATGTAGCGAAAAAGATTTCATCAATTAAGGAAGCATAAATAGGTTCCACAACAACTAATAAAAACTAGGATATATGTTTGTGTCGACTCATCAATAGGAACTTATTTGTTGAAAATCAAACATAATATCAAAGGAAGACCATTATAGAACTAGGTTTTGACAATTTGTCATGTTCGTAAAACTTTGGACATAAAACCATAATTCTTGATCATAACACATCGATAGATATATGTGCACTGAAATGTGCAATTTTGTGTGTATTTCCTCTGTATTATAGAAACACATCACAATCTTTATATCTCCTTCACTTTCTTCTTCTTGTTGTTTTTTGCCACTTTTTCGTTTAATCTCAAGTATTGAAGCTGAAATTATGATCAATATGTAATTAGTCACAAGTACACGACACTAGGTAGAGCAGCAAACATACTCAACCAAAGATAAGCTCTGATATTTGGAGCTCGAAATGTATGCTGTTATAATTAGAACCAATAAAACATGCTCTATAATATATTTTTATCAGAAAAGAAACAACATGATTTTTGATGGTTATGTTCCTGTTATCTAACTGATTCTATAGAGACATGAGGATAGATGGATGAGATTGCACCACAAGGCATCACATCAAGCCAGTTGATATACTATGCTTGACGAAGATTGTGTAAAAGGTTAGGCAACCATGGTAACAATTTCGGGATTTGTATATACATGATGTCAGTGGAAAAAAATAGAATTTATATGAAATATCAAGATATTTAACATTCATGGTCTTCTTTAAGTTGTTTGAAGTTGAACAAAGCTTATGATATATTTGATACAGTGAATCTTGATATAAGGTACAATAACATTTGACCGCACTAATCCGACTAGATAGTGACTGCTGATGAATTTAATTTTCAATAAAAACAACTTTATTTGTATTGCTAATAAGCCATACTGCCATGTCACTATGAGTTTATCCATACCCATTTTAACAATTAATATTTCACTATTTTTTTGAGTGATTCAACATTTATTTCATCGAATTAAATAGAGCTCCAAATTAGTGGGTTGAGTCATCTAATGTGCCATGCTTAAAATCTAGTAGTCGTATATAAGACCCTTTTTCCTCTCAAACGAGAATGTAGGACTTCATTTTAGGAATTAACACTGACAAATAATATAAATTTAGTTAAATATGCAAAAGGAACATGCATGTTCTCATCAAACTCTCCTCTGCAATGATAAACAGCAGAATGACTAATTTTCGAAGAAGACCATGAATGTCAAATTCTCATTTGCACAACTTGAAGTTGCATACGTTTTATAGAACAAAATTTATGCTTGTGCACGCAAGTATAAAATGCTAATATAAGATCTATTCTTTTTTAGGTTGTTTGGCGGTTTTTTATTTGGGGGAGGGAGGGTATTTAGTGAAACAAGTCTATCATATACTTTATTATTCTCAGTATACTTTTGATAATTGGATCCCTTGTCTTCTATGAGAATGACAATGTATAACTATAATTGTTAAACCCACTTTAGGGTTCGATCAATAATCTAAAAATATTGAAAGAGATAGTTGCCTATACTGTCTTGCATTTGAGCCATTACTGACCATTCCTTTGAATTCTACTCAGGATGGACAAATGCTAATTTTAGACCAAAGAGAGAGAGGGAGGACATATGTTGACTTTAGGCCTTACTGCAAGCCTATTATAGTGTTTAGTTAACTCGTCATTATGTATTTGTGCAATTTTGATTTCTACAAGCATAAATTTAAATTATACTTGTGCAATTTCAAAGTCTAGGTATAAACTACTAATTTGTGCTTGCACGCTTTAAAATTGCACGAGCATGAAAAATGACAACTATAATGTTATCTCCTCAACTAACTAAGAACTAACTCATGTATAGGAGGAGAATGTTTCATATACTTTTTATCTTAAACCGGAATACTGTTGGAAGTTTTCCAAAACCTTTGTCAAATATGATCCCCTACGGAGGGGGGGTCTAGGGGGGTGGAAACCCCCCTAGGTGGGGGTGCGGGGGCAACGCCCCCGCTAACGGGGTTCGACCTGCCCAGTCAGGTCGCGGGGGTCCAGGGCCGAAACGGTACATTTTGTGTACTGTTGAATTCGAATTCAACAGACAACGGTAATAACCGTTGGAAAAGGTACCGTTCAAATTCAAAAGACACACCCGTAAACGAATAGATGTTTCGTTGTCTATATATAATGCAGTGTTCCCTCATCACGCATTCACCTTTTTTTTCTTTCTCGAATTCCTTAATCATCTGCATCATCAAAATAACTTTAAGTGCTTCCTCTGATCTGTGCAAGTAATCACAACTTGCATATATATCCTCCATTGTATCCTGAAAGAAGGTTTTCAATCAACCCATTGTGATTTAGAAAGGGGAAAACATTCTTGAAAGACAGCGAATCTTTCGTGCCTTGGAGCGAATCTTACTCAATTTCTAACAACAGTTTCAAGAATGTCTTCTGTTCAAGATTCATCGCTCAGTAGAATTACAGCGCAATCACTCCATGTAATGAATCAGGATCTCACCCGCCTTGAAAGATTTGATGGCAATAATTTTACACGCTGGCAGGAAACAATTTTATTCTTTCTTACTACTATTGGTCTGAACCATATAATAAGTGATGATTTAGAACCAATTCCTGAAGAAAAGGCTGGAGATTCAGAACAACGAAAAAAAGGAGTTAAAGGAATTAAGGCAGAAGTGAAAGAATGAAGACTTTCTTTGTCGAGGGCACATTCTTAATGCACTTTCAGATTCAGTATACAGTGCACACAGAACTATAGATGGCGCAAAAGCTCTCTGGATGGCTTTGAATGTCAAGTACCGCATTGAAGAGGCAAGTAATCAGAAATTTCTAATAAGTAATTATATCAATTATAAGATGAATGATGATGCTGATATTGTTTCCCAAACCCATGAATTAAATTTGATTGTTAGTAAACTAAAGGATGCAAAAATAGAACTTCCTGAAGCATTTCAAGTGGGAGTTGTAATTGCAAAATTACCTAGTACTTGGAATGGCTACAAAAAGAAACTGATGCATGAGGAAAAAACACACTCTCTGGAATCCCTCATACGACATTTGCGTATTGAGGAAGAATCTCGTAAAAGAGATAAGAAAGAAGATCAGGAAACAGAAAAAGCAAATGTGGTTCAGGGAGAAATCTCTAAGAATCATAGTAATGGGAAGAAAAGGAAAGATAATTCCAAAGGGAATAAGCAGGAGAAATCCAAGAAGCCCAAAGGTGATTGCTTTTATTGTAAGAAACTTGGTCATTATGCCCGGGAATGCAGAATTCGCATAAGAGATGAGAAAGAAAAGAATAAACAGGTTAACATTGTTGCTGATTTTGAAAACGAACCTAAATTGGTCGTTGTTGTAGAGGAAGCCAACTCTGTTACAGTTGAAGATGGATGGTGGTTAGACACAGGAGCAACCATTCATATCTGTAATGACAAGTCACAGTTTCAGACTTATAAATAATGCAGCGAAGTAAAAGAAGTCAAAATGGGCAATAATGTTCGTACCAAAGTTGCTGGTATTGGGAATATTACTCTGAAGTTTACTTCAGGGAAAGTTCTGACTTTGGCTGATGTATTTCATGTTCCAGAAATGACGAAGAATCTAATTTCTGGAGATCGTCTCAACAAAGGAGGGTTTAAGTTAGTCACTGAATCAGATAGTGTTGTTATGTCCAAAAATAATGTATTTATTGGAAAAGGGTACTCATGTAATGGAATGTTCAAAATGAATTTAATAAAATCAGTTTCTGCTTATATTGTTGAATCTTTACCCCTATGGCATGGTAGATTAGGCCATATTAACTATAATGCTGTTCGAAATATGCATAATCTAGGACTTATTTCGAAATGCACCAGTGAAATTGTTGATAAGTGTGAGATATGTGTGCAAGGAAAATTAACTTGTAAATCACATAAATCAGTAAGTAGGACAACTGAATTGCTTGGACTTGTGCATACTGATGTTGTAGACTTACATAGTAAAGTTTCACGAGGAGGAAACAAATATTTTGTAACGTTTATTGATGATTATTCAAAATATACTTATATATACCTACTAAAAAGTAAGGATGAAGTTCTGAACAAGTTTCTTATATATAAAGCAGCAGTTGAAAATCAATTAAATCGTAAAATTAAAGTACTAAGATCCGACAGAGGTGGTGAATATAAATCAATAGAACTTTTAGAGTTCTGTGAATCTAATGGGATAGTCCATGAATTTACACCACCATATTCACCAGAATCAAATGGTATTGCTGAACGGAAAAATAGAACTTTAATGAACATGGTTAATTGTTTGTTGTTAAGTTCTGGCTTATCTGATTGTTGGTGGGGAGAAGCACTTCTAAGTGCATGTTTTATCCTAAACAGAGTTGCTATGAAAAGAATTAGCAAAACCCCTTATGAATTGTGGTATAATCGAAAACCTAATCTTTGTCGTTTAAAAGTATGGGGATGTTTGGCTTATGTAAGAAAACCGCACCCAGAAATGACAAAGTTAGGAAGCAAAACATATAAATGTGTATTTGTTGGATATGCACAAAATAGTTCTGCATATAGATTTCTGAAGTTAGAAACAAATGATGTGATAGAATCAATCGATGCAGAATTCTTTGAGTATATGTTTAAATCTTCCTCGGAAGATAATACCAAAATTCATGGTACTACTAAAGAGATTCATAAAGAATCGACTTCACCAAGATTGGACATAGAACCCCGCAAAAGCAAAAGACAAAGGGTTGAAAGGAACTTTGGTCCAGATTTTTTGACGTACTTGGTAGAAGGAGATATAAATAAAATCACAAACCAAACTAAGATAACTCTTAGTAATGATAGTGATCCACAAACTTATAGGGAAGCAGTGACTTGTCATGATGCAAGTTTTTGGAAAGATGCGATTAAAGATGAGATGAATTCTATCTTGTCAAATCAAACTTGGACTTTGGTTGATCTACCACCTGGATCAAAACCAATAGGAAGCAAATGGATTTTCAAAACAAAATTAAATGTCGATGGCTCAATTAATAAATACAAAGCAAGGTTGGTTGCTAAAGGATATAAACAGCGCCATGGTATTGATTACTTTGATACATATGCTCCAGTGGCAAGAATATCTTCAATACGTCTGTTATTATCACTTGCTTCAATTCATAATTTAATTGTCCATCAAATGGATGTAAAAACTGCATTTTTAAATGGTGATTTGGAAGAAGAAGTGTATATGGAACAACCTGAGGGATTTGTTTTAACCGGACAAGAGAAGAAAGTTTGTAAACTCTTAAAATCTCTTTACGGATTAAAACAAGCTCCAATGCAATGGCATGAAAAATTTAATAAAGTCATGCTATCAAAAGGGTTCAAAGTGAATGAAGCAGACAAGTGTATATACTCTACATACAAAGATGGAATATGTGTAATTGTCTGTTTGTATGTGGATGATATGCTAATATTTGGTTCAAATATAGAAAGTATAATAGAAACTAAGAAGTTTCTAGAATCTAATTTTGACATGAAAGATTTGGGAGAAGCAAATGTAATCTTAGGAATCAAAATAGTGAGAAAAGAAGGATCAATCTTATTAACACAATCTCATTATATTGAAAGCATTCTTAAGAAATACAATCACTTAGATCTCCCTTTAGCAAAAACACCCATCGATCCTAGTGTCAAATTAATGAAAAATACTGGTAGATGTTGCGATCAGTTGAAATATGCCAGTGTGATTGGTAGTCTTATGTATGCCATGCACTGCACTAGACCAGATATAGCATATGCTATAGGAATCTTGTGTCGATTCACTAGTAATCCAGGAAGAGAACATTGGAATGCTATATCAAGAGTTCTAAGATATCTGAAATGGACTATGAATCATGGCTTGGTTTTTAAGGGAGAACCATCAGTACTTGAAGGTTACAGCGATGCAAGTTGGAACAACATAGAATCTAACTCTAAGTCCACTTCAGGATGGATATTCACATTAGGTGGGGCTGCCATATCATGGAGTTCTAAGAAACAAACATGCATCTCAGACTCGACTATGTTGGCAGAGTTTATAGCACTTGCAGATGCATGTAAAGAGGCTGAATGGCTAAGAGAGCTATTGATAGATATTCCGATTTGGATGAAACCTACTCCAGCTATTAAGGTACATTGTGATAGTCAAGCTACTTTGTACAAAGTGGCACAAAAGACTTACAATGGTAAACAAAGACATCTTAGCCTTCGACATCAATTTGTTAGAGGATTACTCGAACGAGGAGCAATTACAGTTGATTATGTCGAATCAAAGAATAATTTAGCAGATCCTTTGACGAAAGGACTGGCTAGAGAGATGATTGCGAAAACATCAATAGGAATGGGATTAAGGTCTATGTGAATTCATTCTTCAGTAGGAACCCTACTTATGTTTTGAAAAACAGACAAAGTTCAAAGGGTAAAAACAAGTTGAAGTATGAAATTGGTGATACATTAGAGTACAATAATAAGATCCCATTTCAAAAGAAAAATCTCTAGTGTATAAATTCTGCAAGATAGAGGATGATGTAAATTCTTAATGGGTTCAATTGTATGAAGGAGTGACTCGCAGAATCACTTTAGTTAAAACCCACCTATATGAATGAGAAAGTTAGGCCGCTTTCTATGAGATTGGACCGTCTCTATAACATTCATGAAATCAGGATATTACGCAAGGCCATTAATGCGTTGGAATAAACAATTGCACTTTGCTATGAAATTATTATGTGTGATGACTCCGGTAAGTCACCAAAAGGGTCCTTGGTTCAAGACACGTTCACCATAGCACCTTGACAAACTTTGAGTTGTTTACACTAAGTGAAAGTTCAAAGCCGTAAGCTACTTTCATATATGTACTACTTTCTATGGTGATGCTTAAGATATTGGTTTATAGGTGAAGTTTTGAAAAAAAGGGGGAATGTTGGAAGTTTTCCAAAACCTTTGTCAAATATGATCCCCTACGGAGGGGGGGTCCAGGGGGGGTGGCAACCCCCCTAGGTCGGGGTGCGGGGGCAACGCCCCCGCTAACGGGGTTCGACCTGCCCGGTCAGGTCGCGGGGGTCCAGGGGGCAGCGCCCCCGGCGGAGTGCGGGGCAGCGCCCCGTCCGAAATGGTACATTTTGTGTACTGTTGAATTCAAATTCAACAGGCAACGGTAATAACCGTTGGAAAAGGTACCGTTCAAACTCAAAAGACACACCCGTAAACGAATAGATGTTTCGTTGTCTATATATAATGCAATGTTCCCTCATCACGCATTCACCTTTTTTTCTTTCTCGAATTCCTTAATCATCTGCATCATCAAAATAACTTTAAGTGCTTCCTCTGATCTGTGCAAGTAATCACAACTTGCATAGATATCCTCCATTGTATCCTGAAAGAAGGTTTTCAATCAACCCATTGTGATTTAGAAAGGGGAAAACATTCTTGAAAGACAACGAATCTTTCGTGCCTTGGAGCGAATCTTACTCAATTTCTAACAACAAATACAACTATAAAAAACATACCTCATATGTAAACCTACCCCACCTGAAGGACTACCGACTACCAAATTCTATGTAAACTTCCTACCTTTCATTCTCCTTGCATGTTTCTTCTTCAACGACACACTCCATTTTAAACAATTGTTTCTTTTTTCCTTTTCTTTTTAACATACAAAAATAAAATGGGACAAAGTTAGCTTTGGGAACAAAATATATACATCTGAAGATAAATAGAGGTAATAGAAACATACATGACAATAAAAAGACATAAACCTGCTTTCTTAGTAGCGTGCATCTAAAAATTTATCTTCGGAGCAGTTTTAATTCAAATCTATGCTATAACCTCCTGGCTTCAGGTTGCAACATAGATATGCTATGGATCAAGCAGCATTCTCAACTATGCATAGTATCGGTATCAGCCTGGTTTTTTGGCCTTAGTTATGCCCACTTTGTTGTTTCAGAACTATCTCACTTCTTTCATAGTGCATTTTTCAGCGGATGCAATGTAAATGTATCAGTTCTGAACTCTTATGATATTGGATATGTTAAATGTATTTTTTAAGAGAAGAAGAAGGAATTTTTGAGAGGATTATTTTAATGGGGAGGAAATTTTCATTGCTTTTCTTTTGATTACAAATTTGATTGCATACATACATCAACTTGATTGCCTTGCTTTTATAATGCACTGCATTCTCTAGAGTATTCTAGGAATGCCTAATCTAGAATATCTAAAACAGGAATTCTAGATTTTGCCTTTTATTCAATTCATTAATACAATTGCTAATTTAACAATACAATTATTTGTTTCCTGATAAGCCAAGATTATTTCCAACATTCCCCCGTAAGCTTGGTTTTTGAACTCCAAGAAGATCTCGCAATCTTTTAAAGTTATCAGGCTTTAATGCTTTTATGAAAATATCAGCAACTTGATTATTTGTTTTGCAAAAATTCAGCTGCACTTCTTCATTTTCAATTGCATCTCGAATGAAATGATGTTTGATGGCTATATGCTTTGTTCTTCCATGATGGACTAGATTCTTAGCTATAGCAATGGCTGATTTGTTGTCACAATGGATAGTCACAGCTTCTTGTTTCTCACCAAAATCATTGAGTATTTTCTTCAACCATATTGCTTGTTGGGTAGCTAGGCCAGCTAAAATATATTCAGCTTCTGCAGAAGACTGAGCAACTGTTTGTTGCTTCTTCGAACACCAAGAAAATGCTCCTGATCCAAGAGAAAACACATATCCAGAAGTGCTTTTCATGTCATCTATACTTCTTGTCCAGTCACTATCACAAAACCCAAATAAATTAGTTTCAACATTATTTTCATATTTGATCCCATAGTCCAAAGTGTCTTGAATATATCTCAGCACCCTTTTTGTTGCTACTAGATGGATATGACTAGGATCATTCATGAAACGAGAAAGTAGGCTGGCTGCAAACATGATGTCAGGTCTTGTATTAGTAAGGTAAAATAAATTACCAACTAGACTTCTGTAGTAACTAGCATCAATCTTCCTTCCCCCATCTTCTTTTTTTAACTTTTCGTTCACAACTAGCGGTGTATCAACCGGATTACACCCAAGCATCCCAAACTTTCTCAATATTTTCTCAGCATATTTCTTTTGGTAAATAAAAACTCCATCATCACCTTGAGAGATTTCTATTCCAAGGAAAAAATGCAACAAGCCCAAATCATTCATTTCATATTTTTTCATCATTTCTTTTCTAAAATCTTCAATTAACTTTAAATTGTTTCCGGTATAAATTAAATCATCTACATAAAGTGCAATAATTAGAATACCGTCCATACCTTGCCGTTTGACATACAAAGTAGCCTCATTTTTGCTCTTCTCAAAGCCTTTCTCCATTAAGTAGTTGTCAATATTGCTATACCATGCTCGTGGTGCTTGTTTTAGCCCATAAAGCGCTTTCTTTAGTTTGTAAACTTTTCCTTCTTGTCCTTTAATCTCAAATCCTTGAGGCTGCTTCATGTACACCTCTTCTTTCAATTCTCCATTCAAGAATGCCGATTTTACATCTAGCTGATATAACTTCCATCCTTTTTGGGCTGCAAGTGATATTAAAGCTCTAATGGTGTCAAGACGTGCCACTGGAGCGAATGTCTCTTCGTAGTCAATACCGGGCTGTTGAGAATAGCCCTTTGCAACAAGTCTCGCTTTGTTCTTTTGAACTGAACCATCTGGATTATGCTTCACTTTGTAGATCCATTTTACTCCAATGGTTTCTTTGTCTTTTGGCTTATCAACCAACATTCATGTTTTGTTCCTTTCAAGTGCATCCATCTCTTCTTGCATTGCCTTCCTCCAAGTATCTTCCTTAACCGCTTCT
Organism: Allium sativum; assembly: GCA_030737875.1. Lineage (NCBI taxonomy): Eukaryota > Viridiplantae > Streptophyta > Magnoliopsida > Asparagales > Amaryllidaceae > Allium > Allium sativum. The sequence continues at coordinate 43,463,500 of CM060918.1, read as the reverse complement.
TCAAAATTTTCTGGTTCCATTGCGCAATAGTTGCACCTAGCAAAAATATCATCCAAACTCCTCATTTTTATTGGGGTTGAGCTTGGAGATGATGAATTATGACTTGTTGTGGATGAAGTGCTAGATGGAGAACTTGGTGTAGATGAATCACATTGGTTATTTGCAAGTGTAGTTGGATTTTGTTCTAAAATTACTGCTGGAACAGTTTTATCCTCCACTTTCTCCTTTTGCCAATTCCAAGATGTCTTCTCATCAAATGCAACATCTCTACTGATGATTACTTTCTTTGTCTTCAAGTTGTAAAGTCTATAGCCCTTTGACACAGAACTATAGCCAATAAAAATACATATTTCACTTGCTTCTTGAAGCTTTGTCCTTTTTTCTTTAGGAATTTGAGCATAGCAAATACTCCCAAAGACTCTAAGATGATTCACTGAAGGCTTTCTTCCACTCCACGCTTCAAACGGCGTCATGTTCCATACAGCTTTTGTTGGACATCTATTCATCAAATACACAGCTGTATTTACAGCCTCGGGCCAAAATTCTTTAGGCATGCCTTTCTCAAACAACATTGATTTAGCCATCTCCATCACTGTTTGATTCTTCCTTTCGGATACACCGTTTTGCTGAGGTGTATACCTAACGGTAAGTTGCCTCTCCACACCTTCTTCTTCACAAAATTTATCAAAATCATTGGAGTTATACTCCTTTCCCCTGTTACTTCTCAAAACTTTTATGGACCTGCCACTTTGTTTCTCAACAAAAGCTTTAAACTTCTTAAATATAACAAACACTTCAGATTTTTGTCTCATAAAATAAACCCATATCATGCGGGTCAAATCATCAATGAATAAAATAAAGTACCTGTTTTGAGCATGAGATAATGTGCTCATAGGACCGCATACATCTGTGTGTACTAATTCCAACACTTCTTTGGCTCTCCTTGATCCTTCTTTTGGAAACGGTTGCCGATGATGTTTGCCAAGTACGCAGCCTTCACATACTCCATGTTCTTCTTTTTTTATTGTTGGCAACCCGTACACCATCTTCTTTTGTGAAAGCAATGTGAGACTATTGTAGTTTAAGTGCCCAAGTCTCTTATGCCATAAACTAGTGTCATCTTCCTTTTTTGCCATGAAGCTATGATTTTTCTCATAATTGAGATGAAGGGGAAAGCTTCTGTTTTGTGTCATTTTTATTACAGCAACAACTTTTCTTTTTGAATCAAAAATTTTACATTCTCGATTCTCAAATTGAAGAGAATAACCATGCTCTAAAAGTTGTCCAATGCTCAACAAATTCTCATCTAATTTAGGAACATAAAAGGTATCATGAATAACTTTACCTCCTTGCTTTGTTCCATCTCCAATGCTGCCTTTGCCTTCAACTTCAACATACTCTCCATTGCCAAGTTTAACTTTCGAACCAAATGAAGGATCTATGTCAATGAATGCACTTTTGTCTCCTGTCATATGATTGCTACATCCGCTGTACAGGTACCATATATTCTTATATTCTTCAGTTGCCTTTTGATAAGCAAAGAACAAGCCCCCTTCCATATCTTCCGCTCCGGCAAATGCTGTGTTATGTGGCTTACCAAGGCGACAGTCCTTTTGAATGTGCCCAAACCTTTTGCAATTATGACATTGTGGCTTTCCTTTGTTCCAGCAGTCTTTTTCTTCATGAGAGCTTTATTGGCAAATTCCACACCATTTATTTGTTCCTTCATCTCTTCCTCTTCCGCCATAGGTGCCTCGACCTCTTCCGCGTGAATTTCTTCCTCTTCTTTTGCCAAATCTGCCACCTCTAGAAGACTCGCCATTATTTTGTTTTATTGTTTTGTCATTGTTGCATTGAGTGGTGAGTTTGGACTGAAATGCATTTTCAACCGTCTTTTCCATACGCCGTAACAACCTTTGCTCGTAGGATCTAAGTGAACCCATCAAGCCTTGAACGGTCATGTTTGACAAATCTTTAGTTTCTTCTATAACAGCCACCATAGGATCAAATTTTTCAGTTAAGCTTATCAAAATTTTATCAACGATTCTACGATCATCAATTATATCTCCATGAGACTTCATTTGATTCACTAATTCAGACAGCCTATTAAAATACTCATTCAAACTTTCATTTTCTTTCATTTTTTCATTTTCAAAATCTCTCTTTAGAGACTGAAGTTTGACAGTTCTCACCTTTGAATCCCCTTCAAACTCTTGTTGCAAGATATCCCATGCTTCCTTGGCTGTTTTTTCTCTCATAATTCTTGGGAATATGGTGTTTGACACTCCTCTTTGAATCATTCCAAGAACTCCAGCATCTGTGATTCTTTTCTTTTTTAATACTTCAGTTTGAGCTGCTGTACGTTCTGTCGCGGCTGTTGAGTCTTCATATCCTTGTTTGATGAACTCCAAGACATCCAAGGAGATGAACAAAGTCTCCATTTTTACTGCCCAAAAATCATAATTTTCTCCTTCAAATAAAGGAACTTGGACATTGCTATAGGTGGAGTTGATACTTGATGAAGTATTGCTTGGAGAAGCCATTACTTTGCACTTTGTTTTTTTTTTAATTGCAAGGATCTAGGGCTCTGATACCACTGTTAGGAATATTTTTTAAGAGAAGAAGAAGGAATTTTTGAGAGGATTATTTTAATGGGGAGGAAATTTTCATTGCTTTTCTTTTGATTACAAATTTGATTGCATACATACATCAACTTGATTGCCTTGCTTTTATAATGCACTGCATTCTCTAGAGTATTCTAGGAATGCCTAATCTAGAATATCTAAAACAGGAATTCTAGATTTTGCCTTTTATTCAATTCATTAATACAATTGCTAATTTAACAATACAATTATTTGTTTCCTGAAAAGCCAAGATTATTTCCAACACCCACCTAAACTGAGTGAAAACTTCAGTTACATTCAGTGTTCTTATAATGGCTGGTAAGTAAAACATTTCACTTGAAATTTCTGAAGTTGATTGTTTCAAAAGCATGGAATGGAATGTGCTGGCAGATATAGTGAAAAGCACTCCAAATGGAGGGGCTGAGAAATATCACTGATAAACACATGAAAGCAAAGAAAATAAACATTCATTATATTAGATATGGAAAACTCACTACACAAGAAATGCTAATTTGGCGGTGCTTTGGACCATATCTAATGCGATAAGGCAATGCTTTGGACTGTATCAATTTATTGCGTGTTTATCAATTAGATACGACCTTAAGCGGTAGCTAATTTTAAAAATATACAATTAGCTTTATAATCCATGAGAAGTACTTTGGTACCATAATAAAGCAAGGATGAACAAAACTAGGCAGCCGCAAAACATAACTCCATAACAACCATGAATGTCATTCGATCAGAACATAAGCACATGATAAATCAATAGAACAACCATTTAGTTAGAACTTTCCCAAAATGATGTTGTTCTATACATTCAACATGAAATATAAGGCCATGAGCCGAATCTCTTGTTTATAAAATCATAATAACTAAATTTTATAACATACAAAAACATACATTATCATGTACAATGTTGATATAAGGATAAACGGTGCACCGCTGGCTGATACACTACAATTAACTGATAGATCACGCTATACCATTCCACGTACAATTCAGCCACAAAATGTTGCATAAACTTGTGCCTTCTCTCAGCTCTATTTCTACCAACCTAAAATTTTGAATGGAAGAATATTTAACATAAACCATAGACTTTGGATCAACTCTTCGTGAGCTACATCTTAACTTTTTTCTATTATAACTATCTTACTTCCAATAGAATCCTACAAATGTTGAAGCAAATAGCCAGAGATTAAGTAAGGGATTCAATGATATTTGAATGGTAATATCATTAGATGAGGAAGAAGTCTTGCAGCTTTGAGAGAACTTAGCCAGAGATTGAGTAGGTGATCAAATGATGGTGTAAATGGCTTTGCACATCCTTAGAATGGGTAGACAACAGTATAGATGTGTATTTTGCAGCATCTCTCAAAGCCAATACATAATACGAGCATCAAAATCATTAAAAAAAATAGCTTATGCAATCATACTGGGATTTACATATTGTGTTGTGCGTTCATCCTAATTACTAAATTCTTATCTGTGAGCAAATCATTGTCACTGTGCCATGAAATAGAAGAATTCTATACTTTTGTACACATTATCATTTCATAATCGCATTACTAGGACCATAAATAGTTTGCAACGGTGGAAACTAACCCATTCCATGATTTGATGCTATCTTGCATGCAAATGGCAAAAACAAAAAAAATCATGGTTAATGTAAGTCATAATCATTACAATTTAATGTGATGCATCCAAACATATCATGTAGTAAAATCAGCGAGACTTATACATGGAGTAAATAAAAAAGAAACTATTGTATATGATCGTCACTTTCCTATGAATTAGAAAAGCGCGACATTTGTAATAAATTCTGCAAGCATACGGGCGTGTAGCATACAGGTCGAACACAGGGAGGTTTAATTAAAAATTATTATTTATTTATTCTTGGGCGAGTTAGACGAATTCTGAGGATGTTTTTACCGCTAACGATTTCACTGTTGATCTGAATCTAATCAGATCAACACCAAAATTTAACAACTGAAACTGAAAGACAATTAACTAGAAAGAAAACAACAATTAACAACTACGACAACAGAAATTAAACTTAGAATTGTCGTTGAATCTAATCGAACGACTAATTCTAATATGCAAACAGAAATAACAATAACAATTTGCGTTCTATCAAAACTAATTGAATAGAAACACAAATTGTTAGAAAGGAGCAATAAAACTGAATGAAAAAACTTTGTTTAGAATAAAAGAGAGTACAGAATAATGAATGATTTTTACAATGGTTACAACACATATTTATAGATGAGAATGGGAAAACCATAATTAGGTCTATGAATAAATGGGCCTCCTCATTCATGATTATCTCTTGCCTTCCTTGACTAACTTGATTGGAGAAAATCTGGGCATATCATGGTAAATATTTTCCATATCTTTCAATTCTCCCATATGGCTAATTGATTGATAAAAGATTGCAATTAATTCTTCCAAACAAGGACGCTTATCAGACTCCAAAGGCAATATAAGATAAAATCTTCAAAATTGATTTTTCTTCTTGGCAACAATTCAATCAGAAATTCTTCTAATTGAAATTGAATGATTTGAATTTAATTCCATGATAAGAATATGGCTATTGCTGAAATGTTAATTGGTGCACATCATAAATACATACACATGAATATGTGTATGTATATATATAACATAACACTAATCCAAATATTCCTCAAAGCAAAGGGGCCAGTGTGAACGCGTTCTGTTCTTTGGCAAAAAGTGAGCTTGATGGGGTTCGAACTCAGGTCTCTCAGCACCAATTCCTATGCCTTTACCAGTGAGCTACTACTTCTTTTGCAATTGAAATGAATTTGATGTGAGGAAGTAGCTCTTTCTTGTAGTTGGCCTTTGATTTGAATTGAAGGAGGCAACGCTTGAAATCTGTAAAAACACATAAAAAAATACCCAAAGTATCATTTATTTATTTACAAAAGATAAAGTATAAGAGTCATAAAATAAACATTTTTCAATGTCAATCAAATACCCCCACACTTATCTTTTACTCGTCCTCGAGTAAAACAAAAAATGAAAAACTAAACTAGATAGGTCACACTTTCGTAGGAAACACGATTGCATTGAGCGTATGCAACAAGCCGTTAAACCTCTAGGTGTCCCTAGTAGGACGAGTGGTGTCTCGTGAGGGTTTTCAGCGGATACTACCCACAAAATCCAAATGCAGTATGTTGTGATTCTAATGAAACTACATGAATGCAATGGACATATGCAAATAAAAACGAAAAAAATGAAAACACGACTTGTTTCAGGAAAGTGGTACAACAAATTAAGTTAACAATTTCTAGTCAGTTGATTTTATTTTAGATACCTCGACTTGTCACAAATTTTCAATATAAATCAAGTTTTCAAATGTTAAATTCCAGTTTGGCCAGTTAGTTCGGTCGATAACATAGTGCAGCCATGAAATAAATTCTTAGTTTGTTTGGCACAGTTTGCAAAGTGGAATTCTAATTTTCTCATGTATGGCTAGTCAAATCAATAAGGTCAAGAAGTGTTTGGGTATCATCGCTTATTCTTTATTCTAAAAAAATTTAAGATTTATGATTAAGTACATACACCTAACTAAAAAGACCAAGGTTTACCACCCATGCACTGCCTCGTGGACTAACGGAGAGTGGGTAAAGAGCTTGGCGGATTGTGCAGGCCGACTTTGACTTTGTCAACAACGTGGCGGTAATCCTTAGGTGTCCAATCTCATAAAATGAGACCAAGATATTCCAACTTTGACTTTGTCAACAATGTGTCGGATAGAGCTTGGCGGGTTTGCACACCAACGCTCGATATACAAGCAATGTTGGATACCCATGGAATACTATTATTATTATTATCGAAAATATAAGCACAAAAGAGAGTTACGTGAATTCAACTCAACACAACTTAGTTTTAAAGATTTGAAAAGCCAATATAAGTATTTTAAGTCCTCCACTTATTTTAACAAAGTCTACAATATAGAATAGATTTCATGGCCATCACCTAAGAATCTCCCTATGTACTGGTTACACTATTATCCCTCAAAATTAAACTTTTCATTATATTTCCTATTCGATCTAAGTTGAGAGAAAAAAATACTATCAACTGGCTAAAAATTGTGAACTTATTTGCTGTATCAATTGAAAATGCGTCGTATTTCAAAAAAAAATTATGGTATGTTACTACAATCTGAAATGTATGATGGTCCTACTTAAATGGCTGAAAATAAAAAGAAATAAAATAAATGGCTGAAAATAAAAAGAAATAAAAACAAAGAAAAATGAAAATGGATGAAATGCAGACTCCCCCCCACACTTGATTGAGACAGTGTCCCAACTGTCTAAGGCAAAAATAAAATACAAAAAAAATGAAAAAGAAAAATAAAAGAAAAAGAACGTGTACCACCTGATTTCATGGTGGATGATCATGCAGATCGATAGAGTCATCTTCGTCATATTGCTCGAATTCCAAAAATGGTTTTAGTCGTTGACCGTTTACTTTGAAGACTTTTCCATCCCTAGGATTTTCAATTTCAACCGGTCCATGAGGATATACTGTTTTCACGACATAAGGTCCAGTCCATCGAGATCTGAGTTTTCCTAGAAACAAGTGAAGTCTAGAGTCGTATAAATGAACTTTTTGACCTACGTTGAATTCCTTACGAAGTATGTTTTTGTCGTGTTGGGCTTTGGTTCTTTCTTTGTAGATTTTCGCATTTTCATACGCCTCGTTTCTTAATTCCTCTAATTCCGAAATTTGTAACTTCCTATGTGAACCAGCTTTTTCTAAGTCAAAGTTCAAAAATTTTATGGCCCAAAGAGCGCGATGCTCTAATTCAAGAGGTAAGTGGCAGGCTTTTCCAAAGACTAATCGATATGGTGACATCCCTAGATTGGTTTTATAAGCAGTGCGAAAAGCCCAAAGTGCATCAATCAGTTTTACGGACCAATCTTTTCTATTTGAATTCACGGTTTTCTCAAGAATTTGTTTGATTTGTCTATTGGAAACTTCTACTTGTCCACTAGTTTATGGATGGTAAGGTGTCGACAGCTTGTGTGTGATTGAGTATTTCTTGAGCAAGGACTCAAAAGCACGATTACAGAAATGAGTGCCATTATCGCTAATGATAGCTCGAGGTGTACCAAAGCGTGAAAAGATGTTTTCTTTGAGGAATTTGACAACAACCTTGTTGTCGTTGGTTTTGGTCGGAATGGCTTCAACCCACTTTGAGACATAGTCTACCGCAAGCAAGATGTAAAGATTCCCAAATGAATTAGGGAATGGTCCCATGAAATCGATGCCCCAAACATCGAATAACTCAATCACTAAAATGGGGTTGAGAGGCATCATGTTTCGCTTAGAGATTCGACCCGTTCTTTGACATCGCTCACATTTAGAGCAAAATTTGAAAGCATCACGGAAGAGTCTGGGCCAATAAAAACCGCTTTGCAAAACTTTTGCAGTAGTTTTTCTTGCTCCAAAATGACCGCCACAAGCATGGTCATGTGAGAAGGAGAGAATACTTTGGTGTTCATAATCGGGCACACACCTTCGAATGATTTGGTCTGGACAGTATTTGAAAAGATATGGGTCGTCCCAATAGAAGTTTCGAACTTTCGAGAGAATTTTTTTTTATCATGTTTCGACCATTCAGCGGGCATTTGTTGTGTGACAAGATAATTCACAATGTCAGCGTACCAAGGGGTGTTAGAGATCGAAAGGAGTTGTTCGTCAGGAAAATAGTCATCGATTTGGGTGTTGTTATCATTTTCGTGCACAATTCAAGAGAGATGATCAGCTACGACATTTCCAGAACCCTTTTTATCTCGTATTTCTATGTCAAACTCTTGAAGAAGAAGGATCCAACGGATCAAGCGGGCCTTGGCATCCTTTTTAGAAAGCAAATATCGTAGGGCAGCATGGTCAGTGTAAACTATGACTTTGGATCCTATGAGATATGGTCTGAATTTCTCAAGAGCGAAGATAACTGCCAAAAATTCCTTTTCAGTAGTTGAGTAATTCAATTGGGCCTCGTTTAAGGTTTTGCTAGCGTAGTAAATGACCCGAGGGAGTTTATCAATTCGCTGACCCAAGATGGCTCCAATTGCAAAGTCAGAAGCGTCGCACATAAGTTCAAAGGGTTGAGTCCAATCAGGAGGTTGAATGATGGGAGTTGTGGTCAAGAGTGATTTAAGAGTTTCAAAAGATGTTTGGCAATCAGTGGAAAATTCAAACTTTACGTCTTTGGCAAGTAAATTCGAGAGAGGTTTTGAAATTTTTGAGAAATCCTTAATGAATCTTCTATAGAATCCCGCATGGCCAAGAAATGAACGAACATCTTTGACAGACTTGGGAGGAGGTAAATTAGCAAACAAATCGATTTTTGATTTATCGAATTCTAGGCCATCTTTGGAGATGACATGACCTAGAACTATCCCCCTTTTCACCATAAAGTGACATTTTTCCCAATTAAGCACGAGTGATTTCTCCTTACAACGCTTAAGGACGAGTTCTAAATGAGTGAGACAATGGGAAAAAGATGATCCATATATTGAAAAATCGTCCATGAATATTTCCAAGAATTCTTCCACCATGTCAGAGAAAATACTCATTATACACCTTTGGAAAGTCGCGGGGGCATTACAAAGACCAAAAGGCATGCGACGATAAGCAAAGGTTCCAAAGGGACAAGTAAAGGTGGTCTTATGTTGATCTTCTAAAGCAACAGGAATTTGGTTATAGCCAGAGTATCCATCGAGAAAACAGTAGTACTCATGTCCTGCTAAACGTTCGAGCATTTGGTCAATAAAAGGCAAGGGAAAATGGTCTTTTCGTGTGGCTGAGTTAAGCTTTCGATAGTCGATGCACACACGCCATTTGGTTTTGATTTTTGTTGGGACGAGTTCATTACTGTCGTTTTTGATCACTGTGACTCCCGACTTCTTTGGTACAACTTGTACCGGACTCACCCAAGTACTATCGGAGATGGGATAGATGATGTTATTGTCTAGACATTTGATTATTTCCTCCTTAACCACTTCTCTCATGTTTGGGTTTAATCGCCTTTGAGCCTCACGGGTGGGTTTAGCCTCATCAACTAAGTGTATGCGATGTTCCACAATTGATGGGCTAATTCCTTTTATATCGCTCAGTTCCCACCCCAAAGCATCTTTATTTTCCCGCAAAATTTCTAAGAGTTTTTCTTCTTGGTCCTTGGTAAGATCAGAAGCCAAGATTACGGGAAGAGTTTCTGAAGAGTCTAAGTATGCGTACTTAAGGTCTATTGGCAAGGGTTTGAGGTCTAACTTAGGAAGTTCTCGTGTATCAACATTGGTCAACATTCCCTGGTTAGATTCAGGTGACGAAGTGTCGGAGTCAAGAATTTTGTTTAGTTCAGAAATGTATTCGAGTTCGTCGAAATCGGGGTCGAAATGGTCAAGACACATTTTCAAGGCTTCAGAAGTGTCACTAGAGGTTTCATCAACTGTGGTTTGGATCATGTCAATTTCATCAATCTCAAAATCCCTAGGTTGCTTGTTGAGATTAAAGATGTTTAGCTCAATGGTTAGGTGCCCGAAGGAAAGTCGAAGCTGACCATTTCTACAATTAATGACAGCATTAGAGGTTGCTAAGAAGGGGCGTCCTAAGATCAATGGTATTTGAACGTTGGGATTTGAGACAGGCTCTGTTTCTAGAACTATAAAATCGACAGGGAAGTAAAACTGTTCGATCTGTATCAAGACGTCTTCGATAATTCCCAATGGCTTTTTGACAGATCGATCGGCTAGTTGAAGTGTGATGTTTGTTGGTTTAATCTCCCCTAGTCCAAGTTGACGATAGACAGTATAAGGGAGAATGTTGACACTGGCACCGAGGTCGAGTAGGGCACGAGAGATGTGAGTGTTTCCTATTTTACAATCAATCGTAGGGCAGCCAGGGTCTTTATACTTGACTGGGGCAAGACTCGAAAGAACAGAGCTTGTATTTGCAATTAAAAAGGCGGTTTTTGGGACATTGGTCGCACGTTTTTGTGTGCACAATTCCTTAAGACATTTAGCATATTGAGGAATTTGTTCAATGGTGTCTAAAAGAGGAATGTTCACACGGACTTGTTTGAAAATTTCCAGAATTTTATCGAAATTTGCCGCTTTCTTCTTATTATTGAGTCTATGAGGAAAAGGAGCTACTGGTTTTTCGACTCTGTGATGAGTTTCATCATTCGAAGAAGAAGGTTTATCCAAGGGAAGAGAAGGTGGTAAGGTTGTAGAAGATGGAATGTTGGTATTGCCAACATTATTTTTCGAAGGTGGGTCGGGTTTGCCGACACTGGGAGAATAACTGTTGGGATTGCCAACATTTGAGGAAAATGGAGGTTTAGAAGAATTGGCATTCGAAGACAATGGGTGATCATCAAGATTAGGGATTGGGGTCGAGTTAGAAGGTTCGTCAGGGACGTCCACGTTATTATCAATCCTCTTTCCAGATCGAAGGGTTGTAATAGCGTTGACTGGATTATGGTTTTCGTCCTCACAAGAATTTACAGCACGAGGGTTATACTTTGGATTCACCTCGGGTTGACTAGGCAATTTTCCCTTCTCATGAGTTTTCATAAATTCCTCTATCATATTAAACATTTGGTCCATTTTAGCATCTTGCGAGTTTATTTTAGCTTCGTAAGAGTTCATCTGTTTTTCTAGACGCCCAATATCTTGTGATGGTTGAGAAGATTGAGATGATTGGTTTGATGATTGAAAATTGGGGTGCCTATAAGGTTGTTTGGATTGAGGTGTAGCTTGAGAGGTTTGAGAATTGGGGGGTGGACCTTGGTAATTCGGATTGGGAATAAAGGGTTGCACGTGAGATGGGTTAGCCGAATTATTGGGGTTTGACCGGGAAAATTTTGGGTGGTTCCTCCAACTAGGGTTGTACGTGGATGAGTAAGGGTTGTTTTGAGCTATGGCATTGGCTTGGTCTTGAGAGTAATAGTGGGGTAACCCTTCTCCGGCTTGAGGAGTTTGATTTTCTAAGGGAATTTGACTTGGGTTCACGACATGCACTCCTCTAGTAGAAGTACGAATGGGAACACGAATCGATTCCCACTGCATGTCCTTTTCAGAATAATCTTCCAAGAATTGCCAAGCTTCATCGGCTGTCTTAGACATAAAATCTCCTCCACACATTGATTCTAGTTGAGTTCTAGTCTGATAGTTTAGCCCTTCATATGCAATTTGACATTAGTGATCTTTTAGAATTCTATGATGAGGGCAACTATATAATAGCTGGTTGAATCTCTCAAAGTATTTTGAAAAAGTTTCCCCCTCATTTTGACAAAATTGATTTATCTCGGTTCGGATTTTTAGAGTTTTATGGAAAGGGAAAAACTTTTTCAAGAATGCAGTGACAAATTCATCCCAACTTCTTATGGAATGCCGTGGAAGAGAATTCAGCCATCTTTTAGCGCTTTCAAGTAGTGCAAATGGAATTAGCCTTAGCTTGATCGATTCGTTAGATAGTTGTTGCATTTTTGTTGTGGAGGCATACAATTCAAATTCACTCAGAAATTCATTAGCATTTTCAGACCCAGTAAATTTTGGTACCCCTTGGATAAAAGAATGTTTTAGCTCAAAATTGTCCCCTTCAGCTGGTGGGAACACAATGACAGATGGTTGAATGGTCCTAGTCGGATAACATCGATCACGAAGAGACAAGGGTCTATCCATTTGGATATTGAGGTATTGAAAATTTTGATTTATTTGGTTTTGATCCCCAAAGTTTGGAAAGTTTTGATTCACTCGATTTTGATCCAATTCGGGTGGAAAATTTTGGTTGATACGAGAACCCCTAGGAGAATTTTGTTGGCTAACACTTTTTTCACTCATTGTTGTTAAATGCAAGCACAGAAATTAGCTACAATGAAGTTTTCTGTCCTTATTGGCTCTTAACCCAAAATTATAAAGTGATGCGTTTGATTACTTAGATCAAAAGATTTATTAGCCAGTTAACGGACAGGAGTTATCGGTGCACCAGGAATCACCCTAGCAATGCAGCCGAAGGTTTAAGTACCTTCAGAGTAACAACCGATATAATATTTACGAATCACCGTAATATTTATAAATGGTTATTTCTCTGCCGTAGTCTAGACACCAAGAAATAATTCGTTCCAAATGAATCAACTATCACAATATAATTAAGCCCTAGATGAGCCCGTGACTCCCTTAAGTCCAATGTCTAACCGTTATTATTGGTCAGATTCTACGATGAAATGCAATTTGTGGGCTAAGGAAAGGGTGATGAAATCCCTCACCTTATGTGAATTGGGGTATTGCCCTTAACAGAATGAATAAAAATGCAGAGATAACAGCAATCACACAAAATAATTGCAGAAATTAAAAATTGTACATTCAAAGCTGCTACCCCTGCAAAAATTTTTTACAACAATTGTCTATATATTTTTTTCTTTTGCAGCAGAGCACCTGTAGAGTTTTAAAAGTTTTCACCTTGATTGGCAGTCCTCCAGTGAATTTGGAAAGCGCTAGCGCGTTCACACCCCACTTGGTGTGCAACCGCTCCAACCCATCTGAATCGTCCGCTGCTTTCTGTTGTTGTCCCCTTCTATTAATTGCTTGACTGCGCTGCGGCACGGGTTCGGGCTAGGAGCCCGAATTTTTTTTTATTTTTAAGACCTTTTTTTTTATTTCAGCTGTACCTGTTTTTGAAAAATTCTCCTTTTTTTTTTGGAAACTAGAAAGAAATAAAACAACAAAAGAGCGAAGGGAAATAAAAACTAAATTGAAAGCAAACTTTTTTTTTTCCAGAAATTGGAAAGGAAATATAAACAAAATTAAGTTGCTAACAACAGAAATTGAAACAAGAAAAATAACTGAAGAAAACTAAATCGGTCTACCAAAAAAATAACAATCCAATAAACAATACAAAGCACACCCTTTGCTTAAGCAGTCAAAAACGGTCCTCAGCACAACCCTGTTTTCACTAAACAATCAGACCCGCAAGGGAAAAATTAGTCACTTCTAACACTTAAGTACTCACGCCCTTACAAATGACCACACAAAAATAAAGTAAAATAAACCGTGAAGAAACAGTAAAAAGGGAAATCACGCCTTCTTCAATTCTGGAAACAAATCCCGAAACTCAATCTCGCGTTTCCTTTTTTTCTCGAAAATCGAACTCAGATTTGGTCTGAATTGCGAATTGGGTATTGGGTTCGTGAGGAAGGTTCAGATGCAATCGAGCTTGTGGCAGATCTTCGGTGGAATGGTGTAAATTGCGGTTGCTGCTAATTTGGGTTTGTGAAGAGAGTGGCGAGATGTAGTAGGAGGTTGGGAAGACAGGACGTGCTTGCGTTGTACTGGAGTTTAAAGCTGATGAACGTGTACACTTGCGTGGTGCTGGAGGGACGTGGTATTATGGATTGCAGTTTTGGTCAGGGGAGGTTTTGGCTCTGGTCTGAGATGTTTTGGGAATTGTTTTTTGATGATGGGGTTGGATGTGTGGATGTTTGTGTTGGCTAGAAGGTGGGAACGGTTATTTGTAGATTATGGGGATGATGTGCTCAACAGGGTGATGTGCGGTAGGGGGATGTAATGAACAGAGTGGTTGAAAGATGAGGATGGTGTCGGATTTTTGGGTGAGAGGATGATGAAGTATGCAGTGCTGTTTTGGCAAGGAGGCTCTCGGTGGTTTTGTGGAAATACACGGGGTTTGGTGAAAATGGAGGACGTGGATTTGCTGTGAGGGGAAAACTTTGTATAGGCACAGAAGAAAGAAAAGGGAATAGCTAAAAGAAGAAAGAAAATTTTATTTTTTGAAAGAAATAAGAATGGTAAGGTGAGAAAGAAATAAAAGAAGGAAAAGAAACTGAATTAAGATCGACAAGAAATTAGGAAAAGAATATTTATAATCATTTTTTTTTGAAAGTTTGGAAAAGAAGAAATGGAATCAAATGTATTGAAAAAGAGGAAAGAAAGCTGTGAAAAGAAAAGGAACAAAATAAGACAGAATTGGCAAGGTATTTTTTTTCTTATTTGGAAGATTACGGTATCATTGACAACACTAAATCTATCCAATCAAGATTTTTTTTTATATATAAAAGAAAATAAAAACAAGAAAAAAAATAAAAAAAATAAAAACTAACACGAATCAGAAATTAAATAAATAATAAAATTTAAATATTGCCTCCCGGCAACGGCGCCAAAAACTTGATCGTCACTTTCCTATGAATTAGAAAAGCGCGACATTTGTAATAAATTCTGCAAGCATACAGGCGTGTAGCATACAGGTCGAACACAGGGAGGTTTAATTAAAAATTATTATTTATTTATTCTTGGGCGAGTAAGACGAATTCTGAGGATGTTTTTGCCGCTAATGATTTCACTGTTGATCTGAATCTAATCAGATCAACACCAAAATTTAACAACTGAAACTGAAAGACAATTAACTAGAAAGAAAACAACAATTAACAATTACGACAACAGAAATTAAACTTAGAATTGTCGTTGAATCTAATCGAACGACTAATTCTAATATGCAAACAGAAATAACAATAACAATTTGCGTTCTATCAAAACTAATTGAATAGAAACACAAATTGTTAGAAAGGAGCAATAAAACTGAATGAAAAAACTTTGTTTAGAATAAAAGAGAGTACAGAATAATGAATGATTTTTACAATGGTTACAACACATATTTATAGATGAGAATGGGAAAACCATAATTAGGTCTATGAATAAATGGGACTCCTCATTCATGATTATCTCTTTCCTTCCTTGACTAACTTGATTGGAGAAAATCTGGGCATATCATGGTAAATATTTTCCATATCTTTCAATTCTCCCATATGGCTAATTGATTGATAAAAGATTGCAATTAATTCTTCCAAACAAGGACGCTTATCAGACTCCAAAGGCAATATAAGATAAAATCTTCAAAATTGATTTTTCTTCTTGGCAACAATTCAATCAGAAATTCTTCTAATTGAAATTGAATGATTTGAATTTAATTCCATGATAAGAATATGGCTATTGCTGAAATGTTAATTGGTGCACATCATAAATACATACACAAAAATATGTGTATGTATATATATAACATAACACTAATCCAAATATTCCTCAAAGCAAAGGGGCCAGTGTGAACGCGTTCTGTTCTTTGGCAAAAAGTGAGCTTGATGGGGTTCGAACTCAGGTCTCTCAGCACCAATTCCTATGCCTTTACCAGTGAGCTACTACTTCTTTTGCAATTGAAATGAATTTGATGTGAGGAAGTAGCTCTTTCTTGTAGTTGGCCTTTGATTTGAATTGAAGGAGGCAACGCTTGAAATCTGTAAAAACACATAAAAAAATACCCAAAATATCATTTATTTATTTACAAAAGATAAAGCATAAGAGTCATAAAATAAACATTTTTCAATGTCAATCAGTATATGATACATTAAAACAAAAATAGCTTAAATATACTCACATGGCTGCTCATATCAGTGGAGTTTTGTTTGCTTGGCTGCTTGGCCAAGAGACTTGCTAAGTATTGTTGGATTGTGATCTAGTAGTATGTGAACAATTTCTATACACAAATCACTAGTGAAGTTAGAAATATATACCAACTGAAACGACCCAAACTCGCCCTTATGGCAAAGCCCGGGTTATGTTGAGAACACGACAAATCAGAAGACAAACAGAAGAACATTTCATTGCTATTACAACGATTTCATCAGAGTACAAGAATATGACAGAGTATGAATAAATAATATACATCAAAAAAATATCAGAGGTTTAAATTACATTTAAATACATAGCAGCAGAAAAATAATACATAACAAAACTGAAAGAAATACACAGATACAGAGCGTTCCGGATATAGCTCCAATTGTAAATCTAGGATCCTATGAATATAATATCTGCAAACCAAAACAACTAGCTGCCCGTGTGGAAAATAGGGGCACCCAGAGTTTAGGCTACAACAATAAACTCCAGGTCAGTCATGTGACTGGTGTGAGAACTAAAACAGTTATTTAAAACTTTACTTTAGAAATAAGGTAAATCAAGGGACCACACCGTATAACACGAAACGGTTTTTCTTCCAAGAATACCAGTGCATACAACAAAAAGCGCAATGCTTTTTGGAAAAATGAAGCAATTATAAGGCTCAGGTCCCATCACACAATGCAAGCCAGATGATAGAGTTTTCCCTTATAATAGCCAAACATGCTTGGTACGTTTAAAACAAATCATTTGATACTATTATAAGTGCATAGTGTATAAAACAATTTCAAATGTAAATGTATCAAACATAGGCGGCATGTGTACCATCTATCATATCGCCATACTAGGCTCTACAAGTCAATTCGAAATGTCACGTATTGGAAGTTGGATTCCATCTATGAACCAAGGCAATGGACTATCCTTACCGAATTCAAGACAATCTAGCCTACCATGTCTCAGGCTACAGCCGCAACTGCACCTTGGATCTTCAAGGCCGGTCCTCTCTTATGTTTAAGGATTGGTTATTCTTAAATAATGTGTTTCCCCGCCCTTTGGGGCGTAATGGTCGGTATGTCGACCATATCATCCATCGGCCTCGTAGTGACCGATATAACCGAGGTGCCTCGCTTTCCATCATCCACATATGTAAAAATTTCCGGGCTCCATACCATGACACCACTCCTAGCTAGAAAGAAATGCATGTCCTCCCTGCAGTCCTCTCCCATTTCTGGTTCACACCGGGGTCTGAAGCTCGCGAATTAACGCTTTACACAAAGCTATGCCCTTTAAGGTCGTGCTCTGATCATCAACCACATGACTCTACTTTTCAACAGAAGACTTGATCATTTGCATCTCAGCATGCTACATAGGCAATTCACACAATGCAACTGATGTATATCGATATATAACCTCTGAGCTCATACATCTCGGAGTAGGGTGTTAAGCAAGAGAATAAATTCTCCGCTACCAAACAGATATATATTTAATAGAGATCAATCAACATAGAATAAAATCCAATGTCAGACACACATCCATTTACAAGTTCGTTTTGGGTCTGAACGAAACCGGAGGCATCTTATTCGTCGTTCCATATGTCCAATATAGGAGAGAGGTCCTCACATATCCGGTCAATCTCCAAGTACGTCTGGACGATCACCACTTATTACCTCGTCTTGGGTGTACATCCCAATCAAGACATCAGTAATCATCTAAACGATGTGAAGACCTCCGGTCTTCAACAACTGTCTTCATCGTCGACTTATCGTCGAATCAGTTATTCAGAATGGGTACAAACCCGGCCTTTCCGAATAACTCGCGTATTTTATAATCAAGTGCTATCAAAAAAACACAACATACGCCTCATTCTAATTTTGAATATTCTTTTATTTAATTATTCAAATCCTTTGGGAAAGGTTCCCATTTATTTTATCAAAGATAAATCCTTTAAATTTAATCTTTAATCTTCCTTTGGATATCAATTCAAACCAAATTAAGGTTCATCCAAATAAGTCGGGATTAGCGCACCTTACCGAAGTAATCATTTGTTTAATTTCCCAATCCCAACCTATTCATCCCATGGAGTAAAACTGGTAATACTCCATATCTAACACCACAGTGTTATCGGTGAAATTAATTACCATTTACCGTTCAAATCTAATTAAAGATTTAACTATCGATTGGAGCAAAACTGGTGATACTCCACTCTCGATCATTTCCCAAATTTGATAATTTAAATTATCACATTCACATTTCAATCTAATTAAAGATTCATTAAAACTCCATTTAGTTTAATCTTCCCAAAAAATCAATATTAATGATTATTAAACTTTGGAAACACAAACATATCGCATTGACAATCTACACCGTACTATTGATTTCTGCCGATATATATCCTCTAAGCTCGTACATCTTAGAGAAGGGTGTTAAGCAAGAGACTAAATTCTCCGCCATTAAATAGATATATATTTAGCAGAAATCAACCATACAGTTCGAAGTACAATGTTAGACATGTAACACTATCATTAACTGGGTTAAAGAACTAATGTCATTTAAAACGCAGTTCATGATAAACCCAAAATCTCGTTCCATTAATTATGGAATCTTCACGGAAAATAGATCAATATATATAATCGATATCAATTTCCGTATCCGACTAATAATATAAATGGAATAACGGCAAAATCTTTTAAATTCCACATATAGTAACAGTCTTCCTCCACAGAAGCTCACTTCGGTTATTATCGAATTCCATTCTATTCCAATTTAATATATTAAATTGGAAAACTTTACTTTGGAAAATTCCATTAAATCTTAATAAAAGATTTATAAATTTCAAATCATCTCTTCACTGTTTATTGGGTTAAAGAACAAGTGTTATTAAAACACCATCCACGATAAACCCAAAATCCAATTCTTAATTCAATTCCAATTAAATATTAATTAATTGGTAAACTTCTCTAAATCTTAAATAAAAGATTTATTCTTTTCTCAACTAGGTTTAAGAACAGTGTTATTAAAGACATTATTCACGACAACCCCAAAATCCCATTTGATATTAAATACAAGGCTCTGAATAGAAATTATATGGGCTTATATT
Organism: Allium sativum; assembly: GCA_030737875.1. NCBI lineage: Eukaryota > Viridiplantae > Streptophyta > Magnoliopsida > Asparagales > Amaryllidaceae > Allium > Allium sativum. Next base: position 43,444,292 of record CM060918.1, on the reverse strand, counting down.
CAATACCAAATTCTGGAACCAGCAAATATCGTGTTGGAAATAATGATATATATATATATATATATATATATATCTCTTCCAAATTTCCATAACTATATCCGTATAATCACAAAATCCAATATCAAAATATTCCGAAGATTATTTCCATTCCAATTTGTTCGTTGGAAAATTTTGATTAAATTAAAACCATTCACAAATCCAATTTATTTTATTTAAAAATTATTGGATTTCAGATCTATCTAATAACTAGTTCATTTTGATAAAAATATATTTTTTATCTTTACAAACATGAAATTTTGCATCTTAATTCTTTCCAAATCATTTATTATGATTTTACACAAATTATCAATATTTTTAATAATTTTATTAAGGCCCTTTCAGTCGATTTCCATAAACGGTCATCGAACTGCACTTACAACGACCTTTTCCAAATTTGATTTGGACATAATTCCAAATCCAACCGTTAGATTTCAAATCTCTTATATTATTGGAAAGCTCTTTTCGATACGAACCCAAAGGTTCTAGTTTTAGGAGAATCCGACGGTCGGATCTCCCATAATATCAATTCGAAGTCAATAGTCGAAATTCGCGAACGATCACAGCGCTGCTCATTCTATTCAGGCCATTAAATACATATAATATATATTATATATATTTCGTCAATTTCCATTTTAAAACGTATTTTATAAATCATTTTAAATTCGTTTAAAAAAACGATTTCAACTTCATATTCAATTTTAAATCAAAATTGAATATTCCATATCATTAATATATAAATGAATTTTTTTTTTCAAAACATTAGATTTTGAAATCACTTCCTTTTTATATTCATTATAAAAAGGAATAAAATCAATATAAATATCGTTCGCATCAAAATGGCGCATATTTAATCAACACGCTTCGTATATTTCAATATTTTCGTGTCCGTCTCAAATCGGACATCAAAATCATATTTTGATCCATTACTGAATATTATTTTAAAATATTAGTTATTTTAAAATATTCATTATTCGTCAATTTAAAATATTCATTAATTTAAAATATTCGCTCTTTCCGAATTGGAATCAAACACAGTCAATTACCATATAATTTTATTTATATGGATTTCATACACACATGTACACAACATTAATCAAACACGGTCAGCCATCATCCAGAGTGCATTACACAACTACATAAGCATTAAATGTAAATAATTAACGCTTACAACAGCCTGTCAACCAATCAATTGACATACAACTAAAAAATTGGGATTAGTGTATGTCAAATATCATCCCAATACCCGTGTGGGGTTTCAATCAACACACACCGATTTTATTTATGCAGTTGGTCAATGTGTAAAATATATTGTCCCAATCAATATCAATCAAATGAATGTACATAAACAAATCATCTGATTTGTAAATGAATATTTATTCTCATTCATACACTCGTTAAGAATTATATTTTTAACGATAAAATGTTTATTTCAACACATGAACGTTTTATACAGTTCATTTGTACAATAAAAATGATATTTTTATTATTCTAGCATTTTTAGAAAATTTCGGCAGCATAACGGCGCGATACTAAAATCAGAATAAGGTCTAGCCTTATCCCTCGCCTAATACTGGCTCGCGCCATACACATACCAATTCTAATCATTTCAATTTACATCCTAAATCAAATTCAACCAATTTATCAATCAAAACAAACAACCAAACATCCATGGTTCAATCAAAAGTGTCGGGTGCTTCTAAGCACCGTCTGCATCCTAGTATATATTTAACTGTAAACAAAATTAGAGTGAGAAGTTCTCACCTTTGGTTTCCACTCCGCCGTTCTTTATTGGACAGTTTGGATTTGGATTTGTTTCCAACCAGTTCCATCGCAATCTGTTTCAGGCGGTTTACATTAAAATCACATTTTTATACAACGTTATTTCTTTTGAAAATCATGTTATTTATATTTTTAAAACCAATGCTATATATAAATTAAAAATCATATTTTTAATATAAAACTATTTTATAACAAAAATCACATTTTTATAATCGTTCTATCAATATAAAAATCACAATTTTATTTCAAAATTGTTTATATAAAAACCATATTTTTAAACTAATGTTATATATATATATATATCACATTTTTATATAATGCATTTTATTTTTAAAAATCAATGCTATTTTATTTTTACAAGTCAATACTATTTTATTTTTACCAATCAATGCTATTTAATTTTTACAAATCAATGCTATTTTATTTTTACAAATCAATGGTATTTTATTTTTAAAAATCAATGTTATTTTATTTTGCTATTCATATAACAAAAATCATAACTTTTTATTCGCTATTCATATATAAAAAATATATTTTTACAATGCTACTTCATATATAAAAATTATATTTTTACAATGCTACTTTATATATATTAATTATTATTTCAATGTGATGTACATAAAAATCATATTTTTATTTCAATACGATATATGCAAAAATCATATTTTTATTCTAAACCATTTCTATAAAATCATAGTTTTATTCTAAACCATTTCTATAAAAATCATATTTTTATTCTACTATTATATATATAAATCGAATTTTTATCTAGCTTTATATATAAAAAAAATCATATTTTTGATAACATAAATAAATAAACACATCGGCGGCGCTAACGGAGCGAGGTGGTGGCGGCCAAGGCGCTGGAGGGTCGGGGGTGTTGTTTGCAAATATAGAAAATTAGAAGAAAAAAAATTGATTTTTATTTAATGGAGGGGTCCATGGTCGGAGCGGAGCGGAGCGGCCAATGTGGCGCAGGCGATGGGGGTGGTCGGTGTAGTTGCCGAAGGTGACGGGGGAGGTCTGACAGTCGGCGGCGGGGCTAGGGTTGGCTAGGCGGAGCGGATTTAGACGAATTTGGGAGAGTTTTCAATTGAAGAAGAAGAGGGAGGCGGAGAGGAGGGAGGAGGCGTAGCAGGAGGAAGGGGGACACTGGAGGCGGCGACGTGGCGCGGCAATCGCCTGGGGGCGGCGGACGTCGAGAAACGACGGGGGCTAGGTTTTTTTTCTTTTTTTTTATTTCAAAAGTGGACAACGGGGGATGTAGGAGGAAGAGTTAGGGTTATGTAATTTATTTAATTATTATTTAATTCTCCCAAAAATTTAGTTTTTCATTCGAACTCCGAATCGAACCGAACGACTGTCCCCCCTAGCCAAATACCCTCATTCTGAACACAATGGGATATGTCCGGTAAGCCAAATCGATCGTTTTGATTAGTTTTTCTTTAAATTAAAATATAAATCAATATATATTTAATTTAAACGTACATTTTAATTTATCGGGGCCACATAACGACTCCAAAAATTCCAGAAAAATAAATCTAGCTACGTTTTGACGATACTATCCTAAAATTGATTCCAAAAATTTAACCAAACACGTTTTCTTTTGCTATGCTCACATGTTAATTCCAAAAATTATAAGAATTGGAATCTAGCAATAATTTGATATTTCGGACCCAACAAAACTGGTCTCGTCGGAAACGGAGGTCATTTGCAAAATGGCTATTTTTAAGGGCTATATATATATATATAGAAATTGCATGCGGTTATTCTGAATTTTCAACTGGACATAACTTTTTATTCCCGTTATGAAATCTTGATTTTTCACATTCGTTAGAAAGATATAATTAAACAGATTCAAATATTTCTGGTTTTACTGAAATCCGATTTGTTTTGAATTATTTACATTCATTTTAAATTTGAAATCGAATTTTCAAACTACCGTGCCATTTCAGGCTCGTTTTATAATTTAAATAAATTTATACGTTCTAACTTTGTCAAAAATAAATTTTTAGTCGTTATTATTTAAAATAAATTATTTTAAAATCCATTAAAATAGCTAAAATAAAAATTTTTAATTGGTTCTGAAAATCTGGGTTGTTACATATAACTGGTAAACTAGAAAGTTAAACTATATCATATGAGAAGCACTAACTCGTTATGGGAATGTCATCAGACATTCATATTTTGCTAGTAATAGGAAGAAACCAACTTTGTTCTAACTAAAATTGATACAAATAACAACTACAACAGAGCTTTGGCTAAGTTTGAAAAACAGTGCTCATCTTCAGTTCCTTTCATCACCTAACTAAAGAGTATTCCAACTATTAAAGAGAAAAAACATTTGAATATTTACTTTCTTTATTTATAAAACTCTGTTAATGTAGATGTACATTACAAGATGTTTATGCGGAGAAAATAATGAAAAACTATCCATACAACTAAAATAAAAATCAATAAACAATTTCGCTGATGGATATTTATTATATGAAATGATTAAAGTGAAATGAGTATATATTAGTTAAATTCATAATAACATGCTAGTTTTAGCCTTGTTACCAGCAATGCTTGGAAAAGAATTCAGATTTTGTACATGTGTTATAAAAGGTAATAATACATGAAAATAAGTTCTTAAGGAAAGAAAATTAAAATTCAATGATGGTTTATGAAATTTTAATTATCTATTGTTGGATAAATTTGTTATGGTCATTAACTAGCTTCTTTGTACATTATAAAACTACTAGTATTTTTTGCTCGCTTTGTTGGGTGTTAAAATTTATGTTATTAAAAAAATATTGTAATGATTGAATATCAAAAATAAAAGAAAAATAAAGTATTGTAATTAATATTAAATAGTTATATATTTAAATATTATAATTTATGCGGCAAATTTAATTAATTGTTCTGTTGTTCATCCAAGAATAATTTTATCATGGATGATTATTTTGATTAATTGTTCTGTTATTCATTTAATAATTTATGCAGTAACAATAATTAATTGTCATGTTGCTCACCCAACAATAATTTTGTCGTGGATGGTTATTTGATTAATTATTCTATTATCCATCTAAATTTTTTGTTATGAATGGTTATTTTTTGGCATAGATATAAAAAAATGATTATTTGTGATTTATTTTGAAAACATATTCTTACTTCATTACAATTTAAACTTATTTTGTGATCTTTAAATGTGAAAAATTGAACAAATTATCATTAAAATTGTATAAGTGATATAATTCAAGTAATATTATACAAATTATATACAAACTACAGTATGTTAACTTTTTTGATGAAGCAAAAAAGTGTATATGTTGTCATTATATATATATACACACACACATGTATATATATAATATGATGCAATGTATGCTTTGTTATTAAGTTTTAAATATATTTTTATATGTATATGAGGGATTCTAACTAAAATTTCAAACTACAACATAAAAATAAACATCCATAACAGAAAAATACATTAATCAATAGTAGCTTTCAGAGCAAAATAAATATAAGGTCATGAGTAGTTTTCATTCCAAACAAAATAAATCTGAAAATAAAAGCAAAATATATATAAGATCATAAGTAGTTTCCATTCCAAACAAAATAAACATGAAAATTATGTTCAAGTCCAATCTTGTTCCCAGCATAACTCCATGACTTCCACTTTTTTTGAATATTTTTTATTCCTGTAGTGCAATAAACATATGAATAGATGCATAATATTAATTAGTCATTCCTTACCAAAAATTAATAATAATATGTACACCGTATATAAAATAACCATTATATATATATATATATAACTTACTTTTCTTTTTTAATTGCTTTTAGTCTTGAAATAAATCCAATTTCATCATCTTTTTTATCCTTAAAGTCGTCAAAAATATATGGCAGCTTGACATCATTATCAATCCCTTTGCTTTTCCTCTTTAAACTATTAGTGTTTGTAGATTTTTCAGTACCAGGGCTTTGCATATTGATGTCAGTTTTAGATTCAATGTTGAAACTTGGTATAGATAACTACATATAAATGAAATAAAATAACTTGGTGCAATGAACATGACTAACTATATATATATATATATATATATATATATATAGTTATATATAGTTAAATAAATATATATATATATATATATATATATGACAACAAAATACCTGTAAACTTTGTAACTCAACTGCACCTTCTTCACTTTCTATCATAGAATCCCAATCAACTCAAAACCGTCAAATATGTTTGTGGTCGTGTACATGCTTGAACCTCTGTGTACATTATTCTCACCAACACATATAGTAGTTGTATACTTCCTTCCCTCTAAACACTTCAAAATTGTTGGAAATTCATTTTTCTTTCGTTGCTAGAAAGAATATTATAATTTATTTAATTTTGTCAAATAATAAAGTATTAAAAATTTGTGTTAGAATATTTGGAGCTATACATACATTTTCTTGATCTTCCATTACGTCATAAACATTTTTCTTAACTATTCTGTAAACCTCACGGTCTTGCAAAATTATTGCAGTACTGCCACTATTATCTTCAACAATAACACATAATCTAAATCTACACACCACTACAACAAAAAAGGCTTTTAACAGCGGTTCAGAAACACTGTTAAAAGTTATAACAGCATTAGTATAAACGCTGTATAACGACATGTGGTCGTAGGCCCCTAATTTTCAACAATAGAAAATAAATGTTGTTAAAAAGTGAGTTTCACAGCGTTTTTTCTAAGCTGTTAATACTTCACGCACAACATTTTTCTGAGCTGTTAATACTTTATGCATAGCGTTCATAATGAGCTGTTAATAGTTTTATGTGTGTGTTGCTTCCATTTTCGAAAGCGGATTATAAACGTTGTTACTATTATTTCACAGCATTTTTCTTATGCTGTTATAGTGAATATACATTGTCTTTTCATAGAATTAACAATGTTATATAAACGCTATCGTTAGTTCCTGATATTTTTACCCCACTACTGTCACGTTCCATTGCAATATTCATATCAATAATCTACACTCATTTCATCATATTTCAACTAAACAATATACATAACATCGTATCAAAATAGAAACTAGCATATGAAAATATAATTATTAATCATTTTCATAAAGTAATATGAATATAATATCCATAGACAAAATATACATAAATTCATAAACAAACGTCATACAACGTTGGATAAACTTATGAAAATAAACCTATTTACAATGCATGTTAAAAGCATACATATTTATCCCTTCAACCATTGGTTCTGCCACATACCGCTTAAGCATGTCGTTTATTGCTTACTTTTATCCCACACTGCAGATTGCTCCATTGTTCGTCTCTTTAATGCTTCAAGTTCACTTGAGCTTCAACACTGTAGGATTAGGCAGTCTCAATATAATGAAAGAAACTTGGACATAAGCAAGAAGGTATAGTATAAGCTCAATCAATTCTCATTATTAATTATCTATTAGCGAAACAATGATGACTTTTTTCAATTATCATCATCATCGTCGGACATTATGTAATGGTGCTAATGGTGCACTACACCAAAGTAATGGTGCATAGGTGCACCACTCTTGTGGTGCAAATGCACCACAGTGGTGAACTGCACCACATAGTGGTGCAGCAGCACCACATAGTGGTGCTGCTGCGCCACTGCAGTGGTGTAGATGTACCAGTGAGTGGTGCAGTTCACCACTGTGGTGCATTTGCGCCACTACAACAATGTACAAATGCATCATTACTTTGGTGTAGTGTACCATTAGCACTATTGCATAATGTCCACAAAGAGATGAAAAGGAAAAAATTCCTAACTTACAAGGGAAATGAAACTGCGTATAAGCGGCAAACCAAACCCGCGTAGCAGAAACTAACTAAGTAGTAACAAGAAACATTCTTTCTCGCAAAATGCAAAGAAAAATGATTTAATGTCAAAGCTAAAATATACCCAAACTCTATGTTAAGTCTACTGGTTGAAGCGATTCTTTCTTTCCCACCACTGCATCATTTGATGAAATCATCCTCGACCCTCTCAAGGAAGGCAATGGGCAACTGTCTACCCACAGACTCCACTGCAACTAATCAGTATGCTGCATAATAATAGCAAATAAATTAGTTAAGTATTAGAAAAAAGGAACTGTCTAGGATTACCGGGGGGGGGGGGGAGAAAAAAGAGAAACATATGGTAAGGAATTAGCATTGAGGTTTCCATTAATTTAAACATTCATCTACATATTGCAATACACACGCACACGCGCATATACATAAATACATATGTATATGTGCCCATGCACACTAATAACGTAAACAACGTGGAAGAAATGACAATGATCCTGAAGTTCTAATATAACCTATATTGTAAAGCCAAAGAACTAGGCCAACACTAATAGTGAAATGATGATGTCAAACACACACACTCACACACATTAGCTTTTCATAGTACAAAAATATGAGTGTGGATGTTATTAGTTTATAATGTTGTTTGTTTGCATGTTGATAGTATTGCATGCATTTATTATGGAATTGGCTTTACAACTGCCCAATTTGTACATTTAGCACTCTTTGGTCTATAATTTTTATAAAAAATACAAGTTTAAATTACTGTTTTGGTATAAATATTATGAGTTGGATCTGCCAATATTACAGACGGGTTTGAAAAGCCTAACGGAAAAGACTTGGTGAGGATCTGCTAATGAACTAAAATAGTTTACATACCCTCGATCATCATAATTAACAAATAGTGGTGCATAACTGGCCATTTCCACAACATCATTACATTCAGATATCAAAGAGAGTCACTAGCCAAAAAACTAAAATAGCATATAAACTAAAGGGTCCGTTTGTCACAGGTCCCTATTAAGTTTCAAAATTAGGCTCACATCCGGTCCTAAACTTAATGTAAATTAGGTCCCTATTTTTCAAAAACATATAAAAAATATAAAAAATATAAAAAATATATATAAAAATCACTAAAATTAATTATTAAATAAAACACGTTCACGCCAAAAAAATCAGGTGGAAAAACAATCAAAAACCACGTCAAAACCCAAAATAACACAAAATCAGCGAAACAGCAAGTTTTTGCATCAAAAGATGCACATATTTGTAAATAGTTGCACACATTCATGCTAATATTTCAGTGTTGCGCCCAAATTGCAGTATAAATGCATACATATATGCAGGTAAACTGCATTACATGCATCCTTTTATGCATATATTCAAATTTGACCTGTTTTTTCAAGCATTCGCCGTTTTCAGACATTGTTGCACACATTTATGCTCTTGTACAGAATAAATGCATGCATACATGCATATATTCGCTAGCCGTCGTCCCTTTTAAAATTGTTGCACACATGCATGCATATATACAGAATAGTTGCATTCATGTATGCAACTTTTCGTTACACGTGAATCTCAGTTAAACTTTGTATGCATAAATGTATGCGGTTATTTGCTAATAGTTGCATACATGTATGCGTATATTGGTCCAGATTTTCAACAGAAATACACTATATGAATATGTGCATACATGTATGCTACTTTTCAGATATTGTTGCACAGAAGTATGCAACTTTTTTTTTTTGGCGAATGCTCCTGAGAATATTTCCTATTTTTAGAATTTTTTTTTTACTCACTAGCGCACTTTTTTTTTTCAAAAATTGGAAAACACGTAACATTTCATGGCAGGTCCAAAAATGGACACAAAAAAGTGGGCGGCAGCTAAAAACGGGGGGCGGAAACATATGGAAAGTTAAGGGGGGATGTGGCTTTAATTAAGTTTTAAAATAGGGATGTGAGCCTAATTTTCATTAAACTAAATGGGTTCCTTTTACAAGTTGACCATATTCAGTCAAATGCTAAATATATAGCGTATGGATCATCCACATAGAAGTTCTTTGGATACACACCATATAATTTTTCTGTATATTTTCAGACACAAATATAATGTTTCCACAAATATGGATGTACCTGTTTCTTTCTAGCCCAATAAGGAAAGTTGCTTCTACCAATGCTGCTAAAAGGCTTCTAGATCCAGCATCCACTCTAAGCACAGCATATTCACGAAAATAAGCCTGTAAATTTTTTTATATGCATAATTTTTTAAAGTAAAGCACAATGAGCAAGTGTGTATGCATAAAAGGAAGTTGTGTAACAGTCCGCATTTTACGTATCGGTAGATCGTAAAATATTTTTATTTTATTCCATGAGGATTGGATCATTCTCATCTTTTAATATGTTGCTTATGAGGATGCGAGATATGCCGGTAATTTTATTTGTACCATTTTGCCCCTATCAGTCTTGTACAGGGAATAACTTTTGACTCAGGTTGAATCAGAGGATGAGACCTATGCCATTTGAAAGGAATTGATGTTTGCCTTTCCGTAGAGTGGTTACATAGCAGATTTGGCTCAGCGGTTTGGTAGAAACCGTTGTTTTAAGGTTTTTCAGTTGGCCATCCATGTTTGGTAAGCCATAATGGGTTGATTTGGAAAGGCCCATTAGTGGGCTGGTGGAAGGCTATAAATAGGGGATAAGAAGCATGGGAAAGAGTTTACTTTCTCCATTTTCTCATTTGGAAGAGCCAAGTGATCCTCCATTCCTTCATCCTTTCTACTACTAAAGCTTAGAGAATCAAAGATCTACACCATTTGAGGCTAGATCTACACCGTTTCAAGGGAGATTTCATCAAATTGAGCGAATTCAAGCAAGCACTCCGCTGTTCGGATTCATATTTCTTTATTTCTAAGCTAGATCAAAGGATTGGTGAGTGATACGCATCTCTCACGCGGATTCAATCCAGTATATGCATGTTTGATCTTACTTTTCATCATTTAGAGTTGTTTTCACCTAAATCTACATCAAGGTAAGTATATTTTCATATGAATCACCATAGGATCTAATTTAGCAACTTAAACCCGGTAATTTCTATGATGTTTCGTATGTTTATGCTAGTACGATCCATAATTTTAGTTCATGCATTCACTTATCATGATTTACAGCAATTTTTATGATTCAATAATGATAATTGTCATTTTGATGTTGTTATAGATTTGTGAGTTGGTTATGACTGATTTGGATGACTTAGATCAATTGTTTGAATTTTTGGTGACGTTTGACAAAGATTTGGTCATGTTTGGAGCTAATTTGGTCAGATCTGGAGATGGGTCGTTTTTAGACCTAAGGAGTTAGATCTAACTTGGCTAGAAACATATTTGTGTCTCCAAGTTTAAACAAAATCATTTTTCCGGTAACACAAATAAAGGTAGCAGTAATTATTGTTTTCCAGAAATATAAATGATTCAGAGATTTCCAGAAATCAGCAAGTATATCCACGACTTTAAAATCATGTTCAGAAAACTTAAGGGAATAAAAGGCAAGCATTCATATTGGTATGCAAATACAGTTTGGCAAATTGACTGGATTGAGGCAAAAAAAAAGTTTTTGGCAAGTTTTATAATCAGTTTAAATGGTAAGAAATCAAGATTTTTTTTACGGCAGCATTAATTCATTCTTAAACAGTGAGATGTATTTGCCAAATGCACAACAGAAAAATCAAAGGCAACTAATCTTTCCAAGAATCCAAATCAATGCCGCTTCAATCAATAAATCATTTTAAGGCAGAACGGCAATCAAGCAAAGAGTTTTAAATTCAAAGTGTGGACATTTTTTTTGGCAAGGAACATATTCTTGGAAAGGTTTTATTCATGGCATAGAAAATGAAATCACAAATTTTGTTTCCAAGAAATCTTTCTTTCAAATCTGGCAAAGTTTTTAAATGGGCCGCTGATAACTATTTGCTGAAATCAAGCATGTATTTCAAAGCCGTGGTACAAATTCAATCAAGGATTTCAAAAGGGGAAACCGCAAATAATCAGAGCAAGTCATTATCGTGAAATCAGAGTGTAGGGTTTCTATTTACCCTATATTATAACACCTCTACATCACTGGCAAATTGTAGATCAAAACCCACAAAAAATCAATTCAAGGAATTCAAAGAAAAATCCAGAGAACTCACATCGGTTTTCGATCGCAGAACAAAAACCTCAAATCGGTGACAAGAGAGAGCCAAGCATCATTCGTTCGTGCTTCAGAGATTCAGCCAGATAAATCTCTTTCTAAAATCGATTTCGATTTGGGGATTTAAATTGCAAATCCTAGGGCAGCCGCCATTTTCTTTCTCCAGAGAATAAAAGGAATCGGGTCAAAGTGAAAGGGTGCAACCAGTTGAATAGTGGCCGGCCTTATTTTTCAAAAGGGATGACCCTTATTATTTATCTCCTAGGGTTTAAATTTTCTATTTGAATTTGTACTTGTTTCGTATTTTTTTTGTTTAACAATTCTGAACAGTTTCTAGAATTCTGTAAAAATCTAGGGGTTTCAGTCAGGGTGTTGACTGACAGTTGACAGAGTCTGTAAAATCTGGGTTACTGGTTACGGGGTTGTAATTAGGGGAAATCTGATCGAGGGGATATCGGTCAGTCTAGGGTTTTGAGCGTAGGGTTAGGACAGGAGCAGGCGCTGCGAGTGTACATGGTCTTGTATGCGGGATCTGTTTATAACACCTAGTAGAAACCTTAGGAATGCAGCAGTAGGCAGGGTTTTGCCGAAGCTGGGTATATCTGTGTGTGATTTATTTTCTGCACTTTTATTTCTGTTGCATTCTGTGATCTGTTTATTATTTTAATATCCTGTCAGTTTTTCAATTCAGTTTAAAAACTGTGATAAACCCTATTCACCCCCCCTCTAGGGTTAATCTAGATCCAACATTTGGTATCAGAGCCAGGTATTCGGTTAACTCTAGAGTAATGGTGATTCCTAGTTATCAGTCCATAGAGAGTCAGTCCTGTCACATTCCAAATATTTTTGATGGTACAGATTTTTTTAAACTGGAATCCAAAATGGAATTTTATTTAAAATCTGTTAATATTAAATATTGGAATGTTGTTATCCATGGATTTGATAGTGTAGATATTACTTTCAATACCCGTGCTATGAAAATTATATTTGATTATCTTAGTACTGAACAGTTTAATATTATCTGCCATTGTTTATCTGCACAGGAAATCTGGGATACTCTCAATACGAAGTATGGAAAATCTGACAACAGCTTAAAACCCCAGAATGTCAACTCAGATTCAGAATTCTGTTTAACTGGATTTACAACTGAAAATTCAGAAGGATCAGATGATAGAGAATCAACGGATGCTGAAGTTGAAAATTTCTCATACGAAGATTTGGTTTATATGTGTGTTGATTTAACTAAATCTGTTGATAAACTCAAATCTAAAAACAAATCTCTAAAATCTAGGAATTCTGAGTTGACCAGCAAAATTAATGATTTGGAATCACAGCTTGAATATTTTAAAAATTCTTCAAATTCAGATTGCAAAAATTGTTTAAAATTGAAAACCAATCTTGTTCATCTCAATAAAAATATTCAAAAGTTTGAAAAGGAAATTCTGATCTTAAAAGAAAACAAGATTGAGTTATCAAGTTTGAATAACTTTTTACAAAAGGAATTTGAAATTTTTAAGACTGATATATATTCCAAATTTGAAATTGCTGAAAATGAAAATTTGGTGAAAAGTGGTTTGATTTTGAAAGAACTTGAAAATAAGATTGAAAAATCCAAGAATTTTGAGTCTGAAAAACAAAAACGATTTGAACTTGAAATTTCCGAATCCCGAGCCAAAATTAAATTGCTTGAAAATGAGAATTTGGTTTTGAAACAGTCCAACGTGAACAGAAGATTGCTATAGATAATTGCTCAAATTTACTAAAAGAAAATAGCGATCTAAAATCCAAAATTCAACGATTAGAATCAACTTTGGATAAATTTTCTAGTGGGGAAAAATCGTTGAATATGTTGTTACAAAACCAAATTTCTATTAGAAATAAATCTGGTCTTGGCTTTGAGAAAAATGATGTTTTCGGAAAACAAAATTCAATTGATTTGAAAAATCCTTTAGACTGCTTTGGAAAGAATCGATATGGAAATTCAAACTCTGATAATCGCTAAGGATTTTTGAATCATAAACATGATGAGAATTTGTTTTATAATAATCTATTTGAACAATCCTGGATCCCAAAAAGGAATAAAACAAAATTTGTTAAATTCAAACAAATCTGTGTTCCTAAAGGTACAAAAGTGAATTCGGATGGGTTGTTGTATAAACAAGTTTGGGTACCAAAATATGTGAATAAAACTGTGAGTGGTTTTACAAACTTTGTTAGACCACTCGATCCCCTAAACCATTAGGTACCTGAGGAGGCTGAGGAGCTGCTGTGCTAAAAGAAACCGAATTCAAGCTGCTCAACATTTCTGTAATACTTCTCAGTTCCTTAGCCAAGTGGGTTGAGTTAGAGATTCTTTTGCTTACATCATATTCTGGTATGATCTCTAAACTCAACTTTGTAAATATTTTTTTATTTTCTTTGTTTATTCCTCCTTCTACCCCATTCTATATTTTGTTTTTGATTTGTCACTGTCATATTATTATTTTTTATTCTGGGCTTCCTTAAAACTTCCAATTGTAGAATACTGGAAATTCACTTCATTTATATAATACTCTAATGTTTTAACCATTTCCAGATCTTGAATTTAAGCTTGTAAATTCTGCAATTGTTTTGAGGTTTATTTTCTGTTTTCTAAATTCATAACAGTGTTGATGTATTCATATCATATCTTGAACACTGTTAATATGAATTCTAATTTTTTTTTAAGATCTGAAAAACAATTGAAATATCTTACATTTCTGCTGTTCTGAGTTTATTCTAATTCATTTTAGAAAAGATTGAAATATTATACTCATTACAACACTCTGCTATTTGCCAGTTGTGGTAATTTCATTGATTTTCAGATTGGCTTGGATATTTTGTTTGGTCTTGAATCCTTGCTTACATCTTGAAATTTGTTGTTATTCATGATCATCTAGTTTGTTTTTGTTTGTTTGAGATCACTTGAAAGTTTATGATATTTTGAATCTTACACACCTCTCAGATCTGAATTTATTATCCTGTGTAATTGATTCATTGTATCTCAAGATTTACATTTTTTCAAGTGATTTTAAATAAACCACTATTTTTGGATCATGAATTATTAATCAATCTTGATGTAAATGATTTGAAATTTGTCTTGTGATTGTCAGAAAAATTTGTGAAAAATTCTTTTGAAAAATGGTCATTAAAACTCACTGCTATTTCATGATGTATTTGATTTGAATATATGTTTGTTTAAAATCATTTGAAATTATTGATTTATTGAATCTTACACATATCTTGAATCTAAAATTAATATTCTAGTGTGATTGATTCACTGAATCTTGAGAATTTCATATTCCTCAAATGATTTCAAATAAATGATTTTTTTTTAATCATTGGATCATAAATCGTCTTATGTGACTGACATCTTGACAAGTATGATTTGAAACTATGCTCTGTGTTGCTCTGATACTGTTTTGAAAAATGTTTGTTCTGGAATCACATGCTTGCTGCTCTGATACATGTGCATAATCTATTATCTGTCTGTTTGGGCTTGGTACTTAATAATTTTTTTGTCTATGACATTCTTGTTCAGTATCATGTTAAAATTCCTCGTAAATAGAGACATCAAGTGGTATCAGAAGCGCCTTATATTTGTTTCACCCATTTGTACTGAGATTCAAAATTTTCACCTTGTATAGATCCATACATTTTTTTTTGCCTTATACAAATAAATGTGCTAAATTTGTCTGGCTGGGTTTGTGTTTAAATTTCTTTAGCCTGAGATGTCCATGATAGTTCATCAGGGTGTAATTAAATTCCTCGATAAGCGAGAACATTTGGTATCAGCCTTTTTCGCTTATCTGTTTTTTGAATTATCACCCCTGTATAGATTCAATTTTTTTTATAAATCTGTTTAATTTCTTCTTGTAATTGTTTTTCAATTTTAAAATTATTTATTTTTTATTCATTCAGAAATTGAAATCAATATCCAATTTGTGCTGTGTTTATAATTAATCAAAATTATTATCAGTTTTTGAAATTGTGATGAATTGTGACTGCAGTGTATTTCACAACAAGAGGAGATTTTATTTGGATTTTCATGATGGTTGAATATTAATTATAATATCTTTGAACTGGCAAATATTTCACGACCATCTCCTTTATCTATCACCCGTCTGCCATCCATCATGATTTTATATTAATATGGAGAGTTTATTTTTTTTAAAGAAAAATCATCTTGTTTTAAAACAGTGAAAATTATGTGTGATAGAAATGGGACTATATTATTATTCAGAATTAGTGATAATTGAAAATTTTCAATAATCCCGGTACAGTCGAGCATATTTCATAATATGATTAATTTAGAAATTTATTTCACAAACCATTTCTGTACCTACCACGTTTCTATCATCCATATTGGTTTTATATAACGAGGAGTTTTTTCTTCTAAAAGCTGAAAATGATAAAAATATAATTAATACATAAGTGTGTCTCTAATCTCATTTAAAAATCCAAGCTCTGGTTATGCATGGTTATGAGACAACTTATAATTTAAGTTGCGACTGACTCCATTTAAAAATCCAAGCTCTGGTTATGCGTGGTCTGTGTGCTCTTAATAAAAAATAAAAGAAAAGGAAAAACGTGCTATAAAATTGAAATAAATTTGAAATTCTCCTCTGAGTATAAAAACCAGCCTATCGATCCATTTTCTATTTGTGAAATGTGTTAATATCTTATGATGTATTATGATTTGTTGATTGATAGCTATTGGGATTTGAGATTATACGATTTTATCACTTAAGTTGAATTATTAATTATAGCTCAAATCCATCACTGTTTTTGTGCTTTATTTTTATAAAAATTCTTTAATAAAAATCCTTGGAAATAATTGAAATATTTTTTTAAAACTCTCTCCATTATATAAATCTCATCGTAAATCCATCATTATCTACAATGTGAAATATGCCACCTGTTCTCAGTATATTATGATTTTCGTTTGATTGATTGAGATTTATGATGACCATTCTTCTTCTTAGGCTGAAATTATATTTTTAGTCAATTCTTCATCTATATTTTAGAATTCTATATCCTTTTGATGATAACAAAAGGGGGAGAATGGATTAGATTTTGATTTATGAGTGAATACTCTATAAATATTTTTACTTTTGAAAATTCATTATCATTCAGTTCAATTCACTCATGCACAGTTATAGGGGGAGTTGTCTGTTGTAGGGGGAGCTAATAAATAGGGGGAGTTCAATATTCACTGTCAAACACATCTACTGTATACAAAATCTTTTATTTGTTTGTCATCATCAAAAGGGGGAGATTGTTGTATATAACGGTGTTGTATACACAATTATATGATTTTTGTTTGATGATAACAACCAAATAAATATTATTTTAATGTGCTTGATATTGTACTGTTATTGTAAATCACAGACTGGAATATAATATTTATATTTATATTTAAATAAAATACAACTGTACAGAAATTTAAATATTCACAGTATTTTATTTAAATAGAGTATTTTATTTCAAACTTTCAAACAGTACAAATCTTAACAACTCCACTATTTATACATCTTTGTTATACAGTACATTTCAATTTCATATACATATCAGCTCCTCATTATAGAATAACTCAGTCACTCATTGTACATACAGTCTCAACACTCATATTTACATGCATACACTTTGACACATTCACTGACACTACACACTGTCTTCTTATCTTTAGTCTTCTGTCTTCATTGCTTACAGTCAGTCCAGTCATCACCTGCTTACCTGTCATATGAAACACACACACACACAGAGTATACTGCAATAGAAATAAAACACATGCAAATATAAATTTTATTTTTAAAATTCCATTTGCCTCAGTTTTCTGGTGTGTTTCTCACCTTTTTCTATGACTTGATCTGATTTATAAAATCATCAATCTGTGTCTAGACAGTATACAATACAGGAACAGGAAATCTCTTCTGATGGTTGCATATACACACATGTATAAATATACACGTGTGCACTGCCTCGCCAATCAGCGAGCAACTGAGGAGTAGCCACACGGACCTGCTCGACTCAGTGCATATGAATATGGTCGAGAGCTCAAACAAGTTTCAAAGAAAAGCTCAAGTATAAGATCAAATGTACAAGCACCGACATGGCAAGAAAGTGCAAACATGCGAACAAGCTAAATGGCCGAGCATATGAATATGGCAATGCAGATGCACATGAACAGATGCAAGTCAAAGTGGCCGAGAGCAATGAGAACAAGCGCATATGCTACTCAGGAAACACAGTCATCAACAAGTATAAGCATGTACAAGGTCGAACTCATATTGATGGCAGCAAACATCTCAAATGGTTACAGTCAAGCCATCATGAAGATTAAGACTTTACATGTAAACATGAACAAATGGTGGCAATTCAAGTTGTTCCAGTATTGCATAAACAAGTTCAAGAAGTAGCAATGGACATGCTAAGTTTCAGGTGCAAACAAGGTCAAGTACAGCAGCAAAAGGTAGGGCAACACTAAGCATGGTAGATGAAGCTGCATGAATTGATGACTCGGCAAGTTTAAAAGTGGATGCAAGTCAAATGAAAAATGGCTTTTGGCAAATGCAAAAAAAAAAGGCAAGTGCAATTTTTTTTCTTCAAATGATCTAACTTGGCTAGAAACATATTTGTGTCTCCAAGTTTAAACAAAATCATTTTTCCGGTAACACAAATAAAGGTAGCAGTAATTATTGTTTTCCAGAAATATAAATGATTCAGAGATTTCCAGAAATCAGCAAGTATATCCACAACTTTAAAATCATGTTCAGAAAACTTAAGGGAATAAAAGGCAAGCATTCAAATTGGTATGCAAATACAGTTTGGCAAATTGACTGGATTGATGCAAAAAAAAAAGTTTTTGGCAAGTTTTATAATCAGTTTAAATGGCAAGAAATCAAGATTTTTTTTACGGCAGCATTAATTCATTCTTAAACAGTGAGATGTATTTGCCAAACGCACAACAGAAAAATCAAAGGCAACTAATCTTTCCAAGAATCCAAATCAATGCCGCTTCAATCAATAAATCATTTTAAGGCAGTACGGCAATCAAGCAAAGAGTTTTAAATTCAAAGTGTGGACATTTTTTTTGGCAAGGAACATATTCCTGAAAAGGTTTTATTCATGGCATAGAAAATGAAATCACAAATTTTGTTTCCAAGAAATCTTTCTTTCAAATCTGGCAAAGTTTTTAAATGGGCCGCAGATAACTATTTGCTGAAATCAAGCATGTATTTCAAAGCTGTGGTACAAATTCAATCAAGGATTTCAAAAGGGGAAACCGCAAATAATCAGAGCAAGTCATTATCGTGAAATCAGAGTGTAGGGTTTCTATTTACCCTATATTATAACACCTCTACATCACTGGCAAATTGTAGATCAAAACCCACAAAAAATCAATTCAAGGAATTCAAAGAAAAATCCAGAGAACTCACATCGGTTTTCGATCGCAGAACAAAAACCTCAAATCGGTGACAAGAGAGAGCCAAGCATCATTCGTTCGTGCTTCAGAGATTCAGCCAGATAAAACTCTTTCTAAAATCGATTTCGATTTGGGGATTTAAATTGCAAATCCTAGAGCAACCGCCATTTTCTTTCTCCAGAGAATAAAAGGAATCGGGTCAAAGTGAAAGGGTGCAACCAGTTGAATAGTGGTCGGCCTTATTTTTCAAAAGGGGATGACCCTTATTATTTATCTCCTAGGGTTTAAATTTTCTATTTGAATTTGTACTTGTTTCGTATTTTTTTTGTTTAACAATTCTGAACAGTTTCTAGAATTCTGTAAAAATCTGGGGGTTTCTGTCAGGGTGTTGACTGACAGTTGACAGAGTCTATAAAATCTGGGTTACTGGTTACGGGTTTGTAATTAGGGGAAATCTGATCGAGGGGATATCGGTCAGTCTAGGGTTTTGAGCGTAGGGTTAGGACAGGAGCAGGCGCTGCGAGTGTACATGGTCTTGTATGCGGGATCTGTTTATAACACCTAGTAGAAACCTTAGGAATGCAGCAGTAGGCAGGGTTTTGCCGAAGCTGGGTATATCTGTGTGTGATTTATTTTCTGCACTTTTATTTCTGTTGCATTCTGTGTTCTGTTTATTATTTTAATATCCTGTCAGTTTTTCAATTCAGTTTAAAAACTGTGATAAACCCTATTCACCCCCCCCCCTCTAGGGTTAATCTAGATCCAACATTGAGTCGTTTTTAGACCTAAGGAGTTAGACCTAAGGAGTTAGATCTAAGGAGTTGGGTTGTTTTTAGACCTAAGGAGTTAGATCTAAGGTCTTGGGTCATTTTTAGACCTAAGGAGTTAGATCTAAGGTCTTGGGTCGTTTTTAGACCTTATGGGTTAGGTCTAAGGTCTTGGGTCGTTTTTATACCTAAGGAGTTAGGTCTAAGGTCTTGGGTCATTTTTAGACCTAAGGAGTTGGGTCGTTAGGCTTAGATCTTAGGTCTTAGGTCTTTAGGTCTTAGGTCTTGGGTCGTTTTAATTCCTAAGGAGCAAGACTTAAGGAGCAAGACCTAAGAGGCAAGACCTAAGGAGCAAGACCAAAGGAGTAAGACCTAAGGAGTAAGATCTAAGGGGTTCAAGAATTAAACAGTGTCGACCTAATGAAGCTTGTTTTTGAGTCGAAAATGGTGATAACTTCGAGGAGCATTCAAGTGGGAATATTCAGAGTGTTGAATGTGTTCGTTGATTGAAGTAGACCAACGAGGAAGGTGGCAACTTAAAGGTCGTGAGTTGGTGGATAATGGTTGCTCGAGAACGTTGCTTGAGCTATGAAAAATCATCGGGTTGGATGAATAGAGATAAGAAGGCCGAGAGATTATCATTGTCATAAGTTCTAGTAGGCTCAAAGCAGGGGTACAATAGGGGCACCTAAAAGAATGGAAGGTTGTTGGTCGAGTACCCTAGGTCTTGGAGAAAGGCCTAGTTGTCAAGGTTAGACATGTGAGCTTATGCTAGAACCGGGGTTATCATTAACCCTTGACATTTGGCAAGGTTGGTCGTCATACGATTAACGATGATTTCAAAGCAGGATTGGTAGTGATAGCCAGAGTCTGCCATGGATGATAGGTTTCCTTGTTTGTACCGTCTCACGTAGGTTATCCAACATCGAAGGAGATATTCCTTGGGTTCTTGTCTGATATTGGTATTGGCCTTTGGGGCTTGTGTTCAAGGGATGTTGAATTCGATTAGGATGATTTATGTGAGATCTATAATCTGGATGTTAGGAGTGCTTATCATGATTGAGTGGATGTTATGGTTTCCATGAATGAACGGTAGACTTATTGTTGTAAAGGCTATCACTGTCCGATGTGGGGAAGATAGGGTTGAGTTCTTCTCTGGTGTTGCGGGTAGATTAGTATGTTTATTTCTCACTAAGACTGTTGTCTGATTAAAGGTTTTATGTTTCCTCTTATTACCTTGGGTTGTTCATCCGGTTGTGGACGGGAAAACTGAGTAGCAGGTGACATGTGATGCTTTAGTGAGGATGATGATGTTGATCGATGACGAGCAGAAGGCTCACGTACCAGTTTATTACTATCTAGTATTTCCTGTTTCCGCTAATACTATATGCTCTGAGGGATGTAGTAAGGACCTTTGTACAGAAATATTATCCTAAGTTGTATGGATCTTTCTACTGGTTCTGTTAAGAGTTTTCATTTTCTGTGTAATTGGATTTCACTATTATTACCTGTTGTATATGCTCTATTATATTTTATCCTCGTGTTGTGATATTTACAACAGATTCTGATGTGTTTACCTACTCTGATGATCATCCATAGCTACCTAGCACACCTTTCAGTGCATTATTCCTCTTGTTTAGTGTGGGGGCTGTGGGCGGTCGTCACATTTGGTATCAAAGCTGTGGTCAACGATTTTGGCCAAAATTCGAAGAAGTGATCACGTATGGGAGTCTTATTTGTATATTTCAGTTAGATGTACACTATATGATACTATATACTGTAGTTGCATATGTACTTCTTTAGCAGCTTGTCTTGTAAGTGGATAATCATTCTAGTTCGCAGATTTAGAATGAGTCGACGTTATATAAGAAGTATTGTTGAGGAAGAAGCTGTGCATGGATGGGGTAATGGCAGGGCACCTGATTACCCGGCCTTGTTTGAAGTTATGATGAAAGCATGCCTTCGAAGGAACCCCGCTTCAGTGGGAGTAACGGCTGATGTTGGAGTCCAAGTGCCGAGAGCTGTAGAAGTTGCAAAGCTATGCAAAGACTTTACCTCGTTGGGAGGGAAATAGTTCAAGGGCACTGAACCAGTTGAAGAAGTTCAGAGGTGGTTAGATATGTGTGTTCAAATCTTCAAGAACTTGGGCATTGATGATGCAACATAGAGGAATCTTGCATCAAGGCAGTTAGTGGGCAGAGCGATGGACTGGTGGAACTCTGTCACACTTTAGACTCCTGAAGAGGATATTTCGTAGGAGTTGTTCCAAACTAAGTTTGAAGCAAAGTTTATCTCCACCATGCAGAAGTCTATTCTGTTAAGAGATTCATGGAGCTTAAACAGAATGGTCGTCCAGTTTTTTACTATTTTCTGACTTCGAGGATTTGTCGAAGTATGCTCGTTCATATGTGGATACTCCTTATCAAAAGAATGAGAAATCTGTCTTGGGGTTGGATGAATACCTTGGGAATCAGCTTGTGGATCACCTCGACGATAGCTTTGAAAAGATCATCGAAATGGCTTTGAGGCATGAAAGTCTGTTTCCTAATAAGATGTCTTATGTTGCACCTAAGGAAGAACTGAAGCCACAACAAGATGGTAATAATAAGAAGAGGAAGCAACAATAACAGAAAGGGAAGAATTGCCAAAAGAATCCTAAGAGTGAGGTGGTTTGCTTCAACTGCCACCAGAAAGGCCATTTTACTAGTGAGTGCAAGAATCCCAAAGCGGAGAAGAAGTGCTACAAGTGTGGGGAGCCTGGGCATGAGAAGAAAGATTGTCCAGAATCAGCTAAGGGCAAGCAGGTTGTGAAGGCATATGCTTTGAAAGCCGTGCGAACTTCCTCAAGAGCTCCTACGGCAGAGGAAAAGGGAAAGGGTGTCATGGTGCAAGGTACTCTTTCTATTCATGGTGTTTCAGTTTGAGTTTTGTTTGAAACTAGAGCATCGCATTCATTCATTTGCAATGAACTTGTGTGTCGCTTGGGTTTGGAACCCAAGATTTGGGATAGACCATTGATCATGACTAATCCAGTAGGGGGTTCGTCCAGTTTATGCATGATATGTTGTGGTCTAGTGTTTTCGAGTCATGGTTGCTCTTTTGTGTCTGACTGCTTTGTTCTTAACTTCGCTGGATTTAGGATCATCTTGGGCATGGATTGGCTCAAGAGGTATGTGGCAAGGGTGAATTGTGAGAAGCTAGAGGTGAGGGTCGGGGTGTGGAAGGGCGAAAGGTGTTGATTAGATGTAAGCGCGAAGACGGGGTCTTCGTGAGTTATCTATATTCGCTTGGGATTCCACAAGAAGACCTGTCATCAGTGTTGATCGCTAATGAGTATTAGGATGTCTTTGACGAGGTCAAAGGGTTGCCAACGCATTGTGAGATCGAGTTTATTATCGATTTGGTGGAGGGCGCTAGACCAATCGTTATGCCTCTAAGGAGGATGGCGCCTAAAGAACAACGAGAGTTGGAGGTGCAAGTTTCGTGACCTTCTAGGAAAGGGATTCATTTGGAGAAGTGTTTTCCGAATGGGGTGCACCTGTCGTGTTTGCAACCAAGACAGATGGCTCGTTAAGATAGTGTGGACTATCGTGAGTTGAATAAGGTGACTAGGAAGAACAAGTATCCGTTGTCAAGGGTTGATGACTTGTTCGATCAGCTTGACGAAGCCAAAGTGTTTTCTCAGACGGACTTGGCAACGGGATTTAACCAGTTGAGGGTGGCTAAGGACAGTGTGCTAAAGACTGCTTTTAGGACACCATCCGGGTTTTTTGAATGGTTAATGATGCCATTCGGGTTGACTAAGGCGCCAGCATATTTCATGGATCTTCTGAATAGATTATTCAGAGATCAGCTGAACAAGTACATGCTTGTGTTCGTGGATGATATTCTGGTTTATTCACGGAATGAGCAAAAACACAAGGCGCACTTGAGGTTTGTGTTGGAAATTTTTCGAAAGCAAGGGCGATTAGTTGTTCCTGATATCGATGGATTAAGAGATGAGGTTCTGAGAGAATGTCATCACTCAAAGTTGATGATTCATCCCGGTGGTAATAAGTTGTATCGGCACATGAAGCGAATCTACCAATGGGAAGGGATAAAGCTGGTATTGGAAAATTCATTTTCAAGTGTATGAATTATTAGTTGGTGAAAGCTGAACAGAAGAAGCCGAGTGGTTTGCTTCAGCCGTTGAAAGTTCCTACGTGGAAGTGGAAGCAAGTAATGATGGATTTTATTGATGGACTGCCTAGAACCAGGGCAGGAAATCAAGGGATTTGGGTCATCGTGGATCGTTTGACCAAAAGTGTGAGATTCATTCCTGTCAAGTCGACTAGGATGGCATCGAAACTGGGTGAACTTTATGTGAAATGGATAGTTCGATCCATGGTGTCCCAAAGAGTATAGTGAGTGACCGAGATCCATTATTCACAAGTGGATTTTGGAAGAGTCTACAAGAAGCTTTGGGAACCGAGTTGTGTTTAAATACGGCTTATTATCCCTAAACGGATGTTCAAACTGAGAGGGTTAACCGAGTTTTCGAAGATCTCCTGAGAGCTTGTGTGTTAGATTATTAGGGATCATGGCAAGACCATCTACATCTAGTTGAGTTTGTGTATAATAATAACTACCAGTATAGCATTGGGATGGCACCATACGAGGCGTTGTATGGGAGGATGTGCAATTCTCCATCTTGTTGGTTAGAAACTGGCGATAAGTTGGTACTTGGGCCTGAAATGATTAGAGATACCTCGGATTGTATTGAGATCGTTTGACAACGAATGAAGGTGGCCCAAGATCGTTAGAAGAGTTATGCTGATAAACGTCAAAAAGATTTGGAATTCGATGTTGACGATAAGGTTTTCGTGAAGATTTCTCCTTTGAAGCATGTGGTTCAATTTGGAAGTAAAGGAAAGTTGGCTCCTAGGTTCGTTGGACCATTTCCGATAATCGAGTGAATAGGAAAGCTCGCGTATAGATTGGATCCGAATTACCCTTGAAGATGTCGAGTGCGCATAATGTTTTCCATGTGTCGTTTCTACGGAAGTTCGTGCATGATTCGAATGTGGTGGTACCTCTAGAGTAGTACAAAGACCTAGAAATAGAGGTCGTAGTTGCATGACCTCATAAGCTGCTTCGTGTTTGGGGAATGACAAGAAACAGCTTAGGAGGAAGACGGTTAAGCTAGTCAAGTTATAATGAAGTGAGGAGGGAAACGATTGTACATGGGAGACAGAAGAGAGCATAAAGGCGACCCATCCAGAACTGTTCGTCGGTATGACCCATTAGTATCATGTCACCTTACATCATTGTAACTTACACTATTATGTTTTTTAAAATTCTGCATGTTAGGATAAAGGCTATTGATGCATTGCTTGATGGCTGCTAGTTTGGGTGATAGGATTGACTGCTCATGAGTGATAAGCGTGCGGAATTGTTGTGGTTGCTTGTGATTGTTGGAATTTCGAGGGTGAAATTCCTAAGGAGGGGAGAATGTAACAGCCCGCATTTTACATATCAGTAAATCATAAAATATTTTTATTTTATTCCTTAAGAGTTGAATCATTATCATCTTTTAATATGTTGCTTGTGGGCATGTTAGACATGTCCATAATTTTTCCCGATTTTATTTGTGACTATTTTGCCCCTGTCAGTCTTGTACATGGCATAACTTTTGATTCAGGTCGAATCAGAGGATGAGAACTGTGCCATTGGAAAGAAATTGATGTTTGCCTTTCCGTAGAGTGTTACATTAAAGATTTAGCTCAACAGTTGGGAGAAATCGTTGTTTTAAGGTTTTTCAGTTGGCTGTCCATGTTTGGTAATCCATAATGGGCTGATTTGGAGAGGCCCACTAGTGGGCTGGTGGAAGGCTATAAATTGGGGATAAGAGGCATGGGAAAGAGTTTACTTTCTCTATTCTCTCATTTAGAAGAGCCAAGGGATCCTCCATTCCTTCATTCCTTCATCCTGTCTACCATTAAAGCTTAGAGAAACGAAGATCTACACTATTTGAGGCTATATCTACACCGTTTCAAGGGAAATTTCATCAAATTTAGCGGATTGAAGCAAGCTCTCCACTGTCTGGATTCATATTTCTTCATTTCTAAGCTAGATCGAAGGATTTGTGAGTAATATGCATCTCTCGCGCGGATTCAATCAAGTATATGGGTGTTTGGTCTTACTTTTCATCATTTAGAGTTGTTTTCACCTACATCAACATCACGGTAAGTATTATTTCATATGAATCATCATAGGATCTAATTTAGCAAAACCCGGTAATTTCTATGATATTTCATATGTTTATGCTAGTTAGATCCATAATTTTAGTTTATACATTAGCAATTTATATGATTTAATGATGATAATTTTCATTTTGATGTTGTTATGGATTTGTGAGTTGGTTATGACTAATTTGGATGACTTAGATCAGTTGTTTGAATCGTTGTTATCATTTGGCGTAGATTTGGTCAGATCTAGAGTTGAGTCGTTTTTAGACCTAAGGAGTTAGGTCTTGGGTCATTTTTATACCTAAGGAGTTAGGTCTAAGGTCTTGGGTCGTTTTTAGACCTAAGGAGTTAGGTCTAAGGTCTTGGGTCGTTTTTAGACCTAAGGAGTTAGGTTTAAGATTTTAGGTCGTTTTTAGACCTAAGGAGTTAGATTTAAGGTCTTGGGTCATTTTTAGACCTAAGGAGTTAGATCTAAGGTCTAAGGTCGTTTTTAGACCTAAGGAGTTAGGTTTAAGGTCTTATGTCATTTTAAGTCCTAAGGAGTTAGTGCTAAGGTCTTGGGTCATTTTAGACCTAAGAAGTTAGATTTAACGAGTTGGGTCATTTTAAGACCTAAGGAGTTGGGTCGTTTTTAGACCTAAGGAGTTATGTCTAAGGTCTTGGGTCATTTTTAGACCTAAGGGGTTAGGTCTCAGGTCTTGGGTCGTTTTTAGACCTAAGGGGTTAGGTCTAAGGTCTTGGGTCGTTTTTAGACCTAAAGAGTTAGGTCTATGGTCTTGGGTCGTTTTTAGACCTAAGTAGTTTGGTCGTTAGGCTTAGGTCTTAGGTCGTTAGGCCTTAGGTCTTGGATCGTTTTAAGATCTAAGAAGCTAGACCTAAGGAGCAAGACCTAAGGGGCAATACCTAAGGAGCAAGACCTAAGGAGTAAGACCTAAGGAGTAAGATTTAAGGGATTCAAGAGTTAAACAATGTCGACCGAATGAAGCCTTTTTTTGAGTCGACAATGGTGATAACTTCGAGGAGCATTCAAGTGGGAATATTTGAAGTGTTGATTGTGTTCGTTGATCAGTGTAGACCAACGAGGAAGATGGCAACTCAAAGGTCATGAGTTGGTGGACAATGGTGCTCGAGAAGGATTCTTGAGCTATGAAAAGTCATCAGGTTGGACGACTAGATATGAGAAGGCCGAGAGATTATCATTGTCGTAAGTTCGAGCAGGCTCAAAGCAGGGGTGCAATAGGGGCACTTAAGACCGAAAGTGTACCCTGGGTCTTGTAGAAAGGCCTAACTGTCAAGGTTGGACATGTGAGCTTATGCTAGAATTAGGATTACCATTTGCCCTTGACATATGACAAGGTTGGCCATCATACGATTAGCGGTGGTTTCAAAGCAGGATTGGCAGTGATAGCCAGAGTCTGCCATGAATGATTGGTTTCCTTATTTGTACCGTCTCACGTAGGTTATCCAACATCGAAGTAGATATTCCTTGGGTGCTTGTCTGATATTGATTTAGGCCTTTAGGGCTTGTGTTCAAGGGATGTTGAATTCAATTAGGATGATTTATGTGAAATCCATAATCTGGGTGTTAGGAGTGCTTATCATGATTGAATGGATGTTCTGGTTTCCATGAATGAACGGTTGACTTGTTATTGTAAAGGCTATCACTGTCCAATGTAGGGAAGATAGGGTTGAATTCTTCTCTGGTGTTGTAGGTAGATTAGTATGTTTATCTATCCGTTCTCATATAATTTATTAATGAAGTTTGTTAGCTTTTTTATCGCTCACTAAGATTGTTGTCTGACTCAAGGTTTTATGTTTCCACTTATTACCTTGGGTTGTTCATCTGGTTGTGGATAAGCAGACTGAGTAGCAGGTGACAGGTGATGCTTTAGTGAGGACGATGATGCTGATCGATGGAGAGCAGGAGGCTCACGTACCAGTTTATTACTATCTAGTACTTCCTGTTTCCGCTAATACTATATGCTCTGAGGGATGTAGTGAGGACCTTTATACAGAAATATTATCCTAAGTTGTATGGATCTTTCTATTGGTTCTGTTAAGAGTTTCAGTTTCTGTGCAATTGGATTTCACTATTATTACCTGTTGTATATGCTCTATTATATTTTATCCTTGCGCTGTGAGATTTACGACAGGTTCAGATGTGTTTACCTACTCTGATGATCGGCCATAGCTGCCTGGCACACATTTTAGTGCATTATTCATCTTGTTCAGTGTGGGGACTGTGGGCGGTCGTCACAAGTTGTGTAATGTACAATTATACCTCTGCTCCACTATGAGGTGCATGATCAAACCGGTAAACCATTGAGAATATATTAGATGCAGATGTATAAACATATCATGTAGAAACCTATCCATGTGCACTTGCCTTGTGTATGAGAGTTCTGCTACTCGCTGTCACTTGCTCAACATGCTTGCTAGCTCTGCTAATCCATACATGGATATAACAATATCCTTATAAACATTTGATCCAGCCTACATATAAAAGAGGAAAATAATATGTTCAAAAATATTCAAACCCAATCGTTTGTTATATGAAGTTAAGATGAGGATTGGTTAATAAAACTTCTTATTCCCAACTTAAGGGCTTAGACACATGTAATGCAACGATTACATTATGGTATGCATCTAGCTCCACCTTATGAAGTTCATATGAAAGGATATAACATGAATATTCATGTTCTGTTCAACAACGCCTTAAGTTCTAGATAAAACACAAATATCCAAAACAATATCGATAGCAATCAAAGCATCACTCTTCAGTCCTTACTTAATTATTATTTTCTAGTACCCACAAGTAAGAAATTAACATTCAGACAAACAACATGAGAAATACATGTTGTGTTATTTCTCATATTTTCGATTGTTCTCACAATTTTATTCCAAGCAAGAGACAGTCATGATTTTATTTCTCATAATTTTGATTGTATGTGTTTGCTGAATATGTTATGTTTTTGTTGCAATTTGCATAAAGACATTTTTAAGCCATTGAGAATACATGCATCAGCTCCCACTATTTCTCATAAACATGTGAATACATTTTTTGCCTTTTTATTCTGCATTTTCATGGGCTATTTTAAATATATATTTTTCAATTACTATCAGCCTCGGCCAATTTGTCATATGTTACAAGGCCAGATTGGTGATCACCTAATTCCCCATCACCTCTAGGTGGTTCTTTTCAATTTTTTTAATATTTGTTTAACTTTTATACAACCTATTTAACTTCAATAAAAATCAGTAATTTATGTAAGTTAGGAACATACAGCAGTTTGCCACAAGAAAACAATTTACAACCTCTAGCAGTAAATGGGGTTTACTTGCTATTTGTACAACTCAAATCAAGAATCATGCATAGGTGGTGACATGCCAAGCTAAAATAAATTATCTATAGTTTTCCTTTCATATACTCAATGGGAAACTAGTTTCATGTTTATGCTTCCATGATGTTTAAGTGAATAAAATAAATCATTTATGAATATACCCAGTGAACTTTGTTTATGAGTCAAGGTTAATGGGAATTTATTTATAAGAATATCTTGATGCACAAGAAATGCCTACAACCATATAATATGGCAGGTCACAACACCAAACAGGCCCTATTGTAACACTTATTTCCTATTGTAACACTTATTTCGTTTTAGTTCGTAATGGTTATAACAGTTAGAATGTTCCAATGAATATTACTGTTCCAACGTCTTTCAATGGTTATAACCATTATAAAATATGACAAGTTTTTCATCCATTGAACAAGCAAGGATCTAATCAGCATTTTGTACTTTAGTCGTGCTTAACCCTTTTTCTCACGCTTGGACCTTTTTCTCTCTTCCCGGCTTCTGACCCTCGTCTCCCATCTCCCCCTCCTCCCAGACATCCGCCTAAGTAGATTCGGCCTCCATCACCCCTGATACTGATAATTCAATGTTAGGGTTCTTTCCTTTCATTTGTGATCTGGTTATCATGAAGCAATGCAGAAGAAACAGTTTGATTACAGGAAGAGGCAATAGGTCTGAAGATTTGTTGGGGTTAATAGAAAGATTGCAGGATTAGTTAAGAAGAATTATAAAGAGAGTTTGTTGAAGAAAGATAGAAGAATTTAGGGAGAAAATACAAGGGAAAAGGGATCAGGAAATCAAGAACAGAGATGCAGAAATTTAGAAAGGCAAGTAAAAGAGAATTTTACTGAAGAGTAACAAGTAATTCAGTATGCATTCTCTATGATCGTTCTAGGTACTTATAGAGTAATATTTACATGTGATCATCCCTCAACTTGCATGCTTTAATTAACTACAATAAGTCCACATCAGCTATTACACATAGCAGTTAATTGGTGTACACGTCCAGCGGTGCACGTGCACATGTGCTCTGAGTGTCTGCACCATCGCTATCCATCACCAATGTTTGCGAACAAATTATACAATTGTAAACAACTGTAAAATCCGTTTGTTTTTCCTAAACAACAAGGATTGTTGTAGAGGGAGTCGAACTCTGGGTCCAAAAATATTTTAATTAATAAATCCAATCAAGTTATTCTAGAATTTTGATTGATTGAAAACACAGAAAATAACAGCAGATAAATAAAAAAGAGAGATTTATCTAATAAGAGAAAGCAATTAAGGGATAATGACATAGATTAGATTCACACTCATCAATAGCCAACAAATAAATATAGATCTAATTCATGTTTCTGTCACAAACACGAATCAACGATAAATAGATTTTTAGAAACAAATAAGTAAACAACGACAAGCATAGCCTATGCAGGAGCTGAGCTCTTAAACAACCATAGACTATCAGAACAGATTCACAAATTAATTTCTAAAAACCTAAAATTAGATCTAAATCTGATAATTGTTAGATCGAATACGAATATACCCTGTGAAGGAGCATAGCTCTTAAACGACACAGAATATGAAGGTTCAGATCTAACCCTTGATTCAGATCTACATCTACATATATAAAGTCCTCATCTATTGGCTATGTGATTCATGTTGAATCATATCTATTAGCGTCATCACCCCCTAATCAAAGGGGATTTGCTAGACATAGCTAAAGAAGAGGGAAAACAGAAATTAAATAACATGAACATAAATAAAACTAAAACTAAATAGAACAGAGGAAGAAGAGTCTTATTCCAAGAGAAAGATTACAGAATAAAACTAAGTGTGCTTTTCAATGAATGAGATAAAGTGTATTTATAGCTGATATGACAAAGGCTACTTGGCAAATTCCATAATGTGGGACTAAAGAATTAGCCCAACTAACACATAAGCTAGTGTGAATGCAGCTGTAGAGTGAGAGGCCTTGCAAACGAGCTAATGTGAACGCAACATGAGTGAGATGCCCTGCAAATGAGCCAATGTGAACGCAATATGAGTCTTTAGTGCGCCAAATCTACCCAACTGAACTCTATTTGCAACCGTTCTTCAAACTTTAAACTCTTCAATCTTTAGTAATTTCAACTTCACTCTTTTTAAGCAAATTCTTCATGCTTTATCCATCAAATGCTCTAAACCAAGCTTTTTATCAACAATCTGAAAACACAGCTATAAATACACAATATTAATTATTTTAAATAGAAAAATAGATAAATAAGCGGATAAAATATACACATTTACGTGTATATCAAATACCCCCACACTTATCTTTTTATTCGTCCTCGAATAAACTAAACTAAGATATGTCACACTTTCGTAGGAAACATGATTGCATTTAGCGTATGCAACAAGCCGTTAAACCTCTGGGTGTCCCCAGTAGGATGAGTGTTGTCTCGTGAGGGTTTTCAGCGGATACTACCCACAAAATCCAAAGCGTCTTATGTACGCGGATTAATCAAACAATATATTTAAGGTCTTTCACATTCCAAGGATTTCACCTAACTTCAATAATAACGGTTTAGCCCCAAATTGTCCATCCCATAATTAGTGCAAAAATGAACAAAATTTTTCAAGCTGAATTGTAATTCCTTGATAACACTGTAATTGTCTTAAAGGTTAAGAGCGTGGTGTCAACCAAAGTTCTACACATCGACAATGTGCACCCAATCATTTCTTTATTCTTCTTCTTCTCTCTTTTTTTTTTAATAATTTTGCACCAATGTAACTGTAATGTATTGGATATGAGTTATGCATAGATGAAGGAAAATTTTTGTAAGTTCTAAAAATATTCTAGATAAGAGGGCAAGTGTATTAGTTGAATTTCAAGCTACAAAAGATAAAGTAATACTAAGGCACATATGGACGTTTTGTTTCCTTTCATCTCCTAAACTACAATCCTTGCTTCTAAGTACGGTATGATGGATGTGGATGGAATGGAAATGAATGCTTTATAGTCAAGAATGATGAATGACTATTTTATTCAGAGAGACTCTCTCTTTATTTCAATTTTTTTTCTTTTTTTCTTTTTTTTTCTTCTTCTTTTTTTTCACTTTTTTTTCATATTTGTATGATGAATGATGAGATGAAATGGAATGGAATGACACCGTATTATTTCATTTGATTCCTCCTCTACTAAACCAATCATAACCAACACTTCATGAAAGGAAAGTTTTGTGCCCTAGTCACTCTACTTCTATAACTCTAATTCAGCACACAAGTCTGGATTGATGTTATACAAAAAGCTGAAAGGAATGATAAGCAAAGTTTCGTAAGATAGATAACCCATATAAAATAAGATGTGGTATATGGTTATCCTACCTTAAAACAAGTACGGAGTGGGTGGTGTAATATTGGTATAAAAAGTGACGTTTCTGAACCTTTGAAAATAAGTCAGTAGAAGGTTCTTAAGTATACCAATATTAGAAAAACTTGTCGAAACATGGATGTAATTCGACTAAAACTTGGGTTTGAATAACGTGGGGTATCGAAGAAGAATGCTACAATGAGTCATTTCTCCTTAATTGGGCCAAGTGGATTTTAGAACTTACGATTTTGAAAATTTGAGTGGAAAAGAAAATATTATGCATGAAAACGAACTCAGAAAATCCAACAAATGTAGGTGCAAAATCATTTTTATTTCTTGATTTTTATTATTATTTTTACTTGCACATTCTAACACGTATAACAAGGGTTGACACGCTTACTCCAGAACACGACTAACGTCTGCACAGTCTCAAGCTAGCATCTTAAAAAGACACATTACGACTCAATAAATAAATAATGTTCATTCTCATCACCCAAAAATTCAACTTATCAAACAAGAACCAAGGTGTTATTTATGAGTTTAAGTTAATCCTTGTTCAATGAATGACCTAGTTCATAAAATTTGATTGCTGATGTAATGTAAATCCCCCCCCCCCCACACACACACACTTGAGTGTGACTGTGTCCTCACAATCTTAATCAGACATATCTTAGTGAAAGGAAAAATAAAATAAAAGACTATTTACATATGTACAAAAGAGGGTTAGTGCGTCTTACCGAATGTAATGTGGCTCATGGAGGACCATGAGCTCTTCCTCTTGGTTTGGTATTGGTTCCAAGTAAGGTTTAAGGCGTTGACCATTGACCTTATAGGAAGATCCATCAGCTGGATTCTCAATTTCTACCGTACCATACGGAAAAACGGTCCGCACAGTGTAAGGTCCTGTCCATCTAGGTGTTAACTTACCCGGAAATAGATGCAATCTTGAGTGATACAAGAGAACTTTTTGTCCTGGCATGAAAGTTTTACGTAAAATTGATTTATCATGAAAAACTTTCGTTCTGTCCTTGTAAATTCGTTCATTTTCATATGCATCATTTCGAATTTCATCAAGTTCATTAAGTTGAAGCTTCCTATGCTCACCTACTTGTTCTAAATCAAGATTTAAAGTTTTTATTGCCCATAATGCCCTATGTTCTAGTTCAACTGGCAAGTGACATGGCTTACCAAAAATCAACCGATAAGGGGACATACCTAAGTTTGTTTTAAAAGCAGTGCGGTAAGCCCAAAGAGCGTCGGTTAACTTTTGGGACCAATCTTTGCGATTTTGATTCACAGTTTTCTCCAGGATTTGTTTAATATGCCTATTCGATACTTCAACTTGCCCACAAGTTTGAGGATGGTAAGGAGTGGATAACTTGTGGGTTATCGAATACTTTCTCATGAGAGCTTCAAAAGAACGATTACAGAAGTGTGTTCCATTGTCACTGATTATTGTGCGAGGAGTGCCAAACCTAGAGAAGATATTTTCTTTCAAGAATCGCACAACAACCCTGTTATCGTTTGTTTTGCATGGAACAGCTTTGACCCATTTAGAAACATAATCGACAGCTAAGAGGATGTACAGGTTCCCAAAAGAATTAGGGAAGGGACCCATGAAGTTGAGACGACCCGAAATCCCGTTCTCACGGAAACAAGGGTTATCTTTGGAATATAACACAGAAACAGATAATAGCAAAACAAAATTAAATAAATACACCAGATAATGAACAATAAAATATACTGGATAAAAGTAATCATCAGAGTTACACAGTATACAGGATCTTACTTAGTACAAATACAGTTCAGCTATACATAAATGTCTACAGCGGAAAACAAACAAAATATGTACAATAGGAGCTGAACAGCATAAAAAGAAATAAATGATAGAATCCATCTTCAGCTCCAGCTTTCCAGAGAAAGAACCAGCTAAACCTGAATACAAGGCTGCCCGTGTGGAAAAAGGGGCACCCGAGTTTGAGAGTGAAACAAACTACGAGTCAGTCATGGGACTGGAATGAGAAATCTACTCAACACATATATAATTTGGCAAATCACAGGACCACGCCACTTTCATGGAACGGGTTTACTCCATCGGATTGCCAGTGCTTTAAAACAAATCTTCCTTTTAAACATCGCTATGCTTTTTATAAAAATGAAGCCGTTATAAGACTCAGTTCCCATCACACAATGCAACGCAAACCGGAGGATAGAGTTTTTACCTTATAATGGCCAAATATGCTTGATACGAATAAAACAAAGGCATTTGATATTATTGCTAGTGTTTATATGTTTTGAAAACAATTTCAAATCATAACTATCAATCATAGACGACATTAATGCCCCATACCACTATGTCGCCATATATAGGTATACAATCAAAATCGCATCGTCGCGTATTTGGAAATTGGATTTCCGTCATGAACCAAGGCAAAAGATAGTCCTTACCGAATTCGAGACAATCTAGCCCATGTCTCAGGCAAGTACTCAGTCAAGCCTTTGGAGTGACAGGGCCGGTCCACCGATGTGGATTAAAATGCCTGAACAATACGTTTCCCCGCCCTTTGGGGCGTAAACGAGCCAACGAATGACTCCATCGGACCCGGATCGTCCGATCAAACCGAGGCGCCTCGCAACAACAACAACCACATAGGTGAAAAGCATATAAATGTCAGGGCTGGTAGGTCACTGACACCACCCTAGCTAGAAGGAAACGCATGCCCTCCCTGAGGTCCTTCTCCCGTTTTAGGTTCATACCGAGGTGTGAGGCTCGCGAATTTACGTTATACACAAAGCTACGCCACACAGGCGGTGCTTTGATCATCACCACAAGACTTTGCTTTTCAACAGAAGCCCTGATCACTGCATCTTAACATGCCACACAGGCAATTCATACCGTGCAACTGATGGCTATCAACCACACAGAACAAATTCCAATGTATGACACACAGTCCATTTACAAGTCCGTTCTGGGTCTGAACGAAACCGGAGGAACTAAATACCTCGCAAACCCATCGATCACCACGTACGTCTGGACGATCACCACTCATTATCCATATTTCGGGATGCCTCCCAATCAGGACCTCGGTTACCATCCAAACGAGGTGAAGATCTCCGGTCTTCGACCATCGTCTTCATCTTCAAATTTCAATCGTCGGTCAATCATTTGAAATGAGAATTAACTCGGCCATTTCAAATAATTCACGTATATTTAGAATTTCAAATCAATTTATTTCAATGGTTAAATTATTCGACAACACCAATTTTATTCTTTAATGTAATTTTCACACCAAACACATTCAACCATCAAACACAACATAAATCGAGCAAATTCAGCTTATTTCCATTCCATATTGTTTATGATATTTTATAACTATTTATCGCTATTTTTATCTATTTTAAAATAGCCAATTTATTCAAAACGACGTTTCGGGCCATAACGTGGCCGTAGCGCTGTTTTTCTTCAGATTTGACTTACAC
Source organism: Allium sativum (assembly GCA_030737875.1). Taxonomy (NCBI): domain Eukaryota; kingdom Viridiplantae; phylum Streptophyta; class Magnoliopsida; order Asparagales; family Amaryllidaceae; genus Allium; species Allium sativum. The sequence goes on along the minus strand of CM060918.1, from coordinate 43,407,851 downwards.
ATATCTGAAAATCTAACCGTTGGATCTTCGCAAAATTTACATCATTAGAAAGGTATTTTCAAAACGAATCCAACGGTTCCAGTTTCGGGAAAATCCGACGGTCGGATCTCCCGGTACAATCGTTTGAAGTTTCGATTTCAAAATACGAACTGCAGCGTCGTTATTCGATTAAATATATAATTATATTTATATATATAAATATAATCGCTTCTGGCGCTGTTTTTCATCAGATTTGAATTAAACATTCCAGACAATCCAACCGTTGGATTTTTACAAAGTTGGTGCCGTTGGGAAGATATTTCCAAGGCGAACCCGACGGTTGAGGTTTCGGGAAAATCCAATGGTCGGATTCCCCGTACTAGTTGTTTGAAATCACAGTTTCAAAATACGAACTGCACGGCTTCGTTTCGTTTTAATTTTATTTATATTTATATATTTATATAAATATAGTTCATTCAATGATTTCAATATCGTTTTCATTTCAAATATTTCACTAACGCCTTAAAATTTTGGAAAATTTCGCCATAACCTCCCCTGCACTGGGAGCATCGGGAAATCGCAAATAGCTTTCTCGGTCCTTCTAATCTCAAAAAGAAAAAGAAAAAGCCAAGCGGCTAGCCAACAGGCTCATAAAATCATCATCCAAACAAAACAGTAAATGTGTACCTATTTGTCGGGCACAAAATTTTATTCCTCTTCTCTAGCCCCTTTGCTATAACCTGTTCAATGAATATGCATGTACATATATGTACAGTTCTTATCATTTATCATTTTCTATTCGACTTCATATTTGATTTCTATTTGGTTTAAAAACACCATTCATTCTAATGTTACATACATAGGTGCAAATCATTTCATTAGCTAATTAATGAATATTTCAACTCATATGTGTTTATTTTGAACAAGTGGCTATTTTTAACACTTCACATTTCAACGATTTATGCATACAATAAAAATGTGATTTTTATTGTAAAACAATTCATTTCAAAACACTATTTTTCTATATAGTTCATATAGGTGACAAAATAGGATTTTATATATATAGATAAAAGGTGATTTTTATTATCAAACAATTTATTTCAAAATATGAATACCATTCAACACATGAATTTCTAATCAACGAATGAATATCAATTCAACACATGAATGTTTTCTATAGTTTCTATATATAGATAAAAATGAGATTTTTATTATCAAACAATTTATTTCAAAATATGAATACCATTCAACACATGAATTTCAAATCAACGAATGAATATCAATTCAACACATGAATGTTTTCTATAGTTTCTATATATAGATAAAAGGTGTTTTATCATCAAACAATTTATTTCAAAATATAATTACCATTCAACACATGAATTTCTAATCAACGAATGAATATCAATTCAACACATGAATGTTTTCTATAGTTTCTATATATAGATAAAAATGTGATTTTTATTATCAAACAATTTATTTCAAAATATGAATACCATTCAACACATGAATTTCAAATCAACGAATGAATATCAATTCAACACATGAATGTTTTCTATAGTTTCTATATATAGATAAGAATGTGATTTTTATTATCAAACAATTTACTTCAAAATATGAATACCATTCAACACATGAATTTCTAATCAACGAATGAATATCAATTCAACACATGAATGTTTTCTGTAGTTTCTATATATAGATAAAAATGTGATTTTTACATTCTAAAACGCGAATATCATTCAACACGTGAATTTCTAATCAACGAATGAATATCAATTCAACACATGAAGGTTTTCTATTCAATGAATAAATATAGTTTAAGCATATGAAAATAATTCAAACACACGAATATTATTCAAAATTTCGGCAGCATAACGGCAGGGTAGTTAAAACTGGGACCGTCCCTAGTACGGCTCCTCGCTCTACCTTAAAACCTCTCGGTTTTTGACAATGGGGATCATGCATCTAGTTCGCACGCAGGCGGCATGTATATATTTATTTCATTTCCACAAACTAATCCTATGTGGTTTCAACCAAATATTTTTCAACCACAAACGGGTATTTTTCAACCAATATCAATCACAAACAATCCCAAACAACCATTCGCTATCAATCAATTTTCACAACAATTCCAACCAATAAATATCGTCCATGGTTTGTGGACGAGGGACGTATATATATATATATATATATATATATATATATATATTTTATATATAGCAATTCACTTTTATTTCAACACATATATATATATAGATAAAGAAATTGAAGAGTGAGAAATTCTCACCAATAGCTATCCAATACTACGACTCTTCCTTTAGAAATCTTTGCCAATTTCGCCTTTTTGTCGCTTTCGCCCGTATTCTCTACATATGTAAAAACGAATTTTTACTATGTTATTCAATATATAAAAATCGAATTTTGACTTCGCTATTCAATATATAAAAATCGAATTTCAAAAATATAGATTCCGCCTTTTCAAAAATAAAGATTATATTTTTAATATTCCTATGATGTAAAAATTATATTTTTATTACTTTAAAAATATAAAAATCATATCTTACTTCTTCTACTCAATAAAAATTTCGCCTTTTCTATTTTAAAAATATGATCTTTTCTATTCTAAAAATCTGATCTTTCTATCCCAGTTCAAACCTTTTCTTTTTAAAGTTCGAATCTTTTTCTTTTAAAAGTTTAAATCTTTTTCTTTTTAAAATTCAAACCTTTTTCTTTTTAAAATTCAAATCATTTTCTTTTTATATCCTTAAAAAAAATCAGTTTTTAAATCCTTTAAAAATCAGTATTCTTTTTTTTCAAAAATCAGAATTTTCCTTTTAAAAAAAATCAGTTTTATAACCTTTTTAAAATAATCAGTTTTAAACCTAATTAAAATAAAAATAAAAATAAAATAAAATACTTACTTTGTCTGCGAAGAAAGGGGGGTGGTTTTGCGTCAGGTGGCAGCGCTGGAGGTGCTGGAGGTGGGGCGGTGTGAAAACCCGTAACTTCCCCGTAAAGGAAAGCGTCGGATAGTTCGAGAACAAGCCACAACAGAACGCATACAAAAGAACATTTCACTGTATATTACAACAATGCATCAGATTACAAGAATATACAGAGTATAAATGAATATTACACAGAAATATCAGAGATTTAAATTACATTTAAATACATAGCAGCGGAAAATAATACAATACACAACTAGAAGAGATATACGGATACAAAGCTTTCCGGATATCGTTCCAGCTGTAAACCAGGATCCTGTGAATATAAATCTGCAAAACCAAAACTACTAGCTGCCCGTGTCAAAATAGGGGCACCCAGAGTTTAGGTTAAAACAATAAACTCCAGGTCAGTCATGTGACTGGTGTGAGAACTAAAACAGTTATTAATCTTTATTTTAAAGATAGGTAAATCAAGGGACCACGCCGTATAACACGGAACGGGTTTCCTCCCAAGAATACCAGTGCATAAAACAAACAGCGCAATGCTAAATAAAAGAAAAATGAAGCTGTTGTAAGACCCAGGTCCCATCACACAATGCAACGCAGCCGAGGATAGGGTTTTCCCTTATAACAGCCAAAGAATGCTTGATATGGTTAAAACAAATCGTTTGATACTATTATAAGTGCCTATTGTATAAAACAACTTCAAATCATAAGTATCAATCATAGGCGGCATGAGCGCCCCATCCCACTATGTCGCCATACTAGGCTCTACAAATAAAACCGCAAATGTCACGTATTTGGAAATTGGATTTCCATCTATGAACCGAGGCAAAAGATAGTCCTCAACCGATTCGAGACAATCTAGCCCATGTCTCAGGATCAGAACGCATCAACCCTTTAGATCGTCAGGGCCGGTCCACCGATGTGGATTATTATGCCTGAACACTACGTTTCCCCACCCTATGGGGTGCAAGTCTGGTCCGTCTGCTGACCAGAATGCATCGGCCGAAACCGATATAACCGAGGCGCCTCGCAACAGCAACAACCACATAAGTCAAACTCGTCAGGGCGTGTAAAACCACTGACGCCACTTCTAGCTAGAAAGAAACGCAAGTCCTCCCTGATGTCCTCTCCCGTTTTTGGTTCATACCGGGTGTGAAACTCGCGAAGTAAACGTTACACAAAGCTACGCCACGAACGCCGTGCTTCGATCATCAACCACAAGACTTTGCTTTTCAACAGAAGCCTTGATCATTTGCCACTTAGGCATGCCACACAGGCAATTCACTCCATGTGTTTGATATCCATCAATATATAACCCCTGAGCTCGTACGTCTCAGAGAAGGGCGTTAAGCAAGAGAATAAATTCTCCGCCGCCAAACAGATATATATTTAATAGAGATCAATCACACGGACTAAAATCCAATGTCAGACACACAGTCCATTTACAAGTCCGTTCTGGGTCTGAACGAAACCGGAGGCACCTAGTACCCCGCATATCCATCGATCTCCAAGCACGTCTGGACGATCACCAACTGTTTCCATCTTCTTGGGTGTACAGCCCAATCAAGATCATCAGTAATCACCCAAACGACGTGAAGACTTCTGGTCTTCGACCACCGTCTTCATCTTCGACTTATCGTCGTATCAGTTATTCAGAATGGGATAAACCCGGTCTTTCCGAATAACTCGCGTATATTTTAAATAAGTGTTACACAAACACAACATATGCCTCATTCCAATTCATTAGTCACTAACCGTAAATGAATCAAGAGAATAATTCCCCAAATATTAACCCCGAAGGCCGAAACCAACATCAGATCAATATTCAGAAAACCATTCTGCTTGGCTAACCGACAGTTAGTTTCTAAATTTCACATTCATAGGGAAAGGTTCCCATTAATTTTATCCAAGATAAATTCCTTGAATTTATTCTTTATTCCATTTTTGAATCTCAATTCAAACTAGTCGGGATTAGCGAACCTTACCGAAGTAATTATTTATTTTAATTTCCCCATCCCAACATATTCATCCCATGAAGTAAAACTGGTAATACTTCATATCTAACACCACAGTGTTATCGGTAAATTCAATTACCATTTCACGTTCAAATCTAATCAAAGATTTAACTATCGCCTGGAGCAAAACTGGTGATACTCCATTTTCGATCATTTCAATCTAATTAAAGATTCATTAAAACTCCACTTAGTTTTAATCTTCGACTGGGTTAAAGAATCAGTGTCATTTAAAACACGGTTCACGATAAACCCAAAATCACATTCATTAATTATCGGGTTAAAGAACGAGTGTTATTTAAAACACTGTTCACGATAAACCCAAAAATCAATATCAATTCAATTCCAATTAAATATTATTGAATTGGTACACTTCATTAAATCTAAATAAAAAGATTTAATCTTTTCTCAACTGGGTTCAAGAACAGTGTTAGTGAAGACACCATTCACGACAAACCCAAATCACATTTGATATTCAATATAAGGCTCTGAATAGAAAATATATCGGCTTATATTCAATATCAAATTCTATGATTAACAAATGTCGTATTGGAAATAACGATATAAATATGTATCTTTCAAATTTCCATAACATCCGTATAATCACAAATTCCAACATCGAAATATTCCGAAGACAATTTCGATTCAATTCCACTCCAATGCAATCATTGGAAATTCTGGTTATTTTTAAAACCCTTTTCAAATTTAATTTATTTATTTAAAAATAAATAGAATTATAATTCTAGTTCAAAACTAGTTCATTTCGATAAAAATCTATTTTTATCTTTTCAAATATGGATTTTTTCATCCCAATACTTTCTAAATCATTTCTTATGATTTTACACAAATTATTACTATTTTTAATAATTTTATCAAGGCCCGTACAGTCGATTTCCACCAATGGCCATCGAACTGCACTTACAGCGACCTTTTTCGAATTTGATTTGGACGTATCTCCAAATCCAACCGTTAGATTTTGAATTTCTAATATTCGTTAGAAAGCTCTTTTCGATACGAACCCAACGGTTCCGGTTTTTTAGGAGAATCTGACGGTTGGATCTCCCGTAATGTCCGTTTGAAATAAATGGTCGAAATTCGCGAACTGCCACGGCGCGGCGTGTTCTATTCAGGCCATTATATTATATATATAATATATATATAATATATACTTCGTCGATTTCTATTTAAAACGAATTATATAAATAGTTTTAAAATTCGTTTCAAAAGCAATTTCAACTTCCATTTCAATTCAAATCAAAATTGAATTCTTCTTTATAAATTCGTTTTAAAATTCATTTCTATTCAATTCAAATTTCAATTCAATTTGAATTCATTTCAAAATTGTTTTCAATTCAATTCATTTCGAAATCGTTTTCAATTCAATTCATTTCGAAATCGTTTTCAATTCAATTCATGTCGAAATCGTTTTCAATTCAATTCATTTCGAAATCGTTTTCAATTCAATTCATTTCGAAATCGTTTTCAATTCAATTCATTTCGAAATCGTTTTCAATTCTATTCATTTCGAAGTCGTTTTCAAATCAATTCATTTCGAAATCGTTTTCAATTCAATTCATTTCGAAATCGTTTTCAATTCAATTCATTTCGAAATCGTTTTCAATTCAATTCATTTCGAAATCGTTTTCAATTCAATTCATTTCGAAATCGTTTTCAATTCAATTCATTTCGAAATCGTTTTCAATTCAATTCATTTCGAAATCGTTTTCAATTCAATTCATTTCAAAATGAATAAAATCGATATAAATATCGTTTACGTCAAAATGGCGTCAATCTAATCAACACGGCTTCATAAATTTCTATTTTCAAATATTCTATTTCAAATATTTCCTTTTTCAAAATAGTTGTTGTTATCAAAATATTTCGTTCAACACATGACCAATCTCAATGGATGAGTACTGTCAACACATGAACCGTTATTTTATATTGATAAAGATGTAAATTTTATTATCAAAATATTTCGTTCAACACATGACCAATCTCAATGGATGAGTACTGTCAACACATGAACCGTTATTTTATAATATTCTTTATTTTCTAAATTGGAATGAGGCCCAATCAATCACCATATAATGTTAATTATATGGATTTTCATACAACACATGTATATAATAGCATTGAAAAATAATCAACCATCAACCAAAGTGCACTACACTGTATAAGCATCAAATATAGACATTTAACGCTTATAGCAGCCTGTCAATCAATCGATCGACATATTTAATCAATCAGGATGAGTGAACTTCAAGTTTCATCCCAACACCCGTGTGGGGTTTCAAACAATCAAACACAGATTTTATTTGTGCAGTTGGGCGATGTGTAAAATTTATCGACCCAATCAATATCAGTCAAATCAGTGTACATAAACAAACCGTCCGGTTTGTAAATGAATATTTTATTTTATTCACTTCACGTTAAAAATTATATTTTTAACGATAAAATATTTTATTTCCACACTTGAATTTCTATCCAGTTCATTCTTTAAATAAAATGATATTTTTATTTTTCTAACTTATTTTAGAAAATTTCGGCGGCATAACGGCACGATACTAGAAACGGGACAAGGCCTAGCCTTATCCCCGGTCTAGTGAAGGCCCACGCCATTCACACATCGATCAAATTCACCAAACAACCAAATTCAAATCAAATAATATGACTAATCTATGCAACCAAACAAACAAGTCCATGGTCTGTGGACGATTGTGTCGGGTGCTACTAAACACCGTCTGCATCCTAGTATATCTATAACTAGAAAATTTAAATTGAAAGGTGAGAAGTTCTCACCGATAGCTATCCAACTCCACGGCAACTCTAATGTAGGAAATCTTGTCGTTCTCGCCTTTTGTCACTTTCGCTGCTCGTAGTCACTACATATATAAAAATCACATTTTTATTTGCTGATGTCTTTAAAATAAAAATCACATTTTTATTTTTTTCACTTTCAATTTAAAAATCATATTTTTATAATCGCTTCATACATTTAAAAATCGAATTTCTACTATCACGCTATATGGATAAAAATTCTATTTTTACATTGCTACCATATAGATAAAAATTATATTTTTACCTCGCTATTATACATATACAAACCAACTTTTTATATCGTTACTTCACAAAAATAAATCACATCTTTTCCGATTTAAAAATCTGTTCTTTTCTATTTCAAAAATTCGGTATTTTATATTTCAAAAGCGAGGTCTTTATATTTTCAAAACAATTCGAATTTATATTATAAAACAATTCAAATTTTATTTGAAAACAATTCTACTTTTTTCAAAACAAAGTATATTTATATTTTTCTAAACAATTTTATTATATAAAAATCTTTAATTTAAAACAATTTTACTCATATACAAAAAAAAAAAGATTTGTAAAACAATTTAATTTATATAAAAGAAATTAGACTTTTAAAACAAAATTTTATTTATATATAGGTTAACAACACTTTTAATTAAATCAGCAAGGTAATTAGTTAACAATAAATTACCTTATTCACTGATAAGCCTTGGCAGGTGCTTGTCGAACACAGCTCGCAACCTAGGGTTGCTTCTGGCATGCAGATCAAGGCACGAGACGACAATCGCCTGGTTCCACATCGAAGAGCGTCGAGCAAGCTTCCCAACGCCACCAGCCTCCCTCCGTTCGATCGCCTGTGGGGGGGGGGAGCATCGGGCCTTCGAACAGCGCGGAAATCGAGGACTATATCCCGATGATGGCGCAGCGATGGGAGGTGATTCACAAATGGATTTGAAGAGCTCGGATAGTTCTTGAATTTCATATTTGGAGTTGGCAAAATCATTGAACAGAATTCACGAAAATCGGATGGGAAGAATTGAAAGAGGGCGCCGTTGAAACGTTGGGTATCGGTTTGACCACGGGGTAATTTAATTAGGGTTTGACTGAAATTTCATTGGCCCGGGGTATTTATAATAATTTTTAATTTCCTTAAATGGTAAGTTTTTAATTCGAACTCGAAACGAGACCCACCGACTATCGTCCCTAGCATTTTACCCTCATTCCGAACACAATGGGATATGTATCGTAAGCTGATTCGATCGCTACAATCAGTTTCCGTTAAGTTTACAATTAAATCATTATATTGAATTTTAAACGTACATTTCAATTTACCGGGGTCACATACGGACTCAAAAAATTACAGAAAAATTATTTCTAACTTCGTATTGACGATACGGTCCTAACAAAACTAGTTTCGTCGAATTCTGAGACCGTTTGAAAAATGGCCAATTTCCAGTCGATTAAAATCAACTGAAACTGGTCAAACGCGTTTTCCTTCGCCACGCTCACATATTGATTCGAAAAATTATGAAATTTGGAACCTAGCAATAATTTGACACTGCGGATCCAACCAAACTGGTTTCGTCAAAATCCGAGGTCGTTTGCAAAATATCCATTTTTAAGGGCCTGAATTCCATAGCGACTATTCAGAATTTTCAACTGGACATATCTTTTGATTCCCGCTATGAAATTTTGATTATTCGGATTCGTTGGAAAGATATTCCCAAATAGATCCTATCGTTTTTGGTTTCATTAAAATTCGGATTGTTTTGCACCCGGTACATTCAATTGAAGTTTGAAATCGAATTATCGAACTACCGCGCCATTTTCAATTCCTTTTATAATTATATATAATTATTTATATTCTAACGACGGCGTATATAATATATACGTTCGAATTCTATTCAAAATAAATTTCTCGTCGATATTATTTAAAATAATCCATTTTAAATAATCAAAATTCGCTAAAACTGCCAAAATAAAAATTTTAAACTGGCCCAGATTTTCGGGTTGTTACAATCTCCCCCACTTAAAACTTTTCGTCCCCGAAAAGGAACAAAGTCGAAAGTGGTTTGATCAATCAACTCTACGCTTGATCTGGCTTCCATTCTCCAACTCTTTAGTTTCTGAGAATTTTCAGAATTTCAAAAAATTTGGCTAACACCCTAAATTTTCGAAAAATTTCGCCATAACCTCCCCTGCAATGGGAGCATCGGGGAATTTCAAATAGCTTCCCTGGTCCTTCTAATCTCAAAAAGAAAAAGAAAAGGCCAAGCGGCTAGCCAATAGGCTCATAAAATCATCATCACCCAAATAAAACAGTAAATTATGTAGTAAACATGTACCTATTTGTCAGGCAAACAAATTTTATTCTTCGGCTCTAGCCTCCTTGCTATGACCTGTTCAATATAAGTATATGTATATGCAAGCAAATGCGACCAATTTTCAATACAATTCAATATTTGATTCAGTTAGGCATAATGGTTCAAAATTATCAAACAATTAAACAAACAACACAAACATCAATCAATTAGTGAATTATCATTTGAAATTCATAACTTGATATATAGTCAAAAATCAGATTTTTGGTGCCAAATCACAACCATAAGCCCTATCTAATTTTTGGTTCTCACACCAGTCAATAGGAAATATATAGATATTACACGTTCGGAGCACGAACATAAATATTGATGATGCCATGGTCATTATCAACATCATCTCCGGGCGACTAGAGTGTGATTCTATATCTATCCAGTATATTAAAACTTCAAATACACGTTTGCAAGGCGTATATGCGAAATCTTTATATACTGGATTGTCCTAATCAATATAGATAAATAATCAAATATGAATAATTGATTTAACTTTTCAAAACAAAAATTTGTTTTCCTTTTAAAAATTTACTCTTCACACTCGTTCTAGGATACTACTGATCCCATCTCTAACGAGTCATTCTCGTTGGATATTACTAATCCAATATCTGATGAATTCTTTCGTATGGTTCTAATGTGCCTTGTTCTCGAGCTCTGTAAACCAAAGCTCTGATACCAACTGTGAAAACCCGTAACTTCCCCGTAAAGGAAAGCGTCGGATAGTTCGAGAACAAGCCACAACAGAACGCATACAAAAGAACATTTCACTGTATATTACAACAATGCATCAGATTACAAGAATATATAGAGTATAAATGAATATTACACAGAAATATCAGAGATTTAAATTACATTTAAATACATAGCAGCGGAAAATAATACAATACACAACTAGAAGAGATATACGGATACAAAGCTTTCCGGATATCGTTCCAGCTGTAAACCAGGATCCTGTGAATATAAATCTGCAAAACCAAAACTACTAGCTGCCCGTGTCAAAATAGGGGCACCCAGAGTTTAGGTTAAAACAATAAACTCCAGGTCAGTCATGTGACTGGTGTGAGAACTAAAACAGTTATTAATCTTTATTTTAAAGATAGGTAAATCAAGGGACCACGCCGTATAACACGGAACGGGTTTCCTCCCAAGAATACCAGTGCATAAAACAAACAGCGCAATGCTAAATAAAAGAAAATTGAAGCTGTTGTAAGACCCAGGTCCCATCACACAATGCAACGCAGCCGAGGATAGGGTTTTCCCTTATAACAGCCAAAGAATGCTTGATATGGTTAAAACAAATCGTTTGATACTATTATAAGTGCATAGTGTATAAAACAACTTCAAATCATAAGTATCAATCATAGGCGGCATGAGCGCCCCATCCCACTATGTCGCCATACTAGGCTCTACAAATAAAACCGCAAATGTCACGTATTTGGAAATTGGATTTCCATCTATGAACCGAGGCAAAAGATAGTCCTCAACCGATTCGAGACAATCTAGCCCATGTCTTAGGATCAGAACGCATCAACCCTTTAGATCATCAGGGTCGGTCCACCGATGTGGATTATTATGCCTGAACACTACGTTTCCCCACCCTATGGGGTGTAAGTCTGGTCCGTCTGCCGACCAGAATGCATCGGCCGAAACCGATATAACCGAGGCGCCTCGCAACAGCAACAACCACATAAGTCAAACTCGTCAGGGCGTGTAAAACCACTGACGCCACTTCTAGCTAGAAAGAAACGCAAGTCCTCCCTGATGTCCTCTCCCGTTTTTGGTTCATACCGGGTGTGAAACTCGCGAAGTAAACGTTACACAAAGCTACGCCACGAAGGCCGTGCTTCGATCATCAACCACAAGACTTTGCTTTTCAACAGAAGCCTTGATCATTTGCCACTTAGGCATGCCACACAGGCAATTCACTCCATGTGTTTGATATCCATCAATATATAACCCCTGAGCTCGTACGTCTCAGAGAAGGGCGTTAAGCAAGAGAATAAATTCTCCGCCGCCAAACAGATATATATTTAATAGAGATCAATCACACGGACTAAAATCCAATGTCAGACACACAGTCCATTTACAAGTCCGTTCTGGGTCTGAACGAAACCGGAGGCACCTAGTACCCCGCATATCCATCGATCTCCAAGCACGTCTGGACGATCACCAACTGTTTCCATCTTCTTGGGTGTACAGCCCAATCAAGATCATCAGTAATCACCCAAACGACGTGAAGACTTCTGGTCTTCGACCACCGTCTTCATCTTCGACTTATCGTCGTATCAGTTATTCAGAATGGGATAAACCCGGTCTTTCCGAATAACTCGCATATATTTTAAATAAGTGTTACACAAACACAACATACGCCTCATTCCAATTCATTAGTCACTAACCGTAAATGAATCAAGAGAATAATTCCCCAAATATTAACCCCGAAGGCCGAAACCAACATCAGATCAATATTCAGAAAACTATTCTGCTTGGCTAACCGACAGTTAGTTTCTAAATTTCACATTCATAGGGAAAGGTTCCCATTAATTTTATCCAAGATAAATTCCTTGAATTTATTCTTTATTCCATTTTTGAATCTCAATTCAAACTAGTCGGGATTAGCGAACCTTACCGAAGTAATTATTTATTTTAATTTCCCCATCCCAACCTATTCATCCCATGAAGTAAAACTGGTAATACTTCATATCTAACACCATAGTGTTATCGGTAAATTCAATTACCATTTCACGTTCAAATCTAATTAAAGATTTAACTATCGCCTGGAGCAAAACTGGTGATACTCCATTTTCGATCATTTTAATCTAATTAAAGATTCATTAAAACTCCACTTAGTTTTAATCTTCGACTGGGTTAAAGAATCAGTGTCATTTAAAACACGGTTCACGATAAACCCAAAATCACATTCATTAATTATCGGGTTAAAGAACGAGTGTTATTTAAAACACTGTTCACGATAAACCCAAAAATCAATATCAATTCAATTCCAATTAAATATTATTGAATTGGTACACTTCATTAAATCTAAATAAAAAGATTTAATCTTTTCTCAACTGGGTTCAAGAACAGTGTTAGTGAAGACACCATTCACGACAAACCCAAATCACATTTGATATTCAATATAAGGCTCTGAATAGAAAATATATCGGCTTATATTCAATATCAAATTCTATGATTAACAAATGTCGTATTGGAAATAACGATATAAATATGTATTTTCAAATTTCCATAACATCCGTATAATCACAAATTCCAACATCGAAATATTCCGAAGACAATTTCGATTCAATTCCACTCCAATGCAATCATTGGAAATTCTGGTTATTTTTAAAACCCTTTTCAAATTTAATTTATTTATTTAAAAATAAATAGAATTATAATTCTAGTTCAAAACTAGTTCATTTCGATAAAAATCTATTTTTATCTTTTCAAATATGGAGTTTTTCATCCCAATACTTTCTAAATCATTTCTTATGATTTTACACAAATTATTACTATTTTTAATAATTTTATCAAGGCCCGTACAGTCGATTTCCACCAATGGCCATCGAACTGCACTTACAGCGACCTTTTTCGAATTTGATTTGGACGTATCTCCGAATCCAACCGTTAGATTTTGAATTTCTAATATTCGTTAGAAAGCTCTTTTCGATACGAACCCAACGGTTCCGGTTTTAGGAGAATCCGACGGTTGTATCTCCCGTAATGTCCGTTTGAAATAAATGGTCGAAATTCGCGAACTGTCGTGGCGCGGCGTGTTCTATTCAGGCCATTATATTATATATATAATATATATAATATATACTTCGTCGATTTCTATTTAAAACGAATTATATAAATAGTTTTAAAATTCGTTTCAAAAGCAATTTCAACTTCCATTTCAATTCAAATCAAAATTGAATTCTTCTTTATAAATTCGTTTTAAAATTCATTTCTATTCAATTCAAATTTCAATTCAATTTGAATTCATTTCAAAATCGTTTTCAATTCAATTCATTTCGTAATCGTTTTCAATTCAATTCATTTCGAAATCGTTTTCAATTCAATTCATTTCGAAATCGTTTTCAATTCAATTCATTTCGAAATCGTTTTCAATTCAATTCATTTCGAAATCGTTTTCAATTCAATTCATTTCGAAATCGTTTTCAAATCAATTCATTTCGAAGTCGTTTTCAAATCAATTCATTTCGAAATCGTTTTCAATTCAATTCATTTCGAAATCGTTTTCAATTCAATTCATTTCGAAATCGTTTTCAATTCAATTCATTTCGAAATCGTTTTCAATTCAATTCATTTCGAAATCGTTTTCAATTCAATTCATTTCGAAATCGTTTTCAATTCAATTCATTTCGAAATCGTTTTCAATTCAATTCATTTCAAAATGAATAAAATCGATATAAATATCGTTTACGTCAAAATGGCGTCAATCTAATCAACACGGCTTCATAAATTTCTATTTTCAAATATTCTATTTCAAATATTTCCTTTTTCAAAATAGTTGTTGTTATCAAAATATTTCGTTCAACACATGACCAATCTCAATGGATGAGTACTGTCAACACATGAACCGTTATTTTATATTGACAAAGATGTAAATTTTATTATCAAAATATTTCGTTCAACACATGACCAATCTCAATGGATGAGTACTGTCAACACATGAACCGTTATTTTATAATATTCTTTATTTTCTAAATTGGAATGAGGCCCAATCAATCACCATATAATGTTAATTATATGGATTTTCATACAACACATGTATATAATAGCATTGAAAAATAATCAACCATCAACCAAAGTGCACTGCACTGTATAAGCATCAAATATAGACATTTAACGCTTATAGCAGCCTGTCAATCAATCGATCGACATATTTAATCAATCAGGATGAGTGAACTTCAAGTTTCATCCCAACACCCGTGTGGGGTTTCAAACAATCAAACACAGATTTTATTTGTGCAGTTGGGCGATGTGTAAAATTTATCGACCCAATCAATATCAGTCAAATCAGTGTACATAAACAAACCGTCCGGTTTGTAAATGAATATTTTATTTTATTCACTTCACGTTAAAAATTATATTTTTAACGATAAAATATTTTATTTCCACACTTGAATTTCTATCCAGTTCATTCTTTAAATAAAATGATATTTTTATTTTTCTAACTTATTTTAGAAAATTTCGGCGGCATAATGGCACGATACCAGAAACGGGACAAGGCCTAGCCTTATTCCCGGTCTAGTGAAGGCCCACGCCATTCACACATCAATCAAATTCACCAAACAACTAAATTCAAATCAAATAATCTGACTAATCTATGCAACCAAACAAACAAGTCCATGGTTTGTGGACGATTGTGTCGGGTGCTACTAAACACCGTCTGCATCCTAGTATATCTATAACTAGAAAAATTAAATTGAAAGGTGAGAAGTTCTCACCGATAGCTATCCAACTCCACGGCAACTCTAATGTAGGAAATCTTGTCGTTCTCGCCTTTTGTCACTTTCGCTGCTCATAGTCACTACATATATAAAAATCACATTTTTATTTGCTGATGTCTTTAAAATAAAAATCATATTTTTATTTTTTTCACTTTCAATTTAAAAATCATATTTTTATAATCGCTTCATACATTTAAAAATCGAATTTCTACTATCACGCTATATGGATAAAAATTCTATTTTTACATTGCTACCATATAGATAAAAATTATATTTTTACCTCGCTATTATACATATACAAACCAACTTTTTATATCGTTACTTCACAAAAATAAATCACATCTTTTCCGATTTAAAAATCTGTTCTTTTCTATTTCAAAAATTCGGTATTTTATATTTCAAAAGCGAGGTCTTTATATTTTCAAAACAATTCGAATTTATATTATAAAACAATTCAAATTTTATTTGAAAACAATTCTATTTTTTTCAAAACAAAGTATATTTATATTTTTCTAAACAATTTTATTATATAAAAATCTTTAATTTAAAACAATTTTACTCATATATAAAAAAAAAAGATTTGTAAAACAATTTAATTTGTATAAAAGAAATTAGACTTTTAAAACAAAATTTTATTTATATATAGGTTAACAACACTTTTAATTAAATCAGCAAGGTAATTAGTTAACAATAAATTACCTTATTCACTGATAAGCCTTGGCAGGTGCTCGTCGAACACAGCTCGCAACCTAGGGTTGCTTCTGGCATGCAGATCAAGGCACGAGACGACAATCGCCTGGTTCCTCATCGAAGAGCGTCGAGCAAGCTTCCCAACGCCACCAACCTCCCTCCGTTCGATCGCCTGTGGGGGGAGCATCGGGCCTTCGAACGGCGTGGAAATCGAGGACTATATCCCGATGATGGCGCAGCGATGGGAGGTGATTCACAAATGGATTTGAAGAGCTCGGATAGTTCTTGAATTTCGTATTTGGAGTTGGCAAAATCATTGAACAGAATTCACGAAAATCGGATGGGAAGAATTGAAAGAGGGCGCCGTTGAAACGTTGGGTATCGGTTTGACCATGGGGTAATTTAATTAGGGTTTGACTAAAATTTCATTGGCCCGGGGTATTTATAATAATTTTTAATTTCCTTAAATGGTAAGTTTTTAATTCGAACTCGAAACGAGACCCACCGACTATCGTCCCTAACGTTTTACCCTCATTCCGAACACAATGGGATATGTATCGAAGCTGATTCGATCGCTACAATCAGTTTCCGTTAAGTTTACAATTAAATCATTATATTGAATTTTAAACGTACATTTCAATTTACCGGGGTCACATACGGACTCGAAAAATTACAGAAAAATTATTTCTAACTTCGTATTGACGATACGGTCCTAACAAAACTAGTTTCGTCGAATTCTGAGACAGTTTGAAAAATGGCCAATTTCCAGTCGATTAAAATCAACTGAAACTGGTCAAACGCGTTTTCCTTCGCCACGCTCACATATTGATTCGAAAAATTATGAAATTTGGAACCTAGCAATAATTTGACACTGCGGATCGAACCAAACTGGTTTCGTCGAAATCCGGGGTCGTTTGCAAAATGTCCATTTTTAAGGGCCTGAATTCCATAGCGACTATTCAGAATTTTCAACTGGACATATCTTTTGATTCCCGCTATGAAATTTTGATTATTCGAATTCGTTGGAAAGATATTCCCAATTAGATCCTATCGTTTTTGATTTTATTAAAATCCGGATTGTTTTGCACCCGGTACATTCAATTGAAGTTTGAAATCGAATTATCGAACTACCGCGCCATTTTCAATTCCTTTTATAATTATATATAATTATTTATATTCTAACGACGGCGTATATAATATATACATTCGAATTCTATTCAAAATAAATTTCTCGTCGATATTATTTAAAATAATCCATTTTAAATAATCAAAATTCGCTAAAATTGCCAAAATAAAAATTTTAAACTGGCCCAGATTTTCGGGTTGTTACAGGCGGCCTTCAGTTCGTCGGCGGTGGAGGCGGTGTGGGGTGATGGCAGTAGGTGCGGCAGCGCGACTTGGGGTTGCGATCTTGGGTCTAACAGGGAGGAGAGGTGAACGGGGGAGAAGGAGAGGAGGGGGGAGACGATCGGAGGGGCGTGGTGGAGGGATGGTCAACGGCGAAGGCGGGCGTCGATCTTTTTTTTTTATCTGAGCGAAAATAAGGTGAGAAAAAGGGGGGTGAGGGTTTTAAAAAGAAAAATATATATATTATTTTATTGATTAAATTGATTCTAAAAAGCAACTTTTATTTTCGACCTCGAAACGAAACCCACCGCCTGTCGTCTATAGCGTATTACCCCCATTCCGAACACAATGGGATATGTATCGCAAGCTGATTTGATCGTTACAATCAGTTTCTTTTGAATTTACATTTAAATCACTATATTGAATTTTAAACGTACATTTTAAATTACCGGGGGCACATACTAACTCTAAAAATTCCAGAAAAATATTTTCTAGCTTCGTATTGACGATACGGTCCTAACAAAACTAGTTTCGTCGAATTCTGAGACCGTTTGAAAAATGGCCAATTTCCCGTCGATTAAAATCAACTAAAACTGGTCAAACGCGTTTTCCTTTGCCACGCTCACATATTGATTCGAAAAATTATGAAATTTGAAACCTAGCAATAACTTCACATCCTGGACCCAACAAAAGTGGTTTCGTCGAAATCCGAGGTCGTTTGCAAAATGTCCATTTTTAAGGGCCTGAATTCCATAGCGACTATTCAGAATTTTCAACTGGACATATCTTTTGATTCCCGCTATCAAATTTCGATTTGTCAGATTCGTTGGAAAGATACTATCAATTAGATCCTAATGTTTTTGATTTCACTAAAATCCGGATTATTTTGCACCCGGTATATTCAATTGACTGAATTCCATATATTCAATTAATTATATTCGTTTTCAAATGTCGATTCAAACTCAGTTTTCATCGCCATTATTTAAAATATTTATTTTAAATATTTAAAATCCATTATTTTAGCCAATTTAAAAATTTTAAATTGGTTCAGATTTTCTGGGTCGTTACAATCTCCCCCACTTAAAACTTTTCGTCCCCGAAAAGGAATAAAGTCGAAAGTGGTTTGATAAATCTACAATCACACAACACAACAACCAATCCAATTGGTTTTTAACCTTCAAAAATATTCTGATCAACTTCTATATTCTTTTATAAATCATTCAGACTATATAATTAAAAGTGCACATCTTATGAAAAGAAAATAACAATAGAGTAGAGAATTGAATGGTAGTGCAAAGTAGGGTAAATGTACCTTGCACCAGAGTCACTCAGAGATATCCACTCGGCATCTAGGATAAGCTTTTTGAATGCTCTCCTCAGTTTCCCAAGTACAATCTCGCGGATCTCCACTCCATTGCACTTTGACTAAGTAAACCTTCTTGTTCCTCAGCTCTTTGGTTTCTTTGCCGATGATCTTCAGCGGCTCTCGCCTCACAGCTAATTCTGGAGTAATTTCAATATCCTGCTGAGCTGCTTCTTCCACGATCAAGTTTGGATCATGAACGTGCTTTCGAAGTTGAGATATATGAAATACATCATGCACTCCAGGCAACCAGTCAGGCAGTTTAACTTTATATGCGAGAGTCCCAATCCGTTCCAGAATAGGAAACAGACCAATAAATTTGGGCGCCCACTTTCCAGTTTTACCGAGCCGGATGACTTCTCTCATCGGCGATACTTTCAAATATACGTAGTCGCCAACTTCAAAGGATATATCTCTTCTTCTTCTATCGGCATAGCTCTTTTGTCGGCTTTGAGCGGCGAGTAATCGCTTCTTAATAAAATCGACTTTGTCGGCAGCTTCTCGAATCATATCAGGCCCTAACACAAGTCTATTTCCAGGCTCGACCCAACAAGCAGGAGATCGGCACGGTCTACCATACAATGCTTCGAATGGCGACATTGTCAGGCTTGCCTAATAGCTGTTGTTATAAGAGAATTCAGCCAAATGCAGATGGTCTTCCCATGATCCACCGAAATCTATAACACAAGCCCGCAATAGATCTTCTAAAATGCGATTCACCCTCTCAGTCAGACCGTCTGTCTGAGGATGATAAGCGGTGCTCAAGTTTAACTTCGTTCCCAGCTCGACTTGAAATGCTTCCCAGAATTTGCTAGTAAATATTGTATCTCTATCACTGACTATACTGAGCGGCACTCCATGTAGTCTAACTATTTCTCTGAAGTATATCTGCGCCAGACTCTGAGAAATTCTGTTTGATCTGACAGGTATGAAATGGGCGGTCTTCGTGAAACGATCTACGATCACCCAAATACTGTCATTTCCTTTTTTGGTTCTGGGCAAACCATCAATGAAATCCATCGAAATATGCTCCCACTTCCAGCCAGGAACTTCTAGCGGTTGTAATAATCCAGCCAATTTTTGTTGGTCGCTTTTGACTAGTTGGCAAGTAGGGCATCGGCTAACGTATATTGAAACGTCTCTTTTCATAGCCTTCCACCAGAATGTTCTTTTGAGATCGTTATACATTTTGGCCACGCCAGGATGGATACTCAGCTTGGACTTGTGACACTCGTCTAACACTTCCCTTTTTAACTCTGGGACGTCGGGAACACAAATCCTTCCTTTCAATCTCAAGGTCTCGTCGTTATCTATTTGAAAACACGAGGGTTCACCTTTCTGAATCTTTTTGATCATATCCTTAATAAAATTATCCTCCTTCTGAAGAATAGATATTTTGTCAATCAAGGATGTCGTGATAATAAAGCTGGCGATCATTACATTCTTTCGGCTCAGCGCATCGGCCACGACATTGGCTTTCCCGGGAGTATATATAATTTCAAAGTCATATGCTGCAAGAAACTCCAGCCAACGCTGCTGCCTCAAATTCAGGTCTTTCTGAGTGAACAGATACTTTAACGACTGGTGATCTGTAAACAGTTCAAACCTCTCACCCAGAAGATAATGTCTCTAGATTTTCAAAGCGAACACAATAGCCAATAACTCAAGATCATGAGTTACGTAATTTTTCTCGTGCGGTTTCAGTTGACGGCTAGCATAAGCAATAACTTGGCCTCTTTGCATTAACACTGCGCCAAGGCCCTCTCTAGAAGCATCAGTCCATACTTTTAAATCCTGGTTGCCATCTATGATGGTTAACACTAGAGCGGTCGTTAGCCTTAACTTTAGCTCTTCGAAAGCTTCCTCACTTTCTGGAGTCCACTTGAATTTGGAATGCTTCTTTGTAAGCTTCGTTAAGTGGCCAGATATCTTCGAAAAGTTTTTGACGAACTTCCGGTAATAACTAGCCAATCCAAGAAAACTGCGGACTTCAGTAGGAGTACTAGGCTGTTTCCAGTTCTGAATAGCTGTGATTTTACTTGGATCCACAGCAATTCCTTCTTTCGATACAACGTGGCCCAGAAATTTTACTTCATCTTGCCAGAATATACATTTGGAAAATTTGGCTTTTAGTACATTCCGCCTGAGAATTTCTAACACCTGTTCCAGATGCTTTTCATGTTCGGCCTTTGATTTAGAGAAGATTAGAATATCATCAATAAAAACCAGAACAAATTTATTCAATACTCCTCTGAATACTCGGTTCATTAGATCGACGAAGTAAGCGGGAGCGTTACATAAGCCGAACGACATTACTAACCACTCGTAGAATAAGTCGGGACCTCTGAATGCTGTCATTGGAACACACTCTTCGGCAATTCGAAGTTGATGGAAGCCCGTAGCTAGGTCCATTCGTGAAAATACTTGTGCTCCATTTAATCGATCCAACAAATCATCAATCCGCGGCAATGGATACTTGTTCTTTATTGTCTGTTTGTTCAGATCACGATAGTCCACGCATAGCCGTAGAGTACCGTCATATTTTGGGACAAATACCACTGCTGCACCCCAATCAGAGAAACTAGGCCTGATCAGACCTTTCCATACTAGCTGTCTTGTTTGATTGTCTAATTCCTCTTTCTCTTTCAAGGGCATTCTTCGAATAGCGTGAACTACCGGCCTTGCATTGGGAATCAAAGCAATCTTGAAATCTATTTCTCTCTGCGGAGGTAAGCGAACAACTTCTTTAAACACATCCGCATAGTTCTTGACGACAGGAATGTCTTTGATGAGGTCAGGAATATTTTCTAAGGCTTCTGGGGTATTTTCTATTTGAGCTGGAGAAACATTCAAAGCTGCCCAGAAATCCTTTCTATTTGACGTTGGGCCTTCACAAGGTATGGTTATATAATTTCCCAATTGTGCTTTTGCCTTTACAACTCTCTCGGCGCATCTAACCTCCGCTTCATATTTGGTTAGCCAATCCAATCCCAGAATAAGATCGAATTCATTAAAATTCATGACGATAGAGATAATAGGGAATTTATAGCAAGAAAAAGAGACAGGTACTGCACAAATCCAACTGAGATTGATAGAACCCCCGACCGGATTCTGGACAGTCATTGGTTCCTTGAGCTTCCTCGAGTTCAAACCTAGTTTCTTAGCGGCACTCTTTGAAATAAAGCTTCGCGACGCGCCTGTGTCAAACAATACTTTAACTGGAATGTTTTTGAAAGTAAGCGTGCCTTCTAAAACATCAGACCTCCCTTGCTTATCTGAGGGCTCAGAAGTTTCCGCTACTTCATTTATATGTACTGCCTCAGATTTCTTTGAGAGTTGACACTCCCGTGCAATATGACCTGCTTGACGACACTTATGGCATTTCCTTTTGCCATGTGTTTTCTTTTGCCTCTTCATAGGTTTGGATCCGCTCTTTCCTTTCTTCTTTAAAGATCTGCAATTTCCTTGCAAATGCCCTTGCTTATGGCAGTTATTGCATATGGCGGTCGTTACCAGTTGTTTTCCTGATCTGGCCCTTTTCTGATTGGTCCTAGGCTCCTTACTGACCTCAGACATCATACTGGCTTCAGGAATATCAGTTTCAGAATCTCCTTTGTCACTACAACAAACTTCTTCTTCGTCACGCAACATTCCTTTCTTATGAAGATCTTCATACTGATAAGCCATATAAATCATTTCTGAAAAAGAAAGCTTCACATGCCCCAATACTTTATTCTGGTATTTCCTTTGAAGCCCATTGATAAATCTCAAATTCTTCCTCTTCAGATTTTGAATTAGATGAGGAGCAAAGTGAGAAAGTTCGTTGAATTTCTTATGATATTCGGGAATTGTCATGTCACCTTGTATTAGATAAGAAAATTCGTCACAAAGGCGCTCAGTCGCTTCGGGAGGAGTAAATCTTTCCAGGAAAATCACTTTGAATCTATCCCAGGTGATATCACCTTCTGGATTATTCTCTATAACCGAATCCCACCAGAACAAAGCTTCATCTTTAAATGCCCAGGAGGCCGGTAATCTTTTCTGGTCATCCCTAAGCTTTAATGCTTCGAAGATTTTCTCAGCCGAACGAATCCAAGCTTGTGTCTTCATAATAGATTCTTCACCAGAGAACGGTATTCCACCCATATTTCGATATTTGATTAATAGGGCCTCAATATCCGGTTCTGCATTCCTTCTGCTTCTGACACTCATTTTCTAGTACTTCTGCAAATGGCAGATCAAGTGTCAGGTCACAGAAAAGGTATTTTAAAATATAGAAACACATACTTCAAATGTAAATGTGTCTATCAAGGTGTAATTTCATTCTGCTTTACTCATACTAGGATATTACTGATCCTATCTGTATGGAGTTACCCATCCTAGAACACTACTGGTTCTATTTCTAACGAGTTCGTTCACATGTTATATTCCAGAACTAAGCTTAACCAAAGCTCTGATACCACGTTGAGACGACCCGAAATCCCGTTCTCACGGAAACAAGGGTTATCTTTGGAATATAACACAGAAACATATAATAGCAAAACAAAATTAAATAAATACACCAGATAATGAACAGTAAAACATACTGGATAAAAGTAATCATCAGAGTTACACAGTATACAGGATCTTACTTAGTGCAAATACAGTTCAGCTATACATAAATGTCTACAGCGGAAAACAAACAAAATATGTACAATAGGAGCTGAACAGCATAAAAAGAAATAAATGATAGAATCCATCTTCAGCTCCAGCTTTCCAGAGAAAGAACCAGCTAAACCTGAATACAAGGCTGCCCATGTGGAAAAAGGGGCACCCGAGTTTGAGAGTGAAACAAACTACGAGTCAGTCATGGGACTGGTATGAGAAATCTACTCAACACATATATAATTTGGCAAATCACAGGACCACGCCACTTTCGTGGAACGGGTTTACTCCATCGGATTGCCAGTGCTTTAAAACAAATCTTCCTTTTAAACATCGCTATGCTTTTTATAAAAATGAAGCCGTTATAAGACTCAGTTCCCATCACACAATGCAACGCAAACCGGAGGATAGAGTTTTTACCTTATAATGGCCAAATATGCTTGATACGAATAAAACAAAGGCATTTGATATTATTGCTAGTGTTTATATGTTTTGAAAACAATTTCAAATCATAACTATCAATCATAGACGGCATTAATGCCCCATACCACTATGTCGCCATATATAGGTATACAATCAAAATCGCATCGTCGCGTATTTGGAAATTGGATTTCCGTCATGAACCAAGGCAAAAGATAGTCCTTACCGAATTCGAGACAATCTAGCCCATGTCTCAGGCAAGTACTCAGTCAAGCCTTTGGAGCGACAGGGCCGGTCCACCGATGTGGATTAAAATGCCTGAACAATACGTTTCCCCGCCCTTTGGGGCGTAAACGAGCCAACGAATGACTCCATCGGACCCGGATCGTCCGATCAAACCGAGGCGCCTCGCAACAGCAACAACCACATAGGTGAAAAGTATATAAATGTCAGGGCTGGTAGGTCACTGACACCACCCTAGCTAGAAGGAAACGCATGCCCTCCCTGAGGTCCTTCTCCCGTTTTAGGTTCATACCGGGGTGTGAGGCTCGCGAATTTACGTTATACACAAAGCTACGCCACACAGGCGGTGCTTTGATCATCACCACAAGACTTTGCTTTTCAACAGAAGCCCTGATCACTGCATCTTAGCATGCCACACAGGCAATTCATACCGTGCAACTGATGGCTATCAATCACACAGAACAAATTCCAATGTTGGACACACAGTCCATTTACAAGTCCGTTCTGGGTCTGAACGAAACCGGAGGCACTAAATACCTCGCAAACCCATCGATCACCACGTACGTCTGGACGATCACCACTCATTATCCATATTTCGGGATGCCTCCCAATCAGGACCTCGGTTACCATCCAAACGAGGTGAAGATCTCCGGTCTTCGACCATCGTCTTCATCTTCAAATTTCAATCGTCGGTCAATCATTTGAAATGAGAATTAACTCGGCCATTTCAAATAATTCACGTATATTTAGAATTTCAAATCAATTTATTTCAATGGTTAAATTATTCGACAACACCAATTTTATTCTTTAATGTAATTTTCACACCAAACACATTCAACCATCAAACACAACATAAATCGAGCAAATTCAGCTTATTTCCATTCCATATTGTTTATGATATTTTATAACTATTTATCGCTATTTTTATCTATTTTAAAATAGCCAATTTATTCAAAACGACGTTTCGGGCCATAACGTGGCCGTGGCGCTGTTTTTCTTCAGATTTGATTTACACATATCTGAAAATCTAACCGTTGGATCTTCGCAAAATTTACATCATTAGAAAGGTCTTTTCAAAACGAATCCAACGGTTCCAGTTTCGGGAAAATCCGACGGTCGGATGCGGTCGGATCTCCCGGTACAATCGTTTGAAGTTTCGATTTCAAAATACGAACTGCAGCGTCGTTACTCGATTAAATATATAATTATATATATATATATATATATAATCGCTTCTGGCGCTGTTTTTCATCAGATTTGAATTAAACATTCCAGACAATCCAACCGTTGGATTTTTACAAAGTTGGTGCCGTTGGGAAGATATTTCCAAGGCGAACCCGACGGTTGAGGTTTCGGGAAAATCCAATGGTCGGATTCGCCGTACTAGTTGTTTGAAATCACGGTTTCAAAATACGAACTGCACGGCTTCGTTTCGTTTTAATTTTATTTATATTTATATATTTATATAAATATAGTTCATTCAATGATTTCAATATCGTTTTCATTTCAAATATTTCACTAACGCCTTAAAATTTTGGAAAATTTCGCCATAACCTCCCCTGCACCGGGAGCATCGGGAAATCGCAAATAGCTTTCCCGGTCCTTCTAATCTCAAAAAGAAAAAGAAAAAGCCAAGCGGCTAGCCAACAGGCTCATAAAATCATCACCCAAACAAAACAGTAAATGTGTACCTATTTGTCGGGCACAAAATTTTATTCCTCTTCTCTAGCCCCTTTGCTATAACCTGTTCAATGAATATGCATATACATATATATACAGTTCTTATCATTTATCATTTTCTATTCGACTTCATATTTGATTTCTATTTGGTTTAAAAACACCATTCATTCTAATGTTACATACATAGGTGCAAATCATTTCATTAGCTAATTAATGAATATTTCAACTCATATGTGTTTATTTTGAACAAGTGGCTATTTTTAACACTTCACATTTCAATGATTTATGCATACAATAAAATGTGATTTTTATTGTAAAACAATTCATTTCAAAACACTATTTTTCTATATAGTTCATATAGGTGACAAAATAGGATTTTATATATATAGATAAAAGGTGATTTTTATTATCAAACAATTTATTTCAAAATATGAATACCATTCAACACATGAATTTCTAATCAACGAATGAATATCAATTCAACACATGAATGTTTTCTATAGTTTCTATATATAGATCAAAATGGGATTTTTATTATCAAACAATTTATTTCAAAATATGAATACCAATCAACACATGAATTTCAAATCAACGAATGAATATCAATTCAACACATGAATGTTTTCTATATATAGATAAAATGTGATTTTTATTATCAAACAATTTATTTCAAAATATGAATACCATTCAACACATGAATTTCTAATCAACGAATGAATATCAATTCAACACATGAATGTTTTCTATAGTTTCTATATATAGATAAAAATGTGATTTTTATTATCAAACAATTTATTTCAAAATATGAATACCATTCAACACATGAATTTCAAATCAACGAATGGATATCAATTCAACACATGAATGTTTTCTATAGTTTCTATATATAGATAAGAATGTGATTTTTATTATCAAACAATTTACTTCAAAATATGAATACCATTCAACACATGAATTTCTAATCAACAAATGAAAATCAATTCAACACATGAATGTTTTATGTAGTTTCTATATATAGATAAAAATGTGATTTTTACATTCTAAAACGCGAATACCATTTAACACATGAATTTCTAATCAACGGATGAATATCAATTCAACACATGAAGGTTTTCTATTCAATGAATAAATATAGTTTAAGCATATGAAAATAATTCAAACACACGAATATTATTCAAAATTTCGGCAGCATAACGGCAGGGTAGTTAAAACCGGGACCGTCCCTAGTACGGCTCCTCACTCTACCTTAAAACCTCGCGGTTTTTGACAATGGGGATCATGCATCTAGTTCGCACGCACGCGGCATGTATAATTTCATTTCCACAAACTAATCCTATGTGGTTTCAACCAAATATTTTTCAACCACAAACGGGTATTTTTCAACCAATATCAATCACAAACAATCCCAAACAACCATTCGCTATCAATCAATTTTCACAACAATTCCAACCAATAAATATCGTCCATGGTTTGTGGACGAGGGGCGTTTATATATATATATATATATATATATATATATTATATAGCAATTCACTTTTATTTCAACACATATATATATATATAGATAAAGAAATTGAAGAGTGAGAAATTCTCACCAATAGCTATCCAATACTACGACTCTTCCTTTAGAAATCTTTGCCAATCTCGCCTTTTTGTCGCTTTCGCCCGTATTCTCTACATATGTAAAAACGAATTTTTACTATGTTATTCAATATATAAAAATCGAAATTTGACTTCGCTATTCAATATATAAAAATCGAATTTCAAAAATATAGATTCCGCCTTTTCAAAAATAAAGATTATATTTTTAATATTCCTATGATGTAAAAATTATATTTTTATTACTTTAAAAATATAAAAATCATATCTTACTTCTTCTACTCAATAAAAATTCCGTCTTTTCTATTTTAAAAATATGATCTTTTCTATTCTAAAAATCTGATCTTTCTATCCCAGTTCAAACCTTTTCTTTTTAAAGTTCGAATCTTTTTCTTTTAAAAGTTTAAATCTTTTTCTTTTTAAAATTCAAACCTTTTTCTTTTTAAAATTTAAATCTTTTTCTTTTTATATCCTTAAAAAAATTAGTTTTTAAATCCTTTAAAAATCAGTATTCATTTTTTTCAAAAATCAGAATTTTCCTTTTAAAAAAAATCAGTTTTATAACCTTTTTAAAATAATCAGTTTTAAACCTAATTAAAATAAAAATAAAAATAAAATAAAATACTTACCTTGTCTGCGAAGAAAGGGGGGGTGGTTTTGCGTCAGGTGGCGGCGCTGGAGGTGCTGGAGGTGGGGCGGCCTTCAGTTCGTCGGCGGTGGAGGCGGTGTGGGGTGATGGCAGTTGGTGCGGCGGCGCGACTTGGGGTTGCGATCTTGGGTCTAACAGGGAGGAGAGGTGAACGGGGGAGAAGGAGAGGAGGGGGGAGACGATCGGAGGGGCGTGGTGGAGGGATGGTCAACGGCGAAGGCGGGCGTCGATCTTTTTTTTTTTTTTTTATCTGAGCGGAAATAAGGAGAGAAAAAGGGGGTGAGGGTTTTAAAAAGAAAAATATATATATTATTTTATTGATTAAATTGATTCTAAAAAGCAACTTTTATTTTCGACCTCGAAACGAAACCCACCGCCTGTCGTCTATAGCGTATTACCCCCATTCCGAACACAATGGGATATGTATCGCAAGTTGATTTGATCGTTACAATCAGTTTCCGTTGAATTTACATTTAAATCACTATATTGAATTTTAAACGTACATTTTAAATTACCGGGGGCACATACTAACTCTAAAAATTCCAGAAAAATATTTTCTAGCTTCGTATTGACGATACGGTCCTAACAAAACTAGTTTCGTCGAATTCTGAGACCGTTTGAAAAACGGCCAATTTCCAGTCGATTAAAATCAACTGAAACTGGTCAAACGCGTTTTCCTTTGCCACGCTCACATATTGATTCGAAAAATTATGAAATTTGAAACCTAGCAATAACTTCACATCCCGGACCCAACAAAAGTGGTTTCGTCGAAATCCGAGGTCGTTTGCAAAATGTCCATTTTTAAGGGCCTGAATTCCATAGCGACTATTCAGAATTTTCAACTGGACATATCTTTTGATTACCGCTATCAAATTTCGATTTGTCAGATTCGTTGGAAAGATATTATCAATTAGATCCTAATGTTTTTGGTTTCACTAAAATCCGGATTATTTTGCACCCGGTATATTCAATTGAAGTTTGAAATCGAATTATCGAACTACCGTGCCATTTTCAATTCTATATATAATTATAATTATATTCTATTTCAAATGTCGATTCAAACTCAGTTTTCATCGCCATTATTTAAAATATTTATTTTAATTATTTAAAATCCATTATTTTAGCCAATTTAAAAATTTTAAATTGGTTCAGATTTTCTGGGTCGTTACAGAAGTCTATACCCCAAACATCAAAAATTTCGACCTCTAGAATGGGGTTTAGGGGCATCATATTCCGTTTAGAAATTTTCCCTAAGAATTGACATCGATCACAAGTTTTGCAAAATTCGTACGCGTCCTTGAAAAGGTTGGGCCAGTAGAAACCTGATTGGTGTCTTTTTGGGACCGAAGTGATAACCACATGATTGGTCATGACAGAAAGAGAGGACACTGTGAGTTTCAGTGTCGGGAACACACCTTCGAATGATTTGGTCGGGACAATACTTGAAAAGATAGGGGTCGTCCCAATAAAAATGTTTCACTTGGGAAAAGAATTTGTGTTTATCATGCTTAGACCAAAAAGAAGGGGTCCGCTTGGTGACTAAGTAGTTGACAATGTCAGCAAACCAAGGATCAGTGGATAGAGAAAACAGCTGTTCATCAGGGAAATTCTCGTTGATCGGAAGAGAAGAAGACAGGGCATTTGGAAGACGAGACAAGTGATCCGCAATAACGTTGTCAGATCATTTTTTATCCTTATTGGTAAGGTCAAATTCTTGAAGTAGAAGGATCCAACGAATGAGACGAGCCTTAGCATCCTTTTTAGAGAAAAGATACCTAAGTGCGGAATGATCAGTATGAACAGTGATGTGTGAGCCAACTAGATAAGGCCTGAATTTTTGCTAAAGGGAAAACGACTACCAAGAGTTCCATTTTAGTGGTAGTATAATTGATTTGAGTGTCGTTCAGAGTTTTACTCGCGTAGTAAATGACGTGAAGAATCTTATCGATACGTTGTCCTAAGACAGCGCCAACAGCGAAATTCAAGGCATCACACATGATTTCAAAAGGCAGCTTCCAGTTGGGAGAGCAGATGATCGGAGCAGAGACAAGTTCATTTTTAAGATGCTCAAAAAATGAAATGCAATCAGAATTGATGTCGAAAGGAACATCTTTACCAAGATTGGTCAAAGGTCGAGTGATTTTGCTAAAATCCTTTATAAAGCGACGGTAAAAACCAGCATGACCTAAAAAGGATCGGATGTCCTTAACGGATTTGGGAATGGGAAGATTCGAGATAACTTCGATTTTAGCTTTCTCTACTTCAATTCCTTTATTAGAGATGACATGTCATAAAACAATGCCATGTTTGACCATGAAGTGACACTTTTCCCAATTAAGAGTTAAGTGTTTATCTTTGCAACGGTTAAGAACAAGATCAAGATGATGTAAACACTCATAGTAAGAATCACCAAATATGGAAAAATCATCCATGAACACTTCCAAAAATCGCTCGATCATATCAGAAAAAATGCTAATCATACACCTCTGAAAGGTTGCAGGTGCATTACAGAGACAAAAAGGCATACGTCGGTACGCAAATTTACCAAACGGACAAGTGAAAGTGGTTTTCTCTTGGTCCTCAAGAGTGATAGGGATTTGATTATAGCCTGAGTACCCATCAAGGAAACAATAGTACTCATGACCAGCTAGTCGTTCTAATACTTGATCGATAAATGGCAAAGGGAAATGATCCTTACGTGTTGCAGCGTTAAGTTTCCTATAGACAATGCAAACACGCCAACAGGTCTGGGTGCGGGTTGGGATAAGCTCGTAAGCTTCATTTTGGATCACAGTAATCCCTGATTTCTTAGGTATGACATGAATCGGACTAACCCATTGACTATCAGAAATCGGGTAGATGATTCCATTGTCAAGGCATTTAAGGATTTCAGCACGAACTGCTTCTTTCATGATGGGGTTTAGTCGACGCTGGGGATCACGAGTGGGTTTGGCATCATTTATAAGGTGGATTCGATGTTGGACAATCGAAGGACTAATCCCCTTAATATCAGCCGTGGACCAACCAATTGCTTCCTTATTTTTCTTAAGAATGGGAAGGAGCAATTGTTCCTGCTCTAAAGTAAGGTCAGAAGGGATGATAACAGGAAAAGTTTCATTGTCTCCTAAGAGAGCGTACTTAAGATGACTGAGCAGCACTTTGAGTTCAGATTTTGGGGACGACTCTACCGAAGAAATTGGTTGAGGAATAGGCTCAATTGTGAGCGGCTCAACAGAAATTGAATCAGAGACATTTTCGGGAATATCTTGAAATAATGTTTCATAATTTGATTCCATTTCGTTGCTCAGTTGGTCGAGCTCAGATTCATTATCATGGACAGCATGGATTTCAGAAAACTGGTCCATATAAGAGTTAGGAGAGTTTTCAGTTCTGAAGATGTTTAGCTCGACAGTCATTTTACCGAAAGAAAGTTTCATAAACCCATTTCTACAGTTGATAAGCGCATTACAGGTTGCTAAGAAGGGTCATCCTAAAATCAAAAGGATCTGGTTCGCAGGATTGCTTACCTGTTGAGTTTCTAGGATAATGAACTGGAAAGATGAATTCGCCTATTTTGATCAACACATCCTCGATTTCGCCCACAGGTTTCTTAATTGACCGGTCAGCAAGTTGAAGGGTAACCTTGGTGGGTTTCAGTTCTCCTAGCCCTAATTGGCGATAGACGGAATATGGAAGCAAGTTAACACTAGCACCTAAGTCTAGCAGGCATCTATCGATTTTCTTGTCCCCAATAGTACATGATATTGTGGGGCATCCAGGATCTTTGTATTTCACTGGCATTGATTGGGACAAGACCTCGCTTAGAGTTGCCGCAAGAAACACTTTCTTAGGTACTTGTGTATGACGTTTTTGAGTGCACAAATCTTTTAGAAATTTCGCGTACTGTGGAACTTGCTGTATAATATCTAAAAGAGAAATGTTCACTTTAACTTGCTTAAATATTTCAAGCATCTTTTCTAGCTGATCCGTCATTTTCCTAGGTCGGAGTCTATGAGAAAATGGAGCGAACAACTCAGTAGGTTGCGCTACTTGAGTTTGAGGATGGTCCTTGTCAGAAATTGGCTCAATGTTTTTATCTGAGTTGGTCGAATTTTCGATAGGGTTTGGAAGATCGTCCGGTAAAGCATTCGGGTTGACCACATGGTTGTCAATCTTTTTGCCGGATCTAAGAGTCGTGACAGCATTCAATTGACTAACGTTTGAATCCTGAATGATGTGAATTTGGTTTGGGTTTGAATTTTGTCCTCTAGGGTTTTGAATGGGTTGACTTGGAAAAGTACCCTTTTCCCGTTCACTTAATCTAGCGTTAAGCTGAGACATTTGTTTTTGGAGTTCACTCATTTGTTGATTCGTGTTTTTCATATATGATTTCAAGGAGTTGTCTAGCTTGTTTTGATTTTCAACAGTTTGCTTAGTCATTTGCGCTAATAGGTTGCTCACCTCAGATAAATTCCCCTCAATTGTAGAAAGTCGTTTTTCATATTGGGGTGCAACCATTTGATTGTGTAAAGGCGCCTGGTTCGAAGTGTACTGATTTTGTCCAAGAGGAGGGTTCACAACATTGTTTGGAAATGCTCGATTCAAAGGTCTGTTCATCAGGGGGTTATTTGGACCATAAGAAAGATTTGGGTGGTTGTTAGGTCTATTGAAAGCGTTTACTTGCTCAAGGGACTGGGGACAGTCATCAGCCATGTGATTGGAGTCAAGCAAGATGTGACACATGGCTTGGAAAGCGTTATTAGATTGAGTGTGTGTTCTAACAACGTTCAGTATGGCATCAACAAGAGTATTAGAAGAAGAAGAAGAAGTGGATTCGACCGAATTACTACTGGATCGCGAATAGAGAGATTTTTCATTGGTTCGTTCCCATTGTTTCGATTTTTCTGCTAACTCGTCCAGAAATTCCCAAGCTTCTACGTCAGTCTGTTTTAGAAAATTGCCCTGACACATGGACTCTAACATTTGCCTAGTACTATTATCAAGTCCATCGTATACAGTTTGACATAATGACCATGTTTCGTAACCATGATGGGGACAACTCAACAGTAGTTCTTTAAATCTTTCGAAGTATTGCCAAAAAGATTCACCCCCTTTTTGGTGGAAATTGGTGATTTCATTTCTGACTCTAGCTGTTTTTTCTGGGGGGTAAAACTTTTTAAGGAAAACTGCTGTAAATTCATCCCATTTTTTAATCGAATTTGGGGGTAAGCTGCGAAACCATTTTTCTGCAGAGTCAGTTAGTGCGAATGGAATCAAACGAAGTTTAATACCATCCTCACATAACTGTTGTAATTTAAAGGTTGCACAAGCATATTCAAATTTCGTTAAGAAACTATATGGTTCATCATGAGAAAATTTTCCAAATTTGGGAAGGATGTTTATCTGACTCGATCGGATTTCAAAGTGATTACCCACAGGATTGGGTAATTGAATACAAGAAGGGACAGAAACTCTATCGGGAAGGATTCTGTCCATCAGGGTACGAGGTGCGGGTTCGTTACCCATTTCTAAGGGTTGGTCGAGTGAACTGGGTTTTGAGGAAAGAGAAGGTGGTTCGATTCTAACTAAACGACGAGATTCTTGGTCACGGGTCCATGTTTGCATGCACTAGAAAGAAGAAGAAAAGAGTTCATCAAAGAAATTTAGACAACGGAGAAGTTCAGAATGGGAAGGAGAAAGGTTTTGAAAATGGGATTTTTTTTTTAATAAAGTACGACCTATAGACTAGCGAGGTTTAAAAGAAGAAAAAAAATATTTTTTTTTGTTATTCAAATTTTTATTTGTTTTTGAGGAGTTTTGATTTTTTTTATACACAAAACAATCACACACAGAAATTAGCTACAAAGAAATTTTCTATCCTTGATGGCTCCTAACTCAAAAATATATAGTGGCACGTTTGATTACTTAGACCAAAAGATTTCTCAGCCAGTTAACGGACAGGAGTTATCGGTGCACCAGGAATCACCCTAGTAATGCAGCCGAAGGTTTAAGTACCTTCAGAGTAACAACCGATATAATATTTACGAATTACCGTAATATTTATAAATGGTTATTTCTCTGCCGTAGTCTAGACACCAAGAAATAATTCGTTCCAAATGAATCAACTATCAAAATACAATTAAGCCCTAGATAAGCCCGCGACTCCCTTAAGTCCAATGTCTAACCGTTATTATTAGTCAGATTCTACGATGAAATGCAATTTGTGGGCTAAGAAAAGGGTGATGAAATCCATCACCTTATGTGAATTGGGGTATTGCCCTTAACAGAATGAACACAGATGCAGAAATAATAATCACAGAAATCAAAAGATTTTACAAGCAAGCCGCTGCCCTTGTAGAAGATTTTTACAAGCAATGTCTATATTATTTTTTTATTTGCAGCAGAGCACCTGTAGAGTTTAGATAATTTTACAGTGATTGGCAGTCCGTCCAGTGCAATTGGGTAGCGCTAGCGCGTTCACACCCCACTTGGTGTGCAACCGCTCAAACCGTGAATTGTCTGCTGCTTTCAGTTGTTGTCGCCTCCTATTATTTGCTTGACTGCGCTGCGGCACGGGCTCGGTCTAGGAGCCCAAAAAAAATTATGCCCTTTTTCTAATTTTCACTGTACCTGTTTTTAAAAAAATTTGTCAAATTTGTTTGTTTTTTTTTTTTTGTTTTTTTTTTGAAATAAATAAACAAAGGAAAAGACCAAAAAAAATATATAACTAAAACGGAACAAAAAAAATTAAACTAAGCTAAAATAAACAAAAATAAACAAAATAAAAACTAGACTCAACAAAGTGGTCTAGTGCACCCAAACAACCACAACTCAGGCGCGCCCTTCACTTCTAACAATAAAATAAAATCCATGCCCTTAAATGTCCTTCAAATTCTCACAACTCAGACTAAACGTTAAATATCCACACCTCACCCTTTCTCTCAACAAAAGAAACAGTAGACTTCCTTTAAAACACACGAAATAAATCTGCCCCCCTTTTTTTGTGATGGATTTCGGGTTTCTAAATCAATTGATTTGGGTTTTCTTTCGATGGGTTTCAGAATTTGCATGAAAGACGGTTTTTTGTTTTTCGGTTGCTTTGAGGGTTATGTGAATGGTTGAAGAAGTCGGTTTTGGGGATGAAGGGTGATCTCAGGAATTTGCGGATGGGGTTGGATTTGGAGGAGTATGGTCTGGGATGATGTTGTTGACTTTGGTTGTGCGTTTGACAACAGGGAAAAAGGAGGAGTGCTGTTGGGATTTATGGAAGGGTTTGTGGCTGCGTTTGAAGGAGCGGAGGATGAAAGGTGTTCGGATGAGTTAGATGCGAAGATGATTACGGGTTCTGAAATTTGGCGTGAAGGGTTGACCGATTGGAAATTGTTTTTGAAGGTGGATCAAGGATGTCCGCAGGCGTATGGTGATCGTTTTCAGGCTTGAACTTTGGTTTGAATTGGTGGTGCACTGAAAGTTGGGTGTGATGATCGTGAATGTTCACCGTGGCAGATGAGAGATGGTGAATTGCGGTATCTGGTAGGCAAAAATTCACAGCAGGAGGAAAGGGAAAATTGCAAATGATTTTTTTTAGTAGTAGTCTGTGGGATGAAGTGTGGATTCACTGGTTTTCTACTGGGTTCAATGGAACCGACCACATCACAGGGTACTGCGATGGTAGGCAGCGCAAGCACGTGCTTTGTTTGTGGTCTCCGATTTTGAGAAACAGGGGGTAGTTTGATGAGGGATGGTGGTATGCGTGTGAACAGATGGTGGAAGGGAACAATGCTTGGAGATGACAGAAAACAAAAGAGAATTTTTGTATATTTTTTTATTGGAAAGAAATTGTAAATAAAAGGAAAGATATTTGTAGAAAAATAGAAAGAAATGGGAAGGAAATTGTGAAGAAAACAGGTAAGAGATCAAAAAGAAAATTGCAGTCTTTTTTTTCTTATACAAAAAGAAATGTAAAGACGGAAAAAGGAATAAGAAAGGAAACAAATCAAACAAAAATTGCAATTCTTTTTTTTTCTTGGTAGGAAGATTACAGTATCATTGACTAACACCAAACCAAACCAATCAAGATTTTTTTTTCTATCTATGTTAGAAAACTAAAGCGAACAAAATAAAATGAAATGTTTTTATTTTTTATTTTTTTTTATATGAAAATAAAAATGTAAAATAAGAAAATTATAACTCGAAGGATTTAAAAATGAAAGTTATTTTGGTCCCCGGCAACGGCGCCAAAATTTGTTTGCGAACAAATTATACAATTGTAAACAACTGTAAAATCCGTCCGGATTTCCTAAACAACAAGGATTGTTGTAGAGGGTATCGAACTCTGGGACCAAAAATATTTTAATTAATAAATCCAGTCAAGTTATTCCAGAATTTTGATTGATTGAAAACACAGAAAATAACAGCAATTAAATAAAAAAAAGAGATTTATCTAATAAGAGAAAGCAATTAGGGGATAATGACATACATTAGATTCACACTCATCAATAGCCAACAAATAAATATAGATCTAATTCATGTTTCTGTCCCAAACACGAATCAACGATAAATAGATTTTTAGAAGCAAATAAGTAAACAACGACAAGCATAGCCTATGCAGAAGCTGAGCTCTTAAACAACCATAGACTATCAGGACAGATTCACAAATTAATTTCTAAAAACCTAAAATTAGATCTAAATCTGATAATTGTTAGATCGAACACGAATATACCCTGTGAAGGAGCATAGCTCTTAAACGACATAGAATATGAAGGTTCAGATCTAACCCTTGATTCAGATCTAGATCTACATATATAAAGTCCTCATCTATTGGCTATGTGATTCATGTTGAATCATATCTATTAGCGTCATCACCCCCTAATCAAAGAGGATTAGCTAGACATAGCTAAAGAAGAGGAAAAACAGAAATTAAATAACATGAAATAAATAAAACTAAAACTAAATAGAGCAGAGGAAGAAGAGTTTTATTCCAAGAGAAAGATTACATAATAAAACTAAGTGTGTTTTTCAATGAATGAGATAAAGTGTATTTATAGCTGATATGATAAAGGCTACTTGGCAAATTCCATAATGTGGGACTAAAGAATTAGCCCAACTAACACATAAGCTAGTATGAACGCAGCTGTAGAGTGAGAGGCCTTGCAAACGAGCTAATGTGAATGCAACATGAGTGAGATGCCCTGCAAATGAGCCAATGTGAACGCAATATGAGTCTTTAGTGAGCCAAATCTACCCAACTGAACTCTATTTGCAACCGTTCTTCAAGCTTTAAACTCTTCAAGCTTTAGTAATTTCAACTTCACTCTTTTTAAGCAAATTCTTCATGCTTTATCCATCAAATGCTCTAAACCAAGCTTTTTATCATCAATCTGAAAACACAGCTATAAATACACAATATTAATTATTTTAAATAGAAAACTAGATAAATAAGCGGATAAAATATACACATTTACGTGTATATCAACCAACCTTGTGTATGTTCCAAGCTCATCCTTCTCCGGTGACTGCCTCCCTTCTTCATCCTTGGGTTCATCGATGTTCATTGGTTAAGCATTATCCAGCCATATGTTTTTTGAATTGTTGCCATCAGACCCTAATGACAATAACATATTCAATGAAATTTTTGTGGCACTATCACTTGCTCTCTCTTCAAAATTTGACCTTATCTCTAGGTCAAAAGCAGGAAATCTCTTAACTAACTCCCAAATATTCTCCCACGTCGCTTCATCTTCCTCCTTTTGCTTCCATTTAATCATGACTTGAATGACTGCACGATTATTTTAAGGGACTATTCTTTGATCCAAAATTAATTTTGGTTCATCAATTAGCTCTTCAGTATATGAAGGTACATTCTGCTGAATTATTACGCCCTACCCATGTCTTTTCTTGAACTGAGATACATGAAAGGCTGGATGAATTTTTGATCCAGTCGGTAGCTTTAGCTTATAGGCTACACTGCCTAACTTCTGTATTATCAGATAAGGCCCATAGAATCTTGGGGATAGCTTTGTTGTCTTTAAATTTCTCACAGTGATCTGACGATAGGGTTGTAGCTTTAAGTAAACCCAATAACCTACTTCAAACACCCTTTCAGTACTGTGTGCATCAGAAAATTTCTTAGCTCTTTCTTGTGCCAGTTTTAAATTGTCTCTTAACTATTGAATAACAATGTCTCTAGAGAAGAGTTCTTGCTCAACTTGTGGTATTTTTGCAGTGTGAGGTAGGTATGATATTAGAGAAGGAGGATTTACGCCATATACAGCATAGAAGGGAGTAATGTTGGTTGAACTGTGCAAATTAGTGTTATACCAATACTCTGCCAGAGGTAACCATTTGTACCACTCATTTGGTTTGTGACATACGAAACACCTCAAATACCCTTCTAAAGTTTTATTGACAACCTCTGTTTGACCATCCGTTTATGGATTGTAAGCTGAGCTTAAATTCAGCGTACACCCTTAAAGTTTGAAGAGCTCTTATCAGAAAACACTTGTGAAGATTGCATCTCTATCACTGATGATGCTTCCAGGCAGTCCATGCAGTTTTCCATCAAAGAAGATTCTTGCCACATCTTTAGCAGTATAAGGGTGTTGTAATGAAAAAAAGTGAGAATAATTAGAGAGTCTATCTACCGCCACAAATATTGCATTGTACCTTTGGCTTTTCGGCAAGCTAATGATGAAATCCATTGATATATTTGTCCAGACGACGTCAGGAATTGGCAGTGGGTTTAAGAGACCTGGAACTGGTATGTTCTCAATTTTATTTCTTTGACAAACATCACACTCCTTTACAAATTTCTCCACATTTGATTTCATACCCTTCCAGTGAAAGACTTGTCTTAGCCTTTGTTTTGTTTTTCTGGTGCCTGCACGGCCTCCCAAGGGTGAAGAGTGGAATTCTTGTAGTATAATATCAATAACCACCTTACACTGTGAATCCACATAGATCTTATTTTTATAAAAAATAAGACCATCGATAACCGCGTACTTTTTGAATTCCGCTGGTTTCTCTTGAATTTCCTGTAGTTTTTTGGTGTAGTCTTCAGACTGAGACATAAGTTTTTTAAACTCTGGTAGCCATAAACTATTCACCTAGGTAATAACTTGACAGTAGCTTACATCTTTATTGTGATCCACTTCTTCAGGCACACATGATAATTTGTTGGCTATGATGTTTTCTTTTACTTTTTTATATTCCACCCTGTAATTGAAACCATGTAATTTTGCTAGCCAGCGCCCTTGAATACCAGTGGTCAATCTTTGAGTTAGTAGGTGCTTCAGATTTTGATGGTCAGATTTTATGACGAATTTCCTACCCAAGAGGTACTGTGACCATTTCTTTGTTGCTAGAATTAATGCTAATAACTCCTTTTCATATGTTGATAATAGTAGATTCCTGCCGTTAAGAGCCTGACTGATGAAAGCAATAGGTTTGTTGTCCTGAATCAAAACTGCACCAATTCCACATCCACTAGCATCACATTCTATTATAAAGTCCTTGTTAAAATCTGGCATGCATAAGATAGGAGGTTC
This sequence comes from Allium sativum, assembly GCA_030737875.1. Taxonomy (NCBI): domain Eukaryota; kingdom Viridiplantae; phylum Streptophyta; class Magnoliopsida; order Asparagales; family Amaryllidaceae; genus Allium; species Allium sativum. The sequence goes on along the minus strand of CM060918.1, from coordinate 43,368,086 downwards.
CATTAGACATTGTTTAAGTTTGTTGAATGCAATAGTAGCTTTTTCACTCCATATGAAAGCATTTTTCTTGAACAACTCAGTCATTGGCTTGGCTATGCTCCCATAATTTCAAATGAATTTCCTATAGTAGCCAGTAAGTCCTAGGAACCCTCGAAGTGCCTTGATATTTTTGGGTATTGGCCAGTATTTAATTGCTTGCACCTTCTCCTGATCCACAGCTATACCTTTTTCCGATATAATATGTCCCATATATATAACTTTATCAATGGCAAATGAGCACTTTGATAATTTAATGACTAGCTGATTTTCCTTTAATACCTGCATGGTAATATCTATATGCAATATGTGCTCAGACCAAGTCTGGCTATAGATGAGGATATCGTCAAAAAATACAAGTATAAATTTCCTCAAATAAGATTTAAATATAGCATTCATTAAGGCTTGAAATGTAGAAGGAGCATTTGATAGGCCAAAAGGCATCACAAGAAATTCATAGTGCCCTTCATGGGTTCTAAATGCTGTTTTATGGATATCATCAGGGTACATACGAATTTGATGGCAGCCAGACCTTAAGTCTAATTTAGTAAAAAATAATAGAACCATGCAATTCGTCTAACAACTCATCTATGAGGGGAATAGGAAATTTATTCTTCGTAGTTTGATTGTTAAGTACTCGGTAATCAATACACATTCTCCACGCTCCATCTTTTTTTCTAACCATAACTACTAGAGATGAGTATTCGCTAGTACTTGGTCTAATAATTCCTGTATCCAGTAGTTCCTAAATGATTTTTTCTAATTCATTTTGTATGTGATGTGAATGTCTGTAAGGCCTAAGATAGACAGGTTTTGAATGTGGTACTAAAGTTATTCTATGATCTAAATTGCTAGGAGGAGGTAGACTAACAGTTTGTGTAGTCACAGTAGGATACTTTCGTAATATAGATTCTACCTCAGGATGCATGTTTATGGTAGGTGTAGTGATAGCATGTAATTGTTTAGAATAAATGATAAGAGTTACTTGGCCATGTGTACCTTCTTTGATGATATTTTTATCATCCACTATTTTGCTGTCACTAGATATTCCCTGCCATACGTAACCTTTATCAGAATAGTTAAATTTAATCTGTAATTTTGCAAAATTAAAGGATACATCCCCTAGCTCCTTCATCCATTGAGCACCCAGCACCACTTGACAACCTTCTAAAGGTATTAGTAGTAGATCAATGGGAATTGTACATCCCTGGCATTTAAAAATCACCTTCTTGCAAATACCAGTTCCTGATATTTTTTCACCATTGGCTACTTGTACATAATAGTTTGCTAATTCTTGAACTTGTAGCTATAACCTTTTTGCCAATGTTGAATTAATAAAGCTATGTGTAGACCCTGAATCGATTAGCACAGTAAGGTTTTTGCCTAATATTTGACCCTGCACTCTTATTGTATATAGTGTTGGTATATTGCACAAGGAAGATATCGTTATGGCATAGGTCTCATCCTTGTTATCCTTATCTTGCCTTGGTGTAGTAATTGATAGTTCTTGCTTTTCTCCATTAGTATTGTTTTCATAATCTGATTCTTCATCCTGCAACAGCATTATACCTTCCATCACACAGATTTGCTTTATTTTGCACTTGTGCCGTGGTTGCCATTTTTCCTTACATCCAAAACACAATCCTTTGCTTCGCATATCATTTATTTCTTGTGGGGTTACCCTTTTATTTTAGCATTGGAATTACCAGTGGGGTTCACTTTGCTAACAATAGTAGATTTTGTCACGTTGTTAACCCTACTTTTCTTTTTATATGCTTTTTTGCATTCAAAAACTTTGGCTAAATTTACTGGCTCTCTAAAGTCAATGGGATGCAGAGCAAGAACATCAAATTTGATGTTGTCTTTTAAACCATCAACAAACTTTTCTAAAAGAAACTGGTTGGGTAAAGCATCACATAGATCTTGCAATTCTTCAATTTAGCGAGATAGGCACATACCGTGGTAGATTGCTTCAGATTTGATATCGTTCCATATGGTCGTTGTAAATCTTCGGTGGCAAATCCGATGAGCATTTCTTCTTTGGAAATAACCCACTGAAGATAGTTCATGACTTTTTCTCTAACCATCCATACCAAAGGTATGCTTCCCCTTTTAAATGCAAAGAGCATGTAGGTACCCATTCGGGTTTAGGGGTGTTATGATAGCAAAACAAGTGCTCCACTTGGCTGATCCATTCGATAATGTTGCCTTCCCCATTGTTTGTGGGAAATTCCAGTTTGATAACTGTGTTTTGAAGGAGCTTTGGTTGGTTAGTCTGATTATTTAGTAGAGCATTTGAGGGAGCACTGGCAAGCCGAGCTTCTTGACACATCATTGATAGAATATTGATTATTTCTTGAAGTATTTCCTTGGTTTGCGTGCAGGTTTGCATTCTGGGATGATTCAGGCAGCTGGTTAGAATTGCTTCTTTGTGGGGGTGGAATGTATGGATTATTGGATTGGGACCTTTGATCTTTAAATTCTTTGGTTAAGTTGTTCAAGGCTTCATAAATGCCATCCAGTTTGGAGTTCACTTCTTGATTGGCTTCTTGAAGCTCTCATATGGCCAGGGAATGCCTTGCATTCATTCGATGTTACCTTAACTTTTCAGGATCTCCCTCGTTAATTATACCAGTGGCATTATTCTCTTCATTATCTGAATTCTGTGGTGAATTCTGAGGGGTTGGCTCTGATACCAATACGTTAGGGTTCTTTCCTTTCATTTGAAATCTGGTTATCATGAAGCAATGCAGAAGAAACAGTTTGATTATAGGAAGAGGCAATAGGTCTGAAGATTTGTTGGGGTTAATAGAAAGATTGCAGGATTAGTTAAGAAGAATTACAAAGAGAGTTTGTTGAAGAAGGATAGAAGAATTTAGGGAGAAAATACAAGGGAAAAGGGATCAGGAAATCAAGAACAAAGATGCAGAAATTTAGATAGGCAGGGAAAAGAGAATTTTATTGAAGAGTAACAAGTAATTCAGCATACATTCTCTATGATTGTTCCAGGTATTTATAGAGTAATGTTTACATGTGATCATCCCTCAACTTGCAAGCTTTAATTAATTACAATAAGCCCACATCAGCTATTACACATAGCAGTTAATTGGTATACACGTCCAGCGGTGCACGTGCACATGTGCTCTGAGTGTTTGCACCATCGCATCCGTCAACAACCTTGTGTATGTTCTAAGCTCATCCTTCTCTGGTGACTGCTCCCCTTCTTCAGCCTTGGGTTCATCGATGATCCTTGGTTTAGCATTATCCAGCCATATGTTTGTTGAACTGTTTCCATCAGACCCTAATGCCAATAACATGTTTGATGAAATTTTTGTGGCACTAACATTCGAAGCCCACCTCACCTCAGCAAACTGACGCTGACAGCTTCTAATTAGTCACGAACCATAAAAATCGATTTGCTTAGAAGATTGTGGAAGAGACCATTCATCCCTACGATGCTGTGCGTGTGCAGGCGCAAGAACAAGGAAAAAACGAAAGACAAAGAATGACCAGATTAGTGATATGAGAGCAAATCGGAGTCACCAGGATTAGAGGTACCAAAACCCTAAGTTTTCCACTTTTGAAAACCCTAACCTTTCTGCATTAACAGGACACGATTTTCAGTGCGGTTTTTAAATATGAACGCACAGATTTCAGACATTAAGACAGAACTGAGCGTTTAACGTTAATGAATGATAGTCGTTGCCAAAAAATAATGAATTGTCATATGTTAGTTCCTTGATATAGAACTGTAAATTTATCTTTACAGTAAATGCTCAAAGCTGAAAAAGATACGATTATCCATACCATATATAGAAGCGAAAACTTTCCATTAGTTTCACCTAAAATTCTTACCACCTGACACCTACAAACAGTTTAACATAGACTAAATTATGAAATCAAAGTCACAGTTTTGTGAAAATATTTACTGCTATTTGTGTTATGCATGTTGTAATGGAGAAATTTTGATTCAAGACCACTTAAATCAAAAATCCCCAACGCTGCGGAAAACGAGATCGTGGTAATAATGCAAAAACAACCAATCGAACAATCTCAATCTTATCCAAGCCAATCACAATTACCAAACAATGGAAATAATATAGCAATAACAAGAAACTAAATCGCACAGGGATTTATAGTGGTTCCACAGACGTCTTGTCAGTGTACGTCCACTTTGAGAGAGAAACCTTTATTAATATCAATAGAAGGGTACAAGAGATTGATTACAATGATCAAATTTACTAGAAAAAATTGATTTTATGGAGAAAGGAATTGAAGAAGATTAGTATTGCCTAAACCCTAATTAGAATAAACCTTGATCTAATCTCTTGATTTTGTTGTACCTCCTCCTTTTGGATCCGATGTAGCTTTTATAGGCATATGGAAATATATGGAAATTCCCAAAATTTCCTCTAGATCCAAAATATCCTCCAGATCCAAAATATCCTCCGGATCCTAAATATCCTCCAGATCCTAAGTATTTGAAATATCCCGAAATATCCTCCAAATCCAAAATTACCTCCTCAATCTAACACATAGTATTGCATACTTCAACACTCCACCTCGATACTATATCCATCTACATCAAAAACTTAAATGCACCAAAGCATTTCCTTCTATCTTCAATCAATAAAGCTTGAATGTTTCCCCAATGAACTCCTATATAGCCACCGCCCATTGCACTTCACTAACAAGTTCAGGCTTAGCCCCCACTCGTCAATGAAGTGTTGAAACATCCAACTCCTAAACCAGTCTCACCAAAAGACAATGTACTCGAGAGTGAAAACGAAACTTACCATGAAGATAGAACACAACCTGCTCACCGTTACTCTTCCACATCCAAGTTTCTCTCTCAACTGTGCCACCATGTGGCACCTAGCATCTCTCTTAGCGAATTAAGTTCGAACAATGCTCAAACTTTCCAATCGGCAATGCCTTAGTGAACATGTCCGCCGTGTTATCCTTTGTGTGCACTTTCCAAAGGTATACTTGCTTGTCTTCGTCCATAGCTACTAGAAATGACTCTCTCACTTTAATATGCTTCGTTCGTGAGCTAAATGCCAAATTCTCTGCCAAATGTATAGCACCTTGGCTATCACATCGAACATCGATACTCTCATGTTCGAAACCCAAGTCACACAATAGTCGCTTCAAATAGAGTGCCTCCTTTGCCGCTTCCACAATGACTATCAACTCTGCCTCTGTAGCGGATAAAGAAACTACGGTTTGCAATCTCGATCTCCAACCAATGGTTGTACCACCAAGTGTGAAGACATACCCGGAAGTTGATTTCCTCCGATCCCTATCAGCGGCATAGTCCGAGTCACAATAACCAACTAACTTGCAACTCAATCCATCACTACCACCAAAAACAAGACCATGATATGTTGTGCCTTTCAAGTATCCCAATATAGCCTTCACAGCTTCCCAATGCGATTTCCCCGGATTAGCCATATACTGACTAATCAACGCGACGACATTTGAAATATCGGGTCTTGTAAACACCATGGCATACATCAAACTTCCAACTGCACTAGCATATGTCACCTTTTCCATATAAGCCTTGTCTTTCTCCTCGATAGGTGATCGCTTACTCGAAAGCTTTATATGCAAAGGTAAAGGTGTATTTGATGCCTTTGCATCCTCTATGCTAAATCGGCAAAGCACTTTCTTAATGTACTCCTTTTGAGTTAATTTCAACTCAAAATGCTTTCGATCTCTTTCAATTTCCAGGCCCAAAATCATCTTTACTTCTCCATGTCTTTCATTTCGAACTCTGCCTTTAATTTCTCTTTCAACTTGTTGATTTCTGCCTTGTCCTTAGAAGCAATGAGCATATCGTCCACATACAAGAGTAAATACACTCAACTATCTACCAACACCAATGCTCTGATACCAAATGTTGTGGTGAAATTTTGATTCAAGACCGCTTAAATAAAAAATCCCCAACGTCGCGGAAAACGAGATCGTGGTAATAGTGCAAAAACAACCAATCGAACAATCTTAATCTTATCCAAGCCAATCACAATCACCAAACAATGGAAATAATAGAGCAATAACGAAAAACTAAATCACACAGGGATTTATAGTGGTTCCACCGATGTCTTGTCAATGTACGTCTATTTTGAGAGAGAAACTTTTATTAATATCAATAGAAGAGTACAAGAGATTGATTACAATGATCAAATTTACTAGAAAATTTTGATTTTGTGGAGAAAGGAATTAAAGAAGATTAGGATTGCCTAAACCCTAATTAGAATAAACCTTGATATAATCTATTGATTTTATTGTACCTCCTCCTTTTGGATCCGATGTAGCTTATATAGGCATAGGGAAGTATATGGAAATTCCCAAAATTTCCTCTAGATCCGAAATATCTTCCAAATCCAAAATATCCTTCAGATCCTAAATATCCTCTAGATTCTAAATATCCGAAATATCCCCCAGATCCGAAATTTCCTCCTCAATCTAACACATAGTATCGCATACTTCAACATGTGTGTATGTGTGTTGTGTGTGTGTGTTGGCTTCTTGTTCCTTGAATTTTGCATGTGGAGATGCAGAAATTAACATGTTGAGACTGCTGCTGCCATATAAACCATATATGCAGTTTCATGTCTTCACATTTTTACTTGAATATGAACTATTATCCAGAAATTTACATATTTTCCAATTGATTAAAAAGCTATAGAAATTCACAGGAACTGTTGGAGTTTATTGTGTTTGTTTTTGAGTTAATTATTTGGGTCATGTATGGTAATGTCATGAACATGGATGCACGACAATCTTAATTTTCATTATTTGTGGTGAACTATCATGGAACTGTAAGATATGTGATATGTGTTTCATAATTTTTAATGTTATATTTCTTGTATAATTTTATTGGATAGGTGGAAAGGTCAATGGGAACTCATATCTCTTGTGCTTGTATAATTTTAAATTTCGATAATCATTGGCAACTTATATTTGCTGCACTATATCAACATAAACTATCTAAACTATCATTTATCTGCTCATCAAGTTTTGGCTAAGCCATTACTCTTGCATTTGGTTCAGCATCGAGCTTCCCTTCATTTTTTGGTTCAACTTCGCCGGCTGCATTTTATTTTCAAAGCATTTTTTCCTTTTGTAGTGCCGCTAGCCCATCATTTTGTTTTGGAAACTCAACAACTGTAGTTGAGAGCACATCATTAAGCATCTAAAGCACTTAATTTAGTAAGTATTCACTCCATACCTCAAACCCTTGGGGTTCAACCAGTTTGCATCTGAACTACTATGTTTTGGGACAAAAGGTATCCAATTTGATACCTAAATGTATATTGCACCTGACCTACCCAATGCTTTTATTACGAGTAATATGAAATTATGCTACCCAATGCTTTTTGTTAGAAAATATTGCATAAGAGTCACCATCTATCAATAATTGCAGAGTCTTTTGGTGTTTCAAATTCTAGTCAAAGAGTCACCTTGTTTTTGTTGCAAACTCTACTCAAAGGGTCACCTTGTTTTTGTTGCAAATTTATTTTCCTATCCATTCATATATAACCAATTGATATAAATAGATGTCAAGAAAGCAATGAAAGTAACTTCCCACAATTTTATTCTTCTTCTTCTTCTTCATGTTATGCTATATATATAAGCATATATATATATATATATATATATATATATAAATTGTTAGCAGTGGTATCAGAGCTTGAGCACATGCCCCTGAAAATTTTATTTAACCTTCAATTCCACATTTTGATGGCCACTATGATCATTGGAGCATGCTAATGGAAAACTTCTTAAGATCAAAAGAGTTTTGGGAGGTTGTTGAGTCTGGAGTAGCAGAACTAGCAGTTGGAGTGGTACTGACGAATCAGCAGAAGGCTGATTTGAATGCATTGAAGTTGAAGGATCTCAAAGCTAAAAACTATCTCTTCCAAGCTATTGATAGACCAATCTTGGAGATGATTCTTTTCAAAGATACATCCAAGGACATTTGGGACTATGAAGAAGAAATATGCAGGTAATGGAAAGGTGAAACAAGCACAGCTTCAAGCACTTCAGACTGAGTTTGAAACTTTGCGGATGAAAAGTGGAGAGTCGGTTTCAGATTTCTTTTCAAGAACAATGAAAATTGCAAATAAAATGCGGATCAATGGCGAAAAGATGGACGATACAACAATTGTGGAGAAAATTCTTCGATCAATGACGCCAAAATTCAATTACGTTGTTTGCTCTATAGAAGAATCTAAAGATATAGAAACTCTTTCACTTGATGAATTGCAAAGTTCTTTACAAATTCATGAACAAAAAACGAATCAGCAGGAACAAGCTTTGCAAGTCTCAATCAAAAATCAAATATCATCACCTGCCAAGGAAACATATGCAAAAGGAGGAGGCAGAGGAAACAAAGGACATAAGCAGCCACACCAACAGTCAGAAAATAGCCAGTCTCATTTGTTTCAAGGGAGAAGCAGAGGCCCCAGCGGTCATCACTCAACAAGCTATAGAGTAAAGTCAGTTGACAAGTCAAAAGTGGAGTGTTATAGATGTCATCGGTATGGCCATTACAAATCTGAATGTCGCGCCAATTTAAACAAAAATCATGGAGAAAAAACTAACTTTGTAGAAAAGGAGGAAGAAGAAGTATCACTTCTGATGGTGTGCCATGCAAAAGAGGAAACTCATCAAAATATGTGGTACTTAGATACTGGCTGCAGCAATCACATGAGTGGAAATAAATCTGCATTCTCTCATTTGGATGAATCATATTATGATATTGTGAAGTTTGGAGATAATTCGACAATCTCTGTAATGGGCAAAGGGAAAATAACCATTCAAACAAAAAAGGTTTTACACAAACTATTTTTAATGTTCTTTTTGTACCGGAATTAAAAACAAATTTATTGACTGTGCAGCAATTGCAAGAGAAAGGGTATGAGTTCTCCATCAAAAATGGTATTTGTCAAGTTTGAGATGATAAGCTAGGTTTGATATCTCAAGTCAGCATGACAGCAAATCGAATGTTTCCACTTTCCCTCCTCAACATCGAGCATGCATGTTTTACAGCTAAAATAAAGAATTTAGCTTGGCTTTGGCATCTCAGGTATGGTCATCTCAACTTTAGTGGCTTAAAAACTTTGCAGCAGAAGCATATGGTAGCCGGTCTTCCACAATTTGATTGCCCATCAGATGTTTTTGAAGATTGCATTATCAGTAAACAACATTGTGAATCTTTCCCAAAAAGAAATTCATATAGAGCAAAAAAAGGCATTAGAATTGGTGCACTCTGACATTTGTGGACCAATAGCTCCATCTTCAAATGGCGGTAAACAGTACATAATCATTTTCATTGATGATTTTAGCCGAAAGACATGGATTTATTTTTTACAGGAAAAATCTGAAGCTTTTGTTGCGTTCAAAAGCTATAAAGCGCTGGTTGAAAAAGAAGTTGGCAACCCAATCAAAATTCTTCACACAGATCATGGGGAAGAATACAATTCACATGAATTTGCATTTTTTTCTGAATCTCATGGTATTAAAAGGCAACTTATAGTAGCTTATACACCACAACAGAACGGTGTTTGTGAAAGGAAGAATTGCATTCTTATGAATACGGTGCGAAGCCTTTTGAAAGCAAGTAGTATTCCAAAACAATTCTGGCCTGAAGCAGCTTGTTGGAGCATTTATATTTTGAATAGAAGTCCTACACTTGCTGTTAAAAATATGACACCAGAGGAAGCATGGAGTGGAAGAAAGCATGTTGTATATCACTTTCTAATCTTTGGATGTATCGCCTATGCTCATATTCCTGATGAGAAAAGAAGAAAGCTAGATGACAAGGGAGAAAAATGCATATTTCTTCGTGATAGTGATCATTCGAAGGCCTATAAGTTGTATAACCCTATCACCAAGAAACTTGTTACTAGTCGAGATATCATTTTTGATGAAGGAAACGTATGGAACTGGAGCAGCAATACAAATGTACAGCAGCTTCCATATGTAGATGAAACACAGTAATAGCAGCAACAAAATGTTGCAGCAGCTCCGGAACATCAAAGTACTCAAAATGGTGCTCCTTTAGCCTTTGAAACTTCACCAGCAGCAGCAGAAATTGACGAACAAGCTGATGCAACAGCAGGCACACGCCCTCAACGTGTGAGAAAAAGACCAGCATGGATGCAAGACTATGAAGTATCTAATATAAGTTCTACTGATGACACACTTACGCATTATGCACTGTTTTCAGATTGTGATCCAGTAGCTTATGAAGATGCGGCAAAAGAACCAAAGTGGAGAAAGGCGATGGATGCAGAAATCGCAGCCATTGAAAAAAATCAGACTTGGGAATTGACAGAGCTTCCCAAAGGACAAAAGACGATTGCTGTAAAGTGGGTATACATGACAAAACTAAAAGAAAATGGCGAAGTTGAAAAATATGCAGCACAATTGGTGGTTAAAGGCTATAAGCAAGAATTTGGTGTTGACTATAAAGAAGATTCTGCTCCAGTAGCGAGACATGATACAATCAGATTGGTAATCGCATTAGCTGCACAAAACTCGTGGCTTATCCATCAGCTGGATGTGGAATCAGCTTTCTTACATGGAGATTTGGAGGAACAGGTATTTATAGATCAACCTCCTGGTTATGTTAAAAAAGAAAATGAGCATAAAGTGTATAGATTGAAAAAGGCTCTTTATGGACTAAAACAAGCTCCATGAGCATGGTATAGTTGCATTAAAGCTTATTTCTTAAGGGAAGGTTTTCATAAATGTCCATACGAGCACACACTTTTCATTAAATTTGAAGATGGAGGTAAGATGCTCATTGTTTGTTTATACGTGGATGATCTGATTTATACTAGAAATGATAGCACCATATTTGAAAAGTTCAAGCGATCCATGATGCGTGAATTTGAAATGACTGATCTTGAGTTAATGCATTATTTTCTTGGCATAGAAGTGGTGCAAACTGACGTTGGTATTTTTTATTTCTCAAAAGAAGTATGTCCAAGAAATTTTATATAGGTTCCAAACGAAGAATTGCAATGCAGTAGGCACCCCAACTGAAGTTGGATTGAAGCTTATCAAAGAACCTGAAGGGAAGAAGGTTAACAACGCTCTATATAAACAAATAGTTGGAAGTCTAATGTACTTGACAGCCATAAGACCACATATAATGCATGGTGTGAGTCTCATCCGTAGATATATGGAATGTCCATGAGAGATGCATCTTCTTGCTGCAAAAAGAATTTTTCGTTATTTGCGTGGTATAGCTGATTTTGGGTTGTTTTATCGAAAGGGGGAAAAAACAGAGTTAGTTGGTTTTACTAATAGTGATTATGCAGGAGATTTGGATTATAGGAGAAGCACATCTAGTTATGTTTTAATGATGGGCTCGGGAGCTGTTTCATGGTATTCAAAGAAGCAAGAAAGTGTCACTTTATCAACAACTGAAGCATAGTTTGTAGCTGCAACAGCAAGTGCATGTCAAGCTGTTTGGTTAAGGAAGATTCTTGAAGAGTTAAAATCCAAGCAAACAGGAGCCACTGTAATTTCTTGTGATAATAGCTCAGCAATTAAACTCTCAAAAAAATCCCATTCTTTATGGTAGAAGTAAACACATTGATGTGAAGTATCACTATTTGAGGGAGCTCACTATGAAAGAAGTTATTGATCTCATCTATTGCAGAAGTGAAGAACAAGTGGCTGATATATTCACCAAGCCTCTCAAATTACCTAGATTTCAAAAACTAAGAAAAATGCTTGGGATATGTGCTTCGTATGATCAAGAAGGAATGAAGTAAATTGAGTGTTTGTATACACATCAGTTTAAGGGAAGGAATGTTAGAAAATATTGCATAAGAATCACCATCTATCAATAATTGCAGAGTCTTTTGGTGTTTCAAATTCTAGTCAAAGAGTCACCCTGTTTTTGATACAAACTCTAGTCAAAGGGTCACCTTGTTTTTGTTGCAAATTTATTTTCCTATCCATTCATATGTAACCCATTGATATAAATAGATGTCAAGAAAGCAATGAAAGTAACTACCCACAATTTTATTCTTCTTCTTCTTCATGTGTATGTTATATATATAAGCATATATATATTATATATAAATAAATTGTTATCACTTTTCACTCTTATAAATTGGTATAAATTGTTCGTTTTTTATGGAAGATTAATGGAATGCCTCATTAATCTGAACTATCATGTTATTCTTACGAGCATGATGATTTTGATTTTTGTATTGCATATATCAAATAAGACAGCATGTATTCATACATCAATTTACGCCGGATTTTTCCATAAATCTTCCAAATAGCTTTCCATGTTGCTTATGTGAATATCAAATATTTAGTTTTAAGTAATGGTAGTGTTTAATATATAGGCAATGACTCAATAATGAAATATCTCCTACCTGCAGACTCTTAGCACACGAATTCCTGATATTATATGTGCATGTATTCACACTCCAATTTAAGCCAAATTTGTTCATGTATCCATTAACTAGCATTCCTTGTTGCAAATGAAGGTCAAATATTTAGTTTTAAGTGGTGGTAGTACTTAATATATAGGCTAATGACTCATCATTGAAGTATCTCCCACTTGCAGTCTCAAGGCACACAATTTCTAGATATTCTATGTGCATGTAACATCTCTAGCATTTATATTTTTATTAAAGTTTATGTCTTTCTTTTTTTAACTTATCATATTAAATATAATATCGTGGGATTTGGAGATTAATGATGCTTTATAAAACACATGCGCCATTGCATGGTTTAGAATTGCTTTTCATAACTAATGTGTTGGCATTTCTGAGTTCTAAACAAGGAAAAAAACGAGATTATGATAGGAAACTTAAAAAAGAGAGGCAAAATGCCTAAGATTTGATGTGTTTCCATTAATTATAATAGTTTTTTTATGCCTCTAAACTTTTTTCTACCTTTGCTCCAAACAATTCGACACGAATGAATATAGCAATTCAAAAACCTTCCAAAATTCTGTTTCTTTCCCTTTTTTATTTGTTTGATTGCTCTCTTGAAATATTGTTGTACTAATCTTAATATCAAGTTTACCTTGATATTTCATTTTATGCGATTGTGTATGAAAATAAAAGTATATGTGATGAGTAGATACTAAAATAAACCGATGATGGAAGCAATCAAATCATGCATAAAAGTCATGCTAAAGGGTAAGGAAAATTTACAATCTAATTTCATCTTCATTTTGTTAGAACTGAATAGTTTAAAAACATGTTTGGGAGAATCATTTGAGAAGTTCATGATAATCCGATTATATGTCTACAAATGCTGTAAGAGTCCAGATGTTTAATAAATGTTGGGTTAATATTCCACATTAACTTTGGTAGAAATTATTACCATGGAAAAAAGAAATAAATATGTTTTCTATGCAGGTGTGGCAAGATGAACTGTATAAGTTGGCAAAGGTAGCCTAGGTTGTATGCATGCACATCTTCATCTCTCTTTATGGTGCAATAATATTTTAATATAAAATAATGCGGTAACATGAAAAGGAAATAGAGAAAGACCAAATGTTGTAATGTTTATGGAGATTTATTTTCCTTCCTCACCATGAACTCGAAGTTATCAACATGAAGTGTTGAAATGGTTACCATAGCCATTTTTTGTGAGTCGTACATGTGTTATATTATGCTAGCCAATGCTTTCATTCTTATAAAAAATAATAATGCACATTGCATGATTAGTGGACAACAGCTGAGTAGCATGCTTTTTGCTGTATAAAATACAATTAATACTACCAAATGCTATATTCATATGACAGATACAAAGTAATTAAAATCGGAAAAAAATACTGTCTGTTAATTTGTGATCCGAAATTCTCATTAGAAATGGTCCAGCTGATGTCACCTAATGGATCTTATCTAGATCCTTAATTTACTCTCATGATTGAGATATTTTCAGCAACCTCATTTAAAGGACAAAGGAGATCCTTAATTTACTCTCATGATTGAGATATTTTCAGCAACCTCATTTAAAGGATAAAGGAGATCCATAATTTTCTCTTTCTCTCCTTATTTGGCTGCATGAAAGTAGAATATAAATTTGGATTGCTATGGTTTGTATGTAATCAGCTTGTAAAACTCCATCAATTAATTAATAGAGTTTGCCTTTCTCCTATGGTTTTTTCCCGAAAAGGTTTTTTCCACGTTAAATCTTGTATGTGATTCTAATTTTTCTTGCTTCATTGATCATTTATTTATTAACAAGTGGTATCAGAGCGCTGGTTCATTCAGCATGGCGTCGTTAAAGTATGATCCTCCGCTATTGGATCGGAACACTCGATTCTCATTGTGGCAAGTGAAGATGCAGGCGTTGCTCGCATAAGCTGATTATGATGATGCATTGGATGGATTCGGGAACAAGAGATTTGAATTATGGACCGATGATGAGAAGAGAAAGGATCGGAAGGCTTTGTCACAAATTCAGCTTCATCTACACAATAATATTTTGCAAGAAGTTTTGAACGAGAAGACAGCTGCTTCTCTTTGGCTGAAACTGGAGTCAATTTGCATAACCAAGGATCTCACAAGTAAGATGCATCTCAAACAAAAGTTGTTTCTGCACAAATTGCAAGAGGGAGGTAATTTGCTGGACCTTATTTCTGATTTTAAAGAGATTGTTTCTGACTTGGCTGCAATGGAAGTCAAATATGATGATAAAGATTTGGGTTTAATCCTTTTATGTTCTCTGCCCAGTTCTTACTCAAATTTTAGAGATACCATATTATATAGTCGTGATACTCTCACTCTAAATGACGTTTATGAAGCCTTGCACACCAAGGAGAAATTGAAACAACTGGTGCCTTCAAATGGATCAAGCTCTCAAGCCGAGAGCTTGTCCGTTCATGGCAGGACAAAAGAGAAAAAAAATCAAATAATGGATCTCGAGGTAAAAGTTCCAATGCCTATAATGGTCGATCTAAATCTAAAGGCAAATACAAGTCTTGCAAATATTGTAAGAAGGATGGACATGAAATATCCGAATGTTACAAAATGTAGAACAAGGAAAAGAGAAATGGCACATAGAAACCAAAGGATAACAAAGAAGATGAAGTTAATGCCAATTGTGCTTGTAATGATAGTTCTGACAATGAGGTGCTTGTTGTTACCGTGTTTGCTGGATGTGTTGAGATTAAGGATGAATGGATACTTGACACTGCTTGCACTTTCCATATGTGTCCTAATAGAGATTGGTTTACAACCTTCGAACCCACAAATGATGCTGGCTCAGTTTTGATGGGTGATGATTCAGCATGTAAAGTAGTAGGAATTGGTTCTATTCAGATCAAGATGTTTGATGGCGCAATCAGAATTTTAACAGATGTTCGGTTCATTCCCAACATGAAGAGAAATCTGATTTCTTTAAGTGCTTTTGATGACAAAGGGTACAAATATTCAGATAGAGGTAGTATCCTAAAAGTCACAAATGGTTCTATTATTGTAATGAAGGGAAATCTTAGGCAAACAAATGGCCTTTATTATCTTCAAGGCACTACTGTTTCAGGTAATGCTACCCCTGTTTTCTCAAATAATATTTCTGATTGTGATACTGCTAATCTTTGGCATATGCGTCTTGGACATATGAGTGAATTAGGTCTTTCAGAGTTGAACAAGAGAGGACTTCTTGATGGGTAAGACGCAGGCAAGCTGAAGTTCTGTGAGCATTGCATTTTTGGCAAGCATAAAAGAGTGAAGTTCAACACTTCAGTTCATAAAACAGAAGGCATTCTAGATTATGTGCATTAAGATTTATGGGGACCGTCTAGGAAAGCATCCATGGGTGGTGCTTGTTACATGATGACAATTATTGACGATTATTCCAGAAGAGTTTGGACTTACTTTTTGAAACATAAGTCTGAAGCTTTTTCAGTTTTCAAAGAGTGGAAGACTATGACTGAAAGACAAACTGAAAGGAAGGTAAAGAAGCTTCGGACTGATAATGGGATGGAGTTTTGTTCAGATGGATTTAATCCGTTTTGCAAGGCTGAAAGCATTGTTAGGCACTACACCATACCTCACACTCCTCAGCAAAACAGGGTTGCCGAGCGTATGAACATGACTATCATTTCTAAGGCTCGCTGCATGTTGTCAAACGCAGGATTGGATAGGCATTTTTGGGCTGAAGCTGCTTCCATAGCCTGTTATCTCATTAACCGCTCTCCCTCTATTGCTATTGGTAAGAAAACTCCGATTGAGGTATGGTCTGGTTCTCCAACAAATTATTCTGAATTGAAAGTTTTTGGATGCATTGCTTATGCTCATGTTGATAATTGAAAGCTAGAGCCAAGAGCTGTTAAATGTATTTTTCTTGGTTATAAGTCTGGTGTTAAAGGCTATAAATTATGGAATCCTGAAACAAGTAAGGCTGTAATTAGCAGAAATGTTGTGTTTAATGAATCTGCTATGTTACATGATATTCCATCTACTAACGATCTTGTTGAGAGTATGCAGAAATCAAATGTCCAGGTGGAGCATATTATTGATTCAGATGCTACATTAAACGCAGAAATTGAGAGACAGGATAAGGCACCCATTATTGAGGATCCTCCAGCAGTTATGCAACCACTACAGCAATCTATTGCAACAAGCAGACCTAGAAGGAACCCAAAGCCAGTAAGAAGGTTTATTGAGGAAGCAAATGTTGTTACTTACGCGTGTGCTGTAACAGAAGAAATATAAGGTATTGCTGAGCCTTCTTCATATTCTGAGGCAGTCTCTAGTGATTCTGATAATTGGATGGCTGCTATGCATGATGAGATGAAGCCACCTGAAATAAATGACATGTGGGACTTAATCAAGTTGCCTAAAGAGAAGAAACCTATTCATTGCAAATGGGTTTTTAAGAGAAAAGAAAGTGTTTCTCCAAATGATGAGAAAAGGAACAAAGCAAGATTAGTTGCAAAAGGTTACAGTCAGATTCCAGGTATTGACTATAATGAAGTTTTTTCCCCTGTTCTGAAACATAGCTCAATTCGCATTTTATTCAGTGTTATTGCTATGCATGATTATGAGCTTCAACAGTTAGATGTAAAAACTGCATTTTTACATGGAGAATTAGAAGAGGATATTTATATGCATCAACCTGAGGGTTTTATCATGCCTGGAAAAGAAAATCTCTTCTGTAAATTAAAGAAATCTCTTTACGGATTGAAACACTCACGTAAGCAGTGGTATAAAAGATTTGACACTTTTATGCTATCTCAAGGTTTTAAAAGGTCCAATTATGTTAGTTGTGTCTATTTGAAAATTACTACACATTCAGCCATTTATTTGCTACTTTATGTCGATGATATGTTGATTGCTTCAAAAGACAAGGCAGAAATTGAAATTTTGAAAAGGCAGCTGAGTAGAGAGTTTGAAATGAAAGATTTGGGAATGCTAAGAAGATTCTTGCCATGGAGATAACAAGAGATAGAACTTTTGGAAAATTATACCTAAGTCAAAGTGGGTATGTTAGAAAAGTACTTCGCCGTTTTAATATGCTTGATGTCAAGCCTGTAAGTACTCCTCTTGCCGCACATTTCAAATTGTCATCTGCCATGTGTCCACAATCAGATGAGAATATTGAGTACATGTCTAGAGTTCCCTATTCTAGTGCAGTTGGTTCACTTATGTATGTCATGGTTTATTCGCGTCCTGATTTATCACATGCTTTGAGTGTTGTCAAGAGATTCATGTCCAATCCTGGAAGAGGGCATTGGAAAGCAGTTCAATGGATTTTCAGATATCTTCATGGCACTGCAAATGCTTGTTTGCAGTTTGGTAAATCTAAAGATGAACTTGTTGGTTATGTGGATTCTGACTTTGCTGGTGATTTAGATAAAAGGAGATCATTAACAGGTTATGTTTTCACCATTGGTGGTTGTGCTGTGAGCTGGAAAGCAACCTTGCAAACTACCGTAGCATTATCTACCACTGAGGCCGAGTATATGTCTATTTCTGAAGCATAATGAAGCTACTTGGCTGAGAGGTTTATATTTTGAGCTTTGGGGGGGTATATCTTGCATTGCTATATTTTCTGATAGCCAGAGTGCTATATGCCTTACAAAGGATCAAATGTTTCATGAGAGAACTAAACATATAGATGTTAGGTATCACTACATTTGAGATGTTATTGCTAAAGGTGGTGTTAAAGTTTGCAAGATAAGTACTCATGACAATCCCACTAACATGATGACAAAGCCAGTTCCAATTACTAAGTTTGAGCTTTGCTCAAGCTTGGTTGGTGTTACAATATAGTCTTTAGGGACTATTGGAGCAAGGAAAATATTTATTTGTTGAAGCAGTTCGTTTTTTGTAGTTCATTTTTACTTTAAGATGAGAATTCGTCTCAAGGTGGAGATTGTTAATTTGTGATCCGAAATTCTCATTAGAATTGGTCCAGCTGATGTCACCTAAAGGATCTTATCTAGATCCTTAATTTACTCTCACGATTGAGATATTTTTAGCAACCTCATTTAAAGGATAAAGGAGATCCTTAATTTACTCTCATGATTGAGATATATTCAGCAACCTCATTTAAAGGATAAAGGAGATCCTTAATTTTCTCTTTCTCTCCTTATTTGGCTGCATGAAAGTAGAATATAAATTTGGATTGCTATGGTTTGTATGTAATCAGCTTGTAAAACTCCATCAATTAATTAATAAAGTTTGCCTTTCTCCTATGGTTTTTTCCCGAAAAGGTTTTTTCAACGTTAAATCTTGTGTGTGATTCTAATTTTGTTTGCTTCATTGATCATTTATTTATTAACACTGTCAATACTAACCAATGTATTTATTACATAATACTGCCAACACAATAATAAACAGAAAATAATATTGTTAAATACAACTATAAATCGAATATTATTGTCAATGCTTCGATGGTTCAAGTTTTAAATAGTATGAGACTGTAAAAATAAAAACAATAATGAGACCTTTTTTTAATTAAAAACAACCCTTGAAAAGTTGGGACCATGATTTTTGACTATATATGCAACTTCGCATGCAACAAAACCTTGTTAAAGCTTGATGTGTCTCTTCTCCCTTGTTAAAGCTCATGTTATATACAGGGACGGATGTAGGTGAGCCCAGATGGGACCATGGACATACCTGAGTTGGATAATTTTTAATTGAATGGACTAAAAATTACTTGTCAGCCATAGCTGAAAATTTATCTCTACCCTATCTGACAAAGTTACTACCCTGTTATAACTCCTGTATCTTCATATTTGTCTTATATTTAGAAAATAATTGTCTAACATGTACTTATACATTGATAGTATTTAATACTCATCCCTTTATTTGTGACTTTGAGTCTACATCCGCCACTGGTTATATAAGTACGCAACTGCTAACCCATTTTTCCCAACTGATATTAAAGTGAATTTTCCACCAGATATCAAGTCATTTTATCTTCGACTTCTTTCACAACATTGTTTTTGACCTTGTTGGACATGTTGATGCTATTATTCTTTGTAGCCTTGTCCACGTTGATCTGCATCATTTCCCTTATGGCTATGAATATGTGTATGTTAGTTCCCTTATGATGTTGCTATGCCATGAATCTGGCCTTTGATTTGCTGCCACTTCATTAAGTTGCTATCCAAATAATAACAAATCAACAAAAAAATAACAAAAATTTTAAGGGTTTATTTTACAAAAAAAGCTAGAGTGATAGAACAGCAATTGTAACGACTAGTATATTTAGCAGTCAAATATTTAATTTAATTATTTTAAATATTTTATTTGGAATATTAATGGGATTTAATATTAATTCGTTTATTAAAACGACGTTTTAACGTTAATTTATATATAATATAAACCGAGCTCGAAATCGTTCGGCAGTTCGTAAATTGGAGTTTTGAACGTTAATTGAATATACGGGATTCGATATAATTCGGATTTCTGTGTAACAAGAAACGTTGGAACCGTATTGATGATAATTTTCATATGAAAGAGGAAAATTCAGATTTCGTGTTATAAATTGTTAGTTACGGCTAAATCAAATTTTAAAATAGTTGTTATGGAATCATTTTAAATTTTAACGATTTATTTATAAATATTAAAGAATTTAATATAAATGGAATGCCATTTAAAACTGGAATTCTGTAATGTTGAGTTTTTGAATTTTATACTATTGAAATTGGAACTGTTATTTTAATTAATATGATGATATTAACTTATCGTTAAATTTAGCGATTTAATTTAATTTAATAATAAGATTTAAAAATAAACCCGCATACGTATCATATTTGTTCAACGAGCTAATAAGTACTACATGAACATGGAAAGAAAGAAAAGAACTGAAACATGAATACACATCATAGTACAACAAAATATAACAGTGCTCATGTATATGAAAAACTGGAAAATGACCTATACAAAAAGAAACAACATATATTCAAATATATACATACAATTGTCCATACACATGAAATATCTTTGCACCTTACCTGATAGAGAAAAATATATCAGCGCACATGCCTAGTTTTACCTAATTAATAAAATGTACATCGTATAATCAAATCAGCGTACCTATGAATACGGTCTATTGCTTTCTTTATAAGTATGCAAACAGTCAGCAGAAAAGAAAACTCACCCTACTTTAAATTGTTGTAAGGCAAGCTATGCGCCTATCTGAAAGAGGCTATACAGCGGTAGGATCGTATAAAATGGAGTATATGATATAATGTATATGGTAGAGTAGTAAGAAGTAAATCACACAGTCGATTTACACTGGTTCGGACCACTGTCCTACGTCCAGTCCCAGACTCACTTCTGGTATTTCACTAACACTAAAACCCTCACTTCACCCGGAGGAATAGGTTCACAATTACCCGAACCACTGAACGGGATTTCTTGCCTCAACCACTGAAGAGGTCTTCACTAATACAGAATAATTGTTGACTCTTTTGTGTTCTTGATAACACGGATTGTCGAATATTCAGTACACCCTTCCTATAGCCTTTCATTGATGATAATTGTGAAGTACGTGAAGGAATATGGAAGTTAAAAGGTCTCAAATATGAAAGTAGATAGTTTTTAGAATTCAGAGAGCTTTGAGAATATAAGATAGAATTAAAGTAAGAATTGGTGATTGAAACAATTAATCAACCCTCTATTTATAATATATAAAAAGATACAACTGGTCATGAAAGGTTTTAATGAAGAAAAATGGTTGTGACTCTTCATAAAAGTTGCAACCTTTCAGAATCAGATGTCTGAGAATAATTTTCAGATGTCTGTTTATATTTTGAATTTTAAAGCCGAAAGGAAATAGTACGTTTCTGACTACATTCAGACGTCGGAAATATATGAAACATACGTCTGAATATTGTCTTTTGAAAACAATCTGTTTCAACAAACAGACGTCTGAAATTTTCAGACCAGACGTCTGTTTTCTGTTATCAGATTATTCCTTGCTTAATTTATATATGAAAAGCTATATACATATAAAATGTGTGTGTGATCATCAAGGAAGACTTTAGCATTAATATATAAGACTAACAAACCTTTATAACATTTTTATTCTTCATTTATTGTGTTCTTGAATCTGTTTGTCAAATGGCTTCCTGCAAAACAAGGTTATAGGTTCTAATGCAAGACAGAATGGATTTAGGAGACATGAAAATAGAAGGGAGGTGCTCTTAAGTGATGGGAAGCAATTGCCAGCTAAAAGCGGTCAAAATTTGAAAGTGGTTGCTAGTTGTAAGGATATGAATTTGAGTGGTAGCGAACAAGTGGTGGACACTGGAACTAAAGAAAGTGGTAGTGGGGAGATAGCTCATAAAGAAAAGGTGGGCATGAATATAAATAAGGAAGTGAATGTAGCTGAGAAACTGATCGTTAATAATAGTTTTGGGATTCTTGATAATGAATGTGATGATTTGGAGAACAATGATGATATGGAGGATGGAGAGATACGTGAAGCCTTAAATAATACCTTGAATGGTGTTGGGTTTGACATTGATTATGTTGAGCCACCCATTCCTAATGCATCCATGCATTCGGTTGTGCATGTGCACACTGATTCTATGTCCCCTATAAACGTTCCACCTACCAATACTGCGTTTTCTATTTCCAATCCTGTCATTATTACATCTGTATCTCCTCAAAATCCAAAACTCGTACATAACTCTGTCACGTCCTTTGATGAATCCTTGTTCGAAGTTTCTTTTCAAAATGAGATTATGGAACTATGCAAAATTAATTCAGACCAGACTTTTTCCATTCTACCAAATCCTGTGTTCCCTTCTAACATAAATGCTCATGCAAACCTACACTCTCTCCCAATGCAATCTTCTTCAACTCTAACTAAACTCCCTTTGAGCTCCTCTATTCCAACTATTCATGTCCCACCCAAACCCCCCTACATTTTCCCTGTTGAAGTACCGGGTTGGCCGCCATCTCCATTTCTTTTTCCCTCCTGTCCTTCTACTTCTATATCTTCAGTCATCTCCACCCCTTCCAAGAACAGACCCCCTGCCTCTAAAAAGGACGATTATCAATCTCCTCGTACGAGGAGCATGGCACGCGCTGAATCTCAATCCCTACAGTTTAATTAATGTGTCACAATCTTGCGGTGTGGAATATTAGAGGAGCACACAGCTCTCCGAAACTTGATCAAGTTAAGTACCTAATTAACTAACATAATCTTCATCTCTTTGCCATCCTTGAAACCAAGCTTAATCTCCATCTTTCCTTGTCTACTGCTTCTTACATCAATCCATCTTGGGTTCCTCATCATAATCTGGATCATGCTGCCTATGGGCGCATCCTTATGCTACATAACCCCTCTTTTATATCCCTCAATCTTATTTTATCTTCTAACCAGTTCATGCACTTTTGTGTCACTAACTGTTCTGACCTTTCTTCTTATTACCTCACTATTATCTATGCTGAGAATTCGTGTGCTTCTAGACAAATTCTCTTCGACACTATGCCGGCTTTTAATCAAAACTCCCATCCTTGGATTGTCCTTGGGGATTTCAATTGCTGCCTCTCCCTTGAAGATAAACATAGCGGTGTCCCACTGCTTCCAAGAGATATTATGCCTCTTAATAATGCCATCACTAGCTCGGACTTAATCCAAATGAGTAGGTCTGGAGCTCAGTTCTCCTGGAACAATCGTAGTCGGAGTGGAGTGCATACGTTCACAAATATTGATCATGCCTTCAATAACTACAAAGCTCTTTTAACCTGGCCAAGTCTCCATGCAAAGCTACCAAACCCTGTCCTATCTGATCACTCGCCAATCCTTATAACCCCAGGAATGCCTATGAGAAGAGAAAAAAGAAGTTTCAAATTTTTTAACTCATGGATCCTGGATCCTGAGTACTTAAAGAAAATTACATTTTCTTGGTCTCTACATTTCTTTGGTAACCCCATGTTCATTCTATGCAGGAATTGAAATAAGTTAAGCATATTTTAAGGAGTTGGGCTAGTATAAAGTTCGGGGACGGGTCCAAAATCTCTGTTCAGCTAAGAGTAGCCTTGCTGCAAGCCTAGGAAAGTATGAATAATAACCTAGATGATCCAGCTTTTGCGCAAGAGGAACTGAAATTTTTTAATGATCTGAACAAAGCTCCTTAGACAGAAGCTAGTATGAAAAAACAACATCTCAATCTCAAGTGGAAGCAGGAAGGTGATAGGAATACTCAGTTTTATCATGCGGCGGTCAAGATTAAACAGTCTAAGGAATTTATCCACAATATTTCTGATGAAGCGGGTGTGAATCATGTTACTGTTGATGGTGTTGACGCTGCCTTGCTACATTATTTTTCGGATTTGCTTGGAAATGGTAATGATTTTGTTCCTGATCTTGATTTAATTGATAATGTTAATCTACCTTTTCTCTCTGCCACCCAAGCTGCCTCCCTTACTGCTCGAGTTACTGAAGCCGAAATCAAAACCGCCTTATTTTCTATGGACAAGAAATCTAGTGGAGGGCCCGATGGCTTTAACGTCAATTTTTTTTAATTTCTTGGGATGTTGTTGCTGCTGACTTCTATAAAGCTATACAAAAATTCTTTGACAAATGCAAAATGCTCTCTGAGGTGAACGCAACCAATCTTGTTCTAATACCTAAAACCGATCATCCAAGCACTGTCTCCTCTTTTAGGCCAATATCGTGTTGTAATGTCACATATAAGTGCATATCTAAGATTATCTCAACTCGGCTTCTGCATGTTCTACCGTATTGGTACCGTATTTGATATCCAATAATCAAGCGGCGTTTTTGCCTGAAAGAAGCACTATTGATAACGTCATCCTTACGCATGAATTAATAAAGGGCTACTCAAGAACAAATGCTCCCCCCGCTGCTATGTTGAAGCGTGACGTAAGTAAGGCGCACGATACAATTCAGTGGACGTCCATTGTGAGAATCATGGAGAAAATGAACTTCCCTAAAATTTTTGTTGCTTGGATTTATCGATGCATTTCAACGCCAAGTTTCAATCTCGTCTACAATGGGAAAGCTTCAGGCTATTTTAAGAGTAAGCAAGGAATCCGTCAAGGTGATCCGATCTCTCCCTACTTGTTTATTTTATTGATGGAGCTTCTCACTGTTTTGTTTAGAAATAAATATGCGGAGGGATTAATTTTGTACCACCCCAAGTGCAAACACCTTTCTGTCTCCACTCTCCTCTTTGCTGATGACATCATGGTGTTTACTAAACCTGATGCCACCTCGCTCGTTCAAATCATTGACATCTTACATTCTTTCCATAGTATGACTGGACTGAAACTAAACTATGAGAAATCCCAAGTCATGTTCGCAGGTATAGATGACTCCAATGCAGCGTCTCTCCGCACACTTCTTGGCATGCAACCTTTGGTCCGTGGTACAATGTATCTGGATCTTCCTCTTTGTACATCTAGATTATTAAAAACTGACTGTACACCTTTATTTAGCAAAATAACTTCTATCTTGAATGGATGGCAGAACAAGTTTTTAACACAAGCAGGTCGTTTGGTGCTTGTTAAGAGCATTGGGTTCTCTTTGTCAGTCTATTGGGCTAGAGCTTTTGTCCTTCTGAAGAAATTATTATCTATGATTAACTCATCGCTGTTGTGTTTTCTCTGGACCGGACACATTCATAATAGAAAGCCGATTCCATGCTCTTTCAGCTCCATGCTTAAACAAAAGTGTAAAGGTGGCTTAGGTTTATTTTCCTTGGCGCATTGGAGTATTGCGGCAACCAATTCGCTGTTTAATTCATTCATAAAACGCAAAGCATGTCTTTGGGTAACTTGGTTTTGGATGTACAATGTTAGAAGCAACAGTTTTTGGGTAATGGACATTCCTCCTAGTGGAAGTTGGTAATGGAGATGCATTTTAAGGTTGCGTAGCAAATTTCTTCAGCATATACAATACAACATTAACATTACGGGGAGTGTTAGATTCTGGGATGAGCCTTGAATCAAGAAAGGGGTCATTTTGTCAAAAATAGTACCGCATGAACATATGATACAATCTGGCGTTAACAGGAGCACTGTAGTTTCTTTATTTATGCAATCTGGAAGGCTCTCTCTGCCTTATACCTCACATTATGCACTGCGTTCCATTTGGGACAATCACATACAACATGTGAACATCTCAATTCATGATATCATCACTTGGGGAGTTCGGAGCACTCTATCAAACGTGTGTACAGGCTGCTAATAGGATTAGATATGATGCCGACGTGCCAATGGTTTAGCCTTGTTTGGAACAAGGCATCTTCTCCGAAAGACAATTTGATGTTTTGGAAAGCGGTGCATGGTGCCCTTCTAACTAGACGAAGGCTTGTTTCTATGGGAATGCAAATTTCGGGTGCATGTCTGTTTTGTGATAGGAGTGATGAAACTGTTGACCACATCTTTTTTGAATGCAGCGACATTTATTAAATTTGGTGTAGGCTGTTGCAAGTTTTTGGAGTAACCGATCTTCCATCAACTTCTACCCTTCAGTGGCTTGTTATTCTTAAATCAACAAGATGGATAAAAGATTTGCATATCCTATTCCTCCTCTGCATCAAAAAACTTGTGAAGTTGGTATGGGATGAAAGGAATAATCGCGCTTTCTTGCATAAGACGAAGAGTATGGACGATATGTGGCATTTTCTCAAGTTTGACATAAGGAAGGAGCTTGCGGTTTCCCCTTATCCTTTGGCCAGTAATTTTGTTGCCGGTTAGCTTGAGTTGTTTTTGTAGTTTCTGCCTTGTTTCTTTTGTTTTTCATGTGTGTTCGTTGTTTTGCCTGGTCGGTGTGTAACTGTGTTGTATTCTGCTTCTGTTTTTTTTTTAAATAAACGTGGTAGGGGTCCACTCAACCCCGCTTGCCTTTCAAAAAAAACAAGGTTAGATAATAATATGTATGTTTATGTATAGTTGTCATAGTCAAAACGCTATGTAGCGGGATGTAACACTATCCACCAAAACCTATTTACTATATACACCCAATATAAAGTTGGAAATTGGTCCACATGAATACAAATAAAATCATATACATTATTTTCTAAACGAATGCAAATACAAAGAGAAACAATATATATATTCATATTCTCGGTTGTACAATTCATAGCCAAACATACATTACAGATCATCCCAATTCTTAAGTTCTGCATGTCTTGTTCATTCAAGAAAAAACGTAAACAGGAATTGTCTCCATTAAGCATTGATCTGAAAAGAAATGGAAAAGAGGAAGATCATGAAACAACTAAACAGAACAGTAAATAAACTGCTATAAAACAATAATGAACAGCTAAGATAAACATAAATAAATCGGTTATACAATGCCAAACAAGATAGACCATATAACGCATTGTGAATACAAATTCACACATGAACTGTTTCATTCAAGAAACAGTGAAACCTAATGGCTAGAACAACTATGAAAAATCAGACAATACATTGCTGATGGGAAACCAATATATGTACAGCCAAAATCTATGCAGAACAACTAAATATATGTAGTTATTTACATCCGAATGAATAGCCAAATATACATATATATATATATATATACACACACACACACATTTATACATCAAGTTCAAGAATGGATAAAGAAAATAGTTTACGAACAGCAGAAAAGACAAGACAGTGTGGCTAGAAGAAAATCCAATGTATGTATATATTTATACCATCAAGTCTACACAGCTAAAATGTATTTTTTATATATGCAGTAGTTTCATATACCATTCATACATGACTGTTTCCATATATTCAAAAATCTGAACAAAATCCATAGTGCGGGTTCAAAAAAAAAATCTGTATTTAATAAACAATTCGGTCTTTGTCTAACCAACATTTCAATCACTATTCTATGCGAGTTCATCAATTTTCTGCTACATCAGATTTCATCACCAGTACGAAAACCAATCTGAAAAGGGAAGAAAAACTAATGGCCTAAGCATAAGGTAGCCTAATCTATATCAGAGAAGACTGATGGACTTTGATCTCATTTAAATTTCTCAACAATATAAATATGCGTTTACACGCAGTATATTTTCCCATTCCAAAACCATACGAACGAATACAGCAAAATAGAATCAGTTCGAACCACATAAAAATCAAATAAAAATATTTCAGTAATCAAAAATTAAGTAAAAGACTTGTGACGACCCGCCCCGTACCAACCGACATTTACTTCAAAAGTGCATTGTACACAAGTCCAGTTAACACAGGACGGTCGTCAGAAGGAAAGGAAGAAGACGAAGAATTAACAAGGAACCTGTAGAATGTCTCACAGCGCATTGAACAAAATATAATAACAACATACTTGACACAAAATATGTGAGACAGTGCATAAGCTGAAACAAACTATCATAGCAGCGGAAAATCCAAAGTACAGCTTATGATCCAAAACCAACATTGTTACAACTTCTAAAAACTGTCTCTAAAAGCTAACAAGAAAGGTGCACTACTAATGCCCAAAGTAGTGACCAGCAACGACTTAGGGAGAATATCTATATATATCATACGTGGAAGCCTCCTACTCGCCTCCGAATCCGCTACTCGCGCATCACCAGCTAACCTGTCTCTAGTCTACTCGTGAGAGCACCCAGAGTAATAAGAAGAGACATAAAACTCTGGGTCAGACAAAAAGTCTGGTATGAGCGATAAGCAGCTAAACATAACAATAACAGGTATACTAAACCATACCTGAACCTGGACCTGCAACCAAAGAGTTAACACTACATACTGTACAACACTCTAAGGTGCCACTAACATATGGTGTACAAGCATACGGGGGTAGGGGTGTGCATGTCATAGTGATGGCAAACAATCAAGCATAGCAACCATCCTCACATCTCTCACTCAGTGCGTAAAGCATACGATATCCACCACTTCGATCACCCAATACTTGCTATGATCACTCTGCCCCATGAAGTCACAACGGCTTCACTGCACTGATCTGTAGCCACTAATCCTTTGCTATGTCCACTTTGCCCCATGGAGTCGTACATACCCCACTGCACTAGCTCATAGCCTTATTAATCCTTTATTATGTCCACTCTGCCCCTATGGAGTCACAACGGCTCCACTGCACTGGCTCATAGTCTTGCTACGATCACTTTGCCCCTCGAGTCACGATGACTCTACTGCACTGATACGTAGCCCATCATTCCTTTTCAGTGGTGAATCGAAGTTATGAATGTCGACAACTCCTTAGCACACGTCCCGCAGCAAAGCCCAACCATGATGTGAACTCCTTGGTTCCCAACTGGATCCTGAGCTCTAACTTCCATTTGGATTACCTTTGCATCTCGGGTTATTGGTCATCACCGGATCGATTCGGATACTCAATACTTCTTCTCTGTCGGTTCGGATCGGCCTCCTTCCAAGTGCTCCGGGTCGGGTCATGGCCTTCAAGTCCCTTCGTAGTACATTGATTCGGTTCGGGTGCTCTCTGGCGGGTCGGGTCGGTGTACCCTTGCTCCATCGGTTCAGATCGGGTTCCTGGTCTCTGATCCGATCCACTTCCCCTTCCTCTTCCGTTCCGATCCCCTTCTCTTCCCTTCAATCGATCTAATTCCTCCTTCTTTAGCTCAATCCGATACCAGTTCAACCATTGTGGCCTTCCTTTTTGCCATACTTTCCCTTGTCCCAAGCCTCGGTTCGGTTCGGTTCGGTGATCCCTTGCCCAGTCCATTATCCAATCCGAGCCCATCCCTCCGATCCGATCCGAAAGCCTACACCATTTTCTGCAACTTTTTCCAGTGAGTGTTTACGCCATTCGACGGCATTTTCGACCATTCTATCTATTCTAATCAATCACAAAGCATACCACAAAGTCATAGCAACAAATAAAGTGACCTCAAACACCAAAACATCAATATGATAGGTTAAAATGGATTAAACATAACCAAAACCCCATATTTTCCCCAAATGGATTAAACATAGCCAAAACCCCATATTTTCCCCTAAACATGTTCAAGCATAATTAATGATAGGATTAGCAAAACTTAACCAAATTAACCCAAGTTCATATCATAGGTCTAAAACATCATTTAAGAATTTATAAATATTTTTCCAGAATTTTATCATGTTTAAATTCACTAATTAACACTAATTACCCATAATTAACCATAATTAGTGAGGAACTATGCAAATCACTCACCTTAGCCACAAATAAACCTTAGATCTGGAATAAATCTCTGTTTAGCGCGAATAACAATGCAAATCAACAGCTCTAATCTTGATTTGGTGAAGATCTCCCTTGATTTGATGTTGCTAAGCTTAATCCTTGATTAGAAAGTGATTTGGAAGTGATTTAGAGGTTGGAGGCCATTTTTAGGGTTTCTAAGAGGTAAGTGGAAGCTAGAAAACTGAAATGGAATGAAACCCTAACTCTTTTCAGCCTTTCCATAACCCTAATCCCGAAATGGGTTATGGGTCCATTCACTAATCACCCTATTTGGCCCGGTTAAGCAGTTTTTCACCTTCCAAACCTTATTTCAGCCATATCTCCCAAACGGTGAGTCCTTTTGGCTATTATGACCACTCTATGGTAAGGTAAACCATCAAACAAATCTTATGAAAGTGGTTTCAAGTCAAAATTCCTTTCCAATCAAAAGTTATGGCCGAAACAAGATCAGCTAGGGGCAAAACGGTCATTTAAAAATTGACAAAAATCATGAACATTGGAAATGACCCCAATGGTCGTTTCCCAAAGCCACATGACCATACGACTTCATATGAGAAAGAAATAAATATTCTACGATCCTTCGATACGTAGAATGCGGGTTGTTACATTCTCCCCTCCTTAAGAAATTTCACCCCCGAAATTCCCTAACCAAAACACACAAAGGGTCCTGCATGCCTATCAACCATAAAACAACAATCAAACATGCAAAACAAGCAAAACAAGTCTATCCTAGCATGCGAAATAACTAAATCTTACCAGGCAAAGAGTTCTGGATATGTTTTCCTAATGCTCTCCTCTGTCTCCCAAGTACAGTCATTCTCGTTCTCGCCCCACTGAATCTTGACTAGCTTCATCGCCTTCCTTCGAAGTTGCTTCGTATCGTGCTCGACAATACGAATCGGCTTGCGGTTCCCAACCGCCTCGGGTTCCACTTTGAAGTCCTTTAACTGATCAGGTGAAATAGTCATATTTGGGTCGTGCATGAACTTTCTTAGCTGGGGAACATGAAATATGTTGTGAACTCCCGCCATCTTCTCGGGTAAGTCAACTCTATATGCCAAATTCCCAACTTGTTCGAGAATTGGGAATGGGCCAACAAATCTTGGTACCAACTTGCCTCTCCTGCCAAATCGTATCACGCTCTTCAACGAAGAAATCTTGACAAATACCAAGTCACCAATGGGGAATTTCAAGTCTCTTCTCGCCGGTCTCTATCCAACATGATGGTGAGTTGCACGGTCTTCCGTACAAAGCTTCATATGGAGCCATACCGATACTGGATTAGTAGCTATTATTATATGCAAACTCTACTAGATGCAAATGGTCATCCCATGATCCACCAAAATCCAATATACAAGCTCTCAAGAGATCTTCCAATATATGATTCACCCTCTCTGTCTGACCATCAGTTTGAGGATGATACGCGGTATTGAGATATAATTCCGACCCTAGGGCCTCTTGTAATATCTTCCAAAACCCACTAGTAAACAACGGGTCTCACTCACTCACAATGCTTTTAGGTACTCCATGAAATCTCACTACCCACTTCATATACAGTTCTGCTAACTTAGTTGTCATTCTGGTCGATTTGACTGGTATAAATCTTGCACTCCTGGTCAATCGATCCACAATTACCCAAATGCTATCATGTCCTGATCTAGTCCTAGGTAAACCATCTATGAAATCCATCGAGACTTGCTCCCATTTCCATTTGGGAATTTCTAATGGTTGCAACAAACCACTAGGTTTCTTTTGCTCGGGTTTAACTAGCTGGCAATTCATGCACTTGGATATAAACTTCCCAACATCTCTTTTCATCCCTTCCCAGTAGTAAGTTTGCTTCATGTCTCGATACATCTTATCACCACTGGGTGTATAGTCAGTTTTGATTGATGACATTCCCTAAGCACTTCATCTCTCAACCCATTCACGTTGGGTACAACTAGTCTTCCATTCTTTCGAAGCCATCCTTCTCGATCAAGCCCATACAAATTCATCTCCTCACCATAGATATTCATCTCTAACTTGGAGATGATTTCCAATAGATTAGGATCGTCCCTCTGGCTGGAACCAATCCGCTCAATCAAAGTGGGTCTGATCGTCAAACTAGCTAATATCTCTGGATCCAATTCGCACTTTGGTCTGAAATCATACCCTGCAATATACTCTAGTTGCTTCCATTCAAGAAGCATAGCCCCTAATCTGGCATGTCTCCTACTCAAGGCATCGACTACCGCATTGCCTTTCCCAGGTGTATATGCGATATCAAAATCATACGAAGCAAAGAACTCTAACCATCTTTGCTAACGGAGATTCAGATCCTTCTGAGAGAAGAGATACTTTAACGATTTATGATCGGTAAACAACTCAAATCTTTCTCCCAAGAGATAATGTCTCCACATCTTCAACGCGAACACGATCGCTGCCAGTTCCAAATCATGGGTAGGATACTTTTTCTCATGCGGCTTTAGTTGCCGACTAGCATAAGCTACAACCCTACCTCCTTGCATCAATACAACACCTGGTCCGGTACCACAAGCATCCGTGTATACTGTCATCTCTTCATTCCCTTTAGGAATGACTAACACTGGCGCACACGTCAACTTTTCTTTTAGACTCTTGAATGCATTCTCACACACTCCGTCCCAGACAAAGGCTTGATTCTTCTTAGTCAATTAAGTCAACGTGCTGCTATCTTGGAGAAGTCCTGGATAAACTTACGATAATATCCAGCTAACCCCAAGAAGCTTCTTATGTCTGTTGCATTCTTGGGCGTAGACCAATCCTGTACCGTAGCCACCTTCGTAGGGTCCACGGCAATACCATTCTATGAAACAACATGGCCCAAGAATCTCACTTCCCTCCTCCAGAAGTGACACTTGGAAAATTTTTGCTTTCAATTGGTGTTTTCTCAACACCTCCATCACTATCCTCAAATGTCCCTTGTGTTCTTCCTCTGTCCTCGAGTAAACAAGGATGTCGTCTACGAACACAAGAACAAACTTATTCAACTGGTCTCTGAATACTCGATTCATAAGATCCACGAAGTATGCTGGTGCATTGGCCATCCCAAATGGCATGACCAACCACTCATAGAATCCAGACGGCGTCCTAAATGCCGTTTTTGGAACACTATCAGCCGCTACTCAGAGTTGATGAAATCCTGTCGCGAGGTCCAACTGGGAGAACACTCTTGCTCCTTCCAGTTGATCAAACAAATCATCTATCCACAGTAAAGGATACTTATTCTTCCTCGTCACCTTATTCAACTTGCGATAGTCCACACACAAACGAAGGGAACCATCTGCCTTAGTGGCAAACACAACTGTTGCTCCCCACTCGGAGACACTTCTTCTAATAAACCCCTTCTTCAAAAGATCGCTTACTTGCACCCCGAGCTCTCGCTGCTCCCTTCGTGCCATACAACGAAGTGGCATCACTATAGGTCTGGCATCTTTCACTAAATCAATACGGAACTCAATCTCTCGGTGTGGTGGAAGTCCGGTCACTTCCTCGAAGACGTCCGGATACTGGCCAACCATGGGCACATCTGACAACTCATCGTGCGGGCTGTCGAGAGAATTTATAAAACTAGCCATTACCCCATCACTAGGTAGACTACCAAACACTACCCTCCGCCCATCATCCGCCCTAACTGTCACCAAAAAGCCCTCACAGTCTACCACCACCCCGTATCTTTGGAGCCAATCGACTCCCAATATAATGCCATACCCAGTAAAGCCCAAAACAAAGCAATCACAAACATACATCCATGACTCGATAAGACCAAATTTCGGCAAATCATACTAAGGTTAGTCGAACCACCAATCGGGTTCGTCACAACCAACGGTCTATCGACTATCTCGGGTTCCAGTCCCAACCTATCTACCAGGTCACTAGATATGAAGGAACAGGAAGCCCCAGTATCAAACAAAACTCGAACAAGTACATCATGAATAGAAAGCATACCTTGAATGACGATATTATTTCCTTTCTCTGCCGCAGTTGGGGCATTCGACGAAGAAGGAACAACATTAATAGCATATGCTTTCACAATCTGCTTTTCAGGTTGTGGACATTTATCCTTATGATGTCCCACTTGGCCACAGTTGTAGCACTTTCTATCCACTGGCTTGGCCCGACACTCATTAGCATAATGCCCCTTCTTACCACAGCTGAAGCACTCAACATCTTTCTTGCTCTTTTTCTAACCATCCTTAGTTTGGTTCTGCTTCCTCTTGTTCTGAGTGTTATTCTTGCATCCACCGCCTGCTTGCGGCTTCAGCCCTTCTGCAGATGCAACCTCAGTCTTTGACTTACGGTAAAGACTCTCTGATCTCAAAGCTTTCCCCACAATCGATTCAAAAGTCTCATCGATGTGGTTGATAAGCCTTTCCCCCAAGTATCCATCCAAACCAGTAATGAACTTCTCATTCTTCTTCTCAGGATTATCGATAAGGGATAATCCATACTTCGACAAAGTGTCAAACTCAGCAATATAATCCGAGACTGCCCTACCGTTCTGCTTAAGCTCCAAGAACTTCCTAAACAATTCAGACTTCTGGGCAGCTGGGATAAACTTGTCGCTAAAGCGAGTCTTAAACTAATCCCAAGTAACCTAATCCTCTGGAGTGGCTGTCTTAATAGCATTCCACCAATTCATCGCTCGCCCTTGCAGCTGACGAGACGCTAGCCTTCTCTTTATCATTTCTTATTCTTCTTCTCAGGAGTATCGATAAGGGATAATCCATACTTCGACAAAGTGTCAAACTCAGCAATATAATCCGAGACTGCCCTACCGTTCTGCTTAAGCTCCAAGAACTTCCTAAACAATTCAGACTTCTGAGCAGCTGGGATAAACTTGTCGCTAAAGCGAGTCTTAAACTAATCCCAAGTAACCTAATCCTCTGGAGTGGCTGTCTTAATAGCATTCCACCAATTCATCGCTCGCCCTTGCAGTTGACGAGACGCTAGCCTTCTCTTTATCGCATCCTCGATACCCAAGTCGTCGAAGATACGATCACAGCTATCCAACCAATCATGAACATCCGTGGCCGACTCAGTTCCGTGGAATGGCTTCCCACCAAGGCTAGTGTAATTCTTGCACAGCTTGGCGAAATCGACCCTAGGCGCCTGCACTATTGGACCACCACCATTACGGGCATTGGGAGCTACCCCTTGCACATCCCTAAGCATGTCTCTCATGAGGTCTGTAAACATCACCATCATGTCAGCAGCATTCCCATTATTGGCTCCTCTATCAGCACCTCTTGCGTATCGGCTCATCGTTCAATCTGTAAAGAGGAAACGATTAGCCATCTTCATAGTGGTGCTAGTGCAGAGTGACTTCATCCTTAGCTATACTAATAGTATATATATAGCTTTTGAAAACCAAAGTAATCACAAATATGCTATCTTATATATGTATTATCTCTCCCTAGTGTCTTTCCCTAGGTTAACTACGCAAGCTAGAGCTCTGATACCAAATGTGACGGCCCGCCTCGTACCAACCGACGTTTACGCCAAAGTGCACTACACATGTCCAGTTAGCACGGGATGGTCGTCAGAAGGAAAGGAAGAAGACGAAGAATCAACAAGGAATCTGTAGAATGTCTCACAGCGCATAGAAAAAAATATAATAGCAACATACTTGACATAAAACAGGTGAGACAGTGCATAAGCTGAAATAAACTATCATAGCAGCGGAAAATCCAAAGTACAGCTTATGATCCAAAACCAACATTATTACAACTTCTAAAAACTGTCTCTAAAAGCTAACAAGAAAGGTACACTACTAATGCCCAAAGTAGTGACCAGCAACGACACAGGGAGAATATCTATATATATCATACGTGGAAGCTTCATGCTCGTCTCTGAATCCGCTACTCGAACATCACCAGCTAACCTGTCTCTAGTCTGCTCGTGAGAGCACCCAGAGTAATAAGAAGAGACAAAAAACTCTGGGTCAGACAAAAAGTCTGGTATGAGCGATAAGCAGCTAAACAGAACAATAACAGGTATACTAAACCATACCTGAACCTGGACCTGCAACCAAAGAGTTAGCACTACATACTGTAAAACACTCTAAGGTGCCACTAACATATGGTGTACAAGCATACGGGGGTGGGGGTGTGCATGTCATAGTGATGGCAAACAATCAAGCATAACAACCATCCTTACATCTCTCACTCAGTGCGTAAAGCATACGATATCCACCACTTCGATCACCCAGTACTTGTTATGATCACTCTGCCCCACGAAGTCACAACGGCTTCACTGCACTGATCCATAGCCACTAATCCTTCGCTACGTCCACTTTGCCCCATGGAGTCGTACATACCCCACTGCATTGGCTCATAGCCTTACTAATCCTTTACTATATCCACTCTGCCCCATGGAGTCACAACGGCTCCACTGCACTGGCTCATAGTCTTGCTACGATCACTTTGCCCCTCGAGTCACGATGACTCTACTGCACTGATACGTAGCCCATCATTCCTTTTCAGTGGTGAATCGAAGTTAT
Source organism: Allium sativum (assembly GCA_030737875.1). Lineage (NCBI taxonomy): Eukaryota > Viridiplantae > Streptophyta > Magnoliopsida > Asparagales > Amaryllidaceae > Allium > Allium sativum. The sequence goes on along the minus strand of CM060918.1, from coordinate 43,331,878 downwards.
GAATGTCGACAACTCCTTAGCACACGTCCCGCAGCAAAACCCAACCATGAAGTAAACTCCTTGGTTCCCAACTGGATCCTGAGCTCTAACTTCCATTTGGACTACCTTTGCATCTCGGGTTATTGGTCATCACCGGATCGGTTCGGATCCTCAATACTTCTTCTCTGTTGGTTCAGATCGGCCTCCTTCCAAGTGCTCCGGGTCGGGTCGTGGCCTTCAAGTCCCTTCGTAGTACATTGATTCGGGTCGGGTGCTCTCTGGCGGGTCGGGTCGGTGTACCCTTGCTCCATCGGTTCGGGTTCCTGGCCTCCGATCCGATCCACTTCCCCTTCCTCTTCCGTTCCGATCCCCTTCTCTTCCCTTCAGTCGATCCGATTCCCCCTTCTTTAGCTCGATCTGATCCCAGTTCAACCATTGTGGCCTTCCTTTTTGCCATACTTTCCCTTGTGTCAAGCCTCGGTTCGGTTTGGTGATCCCTTGCCCAGTCCACTATCCGATCCGAGCCCATCCCTCCGATCCGATCCGAAAGCCTGCACCATTTTCTGCAACTTTTTCCAGTGAGTGTTTACGCTATTCGACACGTTTTCGACTATTCTATCTATTCTAATCAATCACAAAGCATACCACAAAGTCATAGCAACAAATAGAAGTGACCTCAAACACCAAAACATCAACATGATAGGTTAAAATGGATCAAACATAGCCAAAACCCCATATTTTCCCTTAAACATATTCAAGCATAATTAATGATAGGATTAGCAAAACTTAACCAAATTAACCCAAGTTCATATCAGAGGTCTAAAACATCATTTAAGAATTTATAAATATTTTTCCAGAATTTTATCATGTTTAAATTCGCTAATTAACACTAATTACCCTTAATTAACCATAATTAGTGAGGAACTATGCAAATCACTCACCTTAGCCACAAATAAACCTTAGATCTGAAATAAATCTCTGTTTGGCACGAATAACAATGCAAATCAGCAGCTTTAATCTTGATTTGGTGAAGATCTCCCTTGATTTGATGTTGCTAACCTTAATCCTTGATTAGAAAGTGACTTGGAGGTGATTTAGAGGTTGGAGGCCATTTTTAGGGTTTCTAAGAGGTAAATGGAGGCTAGAAAACTGAAATGGAATGAAACCCTAACTGTTTTCAGCCTTCCCATAACCCTAGTCCCGAAATGGGTTATGGGCCCATTTACTAATCACCCTATTTGGCCCGGTTAAGCAGTTTTTTACCTTCCAACCTTATTTCAGCCATATCTCCCAAACGGTGAGTCCGTTTGGCTATTATGACCACTCTACGGAAAGGTAAACCATCAAAAGAATCTAATGGAAGTGGTTTTAGGTCAAAATTCCTTTCCAATCAAAAGTTATGGCCGAAACAAGATCAACTAGGGGTAAAACGGTCATTTAAAAATTGGCAAAAATATTGATCATGGGAAATGACCCCAATGGTCGTTTCCCAAAGCCACATGACCATAGGACTTCATATGAGAAAGAAATAAATATTCTACGATCCTCCGATATGTAGAATGCGGGTTGTTACAAGACTCATCTGTGAGCATAAATCCATGCACTTCTTTTCGATGAGTCTTCCGATGAATTTTGTTCAAGCCAAAGAAATAGGAAGCCTTGGGTTTGGATGGTGTATGGTGGCTCTGGAAACTGGAGGTAGAACGGAGGCCTCGTCCTGGGTGTTTAGGGTTTGTTGTGGATACGGAAGGAAATCACTTTATTTCTGGAAAGGCTTGGGGTTAATTGGTAAGGGGTGGTGATTGTCGAAGGGGTTGCCTTCGATTTGGCTGAAGCCCGAAAGGGGAAGCTGAGTTAGATTTGAGCTGAAGAAGCAGGGAGGTAAGCGGATTTGATTTCGGCCATGGAGATGATTTTTGTGGAGGCATATTTGTTGAAATGAGGGTTGGGGATACGAGAGTAGGGTTTTAAAATGGATAGCGGGTTGGGTTTGGGCCGAATGTTAAGGTAAAAGGCCTGTTTAAAATTTATAATCTATGTTTTATAATTTAGTTATTCTACAAAAATGTTAATATGATATTTCACGCCCACATTATCATATTTGAGCACGTTCTGTCTTGTTAGGACCGTAGAAACAAGAGCTTCGAGATGGAGCAGGGTTAGTCAGGATCGGATGCAACTGGAGATTTTAGTCAAGTTAAACGTAAGTTTAATTAGACTAAAACAAATTGTCTATCAACAGAATCAAATCAAAAGTGAGTTAAACTCACTCAGTTCATCCTATTTATATTTTTTTTAAATTGGGTTTTTATGTTGTGTGCTCTGTTTGCTGATGGTTGACTGTTTGTTGATTATTTATCTATTTGTTGATTTAACCAATGAAATTAAACTTTTGTTTAATTTCAATGAAATATCAAATCGTTATTTTAACGATTTGATCTAATAAAGGTAACTTACCTTGATTAGTCACGTTTATAAAACAAAGGTGTTTGAATTGTTTTAATTGCTTGAATTGTTCGTGAATTGGTTGCTGTTAAATGGTCATTATTTATTGTTATTAATTAAATGGAATTTCATGATCTGATTTAAGATAACCGATTTGAATACAGGGAAGAACAGGTTGGAGGGATCCAACCGGATTCCTCAAATATATTATTCATTTTCATATTACCATATATGAACTGTCATGATTGAGTTTGCAATCATTGACTGAAAAATCAACCTGTGTTTGTTTTAACCAATGGACGGTATTGGTTAAGTATTTGGCAACATATGGCCTATAAAATCAATCGTGTTATAAATGTTGATTTATCGTCAGGCAAATCAACAGAGATGAAGTTATAAAATTTATTTTATAACTGGAGATAGACTTCAAAAATATTATTTTGAATAAAGGTTTAATAAAATGGAAATAAATATTTATTGCTTATCATTTAATTTATAATTTATAATTAATTGTTTTTATAAAGTAAAATCTGATATTAATCAGATTTATGAACATGTGAATAGAAATTTAACTTTAGCGATAAAAATTTGGATAATTGTTTTGCTAAGAAACAATTAATGGTAATTATTTATAACGACCCAAACTTCCACGATAAGGAGAGCGCGGATTGCTTTGAGAACAACAAACATCGGAACATAAACAAAAGAACATTTCATTGCTTATTACAACAATTCCAACAGAATACAAGAATATACAGAGTATGAATAAATATTACACATTTGATAAATATCAGAGATTTAAATACGTTACTGCAGCGGAAAAATAATACAAAACATAACTGAAAGAAATACACGGATACAGAGCTTTCTGAATATCACTTCAGCTATAAACCAGGATCCTGTGAAAATAAATCTACAAAACCCAACTACTAGCTGCCCGTGCGGAAAATAAGGGCACCCAGAGTTTAGGTTAAAACAATAAACTTCAGGTCAGTCATGTGACTGGTTTGAGAACTAAAACAGTTATTAATCTTTATTTTTAAAGTTAGGTAAATCAAGGGACCACGCCGTATAACACGGAACGGGTTTCCTCCCAAGAATACCAGTGCATAAAACAAATAGCGCAATGCTAAATAAAGGAAAATGAAGCTATTATAAGACCTAGGTCCCATCACACAATGCAACGCAGGCCAGAGGATAGGGTTTTACCTTATAGTAGCCAAAGAATGCTTGATACGTTTAAAAACAGATTATTTTGATATTACTATAAATGTATAGTGTCAAAACAATTTCAATCATAAGTATCAATCATAGGCGGCATAGCTACCACCTACTATGTCGCCATACTAGGTTCTACAAATAAAACCGAATTATCACGTATTTGAAATTGGATTCCATCATGAGTCAAGGCAATGGGCAAGCTCCTCTCCGTGCGAGATACTCTAGCAAATGTCTCAGGACCACACACAGCGATCCTTGGATCTTCAGGGCCGGTCCTCTCTTACTTTTGAGGATTAGTTATTCCTGAACACACGTTTCCCGGTCCTATAGGACCTATATAATGGTTTGTACGTCGGCTCTCATAGTGACAGTTATCGACCATATATTCGAGGCGCCTCACATTCAACATCCACACAGGTAAAAAGTATATAAATGTCGGGGCTGGTAGGTCACTGACATCACCCATAGCTAGAAAGAAACGTCATGCTCTCCCTACAGTCACTATCCCGTTTTTGACTCATACCGAGGTGTGAGGCTCGCGAATTAACGCCATACACAAAGCTATGACACACAAGTCGTGCTTTGATCATCAACCACAAGACTTTGCTTTTCAACAGAAGCCTTGATCATCTGCCACTTAGGCATGCCACACAGGCAATTCACTCCATGCGACTGATGTACATTGATATACAACCTCTGAGCTCGTACGTCTCAGAGAAGGGCGTTAAGCAAGAGAATAAATTCTCCGCCTCCAAACAAATGTATATTTTAATAGAGATCAATCAACACAGAATAAAATCCAATGTCAGACACACAGTCCATTTACAAGTTCGTTCTGGGTCTGAACGAAACCAGAGGCACTTTCCTCGCATATCCATCGATCTCCAAGTACGTCTGGACGATCACCAACTGATTCCCTCCTCTTGGGTATACAACTCAATCAAGATCATCAATAATCATCCAAACGATGTGAAAACTTCCGGTCTTCAACCACCGTCTTCATCTTCGACTTATCATCGAATCGGTTATTCAGAATGGGTATAAACCCGACCTTTCCGAATAACCCGGGTATATAATAAACAAATGTTACACAAACCCAACATACGCCTCATTCCAACTCATAATATTCTTTTATCCAAATATTCACATTCTTAGGGAAAGGTTCCCATTAATTTTATCAAAGATAAATTTTTCTAAATTTATTCTTTAATCTTCCTTTGGATATCATTTCAAACCTTGTTAAGGTTTTCCAAACTAGTCGGGATTAGCGAACCACACTGAAGTAATCATTTATTTTATTTCCCAATCCCAACCTATTCATCCCACGGAGCAAAACTGGTAGTACTCAATATCTAACACCATGGTGTTATCGGTAAGTATTAATTACCATTTCACGTTCAAATCTAATTAAAGATTTAACTATCGCTTTGGAGCAAAACTGGTGATACTCCATTCTCGATAACTTTAATCTAATTAAAGATTCATTAAAACTCCACTTAGTTTTAATATTCTCAAAAATCAATATCATGTTTTTAACTGGGTTAAAGAACCAATGTCATCTAAAACACGGTTCACGATAAATCAAAAATCACATTCCATTGTTAATTGGGTTAAAGAACAGGTGTTATTCAAAACACCGCTCACAATAAACCCAAAAAAAACCAATTTAAATTCAATTCCAATTAAATACCAAATTAACTGGACAATTTCACTAAATCTTAATTAAAAGATTTATTCTCTTCTAAACTGGGTCCAAGAACAGTGTTATTTAAGACACCATTCATGATGAACCAAAAATCCCATTTGATATTAAATACAAGGCTCTGAATAGAAAATATATCGGCTTATATTCAATATCAAATTCCGAAACCAACAAATATCGTATTGGAAATAACGATATAAATATATCTTTCAAATCTCCACAACCATATTTTTATAATCACAAAATCCAACATCGAAATATTCTGAAGATAATTTCGATTCAAATCCATTCCAATTCACGTATTGGAAATTCTTATTATTTTCAAAATCATTTCAAATCTAGTTCAAAACTGGTTCATTTTGATAAAAAAAATATTTTTATCCTTCCAAATGTGGAATTTTTTCATCCCAGTTCTTTCCAATTCATATATTATTATTTTACACGAATTATGAATATATTTAATAATTTTATCAAGGCCCGTACGGTCGGTTTTCAGTAACGGCCACTGAACTGCACTTACAAAGACCTTTTCTAAATCTGATTTGGACATAATTCCAAATCCAACCGTTAGATTTCAGATTTCTAATATTGGTTGGAAAACTCTTTTCGATACGAACCCGACGGTTTCAGTTTCAGGAGAATTCGACAGTCAGAACTCCTGCAACGTCAGTTTGAAGTCAATGGTCGAAATTCGCGGCGCGGCGCGTTCTATTCAGGCCATTTAATATATATTATATTATATATATTTCGTCGATTTGAATTCAAAACGTATTTTATAAATCGTTTTAAATTCGTTTTCAAAACAATTTCAACTTCATATTCAATTTCATAGCAAAGTTTGAATATTCCACACCATCAATATACAAATGATAATATTTTCAAAACTTATATTTTGAAATCACTTCCTTTTCTATAATCATTATAAAATGAATATAATCGATATAAATATCGTTCACGTCAAAAAGACGCATCTCTAATCAACACGACTTTTTATATTTCAATAACTTCGTTATTCTATTCAACAAATGAATGTTTATTCTATTTAACACATAAATCTATATTTCTTTCAACACATGAATATTCTCAACACATGAGTATCGTCAAACACATGACTATTTTTGTTATTTAATATATTTTATAAAATTATGATTAAGATGTAAATTTTATTGTTTAAAATATTTTACTCAACACATGAATATTTTCAACACATGAATATTCTCAACACATGAGCATCGTCAACACATGACTATTTATTCTATTCAACACATGAATCTTTATTTTATAATATTCTTTATTTTCCAAATTGGAATAAGGCCCAATCAATTACCATATAATGTTAATTATGTTGATTCCATACAACACATGTATATAATAGCAATGATAAATAATCAACCATCATCCAAAGTGCACCACACGACTGCATAAGCATTAAATATAACTAATTAACGCTCATACAGTCTGTCAATCAAACGATAGACATACCACTAAACAATTGGGATTAGTGTACGTCAAATATCATCCCAACACCCGTGTGGGGTTTCAATCCACAAACACTGAATATTATTTGTACAGTTGGGCGATGTGTAAAATTTATCGTCCCAATCAATATCCTTCAAATAGGTGTACATAAACAAACCGTCCGGTTTGTAAATGAATATTTATTTATCCACATTCACGTTAAAAATTATATTTTTAACAATAATCAATTTATTTCACACACGTATGTTTTATTATCCATTTCACATCAACATCACAAACAAACTTCACAACACATCAAACAAGCATACAAGTCGTCCATGGCCTGTGGACGACGGGTGTCGGGTGCTGCTAAGCACCGTCTGCATCCTAGTATATATTTTAACTAGAAAACAAGATTTAAAGTGAGAAGTTCTCACCTTGGGGTTCCACTCCATCATTCTTTAATTCTGAACGGTTCAAATTTGTCCAACATTTCAATGCGATCTTTTTCCGCTGTTCATAGGAAAAATCACATTTTTAATATGATGTTCCTATATTAAAAATCATATTTTTACTGTTACTTCATATATACAAAAATCGAATTTTTATCGCTACTATGTAAAAATCACATTTTTATATTCTCTATTATATAAAAAATCATATTTTTATTTTGCTAAAGATTATATTTTTACTTCACTAAAGATTATATTTTTACTTTAAAACCATATGTGTAAAAACCACATCTTTAACACGATGTTTACATTATAAAGATAATATTTTTATTTTGATGTTCATACAATAAAAATCATATATTTCTACTTCATATACATTTACAACGCTTCTTTCTATATCAAAATTATACTTTTACATTTCTACTTCTTATATAAAGATCGAATTTTTATCGCTATATATATTTTAAAAATCCCATTTTTAAATCAAATCTATTTATTTTAAAACTGAAAATAGAATAAATGTTCAAAATAAATAGAAAACTCACTGTTATCGGTCATAGGAGTTAGAGGAGAGGCGACAGGTGGTCACGGATGTCAAGGCAACAACTGTGGATCTGCGTGAAGCTCCATCGCGAGTTGGTGGCTCTAAGGTCTACGGTGGTTGGCTGCGTCGACTGGAGAGGGGGTTGTGGGGTTGGTTCGCTGGTCGTGGAAGGGGGATGGCGCAGGTAGGTGCGGCGCTGGTGGCAGGGGCCCAAGGTGAAGGGTGGTACGGTTTTTGGCTGACAGGGGGCGGGGCAGCGCAGGTTTCAAATCAAAATCGGAGGAGGAAGAGAGAGGCGCGGAGGAGAAGGTGGGGTGGAGGGGAACGACGGATGGGTGGTGGGTGCGACGCTGCTTTGCCAGAGGTGGCGTGGGCCGAGGTGTCGCGGTCCTTCATGATTTCCCCTTTCTCTCCTTTTTTATTTATTTTCTAAATCGAACGACAGAAAGAATGAGGAGAGAGAGAATAAAGGGGGAAGGGCGATTTATATATTTTAATTTAATTTTTAATTCCCCAAAAAGTAACTTTTTGTATCGAACTCGAAATCAAACCCACCGACTGTCGCCCCTAGCTAATTACTCCCATTCCGAACACAATGGGATATGTATTATAAGCTGATTCGATCATTTCGATCAGTTTTCATCAAATTCAAAATATAAATCAATGTATATTGAATTTGAATGCGCATTTCAATTTACCGGGGCCACATACGGACTCTAAAATTTCCCAAAAAATATTTTCTAACTTCGTATTGACGATACAGTCCTAACAAAACTAATTTCGTCAAATTCCGAGACCGTTTGAAAAATGGCCATTTTCTGGTCGATCGAAATTGACCGAAACTGTTAAAACACATTTTCCTTCGCCACGCTCACATATTGATTCGAAAAATTATGAATTTTGGAATCTAGCAATAATTCGACATCCCGGATCCAACAAAAGTGGTCTCGTCGAAAATAGAGGTCGTTTGCAAAATTTTCATTTTTAAGGGCTTAAAATTTGATAGTGACTATTCTGAATTTTCAACCGGACATATCTTTTTATCCCCGTTATGAAATTTTGATTTTTCGGATTCGTTGGAAAGATATTTTCAATTAGATTGTAATACTTTCGGTTTCGCTAAAATCCGGTTTATTTTGAATCCTGTACATTCATTTGAACTTTGAAATCGAATTTTCGAACTACCGCACCATTTTCAATTCCTTTTATAATTAAAATAAAATAATTATATTCTAACGACAATTCAAATAAATATATATGTTCTAATTCTACTAAAAATAAATTTCTCATCGTTATTATTTAAAATAATTCATTTTAAATATTCAAAATTCATTAAAATCGCCAAAATAAAAATTTCAAATTGGCCCAGAATTTCTGGGTTTTTACATTCTCCCCTACTTAAAACTTTTCGTCCCCGAAAAGGAACGAAGCTGAAAGTTGTTTTACTAATCAACTCAACATCCATTATTTTCATTACGGCTTAAGTTCTTCAACTTTTCAGTTTCTAAGAACGTTTCAAATTTTCCAAAAATTTGGCTAACACCCTAAATTTTCGAAAAATTTCGCCGTAAACTCCCCTACACCAGGAGCTTCGGGATATTTCAAATAGCCTCCCATGGCCCTCATCAATCCAAAAAGAAAAAGAAACAGCCAAGCGGCTAGACAACCGGCTCATAAAATCATCAAAAACCCAAGAAATACAATAAACATGTACCTATTTGTCGGCCAAACAATTTTATTCCTCTTCTCTAGCCTCCTTGCTATGACCTATTCAATGCAAGTACATGTATATGTATGCAAATGCGACAAATTTTCAATACAATTCACTTTTTGGTACAATTTGACTAAATGGTTCAACATTTAATTAATCAACCAATAGTCAAACAATACAATCGGCAATCAAGTAGTTGATTATCATTTCAAATTCATAATTTTGATACATAGTCAAAAAAATCAGATTTTTGATGCCAAATCACAACAATAAACTTATTTAGTTTTGGTTCTCACACCAGTCTAATGGAAATATATAGACATCTCACTTTCGAAACACGAAAATAATTACTGATGATGATGTGCCAATCATCAGAATCAGGTCCGAGAGACTAGAGTGTGATCCTATATCTATCCAGTATATTAAAACTTCGAATATACGTTCATGACGCGTATATGCAAAATCTTTATATACTCGATTGTCCAAATTCAATACAAATAAAATATTCACATACGTATAAAATGGTTTAAATTTTCAAAACAATATTGTTTTCGTTTTTATTTTTTCAAAAATATACTCTTCACACTCGTTAAGGATACTACTGATCCCATATCTAACGAGTTATTCTTATTGGATATTGCTAATCCAATATCTGATGAATTCTCTCGTTTGGTTCTAATGTGTCTTGTTATGGAGCTCTGTAAACCAAAGCTCTGATACCACTCTATAACGACCCGAACTTCCCCGACAAGGAGAGCGCGGATTGCTTTGAGAACAACACACATCAGAACACAAACAGAAGAACATTTCATTGCTTATTACAACAATTCCATCGGAATACAAGAATATACAGAGAATGAATAAATATTGCACATTTGATAAATATCAGATATTTAAATACATTACTATAGCGGAAAAATAATATAAAACATAACTGAAAGAAATACACGGATACAGAGCTTTCCGAATATCACTTCAGCTATAAACCAGGATCCTATGAAAATAAATCTGCAAAACCCAGCTACTAGCTGCCCATGCGGAAAAAAGGGCAACCAGAGTTTAGGTCAAAACAGTAAACTCCAGGTCAGTCATGTGACTGGTGTGAGAACAAAAACAGTTATTAATCTTTATTTTTAAAGTTAGGTAAATCAAGGGACCACGCCGTATAACACGGAACGGGTTTCCTCCCAAGAATACCAGTGCATAAAACAAACAGCGCAATGCTAAATAAAAGAAAATGAAGCTATTATAAGACCCAGGTCCCATCACACAATGCAATGCAAGCCGAAGGATAGGGTTTTACCTTATAATAGCCAAAGAATGCTTGATACGTTTTAAAACAGATTATTTTGATATTACTATAAATGTATAGTGTCAAAACAATTTCAATCATAAGTATCAATCATAGGCGGCATAGCTACCATCTACTATGTCGCCATACTAGGTTCTACAAATAAAACTGAATTATCACATATTGGAAATTGGATTCCATCATGAGTCGAGGAAAGGGGCAAGCTCCTCTCCATTCGAGACACTATAGCAAATGTCTCAGGACCACACATAGCGATCCTTGGATCTTCAGGGTCGGTCCTCTCTTACTTTTGAGGATTAGTTATTCCTGAACACACGTTTCCCGGTCTTATAGGACCTATATAATGGTCTTTACGTCGGCTCACATAGTGCCAGTTATCGACCATATATTCAAGGCGCCTCACATCCAACAACCACACAGGTAAAAAGTATACAAATGTCAGGGCTGGTAGGTCACTGACATCACCCATAGCTAGAAAGAAATGTCGTGTTGTCCCTACAGTCACTATCCCGTTTTTGACTCATACTGAGGTGTGAGGCTCGCGAATTAACGCCATACACAAAGCTATGCCACATAGGTCGTGCTTTGATCATCAACCACAAGACTTTTCTTTTCAACAGAAGCCTTGATCATCTGCCACACAGGCAATTCACTCCATGCGACTGATGTCCATCGATATACAACCTCTGAGCTCGTACATCTCAGAGAAGGACGTTAAGCTAGAGAATAAATTCTCCACCGCCAAACAGATGTATATTTAATAGAGATCAATCAACACAGTATAAAATCCAATGTCAGACAGACAGTCCATTTACAAGTTCGTTCTGGGTCTGAATGAAACCGGAGGCACTTTCCTCGCTTATCGATCGATCTCCAAGTACGTCTGGATGATCACCAACTGATTCCCTCCTCTTGGGTGTATAGCCCAATCAAGATCATCAATAATCATCCAAACGATGTGAAGACTTCCGATCTTCAACCACCGTCTTCATCTTCGACTTATCGTCGAATCGGTTATTCAGAATGGGTATAAACCCGGCCTTTCCGAATAACCCGCTTATATAATAAATAATTGTTACACAAACCTAACATACGCCTCATTCCAACTCATAATATTCTTTTATTCAAATATTCACATTCTTAGGGAAAGGTTCCCATTAATTTTATCAAAAATAAATTCTTCTAAATTTATTCTTTAATCTTCCATTGGATATCATTTCAAAATGTGTTAAGCTTTTCCAAACTAGTCGGGATTAGCGAACCACACCGAAGTAATCATTTATTTTATTTTCCAATCCCAACCTGTTCATACCACGGAGCAAAACGGATAGTACTCCATATCTAACACCACGGTGTTATCAGTAAATATTAATTACCCTTTCACGTTCAAATCTAATTAAAGATTTAACTATCGCTCTGGAGCAAAACTGGTGATACTCCATTCTCGATCGCTTTAATCTAATTAAAGATTCATTGAAACTCCACTTAGTTTTAATCTTCCCAAAAATCAATATCCTGTCTTTAACTGGGTTAAAGAACCAATGTCTTCTAAAACACGGTTCACGATAAACCAAAAATCACATTTTATTGTTAATTGGGTTAAAGAACAGGTGTTATTCAAAACACCGCTCACAATAAACCCAAAAAAAACCAATTTAAATTCATTCCAATTAAATACCAAATTAACTGGACAATTTCACTAAATCTTAATTAAAAGATTTATCCTCTTCTAAACTGAGTCGAAGAAAAGTGTTATTTAAAACACCATTTACGACGAACCAAAAATCCCACTTGATATTAAATGCAATGCTCTGAATAGAAAATATATCGGCTTATATTCAATATCAAATTCTGAAACCAACAAATATCATATTGGAAATAATGATATAAATATATCTTTCAAATCTCCACAACCATATCTGTATAATCACGAAATCCAACATCGAAATATTCCGAAGATAATTTCGATTCAAATCCATTCCAATTCACGTATTGGAAATTCTGATTATTTTCAAAACCATTTCAAATCTAGTTTAAAACTAGTTCATTCGATAAAAAAATAAATTTTTATCCTTTCAAATGTGGAAATTTTGTATCCCAGTTCTTTCCAATTCATATATTATGAATTTACATGAATTATTAATATTTTTAATTATTTTATCAAGGCCCGTATGGTCGGTTTTCAATAACGGCCACCGAACTGCACTTACAGCGACCTTTTCTAAATTTGATTTGGACATAATTCCAAATTCAACCGTTAGATTTTTGATTTCTAATATTTGTTGGAAAGCTCTTTTCGATATGAACCCAGCGGTTCCGGTTTCAGGAGAATCCGACGGTCGCATCTCCCGCAATGTCAATTCGAAGTCAATGGTCGAAATTCGCGAACTGCCGCGGCGCGGTGCGTTCTATTCAGGCCTTTTAATATATATTATATTATATATATTTCGTCGATTTCAATTTAAAACGTATTTTATAAATCGCTTTAAATTCATTTTCAAAACAATTTCAACTTCATATTCAATTTCAAAGCAAAAATTGAATATTCCACACCATTGATATACAAATGATAATATTTTCAAAACGTTATATTTTTAAATCACTTCCATTTCTATAATCATTATAAAATGAATATAATCGATATAAATATCGTTCGCGTCAAAATAGCGCATCTCTAATCAACACGGCTTTTTATATTTGAATAACTTCGTTATTCTATTCAACAAATGAATGTTTATTCTATTCAACACATGAATCTATATTTCTTTCAACACATGAATATTCTCAACACATGAGTATCGTCAACACATGACTACTTTTGTTATTTAATATATTTTATAAAATTAAGATTAAGATGTAAATTTTATTGTTTAAAATATTTTACTCAACACATGAATATTTTCAACACATGAATATTCTCAACACATGAGCATCGTCAACACATGACTATTTATTCTATTCAACACATGAATCTTTATTTTCCAAATTGGAATGAGGCCCAATCAATTACGATATAATGTTAATTATATTGATTCCATACAACACATGTATATAATAGCAATGATAAATAATCAACCATCATCCAAAGTGCATCACACAACTGCATAAGCATTAAATATAACTAATTAACGCTCATACAGTCTGTCAATCAAACGATCGACATACCACTAAACAATCGGGGTTAGTGTACGTCAAATATCATCCCAACACCCGTGTGGGGTTTCAATCCACAAACACTGAATATTATTTGTACAGTTGGGCGATGTGTAAAATTTATCGTTCCAATCAATATCCTTCAAATTGGTGTACATTAACAAACCGTCATGTTTGTAAATGAATATTTATTTATTCACATTCACGTTAAAAATTATATTTTTAACGATAATTAATTTATTTCACACATGTATGTTTTATTATCCATTTCACATCAACATCACAAACGAACTTCACAACACATCAACCATGCATACAAGTCGTCCATGGTCTGTGGACGACGGGTGTCGGGTGCTGCTAAGCACCGTCTACATCCTAGTATATATTTTAACTAGAAAACAAGATTTAAAGTGAGAAGTTCTCACCTTGGGGTTCCACTCCGTCATTCTTTAATTCTGTACGGTTCGAATTTGTCCAACATTTCAATGCGATCTTTTTCCGCTGTTCATAGGAAAAATCACATTTTTAATATGATGTTCCTATATTAAAAATCATATTTTTATTGTTACTTCATATATACAAAAATTGAATTTTTATCGCTACTATATAAAAATCACATTTTTATATTCTCTATTATATAAAAAATCATATTTTTATTTCGCTAAAGATTATATTTTTACTTCAAAACCATATATGTAAAAACCACATCTTTGACATGATGTTTACATTATAAAGATAATATTTTTATTTTGATGTTCATACAATAAAAATCATTTTTTTTATTTCTACTTCATATACATTTACAATGCTTCTTTCTATATCAAAATTATATTTTTACCTTTCTACTTCTTATATAAAGATAGAATTTTTACCGCTCTATATATTTTAAAAATCCCATTTTTAAATCAAATCTATTTATTTTAAAACTAAAAATAGAATAAATGTTCAAAATAAATATAAAACTCACTATTATCGGTCATAGGAGTTGGAGGAGAGGCGACAGTTGGTCACGGATGTCGAGGCAACAGCTGCAGATCGACGGTGAAGCTCCATCGCAAGTTGGTGGCTCTAGGGTCTATGGTGGTTGGCTGCGTCGATTGGAGAGGGGGCAGTGGGGTTGGTTCGCTGGTCGTGGAAGGGAGATGGCGCATGTAGGTGCGGCGCTGGTGGCTGGGGCCCAAGGTGAAGGGTGCGACGTTTTTTGGCTGAGAGGGGGGCCAGCGCGGGTTTCAAATCAAAAGGGAAGGAGGCAGAGAGAGGCATGGAGGAGAAGGTGGGGTGCAGGGGAACGACGGCGCCCACGGGTGGTGGGTGCGGCGCTGCTCCGCCAGAGGCGGCGTTGGCCGAGGTGTTGTGGTCCTCCGCGATTTCCCCCTTCTCTCCTTTTTTTTCCTAAATCGAACGACAGAAAGAATGAGGAGAGAGAGAATAAAGGGGGAGGGGCCATTTATATATTTTAATTTAATTTTTAATTCCCCAAAAAGTAACTTTTGTGTCGAACTCAAAATCGAACCCACCGTCTGTCGCCCTTAGCTAATTACCCCCATTCCGAACAAAATGGGATATGTATCGTAAGTTGATTCGATCATTTCGATCAGTTTTCATCAAATTCAAAATATAAATCAATGTATATTGAATTTGAACGCGCATTTCAATTTACCGGGGCCACATACGGACTCTAAAAATCCTCGAAAAATATTTTCTAACTTCGTATTGACGATACGGTCCTAACAAAACTAATTTCGTCAAATTCCGAGACTGTTTGAAAAATGGCCATTTTCTGGTCGATCGAAATTGACCGAAACTGTTAAAACATGTTTTCCTTCGCCACGCTCACATATTAATTCGAAAAATTATGAATTTTGGAATCTAGCAATAATTCGACATCTCGGATCCAACAAAAGTTGTCTCGTCGAAAACAGAGGTCGTTTGCAAAATTTCCATTTTTAAGAGCTCAAAATTCCAAGCGACTATTCTGAATTTCCAACTGGACATATCTTTCTATCCCCGCTATGAAATTTTGATTTTTCGGATTCCTTGGAAAGATATTTTCAAATAGATTATAATATTTTAAGTTTTGCTAAAATCCGGTTTATTTTGAATCCTGTACATTCATTTGAACTTTGAAATCGAATTTTCGAACTACCGCGCCATTTTCAATTCCTTTTATAATTAAAATAAAATAATTATATTCTAACGACGATTCAAATAAATATATAAGTTATAATTCTATTAAAAATAAATTTCTCATTGTTTTTATTTAAAATAATTCATTTTAAATATTCAAAATTCATTAAAATCGCCAAAACAAAAATTTCAAATTGGCCCAGAATTTCCGGGTTGTTACATTATTTAAATTAATTATACTTAAATTGAGAAATAATTGGAGTTAGTTAATGGAATAACCATGTTTTAAGTTAATTAAATCGACCGTCTTGAATTGGAATTGGTTATTAAATTAATGTGTTTGAATAAAATAGTTGAATGAATATTGTTTTAAGTTTAATAAGATTTTTAAAAAGAGTTTACTAGTTATTTTAGTTAATAAAGAAATTAACTACTAAAATAGTTAATAAATTGAAATAAGTAATTATTTTAATTAATAATAAATTAGAAATTACTTTTAAATGGAAATACATTTAAAGAGTAATTGGAATTGAAATGAAATCTAATATAATGGTGAAAGAAGTATGAACGGGTTTTATATTTAAAACCCGAATTTTATAACAAAGTTATAAAGAGAATTTTAAGCGAAGACGATGACTTAAATTTAAATGTTACTTAATTAATTGACTTAAGAAAAAGGGAATTTAGATAAAAGAGTTTTATGATAAACCAAATTTATATAAAATAGGTTTGAGGTGTTATATCGTTCGTTAATTCTAAATTAACGTTACTTAAAATTGGGACTAAGTAAATGGGGGAAATTGAAATGAGAATTTCAAGCGGGAATTGGTGAAGTTGATTTGGTAAAAGAAATAGTCATCGGATTTTGTAAACAAAATCTGAATTTATGAAATGGAATTGTTAAAAAGGGGTAAAGGTTAAAAGTGTTGTTTCATAATAGATTACTTAATTAAGAAATAATGGTTATATTAGAGAAAGAGATTTTCAAAAGGATAATAAGGTTTATGAAACCATATTTCAAATAAAATAGTTAAAGCGAATTCATATTAAAATGAAATATTTGGTTTTTGGATTACAACTTATATTTATCTTTAGATATGAACGTTGTTGATCAAGGTCTGAGAGGTAATTAAAATACCCCAACTTGAACGACATCGGAATTATCTGAGGGGGAATATGAGTTAGTAATGGTAAAAGGAGTTAGTAATAATTTATTATTTCCATTACAGAAATAATAATGCAACGTGTAATGAAGATTGGGAAAATATATATATCATAAGGATTCCAAAGTAAGAAAAGGGAAATATAAAGGGCGCAAAAACTATAACAGTATTTCCGAGTTAGAAAGGGAAACGTAAAGTCGAGTTCTATTCTAGAAGAATAGGCATGGATTTGTGTTTTCAAGTGATGAATAAAAGTTATTTCGTAATGTTGTTTTATGAGTAATAAGTTGAATAGATTTCCCAATATTAGAAATGGGGTTAATGTTTGAAAGTGAGAAATAAGAAACTGAATACGATATATGGCTTTCCTAAGTATTAAAATGGTTTTGTTTAAATAAAAATCTTATGTTAAATGAGAGGCAGAAACCGCATTTATAATATCAAAATATTTAAGAGTTTTAAATTTACATTTGTTTTAATTAAAAGGCCAAGTGATGCTAAATACTGAACCAGTGAACTCACTGGATTATCATGATTAAATCACTGTTTATTTTGATAGTTAAATCACCAACTATCAAATCTGTCCAATACGATTGTTGGTTCGGAAAGGCCGGGATCGAATTCATATTCGAAAACCATTCCGACCAACAAATACGATATCAAAAGATGATCGTGATGGAGCATTGAAGACCGTAGAATTCTATGAGCGGAAGGACTGCTAATAATCTTTGGTCTGCAGCCAAAGATGTAATGTGGCTCTGTCGTAGTTGGAATCTATGGATTGCAAGGACTTCTCGCTACTGATTCATGGGGTGATTCCTATATTGGTTGCAGTAGGAGAGTAACTTCGGTTCATCCTGTTCCTGGATGACTTGAATGGATGGATGTCTGAAATAGTATTTCCAAAGGAATTACGTACGTTAATTTCTTCAAACGTACCATAGTTGGTGACGGAGGACGACGGTTCCCTTAACTTAACCACTAGAGTATTTTTGTGGATGTCAATTAGTGATATCTGGTGGATCTGACAATGTGACATTCAAAGTGAATGGTGGCCAGACGTTGTAAAAGATAATTCAAACCTCAAGCCTCACAACTAGGAAATGACAAAAATCGGGCAGGCAGCATGGCCATGTGGGTCGCTCCCATTAGGGTGTATAATCACCTATCTAGAGAAATTCCTTTTGCTTCTTTAATCTATGTCGATGCTGTCCCTTTTCGGGAAATGGTGGTTTGAGCCCAACCGCTAGTGATATACATTCGATACACTCAAGCGAAATGAGTGGTCGGTCATGTGAGGGCCGGGTTGCAAGACGTTCTTGTTGAACCCAGTGTATTCGCCTCTAGAGATACACTATCGGCAGGTGGTCCCATACCTTGTCATAGTCGGAGTCGAATCTCCAATAAGCACCCGCGGTTTTGATTGTATACTATATATGTGGAGCGTGAGATGCAAGTGTTCCACTAGATTGTTATTTACTTGTATTTAGACACTATTATAATATCAGAAAAGATATTGATTTCGAAAATGTTTTGGGTTATCGTAAGGCCAAAAAAACCGCCCGTATTTATGTGTGGATTTGGTCTAACGATTATCCTTTTCTTTCAAAAAGATTTTGACTTTAAAATCAAGTTGTGTGATATCCTTAATACTGTGCGAGTTTTTCTCACTCTGGTCCACCAGACTGACCCAATGTTTTGTAAATGCTCGGGTTAGCCCGAGATGTACAGGTTCAGGTTATCGAATACTGTGAAGAGACGAGTCGGAAGGGTCCAAACGTATGATATTATAAAGCTACTATTCCGTTGTGTGTTGTATATGGGACAGATTTTTATAACTGTCCAGAGATGTTGATGTACTCTGATATTGTAAGTATTTTTAAAAGCTCTCAATAAAGTTTTATTTTTGTATTGTATTTTATTCCGCTGCGATGTGAGACTCTGATTTTGCTTTGTGTTGGTTCTTCTTCTTCTATTCTAATATTTCTTTCTTTTTTATCTCACATTCTAATTTCTTTCTAATAACGTTCTAGTGTTTTCGGTGTTTGGAAGGTCGGCATGAATTATGGTAAAGGTATTTATGTCGATTTTCAGGGCCGAAAATCCTTGGGTCGTTACAGTGGTATCATATCTATTTGTTTAGTAATAACCTTGGCTCTGTGGTGTAACTTGATAGAGATTGGGTTAGTAATACCCAAGATCGAGATTGAGTGTGTGTGTATATATATGAGAGCGTATTTGTAAATTTTATATAAATGTTTTGTATTGTGTTGGTTGATCGGTTCAAGGGTTGAAAAACATTGAACTGGCAATGGATACAATATTGTTTTGAAAAGAGGGTAGATGAAATAATTTTACCCAAACTATATTTTTATATAGAGAAGCAATAATTTTATCAAATTATTGAGATACTTGTGTGTTTGATCGATTTGAATGGAATTCAAATCGAATTGAAAATTTGAATTGAGAGTTAACGTGGTTAAGTATAATTTAATTATGAATGATATTGAAATAAAAAAAATTGAAATGAATAAATAATACTCAAATAGAAATCAATCGGACATTTATCGATTGATGTTCAAACATGTGGAACCAAATTAAAATATTAATATTGAATGTGAATTCAATTATTTTGATTGAGATTGGTTGTGCATTGATTGTTGATTGGTATTGATTTGGTGTTAGATTGCTTGAATATAAATTCATCAATAGTTTAATAAAAAGTTGAATTATAATTGAATTCCAGTATAGTCAACTGGAGGGTAATCATATGAGTTAAAGTTAAATAATTCCGTCCTGTGCTGTTAATGAATACTTCATGCTTGATTTTGGACATTTTAATGGGTATGCTTATTAATTAATTTAATATTATTTAAGAATTGAGTTGAGTACAGGTGCCATATGGCTTTGAGAATTGATTATAGTTGCGTATACTGCACATAAATTGGGAAAGAATGCTAAATTGCACTCGAAAAGGTACGCCTACGCGAAAATATAAAATTTTGGGTTTTGATTTTTGTTTTTCCGACCATATGGGTCGATGTATATATTATTTATTCCTGTGATATCGCAGATGTCACTCCGTACATGGGAGACTCTACTGAATTTTTTCGGGAATTTAATGTGTAAGAAATTTTCGATATTTTTGAAAATATCTATTTACGGTACTGAATTAGTTTTTGATTTAAAATAAATTGGATTTGGAAATCAATGGGTTTGTAACGTTCTTTCTTACCTTAGCAATTTCGAGGACGAAATTATTTTAAGGGGGGAAGAATGTAACGATCCGTATATTCAGCAGTCAAATATTTAATTTATTATTTTAAATATTTTATTTGGAATAATAATGGGATTTAATATTAATTCATTTATTAAAACGATGTTTTAACGTTAATTTATATATAATATAAACCGAGCTCGAAATCGTGCGGCAGTTCGTAAATTGGAGTTTTGAACTTTAATTGAATATACGGGATTCGATATAATTCGGATTTCTGTGTAACAAGAAACGTTGGAACCGTATTGATGATAATTTTCATATGAAAGAGGAAAATTCAGATTTCGTGTTATAAATTGTTAGTTACAGCTAAATCAAATTTTGAAATAGTCGCTATGGAATCATTTTAAATTTTAACGATTTATTGATAAATATTAAAGAACTTAATATAAATGGAATGCCATTTAAAACCTGAATTTTGTAATGTTGAATTTTTGAATTCTATATTGTTGGAATTGGAACTGTTATTTTAATTAATATGATGATATTAACTTATCTTTAAATTTAGCGGTTTAATTTAATTTAATAATAAGATTTATAAATAAACCCGCATACATATCATATTTGTTCAACAAGCTAATAAGTACTACATGAACATGGAAAGAAAGAAAAGAACTGAAACCTGAATACACATCATAGTACAACAAAATATAACAGTGCTCCATGTATATGAAAAACTAGAAAATGACCTATACTGTAACACCCCACCTCCGCCAGGGTCACTCTTGCAAGTACACTGGCTTTGGAGGGGTGTTGGACAAGGTAAACATGCATGAAGATATCACAAGACAGAACATATAAGTAAAACAGAGTAAATAAAGCAGCGGATAAAACTACTATTTCAAAACCATAGTCAAGTTACATCATAGTACTTAGTCATTATTTTCCAACTACTACAAGTCTAGAAAACATAAACTGAAAACTGGAAATAACATAAAGTAAACTATCCCCAAAGTAGACGTGGTAAAGCCATAGCGAGCTCAAGTCCAAACCGTACATGAGCTATCCAGAAAGCAAGCTAAAGACCCAAGCTATGTTCTAGCGTTCCCACCCTGAGAACATGGGGGGGGGGAACAGAAGAAAAGAGGCGAAAGGAAAACAGGTCAGTCAAAAAGACTGGTAAGTCCTACCTACTATTAGTATAAAAACTAATAAAGTTAACTGGACATGTAAAACAGGGATGAAACATAAGATGATAACTGGCATGGTGGAAAGTTAACAAGAGTAGCATCACATATACAAGGTTAAGTTGCACCAAGTGTACTAGTATTCTAATCCATGTCAAGTATAAACAAGAAATGATCCCTTAGCCCAATGTTGGCCCAAACTCATGAGATGACCCAAATCAAGGTCCAACTACTCGGTCTAGTCGATCGGCTCCCTATAAGCCTAACTCGTCGTGTATCGGTGTCATACGGTTTAATCATGGAATGTAGTTAACTGTGCAAGGTCCACCCTAGGGTGTATCCAGCCCTAAGGTGTAAACCACAGACACAAATCAAGCACGCACAGTCTAAACCTACTGGTGCCCATGTTCAACTCCGGACTTAATGTGCACGACCATGGTCCGCCTGAACAACCGGTGCACCATTCAGCCGTCTCTTTTGGTGTCTTACAATCAGTCCAGTAATCGTGCCCCACCCTAGCCTATTCCAGGGTATCCAGATACTCCCAAGTGGGTTACTGCTGAAAAGGACCACGTAACTAGGGTTTTAAATGGGTTAAGTGTGGTTAACCCTATCCTAACCATGTATTGAGTTGGTCAAGTGTATCCAAGCAGTTCATGACTTAACCCTATCAATACATCATGTTCAACTGGTTAAGTATATTCAAGTAGTCCATGACTTAACCCTACCAATCCATCGTGTTTAATTATTCAAGTAGTCCATGACTTAACCCTATCATGTGACATTAATTTACTTAATGCACCCAACCTCTCACATTAGACCTTGTTGTGGTTACTAGTTAAGCCGGGCGGGTCCGGGTAGCTTTACACCACAACTTAGTCTAACCTCGGGTTTTTAAGTGCAACATGACCAACTTCTCACATTGGGTCCTATTGTTTGTAGCTACTAGTTAAGCCGGTCGGTTTCGGGTAGATTTATGCTACAAACTCAACCCGACCTCGAGTTGGCCACTTTCATGTTTTCTACATGTCATGTCCACGTTCATGTTTCAAACATAATCACATGTCATATTTTCAAGTCATGTTTCATGTCATTTAAGTTTACCCATAACGTAACCCCATCATACGTGAGTTCGCATCAACACAATTAGATCAAAAAGGGGGAACATAATGATATGATAAGTTGGGCATAAAGTGGCAAAGTCTATCATAAGGTCAACATGGTGATATATGAGGCAAAAGGGGTTCAACATACTAGCATATGGCATTATTAGCCTCAAAACATGCATGACATCCACTTAGCAAATAGGTGATAACATGATCATAGTTGACATAGGGTGATAACATGTGATTACCATATAGTTCAAGATCATATGCGAGTTAACATCAAGGTTATAAGATGGTTCCATGTTGCATTTATGCATAACTACCAAGTTCTATGTTGCATTATGCATAACCAACAAATAAAGCTCATAGCTTTCTACCCAAAAATCAAGGTAAATGATACTAGGTTCATGATAGTGCCACCATTATAGATCAAAAGAGTCATACACGGATCTATGCATACATATATAGCCCATAGACAAGTATTATACCCAAAAGTCACATTTCAACTTGCTACATGATCATATTAACTTCATAGTTTAAATCTAAGAGTAGAATAGGGCTTACAAAGCTTGGCTATGAAGACTAGAACAAAATAAACAAGATTGAGACGAAGCCACACTAGAATTCCTCAAATGAATATAAGCTCCAAGTTGTCTTGAGAAACAAGAAGCTCCTTTGATTTGTATGAAGAAAGACCCTTGTTTTTTTATGAAGAAAGATGGCTCTTTTACTAGCTTAGAACACTCAAACTTTCATGAAGAGGATGGAGGCCATGATATGAAGATGGAGGCCATGATCAAGGAGCATTTTGGCATAACCTAGTTGTAGGATTTATTTGTGTGGGTTTAGGCTAGGTTTTAGGGTCTTTTTATAGAAGTTTAGGTTAGTTTAGGCCATAGGATTAACCCTAATTCAGATCTGAGCCATCAAATCACGTCACAAGCCAAAAAAACAAGACTCAGGAGCCAAAATAGGTGCACCAGGCCAAACTGGCCGACCACCCAGGTCGACAGGGGTGTCGACTGGGCAGTCGACACCACCTGGGGGGTGTCGACTCCCAAGTCGACTTGGGGCTGGCGGGAATTTTCCCGCCTGTCCTGCTAGGGCTAAATTTGAATTCTGAATTCAAATTTGAACTGTTTTTGAACTTGAAACTTCTGAAAACTTTGACGGACCATAACTTGGTCATACGGACTCCGATTTTCGAAAACTCAGACTCTATTTCGCGTATTTTTCCGAGATGAACGCAATGGCACAGCCCGTTTCCCTTGATTCATATTTTATCGTTTAATTCTTCCTTGTTTTATGTTATAACATGTTATTCAAAATATGGGTTGTTATATTCTCCCCACCTTAAAGGATTTCGTCCCCGAAATCTTCAAGTTAGGAAGAACGTATCCTACCATCCATCATCCATCTACTCAAAACATCATCCACGAGCAGTTATTGTCCTTAAAAGATTCTAAATGCTGTATGATTATATGTGAAAGGTGTGTGCATATGTACTTATCTAATGCGAAAATCAGGTGGTTACTGATTCAGTAAACCTCCTTAATGCAAGGTATGTTAGTGAAATGAGTCCATATGTATGAAAATTCCTAACATAATTCATAATCTCTACATGAGTGCACATAACATTCATCCATATGCAACATCCACGTGATAGCATAACAAGTTTCAGCCATGAATAAGTATAAGCACTCATGCATATGCAATATGAAAGTGTGTGAGCCGATCTTAGTGCCTAATGTGTATCATGCATCCACGAGTATCCACTTGCAAACACTTGCAACCACTTGCAAACATCAAGCATAACATGTTTCAAATACATGTTTCATCCAAAGGGTTTCTACCTAAGGTTCTCATGACAAGGTTAACGAGATAACAAGATAAACATGGATAGCAAATGAAAGATATGCTAACTAGGAAAAGAGATTGAGAATGTACCCTCAAAAAGGAATGGATAAAGCCCACGCATCTTCTCCTCGGTTTCCCAAGTTGCATCTTCATCGGCTTCACTCCACTGAACCTTTACTAACTTGACTTCTCGATTCCTCAGCTTCTTGATCTCCGTTCCCAAGATACGAATCGGAGCTCGCCTCAAAGTTGCCTCTTTTTCTACCTCCATGTCTTCAAGAATGCTAGGCTCAACCACCTCGGCTGACTCATGTAGGCACTTCCGGAGATGCGAGACATGAAAAACATTGTGCACTC
This sequence comes from Allium sativum, assembly GCA_030737875.1. Lineage (NCBI taxonomy): Eukaryota > Viridiplantae > Streptophyta > Magnoliopsida > Asparagales > Amaryllidaceae > Allium > Allium sativum. The sequence continues at coordinate 43,306,887 of CM060918.1, read as the reverse complement.
CAGCCAGCTTCTCGGGCAATTTCACCTTATAAGCCATCTTCCCAATCCTCTCTATGATAGGGAAGGGTCCTACGAACCTTGGTGCCAGCTTCCCAACTGCTCCAAAACGAACCACATTTCGCAAAGGAGAAACCTTCACAAAGACCATATCTCCAACTTCAAACTCTAAGTCTGTCCTTCGCTTGTCTGCATAGGATTTCTGTCTGTCTTGGGCCGTTTTCATCTGCCTTCGAATCAACTCAACCTTCTCGGATGTGTCCCTTATCATGTTTGGCCCAAGTATAAGCTTATCCGTCGTCTCCCACCAACATGTTGGTGACTTGCACGGCCTCCCATATAAAGCTTCGAATGGTGCCATCCCTATGCTTGCTTGGTAGCTGTTATTATAAGCAAACTCTATGAGAGGAAGATGGTCTTCCCAAGTGCCACCAAAGTCAAGAATGCATAGCCTCAACAGATCTTCTAGTACCCTATTCACCCTTTCGGTCTGGCCATCCGTCTGTGGGTGATAGGCCGTACTTAGATTCAATCGTGTACCCATCGCTTCTTGCAAACTACTCCAAAATTGGCTAGTGAAGATTGGGTCACGATCGCTAACTATGCTAGAAGGAACTCCATGCAACCGCACTATCTCTCAAAGATAAACAGATGCTAGCCATGATGCGGTCCTCTTGCTCTTCACCGGAATAAAGTGAGCACTCTTCGTAAGTCTATCAACTATGACCCATATGCCAGTATTCCCCTTCCTTGATCTCGGCAATCCATCCACAAAATCCATAGAGATACTTTCCCACTTCCATAGCGGGACCTCCAATGGATGCAATAGCCCACCGGGCTTCTTCGACTCGGCCTTCACTTGTTGGCAAACAATGCATCTAGAAACAAACTCTGCCACATCCTTCTTCATCCCATCCCAAAAGAAAATGCGCTTCATATCCCGGTACATCTTATCCCCTCCGGGATGTATGGTCATCCTCGAGTGATGCGCCTCCTCAAGAACTTTATTTACTAAGTCTCCCACTCATGGGACACATAGTCTTCCATCACGCCTTAGCCATCCCTTGTCATCAATAGTATATCTAGCGAGGTGACTTGACTCTCACCCCGAATCAACTTGTCCATGATCTCGACTATCTGCGGGTCTTCCCTCTGTGAAGCCCCAACTTGATCAAGAAGTGTAAGTCTAAGCTCGAGGGATGCTAACGAACCAGTCATCGATCCCACAGCAGGTGCAAAGTCAAAGATTGCCAAGAACTCTAGGCTCTTCATCTCAACAAACAAGGGACTCAAAGTCAACCTTCTTCTGCTTAGCACATCCGCCACAACATTACCCTTACCAGGGGTATAAGCTATCTCGAAGTCATATGATGCCAAGAATTCCATCCACCTCTGCTGCCTTAGATTCAAATCTTTCTGCGAGAAGAGGTACTTGAGTGACTTGTGATCAGTATATAACTCAAACCTTTCGCCTAGAAGATAGTGGCGCCAGGATTTGAGTGCAAAGTTGATCGCTGCCAACTCCAAATCATGAGTGGGATAGTTCTTCTCATGAACTTTGAGTTGCCTACCCCCAAAGCATATCACTCTCCCTTCTTGCATCAGGACAGCGCCCAATCCCGTGCCACATGCATCGTTGTACACGGTAAACAACTTCCCTTCATCGGGTAATGCTAGAACTGGAGCTATGGTGAGGGCTTTCTTGAGCCTTTGAAAAGCAAGTTCACACACTAAGTCCCATGCAAAGACTAAGTTCTTCTTCGTTAACTTAGTAAGAGGGGCTGAAATCCTAGCGAAGTCCTTAATGAACTTCCTATAATATCCTGCCAGACCGAGAAAGCTCCTCACTTCAGTTGCATTCTTCGGAACTTTCCAGTCTTGTACCGCCACCACTTTAGCGGGATCCACAGCTATGCCTTGCTTAGAAACTATATGCCCAAGGAACCGAACTTCCCTTCTCCAGAAATGGCATTTAGAGAACTTGACTTTCAACTGATGAGCTCTAAGCGTATCCATAACCTCCTTGAGGTGTGTAGCATGTTCTTCCTCGTCCTTAGAGAAGACCAGAATATCATCCACGAAGACAACCACAAACTTGTTAAGGAACTCCCTAAACACCCTACTCATCAAATCAACAAAGTATGCAGGTGCATTAGTCAAACCGAACGGCATGACTAGCCATTCAAAGAATCCATCTGGAGTCCTAAACGCAGTCTTATCAATACTATCCTCAGCCACCCTAAGCTGATGGAATCCGGTGGCTAGATCGAGCTGAGAGAAAACAGAAGCACCAACAAGCTGGTCAAAGAGATCATCAATCCTCGGTAACGGGTGTCTATTCTTCTTTGTCAGCTTGTTCAACTCACGATAATCAACACATAGACGAAGAGAACCATCCGCCTTAGTAGCGAATACCACCGGAGCACCCCATTCTGAAATGCTTCGCCTAATGAAATTTTTCTCAAGCAACTCCTTGATTTGCTTGCTAAGCTCTCTTCTTTCTCGCGGGCCCATGTGCCTAACAGGCAATGAAACTGGCTTGGCATTATCAACCAGATAAATACGGAAGTCTATCTCGCGTTTAGGGGGTAACCCCTTCACCTCATCAAAAACATCAGGATATTCTCGGACCACCCTCACAGATTGAAGATTGTCAATAGACGAGTCGAGGGATTCAAGATAACATAACATGACGGGATCCAGAGGGTTACAAGAAATCTCTAGGGTATTGCCAAGGTGAGTCATAAGCCTTACTACCCTATGCTCACAATCGAGAATGGCTCTATAACTGGACAACCAATCCATGCCTAAAATCAACCCGTATCCCATGAACCCGAGAACATAAGCATTACATATGAATTCTACGGTCAAGATAGAAATCCTCAAATCCATACAAATCATAGATAGATGGGCGGAACCCCCAATTGGATTTGAAACACTAACGGGGTCCTCAACTAGACTAGTACTTAGGTGCAAACTTTCAACAATGTCAGAAGAGATAAATGTATGCGATGCGCCAGAATCAAATAAAGTTCGAACAGGAAAACCAGAAATATAAACAAGGCTTTCTACATAAATACTACCTCGGTCCGGAACTGGAGTAGTGTTGAGAGCATGCATCTGCCCTCCAGAAGGTCCTGCTCGCTGAGTCTGTCCTTGCCCCTGCCCATGCTTCTTTGGGCAATCCTTACTGAAGTGTCCAGTATCTCCGCAATGAAAGCATTCTCCCAACTTCCTCTTCTTCTTCCTACAATCTTTGGCTATGTGTCCAACGGTCCCACAGAAGTTGCACTTTCTTGTGTCCCTTGCCTTGTTGTTGTTGGCCTTGTTACCCTTGTTGTTCTTGTTGTTCTGATTGCTCTGGTTGCTCTGATTTCCTCCCCACTTGGAGTCCGCCTTCTTGGTTTGAGACTCATTAGGCTTGACTTCCTTCTTGCCATTCTTATCATCTCCCTGAAGCAATGCCATATCTACTAGGCTCTCAAAAGTGGCCCTCATGGGTATATGAGACATGGCTAAACCTTGTAATGGCTCATTCAATCCTCGTGCAAAGCGTAGAGCCTTCTTCTAGGGTGTGTTAACCATGTCCAAACCGAATCGAGCAAGCTGGTTAAACTTATTCACATACTCCCTCACTGTCATGTCCCCTTGCTGCAAAGATATGAACTTTTCCATTTGCAGATTCTCCTCAGCAGATGATAGAAACTTAAGCCCAAACCTCATCCTAAAGTCGGCCCAAGTCTCTATAGGCCTAGTAGCGTTGGTGACCTCCCACCAATAAGCATCTTCCTCTTTCAATAGCCATACTGCCAACAGAACTTTTCTACGGTCTTCCACATCAAAGATGGCAAAGAGGTCTTCAGTCTCTTTTAACCAATTTCTTGCCTCAACAAAAGTCTCTGTCCCAATAAAATTCTGGCCACCCATCGCCTTAAAGTCCTTGCAAATCTTTGCGAAATCCGCTTGTGGACACTGAGGAGGAGGAGGAGGAGGAACATCAGGTACGGTGGGAGTGTTTGCTGGGCCCGCGTCGTTGGCCCTAGCTTCCAGGTACCTCCGGAACCATCCGAGTATGGGTACTCCCTCGGGAAGGTTAAGATCGGCCATGCTGAAAAAGGAAAAGGATAGATTTAGAACGAGGAAACAAAGGATAGTGCTAATGGCTTTTGGGGAATAGCCTTTTAAAATAAACTAGACTTTTCTTGGAAAATACTTAATTGGTTTTGAAAATAGTTTTTCAAAAGGGTTTTTAAAACTTTTGTCCGGTCTAGTAAAACCTTGCTCTGATACCAAATGTAACACCCCACCTCCGCCAGGGTCACTCTTGCAAGTACACTGGCTTTGGAGGGGTGTTGGACAAGGTAAACATGCATGAAGATATCACAAGACAGAACATATAAGTAAAACAGAGTAAATAAAGCAGCGGATAAAACTTCTATTTCGAAACCATAGTCAAGTTACATCATAGTACTTAGTCATTATTTTCCAACTACTACAAGTCTAGAAAACATAAACTGAAAACTGGAAATAACATAAAGTAAACTATCCCCAAAGTAGACGTGGTAAAGCCATAGCGAGCTCAAGTCCAAACCGTACATGAGCTATCCAGAAAGCAAGCTAAAGACCCAAGCTAGGTGCTAGCGTTCCCACCCTGAGAACCTAGGGGGGAACAGAAGAAAAGAGGCGAAAGGAAAACAGGTCAGTCAAAAAGACTGGTAAGTCCTACCTACTATTGGTATAAAAACTAATAAAGTTAACTGGACATGTAAAACAGAGATGAAACATAAGATGATAACTGGCATGGTGGAAAGTTAACAAGAGTAGCATCACATATACAAGGTTAAGTTGCACCAAGTGTACTAGTATTCTAATCCATGTCAAGTATAAACAAGAAATGATCCCTTAGCCCAATGTTGGCCCAAACTCATGAGATGACCTAAATCAAGGTCCAACTACTCGGTCTAGTCGATCGGCTCCCTATAAGCCTAACTCGTCGTGTATCGGTGTCATACGGCTTAATCATGGAATGTAGTTAACTGTGCAAGGTCCACCCTAGGGTGTATCCAGCCCTAAGGTGTAAACCACAGACACAAATCAAGCACGCACAGTCTAAACCTACTGGTGCCCATGTTCAACTCCGGACTTAATGTGCACGACCATGGTCCGCCTGAACAACCGGTGCACCATTCAGCCATCTCTTTTGGTCTCTTACAATCAGTCCAGTAATCGTGCCCCACCCTAGCCTAGTCCAGGGTATCCAGATACTCCCAAGTGGGTTACTGCTGAAAAGGACCACGTAACTAGGGTTTTAAATGGGTTAAGTGTGGTTAACCCTATCCTAACCATGTATTGAGTTGGTCAAGTGTATCCAAGCAGTTCATGACTTAACCCTATCAATACATCGTGTTCAACTGGTTAAGTATATTCAAGTAGTCCATGACTTAACCCTACCATTCCATCATGTTTAATTGGTTAAGTATTCAAGTAGTTCATGACTTAACCCTATCATGTGGCTTTAATTTACTTAATGCACCCAACCTCTCACATTAGACCTTGTTGTGGTTACTAGTTAAGCCGGGCGGGTCCGTATAGCTTTACACCACAACTTAGTCTAACCTCGGGTTTTTAAGTGCAACATGACCAACTTCTCACATTGGGTCCTATTGTTTGTAGCTACTAGTTAAGCCGGTCGGTTCCGGGTAGATTTATGCTACAAACTCAACCTAACCTCGAGTTGGCCACTTTCATGTTTTCTACATGTCATGTCCACGTTCATGTTTCAAACATAATCACATGTCATATTTTCAAGTCATGTTTCATGTCATTTAAGTTTACCCATAACGTAACCCCATCGCACGTGAGTTCGCATCAACACAATTAGATCAAAAAAGAGGGAACATAATGATATGATAAGTTGGGCATAAAGTGGCAAAGTCTATCATAAGTTTAACATGGTGATATATGAGGTAAAAGGGGTTCAACATATTAGCATATGGCATTATTAGCCTCAAAACATGCATGACATCCACTTAGCAAATAGGTGATAACATAATCATAGTTGACATAGGGTGATAACATGTGATTAGCATATAGTTCAAGATCTTATGCGAGTTAACATCAAGGTTATAAAATGGTTCCATGTTGCATTTATGCATAACTACCAAGTTCTATGTTGCATTATGCATAACCAACAAATAAAGCTCATAGCTTTCTACCCAAAAATCAAGGTAAATGATACTAGGTTCATGATAGTGCCACCATCATAGACCAAAAGAGTCATACATGGATCTATGCATACATATATAGCCCAAAGACAAGTATTATACCCAAAAGTCACATTTCAACTTGCTACATGATCATATTAACTTCATAGTTTAAATCTAAGAGTAGAATAGGGCTTACAAAGCTTGGCTATGAAGACTAGAACAAAATAAACAAGATTGAGACGAAGCCACACTAGAAATCCCCAAATGAATATAAGCTCCAAGTTGTCTTGAGAAACAAGAAGCTCCTTTGATTTGTATGAAGAAAGACCCTTGTTTTTTATGAAGAAAGATGGCTCTTTTACTAGCTTAGAACACTCAAACTTTCATGAAGTGGATGGAGGTCATGATATGAAGATGGAGGCCATGATCAAGGAGCATTTTGGCATAACCTAGTTGTAGGATTGATTTGTGTGGGTTTAGGCTAGGTCTTAGGGTCTTTTTATAGAAGTTTAGGTTAGTTTAGGCCATAGGATTAACCCTAATTCAGATCTGAGCCATCAAATCACGTCACAAGCCAACAAAACAAGACCCAGGAGCCAAAACAGGTGCACCAGGACAAACTGGCCGACCACCCAGGTCGACAGGGGTGTCGACTGGGCAGTCGACACCACCTGGGGGGTGTCGACTCCCAAGTCGACTTGGGGCTGGCGGGAATTTTCCCGCCTGTCCTGCTAGGGCTGAATTTGAATTCTGAATTCAATTTTGAACTGTTTTTGAACTTGAAACTTCTGAAAACTTTGACGGGCCATAACTTGGTCATACGAACTCCGATTTTCGAAAACTCAGACTCTATTTCGCGTATTTTTCCGAGACGAACGCAATGGCACAGCCCGTATCCATTGATTCATAGTCTATCGTTTAATTGTGCCTTGTTTTATGTTATAACATGTTATTCAAAATACGGGTTGTTACATATACAAAAAGAAACAACATATATTCAGATATATACATACAATTGTCCATACACATGAAATATCTTTGCACTTTACCTGATAGAGAAAAATATATGAGCGCACATACCTAGTTTACCTAATTAATGAAATGCACAGCGTATAATCAAATCAGCATACCTACGAATACGGACTATTGCTTTCTTTATAAGTATGCAAACAGTCAACAGAAAAGAAAACTCACCCTACTTTTATTTGTTGTAAGGCAAGCTATGCGCCTATCCACCAAAACCTATTTAGTATATATATACACCCAATATAAAGTTGGAAATTGGTCCACATGAATACAAATAAAATCATATACATTATTGCCTGAATGAATGCAAATACAAAGAGAAACAATATATATTCATATTCTCGGTTGTACAATTCATAACCAAACATACATTACAGATCATCCCAATTCTTAAGTTCTGCATGTCCTGTTCATTCAAGAAAAACCGTAAAAAGGAATTGTCTCCATTAAGCATTGATCTGAAAAGAAAAGGAAAAGAGGAAGATCATGAAACAGCTAAACAGAACAGTAAATAAACTGCTATAAAACAATAATGAACAGCTAAGATAAACATAAATGAATCGGTTGTACAATGCCTAACAGGATAGACCATATAATGCATTGTGAATACAAATTCCAACATGAACTGTTTCATTCAAGAAACAGTGAAACCTAATGGCTAGAACAGCTATGAAAAATCAGACAATACATAGCTGATGGGAAACCAATATATGTACAGCCAAAATCTATGCAGAACCACTAAATATATGTATTTATTTACATCAGAATGAATAGCCGAATATATATGTATATATACACATTTATACATCAAGTTCAAGAACGGCTAAAGAAGATAGTTTACGAACAGTTAAAAATATAAGACAGTGCGGCTGAAAAAAATCCAATGTATGTATATATTTATACCATCAAGTCTACACAGCTAAAATGTATTTTTTATATATGCAGTAGTTTCATATACCGTTCATACAGGACTGTTTCCACGTATTCAAAAATCTGAACAAAATCCGTAGTACGGGTTCGAAAAAAAATTCTGTATTTAATAAACAATTTGGTCTTGTCTAACAAACATTTAAATCACTATTCTATGCGAGTTCATCAATTTTCTGCTTCATCAGATCTCATCACCAGTACGAAAACCAATCTGAAAAGGGAAGAAAAACTAATGGCCTAAGCATAGGGTAGCCTAATCTATATCAGAGAAGACTGATGGACTTTGATCTCATCTAAATTTCTCAACACTATAAATATGCGTTTACACGCAGTATATTTTCCCATTCCAAAACCATACGAACGAATACAACAAAACAGAAACAGTTCGAACCACATAACAATCAAATAAAAATATTTTAGTAATCAAAAATTAAGTAAAAGACTCATCTGTGAGCATAAATCCACGCACTTCTTTTCGATGAGTCTTCTGATGAATTTTGTTCAAGCCGAAGAAATAGGAAGCCTCGGGTTTGGATGGTGTATGGTGGCTCTGGAAATTAGAGGTAGAGCGGAGGCCTCATCCTGGGTGTATAGGTTTTGTAGTGGATATAGAAGGAAATCGCTTTATTTCTGGAAAGGCTTGGGGTTAATCGGTGAGGGGTGGTGATTGTCGAAGGGGTTGCCTTCGATTTGGCTGAAGACCGAAAGGGGGAGCTGAGTTAGATTTGAGCTATAGGAGCAGGGAGGCAAGCGGATTTGATTTCGGCCATGGAGATGATTTTTGTGGAGGCGTATTTGTTGAAATGAGGGTTGGGGATACGAGAGTAGGGTTTTAAAATGGTTAACGGGTTGGGTTTGGGCCGAAAGTTAAGGTAAAGGGCCTGTTTAAAATTTATAATCTATGTTTTATAATTTAATTATTCTATAAAAGTGTTATTACGATATTTCGCGTCCACATTATCAGATTTGAGCACGTTCTGTTTCGTTGGGACTGTAGAAACAAGAGCTTCGAGATGGAACAGGGTTAGTCAGGATAGGATGCAACTGGAGATTTTAGTCAAATTAAACATAAGTTTAATTTGACTAAAACAAATTGCCTATCAACAGAATCAAATCAAAAGTGAGTTAAACTCACCCAGTTCATCCCATTTATATTTTTTACACATTGGGTTTTGTATGTTGTGTGCTCTGTTTGCTAATTATTTATCTATTTGTTAATTTAACCAATGAAATTGAACTGTTGTTTAATTTCAATGAAATATCAAATCGTTATTTTAACGATTTGATCTAATAACGGTAACTTACCTTGATTGGTCACGTTTATAAAACAAAGGTGTTTGAATTGTTTTAATTGCTTGAATTGTTCGTGAATTGGTTATTGTTAAATGGTCGTAATTTATTGTTATTAATTAAATGGAATTTCATGATCTGATTTAAGATAACCAATTTGAATACAGGGAAGAACAGGTTGGAGGGATCCAATCAGATTCCTCAAATATATTGTTTATTTTCATATTACCTTGTATGAACTGTCATGATTGAGTTTGCGATCATTGACTGAAAAATCAAACTGTGTTTGTTTTAACCAATGGGCGGTATTGGTTAAGTATTTGGCAACATATGGCCTATAAAATCAATCGTGTTACAAATGTCGATTTATCGTCAGGCAAATCAACAGAGATGAAGTTATAAAATTTATTTTATAACTGGAGATAGACTTCAAAATATATTATTTTGAATAATGGTTTATTAAAAAGGAAATAAATATTTATTACTTATCATTTAAGTTATAATTAATCATTAATTATTTTTACAAAGTAAAATCTGATATTAATCAGATTTATGAATAGGTGAATAGAAATTTAACTTTAACGGTAAAAATTTGGTTAATTGTTTTGCTAAGAAACAATTAACGGAAATTATTTAAATTAATTATATTTAAAGTGAGCACTAATTCGAATCAGTTAATGGAATAACCGTATTTTAAGTTAATTAAATCGACCGTCTTGAATTGAAAATGGTTATTAAATTAATGTGTTTGAATAAAATAGTTGAATGAATATTGTTTTTAGTTTAATAAGATTTTAATAAAAGGAGTTTACTAGTTATTTTGGTTAATAAAGAAATTAACTACTGAAGTAGTTAATAAATTGAAATAAGTAATTATTTTAATTAATAATAAATTAGAAATTACTTTTAAATGGAAATCCATTTAAAGAGTAATCGGAATAGAAATGAAATCTAATATAATGGTGAAAGAAGTATGAACGGGTTTTATAGTTAAAACCCGAATTTGTAAAACAAAGTTATAAAGAGAATTTTAAGCGAAGACGATGACTTAAATTTAAATGTTACTTAATTAATTGAATTAAGAAAAAGGGAATTTAGATAAAAGAGTTTTATGATAAACCAAAGTTATATAAAAGAGGTTTGAGGAGTTATATCGTCCATCAATTCTAAATTAACGTTACTTAAAATTGGGACTAAGTAAAAGGGGGAAATTGAAATGAGAATTTTTAGCGGGAATTGGTGAAGGTGATTTGGTAAAAGAAAGGGTCATCGGATTTTGTAAACTAAATCTGAATTTATGAAATGGAATTGTTAAAAGGGGTAAAGGTTAAAAGTGGTGTTTCATAATAGATTACTTAATTAAGAAACAATGGTTATATTAGAGAAAGAGATTTTCAAAAGGATAATAAGGTTTATGAAACCGTATTTTAAATAAAATAGTTAAAGGGATTTCATATTAAAATGAAATATTTGGTTTTTGGATTACAACTTATATTTATCTTTAGATATGAACGTTGTTGATCAAGGTCTGAGAGGTAATTAAAGTACCCCAACTTGAACGACAACGGAATTATCTGAGGGGAATATAAGTTAGTAATGGTAAAAGGAGTTGGTAATAATTTATTATTTCCATTACAGAAATAATAATGCAACGTGCAATGAAAATTAGGAAAATTTATATATCATAAGGATTCCAAAGTAAGAAAAGGGAAATATAAAGGGCGCAAAACCTATAACGGTATTTCCGAGTTAGAAAAGGAAACGTAAAGTCGAGTTCTATTCAATAAGAATAGGCATGGATTAGTGTTTTCAAGTGATGAATAAAAGCTATTTTTTAATCGAGTAATAAGTTGAACAGATTTCCCAATATTAGATAATAATGGGGTTAATGTTTGAAAGTGGGAAATAAGAAACTGAATACGATATATGGTTTTCCTAAGTATTAAAATGGTTTTGTTTAAATAAAAATCTTATGTTAAATGAGAGGCGGAAACCGTATTTATAATATCGAAATATTTAAGAGTTTTAAATTTACATTTTTTTTAATTAAAAGGCCAAGTGATGCTAAATACTGAACCTGTGAACTCACTGGATTATCATAATTGAATCACCGTTTATTTTGATAGTTAAATCACCAACTATCAAATCTGTCCAATACGATTGTTGGTTCGGAAAGGCCGGGATCGAATTCGTATTCGAAAACCATTCCGACCAACAAATACGATATCAGAAGATGATCGTGATGGAGCATTGAAGACCGTAGAATTCCATAAACGGAAGGATTGCTAATAATCTTCGGTCTGCAGACAAAGATGTACTGTGGCTCTGTCGTAATTGTAATCTATGGATTGCAAGGACTTCTCGCTACTGATCCATAGGGTAATTCCTATATTGGATGCAGTAGGAGAGTACCTTCGGTTCATCCTGTTCCTGGATGACTTGAATGGATGGATGTCTGACAGAGTATTTCCAAAGGAATTACGTACGTTGATTTCTTCAAACGTACCATAGTTGGTGGCGGAGGACGACGGTTCTCTTAACTTAACCACTATAGTATTTTTGTGGACGTCAATAAGTGATATCTAGCTGATCTGACAATGTGACATTCAAAGTGAATGGTGGCCAGGTGTTGTAAAAGATAATTCAAACCTCAAGCCTCACAACCAGGAAATGATAAAAATCGGGCAGGCATCATGGCCATGTGGGTTGCTCCCATTAGGGTGTATAATCACCTATCTAGAGAAATTCCTTTTGCTTCTTTAATCTATGTCGATGCTGTCCCTTTTTGGGAAATGGTGGTTTGAGCCCAACCGCTGGTGATATACATTCGATACACTCAAGCGAAATGAGTGGTCGGTCATGTAAGGGCCGGGTTGCAAGACGTTCTTGTTGAACCCAATGTATTCGCCTCTAAAGATGCACTATCGGCAGGTGGTCCCATACCTTGTCATAGTCGGAATCCAATCTCCAATAAGTGCCCGTGGTTTTGATTGTATACTATATATGTGGAGCGTGAGATACAAGTGTTCCACTAGATTGTTATTTACTTGTATTTAGACACTATTATAATATCAGAAAAGATATTGATTTCGAAAATGTTTTGGGTTATCGTAAGGTAAAAAAAATCGCCCGTATTTGTGTGTGGATTTGGTCTTACGATTATCGTTTTCTTTCGAAAAGATTTTGACTTTAAAATCAAGTTGTGTGATATCCTTAATACTGTGTGAGTTTTTTTCGCTCTGGTCCACCAGACTGACCCGGTGTTTTGTAAATGCTCGGGTTAGCCCGGTTGTACAGGTTCAGGTTATCGAATGCTAAGAAGATATGAACTGGAAGGGTCCAGACGTATGATATTATATAGCTACTATTCCGCTGTGTGTTGTATACGGGACAGATTTTTTTAACTGTCCAGAGATGTTGATGTACTCTGATATTGTAAGTATTTTTAAAAGCTCCCAATAAAGTTTTATTTCTGTATTGTATTTTGTTCCGCTGCGATGTGAGACTCTGATTCTGTGTTGTGTTGGTTCTTCTTCTTCTTCTATTCTAATATTTCTTTCTTATCTCACCCTCTAATTTCTTTCTAATAACTTTCCTGTGTTTTTGGTGTTTGGAAGGTCGGCATGAGTTACGGTAAAGGTATTTATGTCGATTTTCAGGGCTGAAAATCCCTTGGTCGTTACAGCAATACTAAGAATCTAAAATGTACTCAAAATATTTACCTATCATAATTTGTTCCGTTCTTAAAAAAAAAATGTTTTTTCGACCAAATTATTAACTACAATCTCACCAACATGTTTGAACAACATCTAAATAAATTTTGGTTAGATTTTTTGGTCAGATCGGTAAATTGCTAAATAGTCTTGTTATGAATAGTGATAAAGCATGAATATTTAGGATACTATATATGCCTTTTGTTACTTTCCTTGTAAATGAGTCTGAGCTTGTATCCTTTGTTGAAGTATGTGATACTATGTGTTAGATTGAGGAGGATATTTCGGGATTTTTCGAATATTTAGGATCTGGAGGATATTTTCAGATCTGGAGAATATGTAGGATCTGGAGGATATTTAGGATCATTTCGGATATTTCGGATCTAGAGGAAATTTTGGGAATTTCCGTATACTTCCCTATGTCTATATAAGCTACATCGGATCCAAAAGGAGGAGGTACAACAAAATCAAGAGATTAGATTAAGGTTTATTCTAATTAGGGTTTAGGCAATCCTTATCTTCTTCAATTCCTTTCTCCACAAAATCAATTTTTTCTAGTAAATTTGATCATTATAATCAATCTCTTGTACTCTTCTATTGATATTAATAAAGGTTTCTCTCTCAAAGTGGACGTACACTGACAAGACGTTGGTGGAACCATTATAAATCCCTGTGTGATTTAGTTTTTCGTTATTGCTCTATTATTTCCATTGTTTGGTGATTGTGATTGGCTTGGATAAGATTGAAATTGTTTGATTGGTTGTTTTTGCACTATTACCACGATCTCGTTTTCTGCGGCGTTGGGGATTTTTGATTTGAGCAGTCTTGAATCAAAATTTCTCCACAACATTTGGTATCAGAGCATTGGTGTTGGTTGATAGTTGTAGAAATGCCGGAATCGGGTTCAAATAATCCATCAATAGTTGGTCCAAGTGGTGTAGCTCCTTACGTACGTGGGTCGTATACAGCTGCTGGTTCACAATTGGTTATCGACAAGTAGAATGGCGATAATGATTTCGAAAAGTGGCAATGGAAGATGAAAGCGGTTCTTAGGCGGAATCGGTACATCGGGCGGTGTTTGATACACATTTATTGCCAGAGAACATCTTAGATGTGGAGAGAGAAGAAATGGAAGAGTGGGCATTCACTACACTTCAACTTGCCATGGGGGAGAATGTTATTTCCGAAATTAGTGATGAGACGACTACTAAAGTTATTTGGAACAAGTTGGAGGAGTTGTATATGAAGAAGTCACTCACAAATCGACTGATCTTGTTGCGAACTTTCTTTACCTACAAGATGAAGGAAGAAACTTAACTAAAGGCGCACTTAAATGTGTTTGATGATTTGCTAATGAAGATGAAGGCCGTAGATTTGAAGATTGAGGAGGAGCAGAAGGCGATGATATTGCTATGTTCATTGCCTTAGCGCTATACTGGGTTCTCAAATAGTTTGATCTATGGCCGAGATACATTGACTCTAAATGATGTCAAGACGGATCTTCTTAGTGAGGAATTGCGAGATCAGATGAAGGAGTTGAGTGATGGTAGTAGTGGTGCTGGTAATGGTCAAGGTTTATTTACGGAGAAAGAAAAGTCAGAGAAGAAAGGAAACTGGGGGCGTTCTAAGTCTAAAAAGCCCGGTGAAAGAGGAAAGTCAAAGGAAAGAATTGGCAAGTGCTTTATATGCAGGAAACCTGGTCACTGGAAGAATGATTGTCCAGACAAGGGGAAGAATGAAGTAGCATCTTCATCAGTTGCGGTGGAGAGAGATGTTAGTGAGGGAGACGTAGATGTTTTGTCGGCAGTAGCATCAGATGTTTCGGGCAGCGATTGGGTGCTGATTTGGGTGCTTCATATCATACGACACCTAACAGGAATAGTTTTTCTTCTTATGTTGAATGGGAAGGAAAATCAATTGTTATGGGAAATGGTGCAGTTTGCAAATCGAAGGGCATTGGATCCGTGAAAATTCGGATGTTTGACGGAGTGAATCATACTCTCACTAATGTGCGCTATGTTCTGGGACTACGGAAGTCACTTATCTCTTTGGGACAGTTGGATTCTTTAGGTTGTAAGATCACCATTGAGAGTGATAGCTTGAGGGTTTCGAAGGGTGTGCTTGTGGTTATGAAGGGTGCTAAAACTCATGGCATCTATATGCTTCAAGGAGTGACCGTGGAAGGTGAAACTTGTGTCAGTGTTGATAGTTCTCGTGGCTTAGATGCTACACGGCTGTGGCATTTGAGATTGGGTCATGTCTCGGAGAAGAGTTTAGATGTTCTTCGTCGAAGGGAGATGATTGATGGTGAGAGTTTTAGCAAGTTGGAGATTTGCGAGGAATGTGTCATGGGGAAGCAAACTAGAGTACCATTCGGTGAAGTAAAACATGATTCAGGAGGGATTCTTTAGTATGTGCACACGGAGACCAGCGCCTGTAGCTTCCTTGGGAGGAGCAAGATATTATATTTCTTTCATCGATGATTTTTCTTGGAAGGTTTGGGTGTATGTAATGAAGGCCAAGGGAGGCATTTGCAAGATTCAAAGAATGGAAGGCTCTTGTTGAGAATGAGAGTGGAAAGACTTTGAAGGTTCATAGGTCCGATAATGGTGGTGAATATGTTTCCGGAGAATTTCTAATTTTTTGCAAGCATCATGGTATTCAGAGGCATTTTATTACACCGGGAGATCCGCAATCTAACGGAGTGGCAGAGAGAATGAACCGAACTCTACTAAAGAAAGCTCGATGCTTGAGATTGACATCGGGTTTGTCTAAGGGATTTTGGGCCGAAGCTTTGTCAACCGCGGTGCATGTTATTAATCGAATTCCATGCTCGGCTATTGATAACAAAATTCCGGAGGAAGTGTGGAAGGGGAAGAGCATTGACTTGAATTATCTTCGTGTATTTGGCAGTCCTATTTATGTGCATGATCCGGGGAATGATAAGCTCTCACCTAGAGCTTTCAAAGGGTTTTTTCTCAGTTATATGAATGGTGTCAAAGGTTATCGGATTTGGAATCTGGAAATGAAGAAGGCTATGGTTTCTCGTCATGTTACTTTTGATGAGTCGGCTATGTTCAAGGATAACGAAGGCTCATCGGATGATCCGGATATGGTTCATGGTGAATCAAAGGAGAAGGAAGTTATTCCCACTTTCAAGCCTAGAGAGTGTAGAGTTGTTGGAGGTGCTTGTGAGTTGAATGCGGTTGATGTTACATCTCGTAGACCACAAGATTCCTCTAGTAGTGCTGGTGATGTGCAAAAGCCTAGAGAAGATTTAGATCAAGGTGTAGCTGAAGAAAGACCGGGTGATGGCATTGCTACTCGGGTTGGTCGTCATGCTATAAGTCCACCCGAACGATGTGGTGATTGGAACTATCTTAGCTTTCATGAGAATTTGGACTATGCTCTTCATGTAGTCCAAGATGAGCCAATGGAACTTGATGACGTCATGGATTCGAGTAATAGGTCGAAGTGGATTAGTGCCATGGAGGAAGAGATGCAATCGTTGATGAAGAACCATACTTAGGAGTCGGTTCCACTTCCTCAAGGAAACCGTGCTATTGGGTGCAAATGGATATATAAGGTGAAGGACGATGGAAGATACAAAGCTAGGCTAGTGGCTAAGGGGATACTTAGGAGTTGGTTCCACTTCCTCAAGGAAACCGTGCTATTGGGTGCAAATGGATATATAAGGTGAAGGACGATCGAAGATACAAAGCTAGGCTAGTGGCTAAGGGGTTTGCATAGAGGAAAGGAAAGGAGTATGATGAGATCTTCGCACTGGTTGTGAGGCATACTTCTATCCGGATATTACTTGCAATTGTTGCTATTTACGACTTGGAGTTGGAGCAACTAGGTGTGAAAACCGCCTTCTTGCATGGAGACTTGGATGAAGACATCTACATGGAGCAACCGGAAGGGTTTGTTATAGAAAGTAAGTCAGAACTAGTTTGCAAGTTGAAGAAATCACTATATGGTTTGAAGCAATCACCTAGGCAATAGTACAAGATATTTGATCATTCCATGCTTGAAAGTGGCTTCAATCGAAGCATCAAGGATGTTTGTGTTTACTTCAAGAGGTTAGGAAATGATTGTTGGGTGTATTTACTCTTGTATGTGGATGATATGCTCATTGCTTCTAAGGACAAGGCAGAAATCAACAAGTTGAAAGAGAAATTAAAGGCGCAGTTCGAAATGAAAGACCTTGGAGAAACAAAAAAGATTTTGGGCATGGAAATTGAAAGAGATCGAAAGCATTTTGAGTTGAAATTAACTCAAAAGGAGTACATTAAGAAAGTGCTTTGCCGGTTTAGCATGGAGGATGCAAAAGCGTTAAATACACCTTTACCTTTGCATATAAAGCTTTCGAGTAAGGGATCACCTATCGAGGAGAAAGACAAGGCTTATATGGCAAAGGTGCCATATGCTAGTGCAGTAGGAAGTTTGATGTATGCCATGGTGTGTACAAGACCCGATATTGCAAATGCCACCAGGGTGGTTAGTCGGTATATGGCTAATCCGGGGAAATCGCATTGGGAAGCCGTGAAGGTTATATTGAGATACTTGAAAGGCACAACATCTCATGGTCTTGTTTTTGGTGGTAGTGATGGATTGAGTTGCAAGTTAGTTGGTTATTATGACTCGGACTACGCCGGTGATAGGGATCGGAGGAAATCAACTTTCGGGTATGTCTTCACACTTGGTGGTACGACCATTAGTTGGAGATCGAGATTGCAAACCGTAGTTGCTTTATCCACTACGGAGGTGGAGTTGATAGCCGTTGTGGAAGCGGGAAAGGAGGCACTCTATTTGAAGCGACTATTGTGTGACTTGGTTTTCGAACAGAGAGTATCGATGTTCGATGTGATAGCCAAAGTGCCATACATTTGGCAGTGAATTTGGCATTTAGCTCACGAACGAAGCATATTGAAGTGAGAGAGTCATTTCTAGTAGCCATGGACGAAGACAAGCAAGCATGCCTTCGGAAAGTGCATACAAAGGATAACGCGGTGGACATGTTCACTAAGGCATTGTCTATTGGAAAGTTCGAGCATTGCTCAAACTTAATTCGCTTGGAGAGATGCTAGGTGCCACGTGGTGGCACAGTTGAGAGAGAAACTTGGATGTAGAAGAGTATTGTGAGAGGTTGGTGTTCTGTCTTCATGGTAAGTACTCGTTTTCACTCCCGAGTACATTGTCTTTTGGTGAGCCTGGTTTAGGAGTTGGATGTTTCTACACTTCATTAACTAGTGGGGGCTATGCTTGAACTCGTTAGTGAAGTGCAATGGGCAGTGGCTATGCCAGAGTTCATTGGGGAAACATTCAAGCTTTCTTGATTGAAGATCGAAGGAAATGCATGGGTGCATTGAAGTTTGTGATGTAGATGGATATAGTATCGAGGTGGAGTGTTGAAGTATGTGATACTATGTGTTAGATTGAGGAGGATATTTCGGGATATTTCGAATATTTATGATCTGGAGGATATTTTCAGATCTGGAGAATATTTAGGATCTGGAGGATATTTAGGATCTGGAGGATATTTCGGATCTAGAGGAAATTTTGGGAATTTCCATCTACTTCCCTATGTCTATATAAGCTGCATCAGATCCAAAAGAAGGAGGTACAACAAAATCAAGAGATTAGATCAAGGTTTATTCTAATTAGGGTTTAGGCAATCCTAATCTTCTTCAATTCCTTTCTCCACAAAATCAAAATTTTCTAGTAAATTTGATCATTGTAATCAATCTCTTGTACTCTTCTATTGATATTAATAAAGGTTTCTCTCTCAAAGTGGACGTACACTGACAAGACGTCGGTGGAACCACTATAAATCCTTGTGTGATTTAGTTTCTAGTTATTGCTTTATTATTTCCATTGTTTGGTGATTGTGATTGGTTTGGATAAGATTGAAATTGTTTGATTGGTTGTTTTTGCACTATTACCACGATCTCGTTTTCCACAGCGTTGGGGATTTTTGATTTGAGCAGTCTTGAATCAAAATTTCTCCACAACATCCTTGTTGTCCAATGCACAGCGAAGTGACAATTTTCATACGTATCTGTGCACTTGGATGTTTTTGAACGTGTGCAATGTGGTGTTCTGGTGCACCATTTGTCATGTTGGGTGGTGTGCATTAGGTTCCTCTTCTCTTCTTGTCTTGCTGGCTTGAATTTTCTTAAAATTGCTCTGGGATGGGATTGTTTAGATACCCTCTCTGAATACCATATGAGCTACATTTGGCCTGTAATCTGTTTCACTTGTGCTTGTCTTCACTCATTGCCTTTGGTTTGGCCTGAAGCATGGTTATTCATCTAGTTTTGCTTCCTTATCTACGTTTGATCTACATCTTACCTAGACATGTGATGAATTGAGTCTGACTAGTTGATGATGGATAAATGTGCGTTAGTTTTAGTTTAGTTTCTACTATCAATTGTAATGAGCATGTAGTTATATACATATTTAAACTTAAATTTGCATTTACGTTTCTATGTCAGGTAGATAGTTTCAACAAAAATAAAATAAAAAATTCACTACGTACTGACATTATATTCTTGCATTTTGAGCTTAGACTGGAAATATTGCACGTTCAAACTCTCATGCATAAGCGATATTCTAAAATGAAGAATGATAGAGGTATATTTTCCTTTTGTTTACTGATCCACTGAATTTAATGTACTTATAGGCACTTTGTTAGCTGATAAATGCAACAAAAAATTGCAACTTGTTCTTTTGGTTAGGTGACAAAAACAATTATCATGTTGTGTGTATTTAGTTGGATCAAGAAAACTCATGCTCAAATTGAATCATGTTGAAGTTATAAATGACATTCCAAACGATCAAAACTCCATCCCAGAAAAATTAAATCTCACTTTACCAAAGTTCTAAAAACTAGAAAACTATGGCCGAAGCTCGATATAAAAGTGTAAGCATAAATCTGTTCACTTCGACAAATCAGATTTGTCGTCAACCAGCCATCTCTGCACTTGATGGAGCAGATATTCCATACCCTAATTGGGTCCAGTTACAATTCCTCCATAGGAGTAAGAATCAAACTGATTTCACATTCATCAAAGATACGTTCTTATCCTTTTACCTCATTGTCTCTTATTTTACATTGGTATATTAGTTCCATGTTTTCCCTTCATAAATAAAATTTGAGTGATATGCGTATAATGTAAATTTCTGGATGCATGACCAATTGGCAGGATATATTGTATGCCATTGAAAAAGGCCAACGAGATCGTAGGACCGATGACCGAAGAATTAGTAATCAAAGCCAAACAAGGCGTGCCAATCTCTAAAAAATGAAGAGATCTTTCTCGATGTGAGTTTGCCTCCCATTCTTTTGTTCTTTTAACCACATCTAGTATTATATAACTGTTAGGGTTCCAGCATATGTCAGGTCTTATAATGACTTTCATTTAGACAGATGAACAACTAGGAGATTTTTTTTACCTTAATCAGATTTAAAAAAAAGAGAGGTATATTTTGATTAAACCAGTGCCTTAAGTTCATATGTTTAGAAGTTGACTTCTTTGAGAATTCCCAATAGTTGTTCGGTCCACTTTTATTTGCTTCCCTTTTCATTTGGCTGCAATACATCACACCCAAAAACAACCGAATAAGGCACAAATTGAATACAAAATTCATCAAAACATGTATGCATAGATGAATAAAAAGCCATTAAAGTGGAAAACCGATGAAGTGCTCGCTCGTAATGTTGTGGAGAAATTTTGATTCAAGACCGCTTAAATGAAAAAATCCCCAACGTCGCGGAAAACAAGATCATGGTAATAGTGCAAAAACAACCAATCGAACAATCTCAATCTTATCCAAGCCAATCACAATCACCAAACAATGGAAATAATAGAGCAATAACGAGAAACTAAATCACACAGGGATTTATAGTGGTTCCACCGACGTTTTGTCAGTGTACGTCCACTTTGAGAGAGAAACCTTTATTAATATCAATAGAAGAGTAGAAGAGATTAATTACAATGATCGAATTTACTAGGAAATTTTGATTTTGTGGAGAAAGGAATTGAAAAAATTAGGATTGCCTAAACCCTAATTAGAATAAACCTTGATCTAATCTCTTGATTTTGTTGTGCATCCTCCTTTTGGATCCGATGTAGCTTATACAGGCATAGGGAAGTATATGAAAATTCCCAAAATTTCCTCTAGATCCGAAATATCCTCCAGATTCAAAATATCCTCCAGATCCTAAATATCCTCTAGATCTGAAAATATCCTCCAGATCCAAAATATCCGAAATATCCCAAAATATCCTCCATATCCTAAATATCCTCCAGATCCGAAAATTCCTCCTCAATCTAACACATAGTATTGCATACTTCAACACTCCACCTCGATACTATATCCATCTACATCACAAACTTCAATGCACCCATGCATTTCCTTCTATCTTCAATCAAGAAAGCTTGAATGTTTCCCTAATGAACTCCGGCTTAGTCACCGCCCATTGCACTTCACTAACAAGTTCAGACATAGCCCCCAATCGTCAATGAAGTGTTGAAACATCCAACTCCTAAACCAGTCTCACCAAAAGACAATGTACTCGGGAGTGAAAACGAGTACTTACCATGAAGATAGAACACCAACCTCTCACCGATACTCTTCTACATCCAAGTTTCTCTCTCAACTGTACCACCACGTGGCACCTAGCATCTCTCCAAGCGAATTAACTTTGAGCAATGCTCAAACTTTCCAATCAACAATGCCTTAGTGAGCATGCCACCGCGTTATCCTTTGTGTGCACTTTCCGAAGGCATACTTGGTTGTCTTCGTCCATGGCTACTAGAAATGACGCTCTCACTTCAATATGCTTCGTTCGTGGGCTAAACGCCAAATTCTCTGCCAAATGTATAGCACTTTGGCTATCACATCGAACATCGATACTCTCATGTTTGAAACCCAAGTCACACAATAGTCGCTTCAAATAGAGTGCCCCCTTTGCCGCTTCCACAGCGGCTATCAACTCCGCCTCCGTAGTGGATAAAGCAACTACGGTTTGCAATCTCGATCTCCAACTAATGGTCTTACCACCAAGTGTGAAGACATACTCGGAAGTTGATTTCCTCTGACCCCTATCACTGGCGTTGTCCGAGTCACAATAACCAACTAACTTGCAACTCAATCCATCACTACCACCAAAAACAAGACCATGAGATGCTATGCCTTTCAAGTATCTCAATATAGCCTTCCCGGCTTCCCAATGCGACTTCCCCGGATTAGCCATATACCGACTAACCACCCCGACGGCATTTGCAATATCGGGTCTTGTACACACCATGGCATACATCAAACTTCCAACCGCACTAGCATATGGCACCTTTGCCATATAAGCCTTATCTTTCTCCTCGACAGGTGATCCCTTACTCGAAAGCTTTATATGCAAAGGTAAAGGTGTATTTGACGCCTTTGCATCCTCCATGATAAATCGTCAAAACACTTTCTTAATGTATTCCTTTTGAGTTAATTTCAACTCAAAATGCTTTCGATCTCTTTCAATTTCCATGCCAAAATCTTTTTTGTTTCTCCAAGGTCTTTCATTTCGAACTCCGCCTTTAATTTCTCTTTCAACTTGTTGATTTCTGCCTTGTCCTTAGAAGCAATGAGCATATCGTCCACATACAAGAGTAAATACACCCAACAGTCATTTCCTAACCTCTTATAATAAACGCTAGCATCCTTGATGCTTCGATGGAAGCCACTTTCAAGCATGAAATGATCAAATCTCTTGTACCATTGCTTAGGTGATTGCTTCAAACCATATAGTGATTTTTTCAACTTGCAAACTAGTTCTGACATACCTTCTACAACAAACACTTCCGGTTTCTCCATGTAGATTTCTTCATCCAAGTTTCCATGCAAGAAGGCGGTTTTCACATCTAGTTTCTCCAATTTCAAGTCATGAATAGCAAATATGGCAAGTAATATCTGGATAGAAGTATGCCTCACAACCGATGCGAAGATCTCATCATACTCCTTTCCTTTCCTCTGTGCAAACCCCTTAGCCACTAGTCTAACTTTGTATATTCCATCGTCCTTCACCTTATATATCCGTTTGCACCCAATAGCACAGTTTCCTTGAGGAAGTGGAACCAACTCCTAAGTCTTTTCCTTCATCAACGATTGCATCCCTTCCTCCATGGCACAAATCCACTTCGAGCTATCACTCGAATCCATGATGTCATCAAGGTCCATTGGCTCATCTTGGACTACATGAAGAGCATAGTCCAAATTCTCACAAAAACTAAGAAAGTTCCAATCACCATATCTTTCGGGTGGCCTTATAGCACGACGACCAACCCGAGTAGCAATGCCATCACCCGGTCTTCTTTCAGCTCCACCTTGAACTGAATCTTCTCTAGGCTCGTACTCATCACCAACACTACTAGAGGATTCCTCTGGACTATGTGATGTAATATCAACCGCATTCACCTCGCAAGCACCTCCAACAACTCTACTCTCTCTAGGCCTGAAAATGGGAATAACTTCCATCTCCTTTGATTCACCATGAACCAAATCTGGAACATCCGATGAGCCTTTGCTCTCCTTGAACATAGCCGACTCATCAAAAGTAACATGACGAAAAACCGTAGCCTTCTTTGTTTCCGGATTCCAAATCCGATAGCCTTTGACGCCATCCATATAACCAAGAAAAATCCCTTTGAAAGCTCTAGGTGAGAGCTTATCATTCCCCGGGTCATGCATATAAACAGGACCGCCAAATATACGAAGATAACTCAAGTCAATGCTCTTCCCATTCCACACTTTCTCAAAAGTTTTGTTATCGATAGCCGAGCATGGAATTCGATTAATAATATGCACCGCGATTGACAAAGCTTCGGCCTAAAATTCCTTAGACAACCCCGATGTCAATCTCAAGCATCGAGCTTTCTCTAGTAGAGTTCGGTTCATTCTCTCCACCACTCCATTAGATTGCAGATCTCCCGGTGTAGTAGAATGCCTCCGAATACCATGATGCTTGCAAAATTCAAAAATTCTCCTGAAACATATTCGCCGCCAATATTGGACCTAAGAACCTTCAAAGTCTTTCCACTCTCATTCTCAACAAGTGCTTTCCATTCTTTGAATCTTGCAAATGCCTCTGACTTGGCCTTCATTATATACACCCAAACCTTCCGAGAAAAATCATCAATCAAAGAAATATAATATCTTGTTCCTCTCAAAGAAGCTACAAGCGTTGGTCCCCAAACATCTGTGTGCACATACTCAAGAATCCCTCTTGAATCATGTTTTCCTTCACCGAATGATACTCTAGTTTGCTTCCCCATGACACATTCCTCGCAAAACTCTAACTTGCTGAAGCTTTCACCATAAATCATCTCCCTTCGACGAAGAACATCTAAACTCTTCTCCGAGACACGACCCAATCTCAAATGCCACAGCCGTGCAGCATGTAAGCCACGAGAACTATCAACACTGACACAAGTTTCGCCTTCCACGGTCACTCCTTGAAGCAAATAGATACCATGAGTTTTAGCACCCTTCATAACCACAAGCGCACCCTTCGAAATCCTCAAGCTATCACTCTCATTGGTGATATTACAACCTAAAGAATCCAACTGTCCTAAAGAGATAAGTGACTTCCGTAGTCCCGGAACATAGCGCACATTAGTGAGAGTATGAACCACTCCGTCAAACATCCGAATTTGCACGGATCCAATGCCCTTCGACTTGCAAACTGCACTATTTCCCATAACAATTGATTTTCCTTCCCATTCAACATAAGAAGAAAAACAACTCCTATTAGCCATTATGTGATATGAAGCCGCCGGATCAAGCACCCAATCGCTGCCCGAAACATCTGATGCTACTGCCGACAAAACATCTACGTCTCCCTCACCAACATCTCTCTCCACAGCAACTGATGAAGATGGTACTTCCTTCTTCCCCTTTTCTGGACAATCATTCTTCCAGTGACCAGGTTTCTTACATATAAAGCACTTGCCATTTATTTCTTTTGATTTTCCTCTTCCACCGGGCTTCTTAGACTTAGAACGCCCCCGGTTTCCCTTCTTCTCTGACTTTTCTTTCCCCGCAAATAACCTTGACCATTACCAGCACCACTACTAACATCACTCAGCTCTTTCATCTGATCTCGCAATTCCTCACTAAGAAGACCTGTCTTGACATCATTTAGAGTCAATGTATCCTGGCCGTAGATCAAACTATTTAAGAACCCATTATAGAGCTCAAGCAACGAACATAGCAATATCATCGCCTTCTGCTCCTCCTCAATCTTCAAATCTACCGCCTTCATCTTCATTAGCAAATCATCAAACACATTTAAGTGCGCCTTTAGCGAAGTTCCTTACTTTATCTTGTAGGTAAAGAAAGTCCGCAATAAGATCAGTCGATTTGTGAGTGACTTCTTCATATACAACTCCTCCAACTTGTTCCAAATACTTTTAGCAGTCGTCTCACCACAAATTTTCGAAATAACATTCTCCCCCATGGCAAGTTGAAGTGTAGTGAATGCCCACTCTTCCATTTCTTCTCTCTCCACATCTGAGATGTCCTCTGGCAATAAATGTGTATCAAACACCTCCCGATGTACCCGATTCTGCCTAAGAACCGCTTTCATCTTCCATTGCCACTTTTTGATATCATTATCGCAATTCCACTTGTCGATAACCAATTGTGAACCAGCAGCTGCATACGACCCACGTACATAAGGAGCTACACCACTTGGACCAACTGTTGATGGATTACTTGAACTTGATTCCGGCATTTCTTCAACTATCTACCAACATCAATGCTCTGATACCAAATGTTGTGGAGAAATTTTGATTCAAGATCGCTTAAATCAAAAAATCACCAATGCCACGGAAAACGAGATCGTGGTAATAGTGCAAAAACGACCAATCGAACAATCTCAATCTTATCCAAGCCAATCACAATCACCAAACAATGGAAATAATAGAGCAATAACGAGAAACTAAATCACACAGGGATTTATAGTGGTTCCACCGACATTTTTTCAGTGTACGTCCACTTTGAGAGAGAAACCTTTATTAATATCAATAGAAGAGTAGACGAGATTGATTACAATGATCAAATATACTAGAAAAATTTGATTTTGTGGAGAAAGGAATTGAAAAAGATTAGGTTTGCCTAAACCCTAATTAAAATAAACCTTGATCTAATCTCTTGATTTTGTTGTGCATCCTCCTTTTGGATCTGATGTAGCTTATACAGTCATAGGGAAGTATATGGAAATTTCCAAAATTTCCTCTAGATCCGAAATAACCTCCATATCCAAAATATCCTCCAGATCATAATTATCCTCCAGATCTGAAAATATCCTCCAGATCCTAAATATCCGAAATATCCCGAAATATCCTCCAGATCCTAGATATCCTAAATATCCCGAAATATCCTCCAGATCCGAATATTCCTCCTCAATCTAACATATAGTATCGCATACTTCAACACTCCACCTCGATACTATATCCATCTACATCACAAACTTCAATGCACCCAAGCATTTCCTTCAATCTTCAATCAAGAAAGCTTGAATGTTTCACCAATGAACTCCGGCATAGCCACCGCCCATTGCACTTCACTAACAAGTTCAGGCATAGCCCCCAATCATCAATGAAGTGTTGAAACATCCAACTCCTAAACCAGTCTCACCAAAAGACAATGTACTCGGGAGTGAAAACGAGCACTTACCATGAAGATAGAACACCAACCTCTCACTGATACTCTTCTACATACAAGTTTCTCTCTCAACTATACCACCACGTGGCACCTAGCATCTCTCCAAGCGAATTAAGTTTGAGCAATGCTCGAACTTTCCAATCGACAATGCCTTAGTGAACATGTCCGCCTCGTTATCCTTTGTGTACACTTTCCGAAGGCATACTTGCTTGTCTTCGTCCATGGCTACAAGAAATGACGCTCTCACTTCAATATGCTTCGTTCGTGAGCTAAACGCCAAATTCTCTGCCAAATGTATAGCACTTTGGCTATCACATCGAACATCGATACTATCATGTTCGAAACCCAAGTCACACAATAGTGGCTTCAAATAGAGTGCCCCCTTTGCCGCTTCCACAACGGCTATCAACTCCGCCTCCGTAGTGGATAAAGCAACTACAGTTTGCAATCTCGATCTCCAACTAATCGCCGTACCACCAAGTGTGAAGACATACCCGGAAGTTGATTTCTTCCGAACCCTATCACCAGCGTAGTCCGAGTCACAATAACCAACTAACTTGAAACTCAATCCATCACTACCACAAAAAACAAGACCATGAGATGTTGTGACTTTCAAGTATCTCAATATAGCCTTCACGACTTCCCAATGCGATTTCCCCGGATTAGCCATATACCGACTAACCACCCCGACCGCATTTGCAATATCGGGCCTTGTACACACCATGGCATACATCAAACTTCCAACCGCACTAGCATATGGCACCTTTGCCATATAAGCCTTGTCTTTCTCCTCGATAGGTGATCCCTTACTTGAAAGCTTTATATGCAAAGGTAAAGGTGTATTTGATGCCTTTGCATCCTCCATGATAAACCGGCAAAACACTTTCTTAATGTATTCCTTTTGAGTTAATTTCAACTCAAAATGCTTTCGATCTCTTTCAGTTTCCATGCCCAAAATCTTCTTTGTTTCACCAAGGTCTTTCATTTCGAACTCCGCCTTTAATTTCTCTTTCAACTTGTTGATTTCTGCCTTGTCCTTAGAAGCAATGAGCATATCGTCCACATACAAGAGTTAATACACCCAACAATCATTTCCTAACCTCTTGAAATTAACGTCAGCATCCTTAATGCTTCGATGGAAGCCACTTTCAAGCATGAAATGATCAAATATCTTGCACCATTGCCTAGGTGATTGCTTCAAACCATATAGTGATTTTTTCAACTTGCAAACTAGTTCTGACATACCTTCTACAACAAACCCTTCCGGTTGCTCCATGTAGATTTCTTCATCCAAGTCTCCATGCAAGAAGGCGGTTTTCACATCTAGTTGCTCCAACTTCAAGTCATGAATAGCAACTATGGAAAGTAATATCCGGATTGAAGTATGCCTCACAACTGATGCGAAGATCTCATCATAATCCTTTCCTTTCCTCTGTGCAAACCCCTTAGCCACTAGTTTAGCTTTGTATATTCCATCGTCCTTCACCTTTTATATCCATTTGCACCCAAAAGCACGGTTTCCTTGAGGAAGTGGAACCAACTCCCAAGTCTGGCTCTTCATCAACGATTGCATCTCTTCCTCCATGGCGCAAATCCACTTCGAGCTATCACTCGAATCTATGACGTCATCAAGGTCCATCGGCTCATCTTGGACTACATGAAGAGCATAGTCCAAATTCTCACAAAAACTAAGAAAGTTCCAATCACCATATCTTTCGGGTGGCCTTATAGCACGATGACCAACCCGAGTAGCAATGCCATCACCTGGTCTTCTTTCAGCTCCACCTTGAACTGAATCTTCTCTAGGCTCGTGCACATCACCAACACTACTAGAGGAATCCTCTGGACTATGTGATGTAACATCAACCGCATTCTCCTCGCAAGCACCTCCAACAACTCTACTCTCTCAAGGCTTGAAAGTGGGAATAACTTCCTTCCCCTTTGATTCACCATGAACCAAATCCGGAACATCCGATGAGCCTTCGTTCTCCATGATCATAGCCGACTCATCAAAAGTAACATGATGCGAAACCATAACCTTCTTCGTTTCCAGATTTCAAATCCGATAGCCTTTGACGCCATCCATATAACCGAGAAAAATCCCTTTGAAAGCTCTAGGCGAGAGCTTATCATTCCCTGGATCATGCACATAAACAGGACTGCCAAATACATGAAGATAAATCAAGTCAATGCTCTTTCCGTTCCACACTTCCTCAGGAGTTTTGTTATCGATAGCCGAGCACGGAATTCGATTGATAATATGCACCGCGATTGACAAAGCTTCGGCCCAAAATTCCTTAGACAACCCGATGTCAATCTCAAGCATCGAGCTTTCTCTAGTAGAGTTCGGTTCATTCTCTCCACCACTCCATTAGATTGTAGATCTCCCGGTGTAGTAAAATGCCTCCGAATACCATGATGCTTGCAAAAATTCAGAAATTCTCCTGAAACATATTCGCCGCCAATATTGGACCTAAGAACCTTCAAAGTCTTTCCACTCTCAATCTCAACGAGTGCCTTCCATTCTTTGAATCTTGCAAATGCCTCCGACTTGGCCTTCACTACATACACCCAAACCTTCCGAGAAAAATCATCAATCAAAGAAATATAATATCTTGCTCCTCTCAAAGAAGCTACAGGCGTTGGTCCCCAAACATCTGTGTGCACATGTAACACCCCACTCCCGCTATGGTCACTCTCTAAGGGAATGCCATAGCATCGGTGGAGTATTTTAGTGAATATAGAACAGAAAAATTACAACAAGACAGATATAAATAGTACTTGAAATTTAAAACATCATCTCATAACAGCGGAAGTAAACATGTCTGGTTACATCATAAAACCACAATAAAAGTCAAGTACAATATCCATCAAAATAAAGAAGTACATAATCCCACTCTCTCATACAATAGCCAGGACAAAAGAAAAGATAACTGGGTAACTGGAGCTTTACATCTATCCAAGCTCCTAAAGACTGGAACAGCAATCCGATCAAGCTCCACTACTGCTAGGATCCACCGTAGGACCTGAGGGTTGGGAAAAATATAAAAACAACGGGGTCAGACATAAGTCTGAGCGAGTCCTATAACTTTAACAATACAATCATTAAAGTAACCAGAGAAGACATAAACTTGACCTACGGTAATGTCTGGGGATGAATGGCTACACTAAGCAGCTTGGTAGACTTAGGATAAACTAAGATAACTGTAAAGACGCATCTACCCACCCAAGGATAATTACTAACTGCACCACACCAGTCATTCCTACTTAAAGGTTGATCCCACCCAAGGACTTAGAAAATTTACCCAGTAGTTTCGCGTACCCCTAGCTCACTACATAGGTGCTGTCTGCCCCTATCTCCACTAGGTGTACCCACTACTCCCAAGCGATCGGCTCCCTACCGTAGATACCCGTGCTGGTCCCACAATGGGGTGTATCATTCCCCAAAGTGGCAACCTGATAATATCAACGGTGCACGGCTTTATATCTACACAATGCAACAACGACTTACCAACCAGCCCGGGTCCACACACGCATATGAAACCCGTTGATCCTGCGTTGCCACCGCTAACCCGTTTTGGCCTCTTATAGTCAAGCCCAATATGCGTGTCCCGTCACCCGACTAGAGTCGAGCCCACAAAGATACGTTTGGGATATTGGTTGAAATGGGCCCCCACAAGCGTAGTGCCAGCAAATGGAGCTCTGATGAATTGAAGTAGATTATAGAAACTAGATTAGAGGATTAATTTGAAGAAGTAAAAGTGCGAGCAGATCAAAAGTGAAGTCTGTCTCGTTTTAGGCAATGTATTTATAGGTTAGAGGAGGTGCCTATTTGGGCATTAGTAACCGCTGGAATGGAAAGGTTGCGACCCTTTAACCAGGCGGTCATTAATGTGCCTTTCAAATTCTGAGAAAAAAAAATCTCATTTCAACTCACTGGCCCAATCAGCCATCGTCGGCCTTATTCAATTAAGAGGCCCCAAGATCCCCAAGGCCCAAAGCCTAATCTTTTACACTTTAATATATATTGTGTCATGGCCTAGCCCACATTCCTTTATAATCCCTCTTCCTTTTACTTTATATAAGCTTATTGGCTTCTAATATGTTAGGAGAGGTTGTGTTCATGTTTTGATGATGTGGGATTATAGGTTGCCATCTTTTCTTCTTCCCAAATTCCTCTTTCTCTTGCTCATTCATTTCCGACAACCCCTCACATGAATGAGCAGTCGATCTTAGTTTCATGAACCATTTATCGCATTCGTTAGAGTAGTACATAGGCCTTGAACTTTCATAGAGATTACCTATTTGAATCACAGGCAAATCAATAGACATAGACTGTCCTTGAATTGTAAGCCTTTTGTATAATTCCAAAGTAGATAACACACAGTAAATGTTTCTTATAACCTGCGTTCTCTGTATGTGTTCGTTTTTTCCTTGAACAACTGCCTGGTCTCATAAGTGCTTAGAGAATTTGGCCTCATAATTCTCTTTAAAGCAGCACCTTCGCACTTACGTAGGTGATTCTGTAAAGGGTATTCTCTAATTCCCCGAATACAGACGTCATTAAAAGTATTAATATTTATCCTTATTCAACATATAATGCACTTACTTATCATAGGAATGGTTTGAGTATAACAGTGCCATCAAGTTTCTCTAAAACTTCGTTGTCCCTTTGAACCTAGATCTTGGGATCGCTAGTCAACTAAGTGGGGTTTCTATTTTAGAAAAACCTTTAGTCTATAGGCCTTGGCCCCATTTCCATCGATAAATTGAACTCTCTCTCTTGGCAAGGCTTTTGTAAGTGGATCCACTAAGTTATCATTAGATCGAATGTAATCTATTGTGATAACCCCGTTAGAGAGAAGTTGTCTTATCATTTTATGCCTACAACGAATATGCCTGGATTTACCATTGTATAGTGTACTATTAGCTCTTCCAATATTTGATTGACTATCACAATGTATACATATTGGAGGCATAGGTTTGCTCCAATTAGGAATGTCTTCCAAAAAGCTTCAAATCCATTCTGCTTCTTCTACAGTCTTATCTAGTGCAATAAACTTTGATTCCATCGTAAATCTAGCGATACAAGTCTGTTTGGATGATTTCAATGAAATTACTCCATTTCCTAATGCGAACACATATCCACCTGTAGACTTTGTATCATGTGATCTAGTGATCCAATTTGCGTCGCTATATCCCTCCACTATTGAAGGATAATTTGTATACTATATAGACTATAGCTCTGCGTATACTTTAGATATCCTAGAACTCTGATTATCACTTTCCAATAATGCTTACTAAGATTTCTGGTAAATCTACTTAGTTTGCTTACAACATATGCGATATCAGGCCTAGTACAGTTCATAGCATACATGATACTTCCTAGTACGCGAGAGTATTCCAATTAGTAGATACCATCACCAGTGTTCTTTACCCAATTTTGGTTCATATCTACTGGTGATTTTGCAATAGTTACATTATATTGATTGAATTTTTCAAGTATTTTGGTGATGTAATCCGATTGAGATAATTCATATCCCTGTGATGTTCTCAGAATTTTTACATCCAATGTAACAACAGCTAGTTCTAGGTCTTTCATATCGAATCTAGAGGATAAGATATCCTTTGTAGATGTTACTATGGCCTTGTTATTGCCTAGGATCAACAGATCATCAACAAAGTGACAAACAATAGCATATCCAATATGTGTGTGTTTTATGTACACACATTTGTCTAATTCATTTATTTTGAATCCACTTGATAACATAGTATTATCAAACTTCTCATGCCACTTTTTTGGAGCTTGCTTAAGGCCATAAAGTGATTTTACCAGTTTGCAAACTTTATTCTCATTTTCTGAGCTTAGAAATCCTTCAGGTTGTTTCATATAGATTTCCTCCTCTAGTTCACCATTCAAGAATGTAGTTTTAACATTCATTTGATGTATTTCTAAGTCATGTATGGATGCAATTGCAATGAGCATTCTAATTGAGGTTATCCTCGTTACAGGTGAATATGTATCGAAATAGTCCAAGTTTTCCTTTTGTCTAAATCCTTGGACTACCAAGCTTTGTACTTGTCTATTGAACCATCAGTTTTCAATTTCTTTTTAAATATTCATTTATTACCCAAGGTCTTACATCCTTGAGGTAGATCAACTAATTCCCATGGATGATTGGACATAATGGATTCAATCTCACTGTTAATTGCCTCTTTCCAATAAGGGGCATCGCTGGAAGACATAGCTTGTTTGTATGTCAATGGATCATCTTCTAACATAAATGTATAGAAGTCCGGTCCAAATGTTTTTAATGTCCTTGACCTTTTACTTTTTCTTAGTTCCTCCACTTGCTTCTCAGCACTACTTTGTTGAGTGTTATTTTGTTTAGCATCCTAAAGGGAATAAGGAACTTCATCTTCCCTTGGTCTCTTACGTGTGTGATTTTCCATACCATGTTTCAAGGGAAATATATGTTCGAAAAATCTAACATTTCTCGACTCAATAATGGTATTTTCATGAATATCATCAATTTTAGATTTGTGTACCAAAAATCGATATGCGACACTGTTTTGTGCATATCCAATAAATACACAATCAATTGTTTTTGGTCCAATTTTGACCTACTTTGGTTTTGGTACCTTTACTTTAGCAAGACACCCCCACACTTTTAGGTATTTATAGGATGATGGTCTGTTTTTCCAAAGTTCGTGGGGAGATTTAGATGTTTTTTTTCAATGTATTTTATTTAAAATATGATTTGCCGAAAGAATAGCTTTTCCCCAAAAGTTATCTGGCAAGCCAGAGCTAATTAGTAAGGCATTCATCATTTCTTTAAGAGTTCTATTTTCTGTTCGGTTGTACCATTGGATTTAGGATAGCAAAAAAATCCGTAACTGCGGTTATCTACGGGTAAAATCCGTCATGGACTTAAAGTGGATAGTTAAATGAGTATCCGTGGGTAAAATAAACGGGAATTTTTAACGTTCGTTAATTAATGGGGTTGGTACAGACAGTAAGATATCCATGTTTGTGGGTACCCGTTCTCATATTGAATGTGATTTGTTAACAATAGTCAATACAAAAAACATTGTTGTTAGTTGTTCGGTATTTATGCGCATTCCTTTACTCAACAAATTATAACTGGCTGTTGATATTTTGATGGATACTTCTGTTGTTGTCTCTTCTTTTCTAGATATTGGTTTAAATATATATTGGTATTTTGAGGTTAGCATTTGAGTTTGGTCTAGTTTTTTTTCCCAAATGTAATTTTGAATAATTCTACTAAACGGATAAAAAATAAATTGAATAAATATAACAGATACCCACGAATACCGTCCATTACCCACAACTTGTTTAAAATCCATTTAATGGGTACCCATGTGGGTATAGGGCGACCATGGGGCAAAAAATCACCTAACGGGACAGATGATGAGGTGGTACTACCCCCCCCCCCATTGCCATCCCTAGTTGGATTGAGGTAAATACGAGGCTGTAGTTTGATGTATAATTCCATGCTCAACATAGAATTCATCAGATGGAGACTCGTATTCTCCTCCTCTGTCACTTCTTAAAGATTTTATTTTCTTGTTGAGTTGATTCTCAACTTCTGCCTTATACTGTTTAAACATTTCAAATGCTTCGTCCTTGCTTCTAAGAAGATATACGTGACAGTATCTGGTACAATGTACCTCTTTCCACCTTTAGTTTGACACATTTTCAAATTGCATACATCAATATGTATTAAGTCTGGAAGTTTGGTCACTCGTTCAACATGATGAAATGAGGTTCTTGTCAATTTTGCTTTTGCACAAACTTGAAATTTATAGCTGGAATCTATATTGCATTTTGGTGTAAATTCTAGATTAATCAATTTTCGCAATGTGTCAAAGTTTACATGCCCTATGTAAGAAGATTCAACAATATAAGCAGATGATTCACTTTTATTCATATCAGTGCGTGGTACAATAGTGGTTACATTTTCTTTAAACAAACCATCACACACATAACCTCTTCCAACATACACTCCATTCTTGGAAAGAACAAATTTATCAGTGTCAAAGGTTAATTTGACGCCATGCTTGCTCAGTAACGATCCTGAAATCAGGTTCTTGCGAATTTCTTGAATATGAAGAATATCATTTGAAGTCAGTTCCTTTCCAAAAGTCAGTTTCAACAAAACTTTTCCTTTGCCTTCAACCTTGAGTAGATGAAATGTAAAAAGTTGTTCATCATCATTTGCAGTTTTATAAGTTGTAAACATCCACTTGTAACACATATGTGTCGAGTGGCTCCAGTGTCTATAAACCATTCCTTCGAGTTACCAGCAAGATTGCTTTTGATATTACTGTGCATAAATCGAGATTATAAATGCCTTTCGAAACATCAGTCGTATTTACCTCTGACTTCTTCTTTTTAGGTGTGCGACATTCAGTTGCTTTGTGCCCCATCTTTCCACAGTTGTGGCAAGAACACAGAATTTTTTTGACTTATTATGAGCATTCTCTCGTTTTCTCTTGTTAGTTTTGTCTGACTCGACCATATTTTCTTTGGCAGCAATATTCTGAGAAATATTTTTCTCAGAATTTCTGTTATCTTCCTCAATGCGTAACTGAACTATGAGCTTTTTCAATGTCGTTTCCTTACGCTTGTGTTCAAGGTAATTCTTGAAGTCCTTCCAAGAAGGAGGCAATTTCTCAATAGTTGCGGCAACTTGAAAAGTCTAGCTAAAAGTCATAAGTCAAGAAATTTTCCAGTAATGAATTTCTTCATGCCTGCATCTTCAGTTTTGTACTTCTTTTCCAGAGCCAACTAGAGTTGTTTGGACATTGCAATAGTACAATAGACATTGTAAAGGCTATCATCCAGACCATTCAGAATATAGTTTTTGCACATGAAATTTGAGTTTTTCCAGATGGTAAGAGCCTCTACTTTGGTAGCATCAGATTCGAGTTCGGCTGCCACGGGAGCATCTTCAGTCAGAAACTTGGCAAGGCTCAATGTTGTTAAATAAAATAACATTTTTTGTTCCTAACGCTTGAAATTAATTCCATTGAATTTCTCTGGCCTTTCTCCGTGGGGACAAAGTCATTGTTGGAAGCACAGGCACTGGCAGAGCATTTGTCTCCATCTGAATCGGTGCAGAATCAGTATTGTTGTTTTGCGTCATCTGCAACAAATATTGTTTTAAGAATGTTACACTTTTGTCAATACACAATTTTATTACAAACAGGTGGTAACAAAATCTATGTTATTCAATTATGCAACAATTGTCACGTCAACCTTTGTTTACAACAACGACAGAAAGCGTGACCGATTGTGCACTAGATTGGAGCGGTTTAACCGTCTCCAACAGACAGTAAGAAGAGTATTTTAGTAATGTCCAAGTCCAGAAATTATTATGTTCCCTTGAAACAATTTTGTCGTCATATGCACTGATTGACGTAATAGCATTTTGTTTTCCAGGATAAAACGGACCAATCTCGTAGCGTAATGCCAGTAAACGGAGCTCTGACGAAATAAAGTAGATTATAGAAACTAGATCAGATGATTACTTTAAAGAGAAGAAGAAGTGCGAGCAGACCAAAAGTGAAGTCTGTCTCGTTTTGGGCAATGTATTTGCAGGCTGGAGGAGGTGCCTATTTGGGCATTAGTAATAGGTGGAATTAGAAAGGTTGCGACCCTTTAACCACGCGGCCATTAATGTGCGTGCGCTTAGAATCAAAATGGTTATACTCATTCAGCTGAACATACAAGGCTTTCAAATTCCGGACTGAACAAACATGCCTTTCAAATTATGAGAAAAAAATTCTCATTTCAGCGCATTAACCCAATCAGCAACCATCAGCCCTATTCAATTAAGAGACCTCAATAGCCCCAAGGCCCAATCTTTGACACTTTAATATATATTATGTCATAGCCTAGCCCACATTCCTCTATAATCCCTCTTTCTTTTATTTTATATAAGCTTGTTGGCTTCTAATATATTATGAGAGATTGTGTTCATATTTTGATGATGTGGGACTATGGTTTGTTATCTTTTCTTCTTCCCAAATTCCTCTTTCTCTTGCTCATTCATTTCCAATAGTTTGTGACAAATTAAATATGGTTAGTGAATCATATATGGTTTGTGTGGATTGTATATTTGAATGAATATGGTTCGTATGGTTGTATGAACATGGATTGATTATCGAATATGGTTTGTATGAATACGGATTGAATATGTATGATTTATGGATTGAATATAAACTGGTTTGAATATTAGGCATAGTATTCTCTGTTTCACAACCCTGACAACCACGTAGTCAGACAACATGGATTTCAAAAAAAAAACCTAGCGTGGCCATGGGGTTTTGTCTTTAGGTCGTAGGGTTAATACATGGAATATTGAACAACCATGTACTACTCTAGCGTGGGTCTTTACTGATTCACGTATTACTAGTGCGTGGGAAGTAAAATTTTCTCATGTCCTAACAGCCATGTATTGAGTTTGTCGAATATTTCCCCAAGTTTTGTCGCACCGTATGGTTGGTTATATCGATCTGCATTGTCTATGCATGGTTGATTTAACATCCATGTTCTAACAATGTGTAGGTCTTGATTTTTTTTTTAAATTCTATTGCACCAGAAACTGGAATTTAACCATATAAACATGTATATGAAACCACAAACCACGTAAACCATACAATCGCACAAACCATACAAACATACAAACATTATTTGTAGTAACCCGTAACTTCCCCGGTAAGGAAAGAACGAATTGCTTTGAGGACAAGACGAATCAGAACACAGACAGAAGAACATTTCATTGTTAATTACAACATTACCATCAGAATACAAGAATATACAGAGTATGATTGAATATAATACATCAGAAAAATATCAGAGATTTAAATTACATTTAAATACATAACAGCGGAAAATTAATAAAATACACAACTGAAAGAGATATATGGATACAGAGCTTTCCGGATATCATTCCAGTTGTAAACCAGGATCCTGTGAATATAAATCTGCAAAACCAAAACTAGCAGCTGCCCGTTCGGAAAATAAGGGCACCCAGAGTTTAGGTTAAAACAATAAACTCTAGGTCAGTCAAGTGACTAGTGTGAGAACTAAAACAATTATTAATCTTTATTTTAAAGTTAGGTAAATCAAGGGACCATGCCGTATAACACGGAATGGGTTTCCTCCCAAGAATACCAGTGCATAAAACAAACAGTGCAATGCTAAATAAAGAACAATGAAGCTATTATAAGACTCATATCCCATCACACAACGCAACGCAAGCCGGAGGATAGGGTTTTACCTTATAATAGCCAAAATGCTTGGTACGTGAAATTTCATCTTTTATTATTACTATAAGTGTATAGTGTCAAAACAATTTCAATCATAAGTATCAATCATAGACGGCATAAGTGCCCCATCCCACTATGTCGTCATACTAGGTTCTACAAATAAAACCGAATTATTACGTATTGGAAATTGAATTTCCGTCATGAGTCGAGGCAATGGGCAAGCTGCTCTCCGTTCGAGACACTCTAGCAAATGTCTCAGGACCACACACAGTGATCCTTGGAATTGGTTGGGCCGGTCCTCTCTTACTTTTGAGGATTAGTTATTCCTGAACACACGTTTCCCGGTCCTATCAGACCTATATCTGAGGCGCCTCGCATCCAACAACCACACAGGTAAAAAGTATATAAATGTCAGGGCTAGTAGGTCACTGACATCACTCATAGCTAGAAAGAAACGTCGTATTCTCCCGACGGTCACTGTCCCATTTTTGACTCATACCGAGGTGTGAGGCTCGCGAATCAATGCCATACACAAAGCTATGCCACGCAGGCCGTGCTTTGATCATCAACCACCAGACTTTGCTTTTCAATAGAAGCCTTGATCATTTGCCACTTAGGCATGCCACACAGGCAATTCATGTCATGCGATTGATATCCATCAATATATAACCTCTGAGCTCGTACATCTCAGAGAAGGGCGTTAAGCAAGAGAATAAATTCTCCACCGCCAAACAGATATATATTTAATAGAAATCAATCATACAGAATAAAATCCAATGTCAGACACACAGTCCATTTACAAGTTCGTTCTGGGTCTGAACGAAACCGGAGGAACCTTATTCCTCGCATATCCATCGATCTCCAAGTACGTCTGGACGATCACCAACTGATTCCCTCCTCTTGGGTGTACAGCCCAATCAAGATCATCAATAATCATCCAAACGATGTGAAGACCTCTGGTCTTCAACCACCGTCTTCATCTTCGACTTATCGTCGAATCGGTTATTCAGAATGAGTATAAACCCGACCTTTCCGAATAACACGCATATATAGTAAACAAGTGTTACACAAATGCAACATACGCCTCATTCCAATTCAGAATATTCTTTTATTCAAATTTTCACATTCCTAGGAAAAGGTTCCCATTCATTTCTTCAATGATAAATTCTTCTAAATTTATTCTTTAATCTTCTTTTGGATATCATTTCAAACCATGTTAAGGTTTTCCAAACTAGTCGGGATTAGCGAACCACACCGAAGTAATTATTTATTTTATTTCCCAATCCTAACCTATTCATCCCATAGAGCAAAACTGGTAATACTCCATATCTAACACCACGGTGTTATCGGCAAATATTAATTACCATTTCACGTTCAAATCTAATTAAAGATTTAACTCTCACTTTGGAGCAAAACTGGTGATACTCCATTCTCGATCATTTCAATCTAATTAAAGGTTCATTAAAACTCCACTTAGTTTTAATCTTCTCAAAAATCAATATCTTGTCTTTAACTGGGTTAAAGAACCAATGTCATCTAAAACACGGTTCACGATAAATCCAAAATCACTTTCCATTGTTAATCGGGTTAAAGAACAGGTGTTATTCAAAACACCGCTCACGATAAATCCCAAAAACCAATTTAAATTCAATTCCAATTAAATACTAATTAACTGGACAATTTCACTAAATCTTAATTAAAAGATTTATTCTTTTCTAAACTGGGTTCAAGAACAGTGTTTTTTAAGACACCATTCACAACGAACCCAAAATCCCATTTGATATTAAATACAAGGCTCTGAATAGAAAATATATCGGCTTATATTCAATATCAAATTCTGAAACCAACAAATATTGTATTGGAAATAATGATATAAATATATCTTTCAAATTTTCACAACCATATATGTATAATCACGAAATCCAACATCGAAATATTCCGAAGATAATATCGATTCAAATCCATTCCAATTCATATATTGGAAATTCTGAATATTTTTAAAACCACTTCAAATCCAATTTATTTATTCAAAAATATTGGATTATAATTCTAGTTCATAACTAGTTCATTTCGAATAAAATATATTTTATCCCTTTTAAATATGGGATTTTTCATCCCAGTTCTTTCCAATTCATTTGTTATGATTTTACACAAATTATTAATATTTTTAATAATTTTATCAAGACCCGTTCAGTCGATTTCCAATAACGGTCGTCGAACTGCACTTACAGCGACCTTTTCCAAATTTGATTTAGACATAATTCCAAATCCAACCGTTAGATTTCAAATTTCTAATATTTATCGAAAATCTTTTTTCGATATGAACCCATTGGTTCCGGTTTCAGGAGAATTCGACGGTCGGATCTCTCGTAACGTCAATTCAAAGTCAATGGTTGAAATTCGTGAACTGCCGCTGCGCGGCGCGTTCTATTCAGGCCATTTAATATATATAATATATATATTTCGTCGATTTCAATTCTAAACATATTTTATAAATCGTTTAAATTCGTTTTAAAAACGATTTCAACTTCATATTCAATTTTAAATCAAAATTGGATATTCAATATCATCAATATATATAAATGATAATATTTTCAAAACGTTATATTTTGAAATCACTTCCTTTTCTATATTCATTATAAAAATGAATATAATCGATATGCGTTCGCGACAAAATGGCGCATATCTAACTAACACGGCTTTATATATTTCAATAAATTCGTTATTCTATTCAACAAATGAATATTTATTCTATTTAACACATGAATCTATATTTCTTTCAACACATGAATATTCTCAACACATGAGTATCGTCAACACATGACTATTTTTATTATTTAATATATTTTATAAAATTGTGTTTTATATCGTTTAATTCTTAATCAGACTCTAACCGTAAATTAGCAAGAGAACAATTCCCTAAGTATTAACCCCAAAGGTCGAAACCAACATCAGATCAATGCCTAGGAAACCACTTATCTTAACTAGTTTCCAGTTAGTTTCTAATTTTATATATGATAAAGATGTAAATTTTATTGTTTAAAGATTTTACTCAACACATGAATATTTTCAACACATGAATGGTTTCAACACATGAATATTCTCAACACATGAGTATTGTCAATACATGACTATTTTGTTTATTCAACACATGAATATAATTTATTTTATAATATTCTTTAATTTCCAAATTGGAATGAGGCCCAATCAATTACCATATACTGTTAATTATATGGATTTCATACAACACATGTATATAATAGCAACGATAAATAATCAACCATCATCCAAAGTGCACTACACAACTGTCTGTCAACCTATCGATTGACATAAAACTAAACAATCAGGATTAGTGTACGTCAAATATCATCCCAATACCCGTGTGGGGTTTTAGTCAACAAACACAGATTTTTATTTGTGCAGTTGGGCGATGTGTAAAATATATCGTCCCAATCCATATCAGTCAAAAGGGTGTATATGAACAAATTGTTCGATTTGTTAATGAATATTTATTTATTCACATTTACGTTAAATTTATATTTTTAACGATAAATAATTTATTTCAACACATGAGTATATTTCCAATCACTCCACATCACAATCAATTCTCACAACACAACAAAATCGAACAAGTCGTCCATGGTCTGTGGACGACGGGTGTCGGGCGCTGCTAAACACCGTCTGCATCCTAGTATATAATTTTAACTAGAAAACAAGAATTAAAGTGAGAGGTTCTCACCCATAAGCTAAACCAATTCGTTGTGATTTTTCTAATGTAGAAATTTTTTGTCGTCGCGCTCGCTTTTGTTGCTCTCCGCACTCGAATTCGCCTCTTTGGCTCTAGTACTTGCATACGGCATCCAAACTTCACCAAACTTTGTCACTAGCCTAAACGCGCCATTCCGGACAACTTTGGTCTAGGGGACTTTCTTCCAAAACTGCACCAATTCGCCGGAAATCGCCAAAAATAGCAGCAGGTCCGTCGACTTCGGACGCGTTTTCCGGACAGCTCCGCAATCCAAAATATGACTTACATATAGCCAAATCGAAGAGGAGAGAGTTCTCTTCGACTTTGGTCTAGTGGAGTCTTGGCTAAAATTTCACGGTTTGTGAGTTATTGGCGAAATAGTGACAGAGTGTTATTTGTAAAACGGGAAATTTGTGAAAAATGTGATTTTTGAGGAGGAGGGGCCCACGGCCGGAGCTAGGTGGCTGGAGGGGGGCGCTGGACCTGATTGACGTGGGGGACGGTGCAGGTGGTGGTGGTGGGGTTCGTAGTGCTGGCGGCGGTGGTGTTTGGGTTATAAGGTTTGCTAGTTGAAAGAGGGAAAGAGGAGAAAAAAGAAGAGGAGGAGGAGGTGGCGCCGGAGGGAGGTGGTGATGGCCAGAGCTGGTGGTGGCAGTGGAGGAGGGGCGGCAGCGATTTGGGGGAAGGAGGAGCCTATTTTTGATTTTTTTGAAGGAGGAAGGAGATGAAGAATTATGAAGAGAAAAAGGAAGCTAAGTGTTTATATGCTAGTTCCCCCCGAATCGTCCGACTGCAAACGATCTCCGTTTGCCGCGGATTTCGGACACGACATAGTAGACGTGAAGATGAGTCCAACAAAACAAGTTTCGTCGAATTCTGAGTTCGTTTAACCGTCCGTT
Organism: Allium sativum; assembly: GCA_030737875.1. Lineage (NCBI taxonomy): Eukaryota > Viridiplantae > Streptophyta > Magnoliopsida > Asparagales > Amaryllidaceae > Allium > Allium sativum. The sequence continues at coordinate 43,264,064 of CM060918.1, read as the reverse complement.
AAAATTCTCAAAAATACTCAGATAAACTCTAAAAATGCGATTTTGGCGCACCATTTCTTCTTGTACGCTCTCATGCTAACTCCAAACCTCATGCCCTTTTGGATTTAACCGTTATTAGATGATATGAATCCAAAAAAAAAATGAAATCGAATTCTGAGGTCGTATGAATAACGTTCCTTTGTAAAATGACTGTCTGTTTTAGCTCGCACGGCCACATACTAACTCCGTTCAACGCGTCCTTTGGAACTCGACAATGATTTGTCATTATGAATCCAGCAAAATTTTTCTCGTCGAATTCTGAGCTCATATGCAAAATTTCACTTTTTAAGGGCTATGTATTGCTAACCGAAAACCCCAGCCAATTGCCACTATTCCGGATCTCGGAATATATCGAAGCTTATACGTTTTGGAGTTGTAAATGACATTTTGAACTCAATGGAAGTAGTTTCGAGTCCAAATTCATCCGTATGCAAAATTGCTATTTTTAACGGCTATATTTCCATAACGACTATTCTGAATTTTCAACTGGACATAATTTTTTTTTCCCGCTATGAAATTTTAATTTTTCGGATTCTTTGGAAAGATATTTTCAAATAGATTCTAATATTTTTGGTTTCGCTAAAATCCGGTTTATTTTGAATCATGTACATTCATTTGAAATTTGAAATCGAATTTTCATACTACCACGCCATTTCCAATTCCTTTTATATTTAAAATAAAATATTTATATTCTAGCGACGATTCAAATAAATATATACGTTCTACTTCTATTCAAAATAAATTTCTTGTCGTCATTATTTAAAATAAATCATTTTAAATATTCAAAATTCATCAAAATTGCCAAAATAAAAATTGGCTCAGAATTTCCGGGTTGTCACATTATTCAACAATCAAACCATATATTCATGACTTAAACCACACAAACCATACAAATAATGATATAAATCATACAAACCATACAACCCCATAAACATTCATATGACTTAGTTCATCAATTCCATGCATATGCACAAAACATAAGATGGGAATACATAAACTTTCCAATTTCATGACTTAGTTGAGCCTATAGATATAGTGGCCACTGAGAACTCTAGTCATTAAACTTCCATTTTCATTTGCATCTTCCAGCAATCCATGTACATCAGTAAATGTCTGCAAAAAAAACATGTTCACATCAACATGACATTGTTCAACAATGAAATATGGATATATATTGTACAACACATTTCCAAAATTGAATTTATGTTTTTCCATGTATAATTCTTCATAAGTGTGCTGAAAACTCGGCTTTCCAAGCATGATATTATCAGATAAAAATTTCGGGTTTTCACTCTAACCACACTATGAAATCGTAACAACTCCAAATTGTCATGTGTGAAACTCAAATATGATTGACTGAGTGTAATGCACCGATAAACCCGGTGCAAGAACATGATTATGCCACTGCATCTATATATCTTTCAAACACTGATAATAAACTTGACCATATATAGTCAAAGTATGACCTCGACGAGCAGTGGTACTGATATGAGGAATTGAAGGTCCAGGAATACTTTGCACTCGTCCAAACTATCTCAAAACCCTATTAGGGTTGTACGAATCAATAATATTAAGGGAAAAAATGCACTCGATATACCAAGAAAAATAAAAAAATGGATTATAGTTACATGCATATACATAAGGGTCAAAGATCACATAATCGAATTTTGCAATCAAGCAGATATTAATATGATAATAATTGTGCTAATAAGAATATAAGTGCTAAATAAGAATATTACTTGATTAAGTTGAATATTATCAAGAAATATTAAAATATCTGCAATCGATACATGACCACCGAAAGATGGATCCCATCTAGCAGCTCGTGGTAGATTCTTAAAATACATTTTTGTAGAAGGATGTAAACACGGAAATGCTCAAATATTCATGCCTCAAATAAACATAGGCATCTTGCAATCTTCTTAACTCCTTAACAACTAACTAAACTGAATTGTCTATATATAAATGCAAGTGTCGCTGAATCCTATGAGCATGTATTAACTTTATTCAAATCTTTTAATGTGTTCAATAGACACACGAGACTTGCTTATATCGGCGAACCATGCATTACCAAGTAAGAACATAAGGTAAGCACAAGCAACACGTCTAATTGCTCGTACAGTCCACTCATCACTACCATTTTTAAATCTATTGAATAATATAGACAAACTCAATTTATAACCCACTCGATCATTCATCTCTGCTATAGCTTCTTCTCTACTAACGGCTATATATTTTGAAACAACTCTAACCGCTTGCTCTATATCGTATGTAATACTCTGTACACGCTTACCTTATTGGAATGTGTAACAAAAGAGGTTACATCATCATGGGTGCTCACCGAATGACATGTGAAAAGTATTGGTTTCAGGATACCAACGCTCTATAAAAGGGGATGTAAGATATTGGTTCACATTTCCATAAAAACATCGAACAATTGAGAAAAGATGTAACACCCCACTCCCGCTATGATCACTCACTAAGGGAATGCCATAGCATCGGTGGAGTATTTTAGTGAATATAGAACAGAAAAATTACAACAAGACAGATATAAATAGTACTTGAAATTTAAAACATCATCTCATAACAGCGGAAGTAAACCATGTCTGGTTACATCATAAAACCACAATAAAAGTCAAGTACAATATCCATCAAAATAAAGAAGTACATAATCCCACTCTCATACAATAGCCATGACAAAAGAAAAGATAACTGGGTAACTGGAGCTTTACATCTATCCAAGCTCCTAAAGACTGGAACAGCAATCCGATCAAGCTCCACTACTGCTAGGATCCACCGTAGGACCTGAGGGTTGAAAAAAAAAAGATAAAAACAACGGGGTCAGACATAAGTCTGAGCGAGTCCTATAACTTTAACAATACAATCGTTAAAGTAACCAGAGAAGACATAAACTGATATACGGTAACTAATGGGGATGAATGGCTACACTAAGCAGTCAACTAAGATAAAAGATAAAGACGCATCTACCCTTCCAAAGGTAAATTACTAAACTGCACCACACCAGTCGTTCCTAACTTAAAGGTTGATCCCACCCATGGACTTATAAAATCAACTTAATAGTTCTCGCGTACCCCTAGGTGACTAAGTAGGCGCCACGGGGCCCTACAATCCACTAGGTGTACACACTACTCCCCATTCGATCGGCTCCCTAACGTAGATACCCGTGTTGGCCCCACCGTGGGGTGTACCATTCCCCAACGTGGCAACCTGATAAAATTAACGGTGCACGGCTTATATCTACACGATGCAACAACGTCTTATTTACCAGCTCGGGTCCACACACGCATATGAAACCCGTTGGTCATGCGTTGCCACCGCTAACCCATTTTGGCCTCTTATAGTCAAGCCCAGTATGCGTGTCCCGTCCTCGACATGGGTCGAGCCCACTAAGATACGTATGGGTTACTGGTTGAAATGGGCCCCCAACACAAGCCATCCCCCTAAGCTTGGCCCACACACTAGTGTTTCCCACTTAACCCTTTAATCATGTTTAATTACATGTTTCATCTTGGTTAAGTATTAATCATATTTTCTATTGGCAACCACTAGCAATTTCCACATACCACCCAAGGTACCCACTTAACCCCCATGCCCCACTACATGCTTATCTGGTTAAGTGTTTCTTAATTGATTAACACCGTAACCGTGTAAAGGACCCCTCACATCGGACCGTCATTTGTAGATGCCTGGTTAAGCCGGTAAACTCCGGGCAGTCTTACACTACAAACGGGTCCAACCTCGTGTCATTTACCCTTGTTACGTATTTAATTTATGATTAAGACCCCTCACATTGGACCGTCATTTGTAGATGCCTGGTTAAGCCGGTAAACTCCGGGCAGTCTTATACTACAAACGGGTCCAACCTCGTGTCTTAATCGATTAATTACTCCTAATTAATTACCCCCATAATCATGTTTATTTTAGGAATATGGGTACACCTAACTTAATAGGCAAATTCCCAACTCCAAAGTGTGGGTACACCTAACTTAATAGGCAAATTCCCAACACATAGTATGGGTACACCTAACTTAATAGGCAAATTCCCATACTATGTTCATTTATTTTATGTTATGCATAATTATATTAATTTCACACAATCTTATTAACATATGCATTTAATTAACCCCATCGTTCCCACGTAATTTCGTTCTCATGACATAACACATATAAAAGGTGTCAACTTGCATATGTATGAACATGTTTCAAAGGTGCCATCTTGCATATTAACAAACACATAACTTGCATATGAACTTGCATAACATGTCACATAACTTGCATATAATCTTGTATAACATGTCACATAACTTGCATATAATCTTGTATAACATGTCACATAACTTGCATATAATCTTGTATAACATGTCACATAACTTGCATATAATCTTGTATAACATGTCACATAACTTGCATATTAACTTGCATAACATGTTACATAAACTTACATATTAACAAATACATGACTTGCATATAATATGTCACATAACTTGCATATGAACTTGCATAACATGTTACATACTTGCATATGAAGAAACATACAACTTGCATAATTATCATACATGTAACTTGCATATTAACATATGATCACAAAGCACAAAACTTGCATTATGCATGTCATAAAAAGAGACAAACTTGCATGTCATAATGTATGCATAAAACCAAACACTTAGCATGCATAAAATCAAATACTTAGCATGCATAAAATCAAATACTTAGCATGCATAAAATCAAGTACTTAGCATGCATAAAATCAAATACTTAACATGCATAAAATCAAATACTTAGCATGCATAAAATCAAGTACTTAGCATGCATAAAACCCAATGCTTAGCATGCATGAAACCCATCACTTAACTTGCATAAACCCACATACTTAGCTTGCATAAACATAGGGTTAACATTAAACTTAGATTAGCAAACTAACATCATATCATATGACTTAAAACCCATTAATCCCCAAAAAAAACCATATGATCTCATCATATCTCATCTACTTAATTTAGCAATTGGTTATTAAAGTGATAGAAACTCACAACTAGCAAATTTGCACTCCAAATGAAGAAGATTAAGATGCTTAGAATGGATTAGAGGTTGATTAGAGAGTGATTAGCTTGCAACCCTCTTCATAAATTAGTGGAGGCTCCTTCTAAGATTTAATTTGGCGGCATGTAGCCCTCAATTCTATTTTTAGTATGGATTAGGGTAGGTTTAGGGTGTATTTATAGATTAGGTGAGTGTTTTAGGCCCTTAGATTAACCCTAAATTAGATTAGGACCCTTAGATTTCGGAACTTTCCAGAAATCAGCCCTAAGACCAGGCCCAAACCCCAAACTGGTGCACCCAACCACAGAACTCTTTAGAAACTGTGCAGGTTTTCTGTACCGACATGGGCGCACTTCCCAAGTGCGCCAGTGTATTTTTGTACTGGCGCACTTCACAAGTGCGCCGGTGCATTTCTGGCCTGTTTCGGGTTTTTCTGCCTAACTTCGTTCGTCCATATCTCTTTCATACGGTACCCGTTTTACGCAAACTCGGACTCTATTTCGCGTATTTTTCCGAGACGAACGCAATGACGCAGCCCGTTTCCCCTGATTCTCACATCTGAGATTAATTATACTTTAATTACTAACCATTAGTGTTAATTGAAATTCGGGGTGTTACATTCTCCCCTACTTAAAGGATTTCGTCCTTGAAATCTCTAAGTCAAGAAGAACGTATCCTACCAACCAAACAACCATCTACTAAACCATCAACCACAAGCAACCATTATCCTTAGAAACTTCTAATGATGTATGAACATATGCAGAAAGTGTGTGTATATGTCCGTATACTAATGCAAAATCAGGCGGTCTACTAATTCAGTCGACCTCCTTAATGCAAACCATGATAGTGCCATGCATCCAATATGTATGCGAAACCCTATTGACACATACAATTTCTATATGCGTGCACAACCATACACAAAAATGCATCATCCACATGATAACACAACCATGATACATCCATCAATCTAACTACCACATCCATTTATGCGATATGCAACATGAAGTGACTGAGCCGATCTAGTGCCTAATGTGTGTGTATATGCATCCACGAGCAACCACTAGCAAACAATTGCATCCACATGCATCCATCAACCATAACATGTTTCAAACACATGTTTCAACCATAGGCTTTACCCTATCTAAAGGTCATAGGTACTAGCGAGAGGATATACTAAAGATAAGATAAGTACTAGACAAGCGATAAAGGAGAAGTTAAAAGACATACTCTCAAAAAGAAATGGGTACAAAGAACGCATCTTCGCTTCCGTCTCCCAAGTAGCATTGCTTTCGTCATCTCCCCATTGCACTTTAACTAGCTGAACTTCTCTGTTCCTCAACTTCCTAGTTTCTGACCCAAGGATGCGAGTAGGAGCTCGTCGAATCGTCGCATCACGCTCTACCTCTACATCTCTAAGCAAGCTCGGCTCTACCACCTCTGCGGTCTCATGTAAGCACTTCCTCAAATGTGATACATGGAATACATTATGAACACCACTAAGTCTGTCGGGCAACTCCACCCTATATGCCATCCGTCCAATCCTTTCCTTAATAGGAAACGGCCCAACAAACCTCGGTGCTAACTTCCCAACGGACCCAAAGCGAACAACATTTCTCAACGGAGATACTTTGACAAAAACCATGTCCCCAACCTCAAACTCAAGATCCGTCCTTCTCTGATTCGCATAAGATTTCTGTCTATCTTGCGCTGCCTTCATCCTTCTTCGAATCAAATCAATCTTCTCTGAAGTCTCTCTAACCATATCTGGCCCAAGCAAGATCTTATCCGTAGATTCCCACCAACATGTAGGAGATCGACAAGGCCTTCCATAAAGAGCTTCGAAAGGTGCCATGCCAATACTAGACTGAAAGCTGTTATTGTATGCGAACTCCACCAAAGGAAGATGTTCTTCCCATGTACCTCCAAAATCCAAGATACAAAGCCTCAAGAGATCTTCTAAGATACGGTTCACCCTCTCGGTCAGACCGTCCGTTTGAGGATGATATGCGGTGCTCAAACACAACTGAGTCCCTACCGCCTCTTGCAAACTTCTCCAAAACTCACTAGTGAAGATAGGATCTAAATCACTTACAATGCTGGATGGTACGCCATGCAATCTAACAATCTCTCTAACATAGACTGAAGCAAGCCATGGAGCGGTCCTCTTACTCTTCACGGGTATAAAATGGGCACTCTTGGTAAGTCTGTCTACCACAACCCAAATTCCCGTATTGCCCTTCCTCGATCTCGGTAACCCATCGATGAAATCCATCGAGACACTATCCCACTTCCATTGCGGAACTTCCAATGGGTGTAGCAACCCACCGGGTTTCCTTTGCTCCGCTTTAACTTGTTGGCACACTAAGCATCTAGCCACATACTCGGCCACATCTTTCTTCATACCGGCCCAGAAGAAAACTCTCTTCATGTCTTGGTACATTTTGTCTCCACCGGGATGAATAGTCATTCTTGAACGATGTGCATCATCCAAAATAGCCTTCTTCAAACCCTCATCTTGCGGTACACAAAGTCTACCGTCTCTATGCAACCATCCCCTATCATCTATGGTGTATCTACCCAAATGGCTGGACGACTCCCCCCTTATAAGCTTCTCTACCATCTCAACCAACTGTGGGTCGTCTCGCTGAGCCTCGCCAATCCATCCCAAAAGAGTAGGTCTAACCTCCAAGGATGCTAACAAACCAGGTACAAAGTCAACAGAAGGTCTGAAGTCGAACAAAGAAAGAAACTCCAAGCTTCGCCGTTCCACGAACAATGGACTCAAAGATAGCCTTTTTCTACTCAAGGCGTCCGCCACTACGTTACCCTTGCCAGGGGTATACGCTATCTCGAAATCATAGGATGCTAAGAACTCCATCCACCTTTGCTGTCTTAAGTTTAAATCCTTCTGAGAGAATAAGTGCTTCAATGATTTATGGTCCGTGAACAACTCGAATCTCTCACCAAGAAGATAATGGCGCCAAGACTTAAGTGCGAAAACAATCGCGGCCAACTCTAGATCATGGGTAGGGTAATTCTTCTCATGCACTCTCAATTGCCTCCCCCCATAGGCTATTACCCTTCCCTCCTGCATCAAGACTGCGCCTAATCCTGTCCCACAAGCATCGGTATAAACAACAAACGGCTTACTCCCATCTGGAAGCACTAAAACTGGAGCGGTGGTCAAAGCTCTCTTTAACCGTCGGAAAGCATCATCACAATCTACATCCCATGAGAAAACCAGATTCTTTTTCGTCAAGCGGGTTAATGGGGCTGATATCTTCGCGAAGTCTTTGATGAACTTCCTATAATATCCTGCCAACCCCAAGAAACTTCTTATTTCGGTAGCATTTCTAGGAACTTTCCAATCCTGGATAGATACTATCTTTGCGGGATCCACAGCTATCCCTTCCTTAGAGACCACATGCCCTAAGAATCGCACTTCTCTTCTCCAAAAATAACATTTAGAGAATTTAGCTTTAAGACTATGTGCTCGAAGAGTCTCCAACACTTCTCTGAGATGTAAGGCATGCTCTTCTTCACTCTTGGAAAAGACCAAGATGTCATCCACAAAGACCACTACAAACTTATTCAGATACTCTCTGAACACTCTACTCATCAGATCAACAAAGTATGCAGGGGCGTTTGTCAACCCAAATGGCATCACAAGCCACTCATAAAAACCATCCGGAGTCCGGAAAGCAGTCTTCTCTATACTGTCCTCCGCCACTCTCAACTGATGTAACCCTGTAGCTAAGTCCATCTGCGAAAACACTGAGGCGCCAACCAACTGATCGAAGAGATCATCTATCCTCGGTAATGGGTGTCTATTCTTCTTCGTGAGCTTATTAAGTTCTCTATAATCCACACAAAGTCTGAGGGACCCATCTGCCTTCGTGGCAAACACTACTGGAGCTCCCCACTCCGATATACTTCGCCTTATGAACCCCTTCTCAAGCAACTCCCCTACTTGCTTATGAAGTTCTCTTCTCTCACGAGGAGCCATGTGGCGCACTGGCAAAGACATTGGTTTGGCATTATCCACCAAATAAATTCGGAAATCTATCTCCCACTTCGGAGGCAAACCCTTCACTTCTTCAAACACATCCGGATATTCCCGGACCACTCTGACAGAACGCAAACTCTCGACCGAAGCATCGAGCGATTCAAGATAACTTAGCAAAACAGATTCCATGGGATTACAAGAGATCTCGAGAGTATTACCCAAGCGGGTCATAAGCCTGACAACTCTCCTTTCACAATCAAGAACGACACCATTACTGGATAACCAGTCCATGCCCAAAATCAACCCATAGCCCGTGAAGCCCAATACAAAAGCATCACATCCAAACTCAACGCTAAGTATAGAAATCTTCAAACCCAAACATATCATAGACAGATATATGGAGCCCCCAATTGGGTTTGAAACAACCAAGGGATCATCAACTAGACTGGTGTCTAAGTGCAGCGACTCAACTAACGATGATGAGATAAAAGAACGTGATGCGCCAGAGTCAAACAAAGTACGAACTGGATGATCAAACAGAAAAACCAGACTTTCAACGGAAATAGTTCTACCTCTCTGCTGAATCGGTGGAACTGAGAGAGCCTGAACTTGCCCCCCTGCCTGAGCTGGTGCCATAAGAGCTTGCACCTGACCTCCTGAGGTAGACCCCGTCTTCTGCCCCTTCTTTGGGCAGTCCTTCACAAGATGTCCTGCTTCACCACAATGAAAGCAACCGGTCTTCTTCTTTTTGTGACAATCCTTGCTGAGGTGGCCTGGGGTCCCACAATTGAAGCACTTCTTCTTCTTCTTCTTCCCCTTGTCACCATTGCCTTTTCCACCCTTGCCTTGTTGTTGTTGTTGCGGTTTCTTCTGATCCCCCTTCTTCTCTGGTGCCTTAGAACTCTTATCATCCTCATGCATAAGTGCCATGTAGACAAGCTTCTCAAAGGTGGCCCCCATAGGAATGTGAGTCATAGCTATTCCTTGCAATGGTTCGTTCAAGCTTCTAACGAACCTCAAGGCCTTCTTCTCCGGTGTATTCACCAACTCTATGCCAAACCTTGCTAATTGATTGAATTTGTTGACGTATTCTTTCACCGTGAGATTCCCTTGCTTCAAATTCAAGAACTTCTCCATAAACAGATTCTCTTCCGCCCTTGAGAGAAACTTAGCCCCAAACCTTTGCTTGAAATCTGCCCAAGAGTCAACAGGGCGTTCTCCATTAGTGACCTCCCACCAGAATGAGGCCTCTCCCTTCATTAACCAAGCCGCCAACTTGACTTTCTTTCCCTCTTCCACTTCAAAGATATCTAGCAACTCTTCCACTTCCTTAAGCCAATCTCTAGCCTCTACGAAAGTCTCTGAACCTAGAAAAGGTTTTCCTCCTATAGCCTTGAATTCCTTGCAAATCTTAGCAAAATTATCCACTCTAGGCTGAGGAGGAGGAGCGGTTGCCTCTGGTGTAGTAGCATTGGCTGGACCCGCAGCCGCGGCCCTAGCCTCTTGTAACCTCCTATACCATAGTGGTATAACTAAGCCCTCCGGAATGTTAAGATCTTCAGCCATGCTGAAACGAAAGAGGAAAGATTCAAAAAGGAGATTCCGAAAGATAAAGATATGGCTATTGGGGATTATGCTTTTCTTTTTCAAAAACTTTTCTCTTAAAAGACATGTTTTTGAAAATACTTTTTCCAAAAATAATACCTTTACTATTTTCTAAAAAAATGTATTTTTCTCAAAAATTTATCTGCTCCGGTAACCTTCAGCTCTGATACCACGTGTAACACCCCACTCCCGCCATGATCACTCACTAAGGGAATGCCATAGCATCGGTGGAGTATTTTAGTGAATATAGAACAGAAAAATTACAACAAGACAGATATAAATAGTACTTGAAATTTAAAACATCATCTCATAACAGCGGAAGTAAAACATGTCTGGTTACATCATAAAACCACAATAAAAGTCAAGTACAATATCCATCAAAATAAAGAAGTACATAATCCCACTCTCATACAATAGCCATGACAAAAGAAAAGATAACTGGGTAACTGGAGCTTTACATCTATCCAAGCTCCTAAAGACTGGAACAGCAATCCGATCAAGCTCCACTACTGCTAGGATCCACCGTAGGACCTGAGGGTTGGAAAAAAAAAGATAAAAACAACGGGGTCAGACATAAGTCTGAGCGAGTCCTATAACTTTAACAATACAATCGTTAAAGTAACCAGAGAAGACATAAACTGATATATGGTAACTAATGGGGATGAATGGCTACACTAAGCAGTCAACTAAGATAAAAGATAAAGACGCATCTACCCTTCCAAAGGTAAATTACTAAACTGCACCACACCAGTCGTTCCTAACTTAAAGGTTGATCCCACCCATGGACTTATAAAATCAACTTAATAGTTCTCGCGTACCCCTAGGTGACTAAGTAGGCGCCACGGGGCCCTACAATCCACTAGGTGTACACACTACTCCCCATTCGATCGGCTCCCTAACGTAGATACCCGTGCTGGCCCCACCGTGGGGTGTACCATTCCCCAACGTGGCAACCTGATAAAATTAACGGTGCACGGCTTATATCTACACGATGCAACAACGTCTTATTTACCAGCCCGGGTCCACACACGCATATGAAACCCGTTGGTCATGCGTTGCCACCGCTAACCCATTTTGGCCTCTTATAGTCAAGCCCAGTATGCATGTCCCGTCCTCGACATGGGTCGAGCCCACTAAGATACGTATGGGTTACTGGTTGAAATGGGCCCCCAGCACAAGCCATCCCCCTAAGCTTGGCCCACACACTAGTGTTTCCCACTTAACCCTTTAATCATGTTTAATTACATGTTTCATCTTGGTTAAGTATTAATCATATTTTCTATTGGCAACCACTAGCAATTTCCACATACCACCCAAGGTACCCACTTAACCCCCATGCCCCACTACATGCTTATCTGGTTAAGTGTTTCTTAATTGATTAACACTGTAACCGTGTAAAGGACCCCTCACATCGGACCGTCATTTGTAGATGCCTGGTTAAGCCGGTAAACTCCGGGCAGTCTTACACTACAAACGGGTCCAACCTCGTGTCATTTACCCTTGTTACGTATTTAATTTATGATTAAGACCCCTCACATTGGACCGTCATTTGTAGATGCCTGGTTAAGCCGGTAAACTCCGGGCAGTCTTATACTACAAACGGGTCCAACCTCGTGTCTTAATCGATTAATTACTCCTAATTAATTACCCCCATAATCATGTTTATTTTAGGAATATGGGTACACCTAACTTAATAGGCAAATTCCCAACTCCAAAGTGTGGGTACACCTAACTTAATAGGCAAATTCCCAACACATAGTATGGGTACACCTAACTTAATAGGCAAATTCCCATACTATGTTCATTTATTTTATGTTATGCATAATTATATTAATTTCACACAATCTTATTAACATATGCATTTAATTAACCCCATCGTTCCCACGTAATTTCGTTCTCATGACATAACACATATAAAAGGTGTCAACTTGCATATGTATGAACATGTTTCAAAGGTGCCATCTTGCATATTAACAAACACATAACTTGCATATGAACTTGCATAACATGTCACATAACTTGCATATAATCTTGTATAACATGTCACATAACTTGCATATAATCTTGTATAACATGTCACATAACTTGCATATAATCTTGTATAACATGTCACATAACTTGCATATAATCTTGTATAACATGTCACATAACTTGCATATTAACTTGCATAACATGTTACATAAACTTACATATTAACAAATACATGACTTGCATATAATATGTCACATAACTTGCATATGAACTTGCATAACATGTTACATACTTGCATATGAACTCATAAACTTGCATATGAAGAAACATACAACTTGCATAATTATCATACATGTAACTTGCATATTAACATATGATCACAAAGCACAAAACTTGCATTATGCATGTCATAAAAAGAGACAAACTTGCATGTCATAATGTATGCATAAAACCAAACACTTAGCATGCATAAAATCAAATACTTAGCATGCATAAAATCAAATACTTAGCATGCATAAAATCAAGTACTTAGCATGCATAAAATCAAATACTTAGCATGCATAAAATCAAGTACTTAGCATGCATAAAACCCAATGCTTAGCATGCATGAAACCCATCACTTAACTTGCATAAACTCACATACTTAGCTTGCATAAACATAGGGTTAACATTAAACATAGATTAGCAAACTAACATCATATCATATGACTTAAAACCCATTAATCCCCAAACAAAACCATATGATCTCATCATATCTCATCTACTTAATTTAGCAATTGGTTATTAAAGTGATAGAAACTCACAACTAGCAAATTTGCACTCCAAATGAAGAAGATTAAGATGCTTAGAATGGATTAGAGGTTGATTAGAGAGTGATTAGCTTGCAACCCTCTTCATAAATTAGTGGAGGCTCCTTCTAAGATTTAATTTGGCGGCATGTAGCCCTCAATTCTATTTTTAGTATGGATTAGGGTAGGTTTAGGGTGTATTTATAGATTAGGTGAGTGTTTTAGGCCCTTAGATTAACCCTAAATTAGATTAGGACCCTTAGATTTCGGAACTTTCCAGAAATAAGCCCTAAGACCAGGCCCAAACCCCAAACTGGTGCACCCAACCACAGAACTCTCTAGAAACTGTGCAGGTTTTCTGTCCCGACATGGGCGCACTTCCCAAGTGCGCCAGTGTATTTTTGTACTGGCACACTTCACAAGTGCGCCGGTGCATTTCTGGCCTGTTTCGGGTTTTTCTGCCTAACTTCGTTCGTCCATATCTCTTTCATACGGTACCCGTTTTACGTAAACTCGGACTCTATTTCGCGTATTTTTCCGAGACGAACGCAATGACGCAGCCCGTTTCCCCTGATTCTCACATCTGAGATTAATTATACTTTAATTACTAACCATTAGTGTTAATTGAAATTCGGGGTGTTACAAAAGACCAGGAGACTAAATTGTATTTTAAAAATTGTTGCATTATCTGAAATTTTACACTCAGCAATCTTATGAGTATGATTAAATGCTATAAGTAGTGCTCGTTCCTAATAAACAAAAATAAAATACTTTATTTGTTACATATTGAAGAAAAAATAGAAATTGTGAAGTAGTGAGTTTACCATACCTCGCCCTTCCATAAAAGTGAAGCTATATGAGTATCATAATCTACGATAATATCAGTGTACTTTGGACCCCGTCGTCTATTACTTCTTCTTGTTCCCCCTCCTCTTCCTCTGTGGGTACACCCTCTTCGCTTTCATGTTGATTAGTTTCTGTGTTCTCATCGTTGGACTCACCTCCCCCCACCATCGTCGTCATCCTTCTCATTCATTACCCCCTTACCATCGCCTAAGATCTTCCACATCGATAACATCCTTAATGACATCATGACTACTACCATCACCCTCACCTACATGTTCATGACTTTTTTGTTCAGCTTGTTCTCCTTCAGCTGTTGCTTCTTGAACTTGTTCGCTTTACTAATTTCTCTTCTACTTCTTTTCAGAACAGTCAACTGTGTCCGACTCATTTGCACAAATGCACAAAAACATAAGCATAATGCAAAATCAATTAAAGATTGAGTACAAGCACATATATATTTGTTGCCAAATTATTTGGTACAGCTATTCTACACGGTTTTGTTAAGTAAATTAGTTTCTATATTATCAACGTTGCTAAGATGCTATACTACTATTTAAATTAGTTACTTAAATTAGTAAATAGTTTTGTAACTTAATACCAAAATTTAGAAAATAATTTAGTAACTTAAATAATTAGCAAATAGTAGTAAATAACTTCTAAATTAACTAACTCAAGTAGTAACTCGTACGAAAATAAACATTTCTACGTGGTGTGCATTGCAAATAGTAAAAATTTAGCAAATAAAATAACTAAATAAGTAAAATATCCATATTACCAAGTACTAAACAATTTAAGTTGCTATATCATCAAGTACGAACTCATTCTAAAGTAATTTACTAAATACTGAATTAAATATATCAAATAATGAGCAAATACTAAATGTATGTTTTTTTGGGTACTATGCCACCACGTGCAAGCACTACGTGGTGTGCATTGCAACCACGCGCAAGTTCTACCTGGTCAACAATAGCTACCACACAGGCGCTCTACGTGGTTAATTCACACAACACGCAATATTTCTACATTATAATAACCCAAAGCGCACTAGTTTGTAATCAAATCAGGAAAAAAAAAGGGTCGACGTACTTACTGCCGATGCAAGCTTCGATGTCCAACTACTTATAACTGATGCTCTATCGCCTCGCGATGAAATTAGGGCTTGAAACTTTAGAGTTGTCAGTTTTTTTTAATAGAGATCGCAAAAAAATTTACATGAAGCAAAAAATGGTAAAGTTATGTTTGGGTTCGTGAAAAACACATCTATTAAATAATAGTAAAGCAGAACCTTTTTAAATTTCTCCCCTTACTTTTAGGAGTTTCTCTCTTCTCCTTAATTCTTTATGGATATTTTATTTTCAAATTAGTTTATCGATTTACACTTATTTATTATTTCTCTCACAAAATTTTACTTCTTCTTTCATTTTACATGTTAATATGCACATTTCAAGGTTTTCACAATTATTTATTATCACTTAGCTCCTAACATTTTATATGTAAGTCCACATAATTAAATTAGTTAAGAACCCAAAATTTAAATAAATTTAAGTAACTAATATTTCTTTAAATACTAAAAATGACAAAATTAGTTTTTTTTTGGCTCCAAAATTTGAAAATTTTGCCTGCACTTCAAATTTTCTATTATCATTTGAATCTATCTCAATTCTTTTCTAACATTTCGCATTTAGTAGCATATTTTACAATTAATTACATAATATTAAAACTATTTAATAACTTTAGCAAACTATAGTTTATTGGTTTGCCTAATAAATCAAATCAAGATTAATCATATTCATGGTAATAAAAATGAAAAAAAAAACAAATATGCAAACACGTCATGACATAACATAAATTATGCACATAAAAAACTATCACAAGTTGAAAGTTAAACTTGTTTACGTCAATATATTCATCGTGTAATGCATTGTAATATTAATGTCAAATACCTACATTTTAAAATTTGTTTAGTTATTTACAAAGTACTGCACAATATTACTAAACATTTTATGTTTAATTCAATATGTTTACATTAATTAAATGATTTTGAATTTGACAAGTGAATTCGGTCAATAAATCATTATTAGTTCATCTAATTAGCGCTAAGTGTGATGTTTTAAAATGTACACCATGTTCATTTCAATAAAAATGGAAAAATCGATTTTTTCTTCCAAATATAAAATTTAATAAGTCACACGGTTTAAATAATATAAGTAAACAACAATAAAAAACTTAATATGTTATACACTTATCTCAATAAATTTATGCTAAATTGAAGAAAACATTCTGCTTTAAATATCTGCATTTTAAACATTTGTACAATTATTTGCTAAACCGCCTCAATTCTTTCGTGATATTTTATATTTCAATCCATGTGTCTAAACTACTCGTGAATCTTAAATTTTAATTATTTAAATAATCTTAGGTAGTATTTAATTAGTTCATTTTTCTAGTAGCTCCTAAAAATATATGTTATTTTTAAATGTATATCCATATTAAAAAAATGTGGTTTTCCATGCAACTATAAAGATGTATAAATCACATAACATGAACTATGTATGTAACAGTAATGACAAAGTTAATTTACAAATTAGTTATGACTCATCTATATAAATAATTTACCATATATTATATCATACAATTCTTCTTGAACATCAATCACTTCCCAATAAATTTATACTTTTTTTTTTTGCAAATTTCTTTTTTTTGCTTCATTTTATGCTATACGTTCATAATTTTATATTTAACTTATTTAAACAAATTATATTAATGATATTGTTAATTTATCGAATAAATTACTGACATACATCAATTTTAATACATATATCTATAGTAACAAAAATAGCTGAAAGAATTCTCAATGTTATAGAACATAAATTACGCACAAAGAATAATAATAGTTTTAACTAATAATTTACGTATTTTACATCAAAAATTTATCATATATTGCACAAGAAAGTTTTTATTTTAACATTAAAATAATCAAGCCAGCCGATCCAGATGTTTGCCTATTGTCGGTGTTAATTAATTTTCGTCCGAAGCCAAAATTTAACGCCTGTTTGGGGATTGTTAATGACACCCCTGTTTTGGTTAAGGGGTGTCACAACATTTAATTTTTAAATTTTTGTTAAGGGGTGCACTGTAAAGACCGGACCCCCCTTAACAATTTATTATTTCAAGACAAAAATGCCCTTTCCTCCCCAATAACATTATTTAACGTAAATACAAATAAACCTAGGTAATTGTTTCCATCGCAGAAAAGAATTTTCATGGCTGATCGCAGAAAAGAATATTCATGGCTGCCATAAACCCTAATTATGAGATAGATGATGAAGATGAGGTAAATTGCACACAAAAACGTGAAGTATACGAAGATGATGAAGACCGATCTGCTAATGACAAGGTTTGATATTTATTTTTGCGTTAACACGTACGGAATTGAAGAAGGAGCACAGATGAAAAATTCGGTCGCGATGGACCATGTTTATACGGACCAATCAGTATGAAGTTACGCATGTAATGACCGTTTTAAGTATGAAAACACGGTATAGTACGACCGGTTTTATCACGTACGAATTACAGTTTGTTACAGAGATAGAAAATCTGTAAAATAGCCACCGTATTTATTAATTTTTATCGATATTACACAACCGTGTATACGGTTTTGTGCTACTAATGTTACCATGCATGTTTTGTACCAAACAATTGTTATTTAATAGACAGGGAGAGACCGATTTTAGTTTATTGGTATGAATATTTGATATCGTTATTTCTTTGTGTTGTGAATAATACTCAGCTGTTTTACAGTTTGATGCAATTGCTCTACTAAACGACGTATACGGGAATGAGGATTGTTCAGTTAATGAGGAGTCTTACGATACCGGGGATGGCAATGTTAATGATAAGGTTTTTCTATTGGAAAATGGTGACAACAACGATCATTCACATGAGGAATCGGGAATATTGTGTTGCGCGTACCCCAATTTAACTTCCCATTTCACCACCGAGAAGGTTTGAAAACTTGATTTATGTTTTACATTAAGTATTTTACTCTAATCGTAATATCTTGTTTGTTGATGCAGTTGTTCGATTCCAAAGAGGACGTACGTAAATGGTACACGGATCGTGGACTTGATACGAATTGTGTCATTGTTATCAAAAGAAGCAAAACCAAAAATCTCTTAGGTAATGGGAAAGGCTCATATATGCTGCTTGCTTATGAAAGAAGTGGAAGGTACATTGATCATAAGGGTAAGCAGCATGTACCGAAAACTGAAAAGAAAAGGCTTAGATCGGGAAGTAGAAAATGTGGTTGTCCATTTGAATTAAGAGCACACTGTCAAGATGATGGAAAATGGACTTTGAAAGTTATAAACGGATGCCACAATCACGGTCTTCCTGTTGTTTTAACCGGGCATCCGTATGTTGCGCAATTAAAAGAGAATGAAGTAAAGAACGTTGAAACAATGGCAAATAGTGGGGTTAGGCCACGGAATATTCTACTGCTCTTAAACTTGGCAAATGGCAACCCAGGAAATAAGTCTACGATCAGAAATGTGTACAATGCTAAAGTGAAGCTTAAACTTCATCATACAGAAGGTAGAACGATTATGCAACAGTTTATGAAGTTAGCTTGTAGTCACCACTATTCTGTTCATCATAGAGTCGACGATAAGACAAATAAAGTTACCGACTTGTTCTTTAGTCATCCAAAATGTGTTCTGCTTGCGCAATGTTTTTATCAAATTTTGTTTTTGGATTGCACTTTCAAGACAAATAAGTACAAGTTGCCATGTTTTCATATGGTGTCGCAAACTTCAACGGGTGCATCCTTCACTGTTGCCCTAGCTTTTATTAGTCGGGAGACCACTGAATCATATATTTGGGCCTTGGAGTGTGTTAGAAAATGTTATCGAGAAAAAGAATTTCCAAGTGTTATCATAACGGATGCGGAAATTGCTCTTAGCAATGCAGTGGCCACTGTTTTTCCAACAGCTCGTCACATTCTTTGTGCGTGGCATATTTCAAAAAACGTTCAAGCAAATTGCAAACTAAATTTCATAAAGAAGAAACGGGTAATGATTGGGGATAGAGAGACCGTAGTAGAAGATGAGGAAGGAAAAAGAGAGTACGAGTTATTTTGGGAGGGTTGGAGCAATGTCATTAGTTCGCTGTCCGAAGAAGAGTTCCATCGAAACCTAAATTCTTTTCGTGAAGCATGGCGGGTGAAGCAAAAAAAGTCGTTGAACTATGTGTTGAAGAACTGGTTGAACAAGTATAAGGAGATGTTTGTGTTAGCTTGGACAATTGAAGTAAAGCACTATGATAATGTGTCAACCAGTGTAGTTGAAAGTGCGCACCATCGTCTCAAATTGTATTTTGATTCAGCTGCAGGTAATTTTGTTCAGTGTTGGACTAGCGCTCATCTATGCTGTGAGAATGAATTAGTTGCAATCGAACATGCGTTCGAAACGAGTTCATCGAAGTCACTTCATAGATTTCGAGAAGAGCCAATGTTTAAAGAGGTGTTGGGATTTGTTTCTCATAAGGCGCTTGATTTATTGCAAACCGAACTATGTAGTATTCCAAAAGGTGGCACGAGTATTCAAACTTGCGATTGTATTTTATGGAAAGTTAATGGTCTACCTTGCGCACATATGCTAGTAGACTTTAGACATTCAGACGGCTTCATACCCCTCAGTGCTATAGACTGTTATTGGAAACAGTTGTCATGTATTCCGCCTACACCGAATCGGTCCACTCTTGATTTTATGGACTTGCCTGAATTTCATGCACTGAAACGTAGGTATGACGAGGCTACTGATAATGTGAGGATTGATATTCAGCAAGGTATGAAATTGTTAGCCTTCCCGCCTACTACGAACATTAAAGAACCTCCCATGGCGACTATAAGAAAAGGAAGACCATCTAAAAAGGAAAAGTCGACTAAACGAGATCCTTCTTACTTTGAGCATGTTGACGCTGCATTGTCTTGCAGCCCAAAACTTACTCCAGTTAGTCGTTGTTTGAAGAAACTTGGAGAAAAACAAAATGCATCTAAAACCAGTCAAATTGATGAAAATTTCTTATTGCAAATGCCTAAATGTATGCGACCGTATATAACTCGTATAGACGACATGCCTGCTGATGGTAATTGTGGATATTGGGTGGTGATTAAACAACTAAATCTTTACAATCGAAGACCAGATAATCCTTGTAAGTTCGTACGTGAGGCCATGGTTGATAATTTAATAACTCAATCGGATATGTACAAAAGCATGTGGGATGAAGATGGCTTTGTAGAATTGAAAAGAAGGATACAAGGCGATAACTCAGTGGGGGTAAATGGTTGGATGCAAATGCCGGAATCCGGTTTTATAATTGCAGAAACATTTGGTACCGCTGTTGTCTTGCTTAGTATGCAAATGAGTTACTTGTTTGTTCCGTCAACAATACAATTAACCTTGTTAAACCGGGATAGGATGGTCGTAATGGGATTCGTAGACAACTCACATTTTGTTGGTGTTACTTTGAAGTACGAGTCGCCTTTACCAAATACACCTCCGTTCTCATTCTTTTACCGAATTTACAACATCAATACGCAGGATTGGGTCAACACATATGCGGGGAGAATTTCTCGCTTCGATGATTCAGAAGATGGACATGTTGCCGAAGATAAAACGGTTATTGTGTTAAGTTAATGTCGAATACTTGTATATGTTCGTAGTTCAGTGCTAATGTAACAGTATTTTGAAGTATTATTGCATATGCTCGTAGTTCAGTGCTGATGTACCAGTATTTTGAACTATTATTGCATATGTTCGTAGTTCAGTGCTAATGTAATAGTATTTTGAAGTATTATTGCATATGTTCATAGTTCAATGCTAATGTAACAGTATTTTGAACTATTATTGCATATGTTCGTAGTTCAGTGCTAATGTAACATTATTTTGAAGTATTAATGCAAATGTTATATTTTCTGGCATATGTGGGTTACTCTTGTGAGCTATTGTATTTAAAGTTTTGTGACACTTCTGATAATGTGAATACCGAGATACTGAATTTTGACAATAGCAGAATCAGAGATATTTCGGACTTAGATCACCGGTTTTGTATACATAAAACGGTCACCTCCTGCCGTCTGCACATATTCATTTAACATTATCATAACCTGAGATATTTCGGATTGGTACCACCGATTTTCTAACTATAAAACGGTCACTTATTGCCGTCTGTACATATTTAGTTAACAATATCATAACCTGAGATATTTCGGATTGGTACCACCGATTTTCTAACTGTAAAACGGTCACTTATCTCCGTCTGCACATATTTAGGTAACATTATCATAACCTGAGATATTTCAGTTTGAGCACGCCGATTTTAATCAATTAAAACGGTAAGCACTAACCGTCTGCATATTTCTATTCTAACCTGCAATATTTTGGTTTTGGATGACCGAATTTTTGTTAGTAGAACGGATTTTTGTAACCGTTTAGCAAATTATAGGCCTTTTAAATGATTGTTCGGTGATCACGTACCGTTTTTGTGTCTTAAAAACGGAAAGCCATTCCCAATGTTTAACTATAAGGTTGATTATTTCATACATATAATCCAGTTTTTTGTGCATCGACAAAATGAAACTTGTACATGCATCTTTGATCATACAAATACTTCAAACTTTCACATGCATCGTCGATCATACAAAAAAATTGAAACTTGTACATGCATCTTCAAACATAGAAATAAACACAAACATACTCACAAACCATTTCATACATTAACCTTCCTTTCAAAGTACCCTTCATACTGTATTGCCAAAAGCAAGTCACCAACCAAAAGACATAAATAAGTCACAAACATAAAGTCACCAACCAAAACACCAAGTCTTATAACTGTTACATACTGTTAACCAAAATAATACGTAATGCTACCAAGTTAAACTATTTTTTCCTTGCTCCGCCTTTCTTCTTGGTAGCACTCGTCTTCCCTTTCTTTCGTTTACCTCGACTTGTCGTACCCTCAACAATCTTATCTCCTTCATCAGCTACCATGTTCTCTCCATACAGAGCAGACGGTTCTGGGTCCTCTAAATGCTCTATCATTTGCAAAGCTGTAACGACTGCCTTACCACGTCCACATGAACGGATTGTATCAGCAACTAGTCCAAGTCGACGTTTCTGAAATTCAAGTCTACTTTAGTACGAAAAACAATCAATAACATTATTTTCAATTAGCAAATACAACAAACTTACAACACGGATGGGTAGCGACTTCTCCCCGGTTTCATTCGCAGGCTCGGTTATTCTTCTTGATGGATTTGCAACAATCGGATGTGAAGCTTGCTGATACCACTGTATATAGTTGTCCTCACAGTCCCAGGGGTTAACCACTTCTTTAGACGTTATACTTTCATTCAGCATGTGATTTGCCCATTCAGCCCATATAAAATCCCCAACATTAAAGTAAGCGGCTTTGAAAGATTTACTAGACGACTTGTACTTCTTCTTATTAAGCGTGAAGGGATTGGTTGGGATGGGTTGAACAATTCCAAACTGGCGTAGAAATCTTTGGGGTAGGTACAATTCTTCGGTTTCAAAACAAATGACAGGTCCGTTATACAACGAACACTCATGAAATGGATACACATCACGTTTATCTCTAAAGCAATCCCATATAATTTCATTGCACTTCAAGTCATCAATCCTTTCTCGTAGTGTAACTAAATCAGATGCTAACTGCGAACTCTTGTTCTTTGCAAAGTAAAACGCGGCTTTAATTTCTCCTTCCGGTATACCAATAACACGATTATGTCGACGAAGAACTGGGAAATGCTCATATATCCAAACCTGCATTAAGGTACATCATGTACATGCATATAATTAGACTACACTATTCACCTATAATTACAATACAACGGTATCAAAAAAATTCTTTGAATATACCTGTAGTAAGGTCATGCAACCAGTCATTTGATGAACATCAGATCGAGTTGTTACGGCAAGATTACGTAATAACCAACTCAAACATGCAGTGGCCCATGAATATGTACCCACCTCGTTTAAATTCTTCGAACACTGCAGAAAATGAACTAACACTTTATTCCCGGACTTGTCACAACAAACTAAACTGCCAATTGTGTACAAAAGATATGCTATCGCACAATGCATCTTTCGTTCTTCACTATCAGCCTCCTTCGAACCCTCAAACTGACTTCGTAACCATTCAAATCTAATTTTTTTATCGCCTGCTAACACTTGTCTAGCAGTTGGTCTGTCAACACCAAGGTAGTCTTCAAGTAGTTTGTACACATCTTCAACATCTATACCCCTCGAGCCACCAAGAGAGCCAGTAACTGCTCTTCCTTCCGCCGGAAGGCCAGTTATGTGCACTACTTCATCAATGGTTATCCCCAATTCACCAAATGGAAGGTGAAATGTGTTTGTCTCCGGATAAAATCTTTCGACGAATGCATTGATTAGGACTTTGTCTAATGTCTCGTGAGCATGTAGTGCTAGCTTATCAAATCCCGACTGAACTACAAGCTCCTTAACAAATGAACATTCTTCTCTATAATCCCACAATCGTTGCGTGCCAACATGAGTATGGACTCTCACCAGTCTGACTTCTCCTCGAGGTTTCTATATGGTATGCATATATATATATATATATATATATATATATATATATATCAGTCTTATAACAGATAACAATTGACGTATAGTCATAAGTATAAATAAAATCTTAGAAATAACATATGAAAAACTTACCGTAGATTTCCATATTTCATGAGCAATGTGATGTTTGAATGCAAACAACATTGTCCGTTCATCTTCGGAGGTGGATGCTTCTGTTTCTTTGTGCTTTCGCTTGCCTTTAACTGTACGTTTTCTCTTTTCTACATGTTCCACCTCTTCCTCTCCTACCCTGCCTTCCTCACTGTCATGTTCCTCTCCTACCCAGCCTTCCTCACTGTCATGTTCCTCTCCTACCCTGCCTTCCTCATTACCATGTTCCTCACTATCATGTGACCCTGTGCCGTCACCTTCTTTATCTGCTTTCTCCTCAACTCCATCACCTCCTTCTTCACGCTCACTATCATCTCCGTCGCTATCTTCTCCAACAACATCTTCTTCATGCTCACTACCTCCTCCGTTGTCCTCTTCTCTGTCGTCGTCTTCTTCACGTTCTATACCAGCTTTGTTGCCCTCTACCGTGTCATCGTCTTGTTCCTCATCAGTAACACCTTTTTCACCCTCCTCTCCGTCATCGTCTCGTTCATGCTCACTACCTCCATCGGAAGTACTACGGTCATTGGACTCTTCGTTTTCACTTGAACTTTGTTCGGAGTTATTCGCTTCAGCTTCTACTGCTTTCTTTTTCTTTTTCTCTTCCAATATGCGTCGCCTTTCTTCAGCAAGTTTCTTCCTATTAGAAGCAGTCGGCGGTAGACGAGCAGACGTAGAGGAAGTCGGTTTCCTGCAATCAATCACGTAAACAACTTAGTTATACGCCGTCAACAAAATGCGGCAACATATACCCTACTTTATTACTATAACAAGGTACAGAGCCGCCATGTAAACAATAAGAAAAACCGAATGTGTAATCTAAATTTCACCAACAACTAACCACAAGTCGACATCAATCAACCATTTATAATAACTACATTCGGACGACACAAACCGAAACCAAAATACAACACATTTTGAGGAAATGAAAATTATATATGGCATACACAGGCTGTTTTTGAATTATAAAAACGGTGACAACATGCCAAATACTAGAAAGGACAAGCTTTCCCATGTATTTTAATACTCACAAACCATAGAACCCTTTTTCAACCATAAGTCGACATCAATCAACCATTTTTAATACCTATATTCGGACAACACAAACCGAAACCAGAATACAACACATTTTGAGGAAATGAAAATTATATATGGCATACATAGGCTGTTTTTGAATTATAAAAACGGTGACAGCATGCCAAATACTAGAAAGGACAAGCTTCCTATGTATTTTAATACTCACAAACCATAGAACCCTTTTTCAACCATAATTCGACATCAATCAACCATTTTTAATACCTATATTCGGACAA
This sequence comes from Allium sativum, assembly GCA_030737875.1. Taxonomy (NCBI): domain Eukaryota; kingdom Viridiplantae; phylum Streptophyta; class Magnoliopsida; order Asparagales; family Amaryllidaceae; genus Allium; species Allium sativum. The sequence continues at coordinate 43,238,653 of CM060918.1, read as the reverse complement.
CACAAACCAAAACCAAAGTTGAGAACAAATTTAACAAATGAAACTTATATATGGAAAACAGACGCCGATTTTGAGTTATAAAAACGGTGACAACATGTCAAATACTAAAAGGGACAAGCTTTCATATTTCAGAGGATTTACCCACCCAAAACCGTACCCTCCCAACCGTATTCTATGCAAATCGAACAAAATTTCCCAATGTTTAGCCCTTCTTCCCCACCAAACCCCAACACACGCAAACCCATTGCTCACAATTGGTAATACCAAGCCCTACCGTACCATACATGTGCTAATACCAACTGAAATTACCATTAATCTAGTACAAACATACCTCTTTTCCACGGTTTTCTTCTTGGCAACGGATTCCTTCGTCTTCCTCGCAGTATGCTTGAATCGAACCATCTTTAATGGAAAACTCTAGCGTGAGTACTGCAGAACCCTAATTTTGAAGAACGAAAGACGATTTGGAAAATAAAGCGCGGGCTTTGAAATGCGTGAGTGAGTGAGTGGGTTTGAAGTTTGAAAGACGCGAGGTTATTTTTGTCTCGGAAAAGAATACGTCGTGTTGCCCCTTAACATTTTCTAAAACGTTGGTGTGCCCTTAACAAAATGACATCCCTTGATTGGAACAGGGGTGTCATTGACAATCCCCACCTGTTTTCTCTCGTTTCTGTCTTTCGAGTTCTTTCCTGTGTTTCCTCCTCCCATTTCGCTTCGCTTTTGTTCCCTGACTTCCTCCGTTTAACTTTCCTATTTACCCTCTGATTAAATTCTCAAATCGAAGACCTGCAATGAAGATGACTTTCTTCTTCTACGTCGTGTTAATCTGAAACCCTAATTCCGAGCTCCCAAATCATTTTCAATACATAGATTTTCAAGACCTTTCAACGTATATAAAATAGTTTCCTTGCATAAATCTTACACGCCATCAAAAAAGGATCCCATGAAATCAAGGTCGCAAATCAACTTCAGGTGATGGTATCATGAATTTATTAGCCTCACGATTTTCATTACAATAGATATTTTATTAAATTTTGAATCTTATAGAGAATTTATGCTAACAAATGTTTGAGCTTCTTATCACCGAATACAACGCTGAATGAAAAAAAAAATCAGCGTTCAGAAGCTGGGTCTACAAGGTCAACTCAGCAAAACAAATCATCAGCAAAGTATCGCTTATTACTCTAGCTCTGGATCTGAACAATCTTTTATTCCTTCGAGTGCCCTTCATACTGCGTATAAATTAATATCTCCCTCGGATATTTTCAAAAATTAGCGCGTTCACCTAGCTCAAGTTCAGATACCATATCGATTGCAATAATAGGTTTTTATCTATTCTTAATAATTTTATATTTATCATTTTAGTTGTTTCACTGTGTATTTGTACGTTGAGTTGCCATGTTTGTTTACAGTGGTGATGTATTTTGTGTTGTGTTATTTGGGGAAGAAGATGTTAGCTTTTATATTAGTATGCTATGTACAGTGTATTTTGCTATCTTTTATTCAAAAAATGACTATCACATGGAAAAGTAGTTCCAAGATAAACTAGCAGACATTTATGAACGTACGAGTTATGCTTTTTTTGTCCTATGTCTGATAGTTTATTTTATCTCCATTTGATTAAAAAATCTGTTCTACCCGTATGAGCTTAGGAATTCTATCAGACATACACGAACTAAGCAAGTTTGAGTTAAAAATGCAGGCGTACTCCTTTTCATTTGATTGCATTTTTTTGACATGCAGAAAGATGTAATGGTCAGTAAGTTTGAACAAATGCAAATATGTGTGGATCCTTTGTTGATTTGCAACATTCTGTGCATTATTTATTTGTGGCAACAAATCTGGTATTCTGCATTGTTAGTGAATTTAGTCATATTGGTGAGACATAATTCAATCAGTGTGTAATTGATCATTTGTAATTGGCTTTAAAATCGAAGAAGAGATCCAACAAACAAGATTTGACAGCTCATCTTGTGTTACTCGGCACACACTGGGATGAAATGTTGTAAAAATTGCTGCTGCATCCAATAAGTCTGGGTTTATTGTGTTTTCCACCATGATTAATCTCAGTATCATTGTTTTGCCACCAACACAGTAAGTCCGTGTTTATGATTAAATATGATTTTTCTTTTTTTTGTATGAATTAAAGAAAGCTTCACTTAATGGTCTTGTAAGAAGCAGCATGCTTCGTTTTGGTGTTCTAACAATAGAGTAATGTGTGACATTGATTAGCAAATAGCATAGTTTATCTACTTTGTAATATTGATTAGGAAATAACAAACTTGTCATCATTTACCTATTTTATTACGGCAAATCTAATATTTCAAAATTGATAGGAATGGCTTCAAGTAGTCGACCTAGTGGAAATGAAGCAGTTTTGACTTTTGAGAGTAGAGCTGTTTTTTCACAAAATGATGAAATGGAGAAGCATTTTCTTGTGTTATGTTTGAGAGAAGTCAGTAGTCAGGGACATAGAGGAGTCTCATTTGCCTTGGATTCATGGAAAAGATTGGAAAATGAATTCAACACAAGGTGTAGGGTCAACTACGATCATTTTTTTACTTCTGCAATTTTCTGATGAATGTGGAAGTAAGTGGATTATATCATTTGTACAAAGAGTCTGATGGGTCAGTTAACAATAGGTTATGAAAAGATGAGAAGGGCATCTATCTCTGCATCCCAGTTGATAACGCTTTTGGATACTGATGAATTCTTTGCAGTCAATTCTTTTTGTTAGTATTAATATTGTAGATTATAGATTTTGTGTAGATAATTCAATTAGAGAACTTTCATTCACACCCTCATGATCTTTTTATCACTTTATGAAGGTTTCAATTGCTATTAGAAGTCCAGGGATTGCACCAGAAGTTAGATTCAGCAGCGATGTGCCAAATCGTGGGCTAGCCAATGTTGCTGCAACTGTGATGAATCTTCATGGGTTCGAAGCACCCAGCGATTATGAAAGTACCCTCATTGAAGTTGCTGACAATTGATTTTCTTTGTATTTTTTAGTTTGACAACCACACTCCATCACATAGAAGTTTTTGTTTTGTTTTACATTGAATAATGCTTTGGGTGGTGTGGTGGCCCATGAAAGGAAAAATAAGACGACTATTTTTGGATTCGGATTGTAATGATTTTATAATGGGAATGCTTACCCATAGTGCTTGTATTTATCGGTTTCAGTGTTGTGTATTTGGGATGGACAAAGTAAGCTTTTGTTTCTTATAACATTTACATGTCATTTAGGCTTCAACCGAACTGTTTATTTTTTTTAAAAAGATTATTGCGGTTGCAGCTACTCTAATTGCTTTGTTGTGTTAACGATTTGAGAGATTCAGTTCATTTTTTGTTTAAAACGGTAGGTGCTTAAAGATAAGATTTTATGTCTGCATTATTTTCCATTTGGGTTCGAATGCGTAGCCTATTTCCCAAGTTAGATATCTAAAATTGACAACACTGGAAGAATTAGTTTTACGTTTACTTTGTAGAAAGAACATATGCACAAGACTCATTCTAAGCAGCTACCTTCAGTCGTCCAACTGTATTCTGCCTTCATGGGTCGTATTTTAAGCAGCTGCCTTCAGGAACAATTTGTAGGCATAGTCCTGGCTTTTTTTTAAAGCATCATTGCGTGACTGGTATATTTTTAAACTTAGGGGTCGTTCAGGGGTAGAAATAACTCGTAATAGTTTTTAACGAGTCTGACACGTCAAAAACTAAAATGGGGTATTTTATCCTATTCGCAAACGCAGTTTTTTTTTATTTGTGTTTAATTAAATAACTTAGTTTATTACTTTGAGATTTATTTACTACATTTTACTCATGCATTTTTTTTATTTCAATTAAATATTCCTCGATATGATGATATGTTTTGAGCTTAAATTTGTTTCGTCTCTCTTTTTATTCTTCAATCCATTAATGGTTTAGAGTTACAAAATAAAACATTAAAAATTACATTGATTAAACATTAAAATTACATTTATCCTACTTGATATATAATAAAATTTATGTATGTGTTTGTGATTGATTCGAATTAATACATTAATAATATATTCTTGTCTCAAGTTGGTTTACATTTGAAATTTAGTTTAATTGAATATCTGCTTTTTCATTTCCTCTTAAAGTACCATATAATTTATTAAATTAAATCTATCTTGAAATATATTTTAACAAATAATTTTATATTTTATATTGATCAACTTAACGGTCGGTTTTTCCACCGGTAATACTAAATGCTATTTTAAATAATATTGGAGAACATGGAGAATTCTTGTTTAAAACAAGTATGTATTTTTTTTTTCATCAAGTAGCACAACAGTTTATAGCTGCGTTCGTTTCTTAACAAATGTTTAAACAGTGTAGGAGCTGCGGAGAATATTCTGGAAACCCCCTGATTACTAGATAAACCCTTCTCCTTTGTCTCGGGGCTTCATCCAGTCTGCTCAATTTTCAGCTCTACGAATCATCATAAGCTCAAAATAATTTCAATGGCCACAGCCAATGCAATCTCTAGTGCCTCCATCATCGGTTCTCCTTGCCAGGTGCCCCTTCTCTCTCCGTTTCGTTCTTCATTCCTTCTTTATATCATTCCATTTTTCTAATAAAGTTCGTTTCTTCTGGTATACAGGGGGCTTTAAGAAGGAATTCAAGGATAAACAATGTGAATACGAGAAATAACAGAAGAATGTTGGTTAAGGCAACGGCAAAAGATATCGCTTTCGATCAGTGCTCCCGGACTGCTCTCCAAGCTGGAGCCGATAAACTTGCAGATGCTGTTGGTGTTACTCTTGGTCCTAGAGGTACATCTTACTTTTCATTTTGACTTTGAATTGAGTATCTTATTTGGAGATTAGCATTTTCAAACCGTAAAATTAGTAAATTAATTAATGCATCGACTTAACTCATTTGAATACTGTTAGAGTGTTCGTTTGATTTCCCAACTAAGTTGCATCTTTCAATCCATGTAGTTAAATCATTAGCTGTTTAGCAAGACAGCTTAGTAGATTTATATCGTTTTGTGGGGAAAGTTTATATCTATGTTACCATAATTCACACTTTGCACATACCAATGCTGAATTTGATGTTTCAAAATGTTGAATTTGATGTTTAGAAACAATTAATCTCACGGTTGATTCTGACATACTGATCCGAAGTGGTGCAGCTATATCGATCCAAGGCAGTTCAAGTATACTGAACCGGGGCGAATCACAGATATCGATCCAAGGTGATGTGTTATACCGATCCGAGCCAAGGGAGTAATACCGATCTGAGGCCATTTGAAAATACCAAACCGAGCCTATTGAAGTCATACCGATCCGAGGCGATGACTTGAGCGTGTCGATATGAGTTTTACCTATCCAATATTATATGGATTTGAACAATCCATTGCTTTGCCAAAGCTTTTCCAACTTCCAAGTTTGTCTGAGTCCATACTCAAAGTCCTGAGCATTCTAACAGTCAGAAATCGAAAGTATGTCGATTTTGCAAGAACATGGGTCAACAGTTGCCCCCTAAAACAAGTCTTTCGGTGGAAGACATGTTTTGTATAATCCAAAAATTCATAAATTGAGAAGTCGTAATTCGAGAGAAGTCCAAATAGAAGTCCAATAATCAAAGACTAGAAATTTGAAAAGCTAGGATCACATCAGATCGTATTAATAGAAAATCAAAATTCGAAATCTAAGGAAACCAAATCCAAAAGCCATTAGAACCCGACGATCTCTCCGGATCGTATTATAAGAGAAGACTACATCCGAAACATTCGAAATTCAAATGCAAGAAATCCAAATATGTGAAGAACTAAAGAGATCCGATAAATCTAAAATTTAGAATATTCGGTTTGAAATCCATATCCGAAATATGTAGCCTCTCTAGGCGGAGCCACCGTGGGTATAATCCGTAGTTGCAAAAAACCATGTACTACTTTGATAAACCCTGTTAAAACAACCCAAATTCAATCGAGCATAGTCCATACTCCATACTCAAGTATTGATGAAGTGGTCTTGCCAAATTTTGACAAGATAGCTCGACTCTTACCATACATGATCTGTATTTGAGGACCAATTATTGAAGTTTAAAATTTTAATTTTTAATTGCATACTTTACAAACATAATCCATACAAGCGAAGTAATTTTATTGAAGTTCCAAAATTTTAAGTTATTACAAATCCAAAAGAAAACATAACGGTTTATCGTCGGAGTGGATGCGTAGAGATTACATCCTGATCCCGTAAGTGGGTGGATCGACTTTAGCCCTTTTTATTACAAATTTATTGTCTGAAGGGGGATGGTTTATTGTTGGATACAAAACATGCCTAGGGATTAAGTCCTATTCTCATACATGTGTAGGCCCTCAAAATCAAAAATCCAAAAAACCAAACTCTAGAGAAATCCAAGATCAATTGATGATCAACCCACATGAGATAGGTCCTAGCTCGTTCTTATTTTGGGAAGCGGTAGACTGTACCTGTTCCGCTACATTAGTTCTATTCCTGATTTATTTTACCAGTTCTCTACGTTTGACACATTCCCTAATCATATCCTGCAAATGCTGACACTTTTTTATGATATGACCATCCAAATCATGCAACAAACAACGTTTACTATATTTTTCGTTTGTGTCGGCTCTCTATTATAAAGCTTTTCAAATGGAGAAATTTCATGAATATCGAAATAAATGTCTTTTAGAGAGCATTGAGCTTCATGTATGAAGAGAATATAGGCTCTCTTCGTTTTTGAAAATTCCGATCATTTTTTGCAGTAGGGGATTTTCCTTTGCCTTTATTATTCGCTTTTCCAGATCCGGATGGTCTCCGTTTTTAGCAATGTTAACCTCGAGAATTTCCTTATTGATTTTTGCATCCTCTTAATGTAGAAATATGTCTGGTTCAAAGTAAAATTCACCAAGGTCCCTCAGTGGATTTTGTTCTAGTGAGATCTTAAAGTGTGGTTTATTCAATATGTTTGAGACGACCACGGTAAGTACCATTGACGGGTTTGGTTGGTCCACCGTCGCATTAAATTTTTCAGGAATAGATCGTAGTCTCTACAGTTTTCTGCTTAATTGTTGTGTGTGTCATAACATTTTTTGGATCGACAAATGTGTACCTTGAATTGTTCGATAAACCATTTAACTAATGTGTTCCAGCTTCTAGTTGATTCTGATTCAACCTGCCTAAATCATACAGCGATATCTGAAAGGTAAAGAGTAAAACACTTTGTTATGACGTTATTCAACCCCATTAGCACTTCCTTGTAGCCCATGTAGCATATAAGATTGATAATAGGAACCATTATAAGCCTCCAACACCGATAACTTAAAGTATGGTGGGTTCTACTAGTTTTTTATGGTTTTGAGTATAGGGATTACGGTTGACGCATTCCATGTCTGGTGAGACATCGCGCCTCGAGAAAACAATTAAATCACATCCACGATTCGATTTGCATTGTTGGGAAGCTGTCGTCGATCATCAAATCCTACATTGGTGTTCTCAGTGTTTAGTCCAGAAGAGGTAGTACGTCGATTCGCGACGTCATTCGGCTTGGCCCAGACTTGAAGAGCGGTTTTGGGTATGAATCGAATTCTAGGAGCTTTAGGAGCTTTTCCATTTTCCAATCCTACACGTGCTTGTGCTCGAATTGAATTTCCATTGCCGATTTTCAAAGTGTGACTCGCCAGAATGTTGCGTACCAAATCACCAGCGCTTCAGGGGTTGCCCCTTATTTGGTACCAATTTGGGTCAGATCTATAGTGATCCAAGGGTTGGTGGGGGTGTCCCTAACATTGTTCCAATCCTTACGCCTTACTAGGTCCTGCCTCAAACATTGTTCCTGGACCTCATGGCTTTTGCAATTCCTCCATTCTGAGTTAGAAATGTGTTCATCATCTTTTCCTATTGTTTGAGGAGTCCTTACCGTTCGAAGCGAGCTTCAAGTTCCTTGACTGTTTTATTCATCTCTTCTCGGTTAGATAGATAGAGGGGTTTCCAATGGAGGAAGCCTCCCGCTCCCTTTCAATCTAGCATCTTAAGGTTGAGTGGTAGCATCTGTCTTTTTTCTTTTGACCTTGATTGAATCCAATAAATCTGAATCCTTAAGCAAATCATAGGTAATCGTCCCTTTTTTGATGCGTCAAAATATTGACGTTCGATTTAATCAATTAAACACCTACACCCAAATCCGCGTAGAATTTACAGATTAGTAATGTAAATCCAAACGCAAAATGCATAAAAGTAAAGAGGGAGGAGGAAAAGATCTATAATGGTTCGACAAATTGTTACTGCTTGATCCGTTTTGATTACAGAAATGTAAATAAAAGAAAGTGAGGGTTGACGATGGTAGATTTCCTGCGCATGAGTGCCAAAAAAATCAGAGCGGATCCCCTGAAAATGTCCAAGTCCTAGTGTATATCTAGATGCTACAGAGTTTGGATTGATCAAGAAAATAGAAGAATCGGAATTTGCGAAGACCAAGTCCAGAAGGTAGGAAACCGGATCGGACAATCCTATGTGTCTCGGATCGGTACCGATCCGAGGTGACCGATAATCCATGTAAATCCATGTTTGAACGTGCCGTGCAATGCCAAGTTGAATCCGGGATACTTATGACCCCAAAATGTTTGAGGTTCAACCAATCCAAAGTGTTGCAGCTATACCAATCCGAGGTAGTTCAAATATACCGGTTTGGGGTGAATTACACGTACCGGTCCGAGGTGATTTGTTATACCAATGTGAGCCAAGAGAGATACCGATCCGAGGTTATTGAAAATACCAATCCGAGCCTATTGAAGTCATACCGATCTGTGGTGATGACTTGCTCGTGCCAATTCGAGTTTTACCTATCTGATATTCCATGTATTCGAACAACCCATTGCTCCGACCATGCTTTTCCACAATAGTCAAAAGTCCAAAGTGTGATGGCCTTGCAAAACGGCTGGTCAATAAGTTTCAAGCATTATGGCGAATGTTGCACGTGGTTTTAAAACAGTTAATGGTCATACTTCAACTTTAACCCATTTTGGATCTGCAAATGTTCTTTCTTTCCTTTTTGCGTAGAGCTCTACAAAACACAGGATCCACTAGAGCCCAAAAAAAGGCATAGTGAAGTGAGAAAGAAGCACATACTATATCTTCGTTATACTTTTAAACTGTAAAAAGGTTCACAATAGCCCAAAAAAAAAAAAAAAAAAAAAAAGAAGAAGAAGAAGAAGAAGAAAGAAAAGAGAAGGAATACTATATTCGCAAATGTTCTACAAAATGTTAACGCTTTGTAAGAAAAAGTTTGGTATCAATCCTTAATGATATGACTTATAACTATTTGGATATGAACGCTAATGATAAGTATTTGTAATGAAACATAATATTGAAATGTTTTTACTTTATTTTCAATCATTTACGGTAGATGACAATATTATAAACATTTGGCCGTAGAAAGAGTGGTTTCAAGAAGGTTACGCCAAACATATTGGGTTTTGATAAAATATTCCAATTAAGCTTACCCACCACTTAATTTTTTTTGTATTCTATGGTATTATTGTTTTCCCGTTTTCATTCCATGTACCAAATCGGACTGCATGCATATATAAAGTAAAAGCACCTAATTATTCAAGCATATTCCCCCTTTTTTATATTCATGGTTTATGATACGGAATATTTTAGTTAGCCATATGAATTAAGCACCTAAATATACTCTATGATGAAATTTAAACAATTGAAAATGGATAGTCATCATTAAGTATGTATCCACCAATTCAACAAATTGAAAAGTTGCTACCCGTTTATTTTGATTTTGGAACGGACAAATAAATTTGTATTTGGTGTATTCTTTCAATGTTTGGATCTTCATAAAGTGTCTAATCTGAAACGGTAAACCAGGATGTGTGTCTATGTGTGTGTAGTATGCACGATATGTACATTTGATCGCTACAACAACGTTTTAATATCTCATGTGTTTTTTTAATGGGGTAACATATTCTAGTCTAAATATACAAGAAGGCGGTAACTTGTAACTTTCAATGTAAAGAAACCATATGGTCTGTACCACCAAAAAAATGTTATATCTTGTAGTCAATGATAATATACCAAAAGTAAATAATAATTCCTATAATGCTTTATCTAATGGTTAAGTTGGAAACTCAAAATGTTCTCACCTTCTGCGTAATTGCAATGATATTTTTTTCTTTTTCGAATGATGTGCATATGTAGTTTTGTTGTGGACCAACATGCTTGGTTAGCTAGTTATATTCATTTTAAAATAACCATCTATATGTGTGCTTTACGTTAGACTATATTTTGGTGTTTTTTAAAAATATCTTGGCTGAAGCATTTGTGTTGCTATTTATTTATTGGTTTTATGCATCGTGTGGTCTTTATTCAATATGCAAGTACAGTAAAGTTTAATTTATGCTGATGCAAAATAGTATCATAATATGATGATAATAATGTCAAGTTAATTGAAAACAAAGCGCTAAATAACAAGGGGTTGACTAAAGTTGACTAATTAGAGATAGATACAAAATCATGTGTTGGCATGTTCTCCATTTTAAGATCCAAAGTAAGCTTGTGTCTTCATTATTCAAACAAAAAACGTTTTATTTCACACATGTTTATGCCGGTTTAGTATGTTATCATGCACCGATTTTGTTTTTATGTTTCAATTTAGCTTTTAAATTTCTTACATTGGAATATAATTTTTTGAAATGTACGAAATATATCCAATATTAATTCATTGGTAAGATTCTAAATTACATTTGTTTGGTACTAATTTTTATGTTTATAGAACTATTAAAAAAATTAAAATAGGAAACTGAGAAATAAAGGAAATCCCGTGAAGTTGTAAAGTGATGTAGCATGTTTTTACAATAGACAATGTCAATAGTATAATTGAGTGCATGGTTGAAAATGATATGCAGTTGGTAATCCATAATCAGTTAAATTATTTATACAAAGACATTCACCTAATTAAATCGAAAAGAGAGATTGAACAATTATTACATAAATTTGAAAGCACAAAAACCTTGGATTCTCACTAATCTAGTTTTATCATTATTGCGAAATATAAAATTAATAATGATAGTTAAAAAGTTGAACATAATCCAAATAAATATCCTTTATTTATAATTGGTGTGGAAGCGCTAACTTTTGGTTCTACTGCAAACTTCCAAAATTACCCTTGAATATCATTATCCTTATATGTCACTTAAAAATGGGATTTAGCAATTAAACTATTTTTACAAATTCAAAATGTATTTCTACAAATAAAAATAAATCTTAATGTTGCTTAAAATTAAAATCTAATAAATAAACACTTTTTTACAACATCCTTTTTTTATAGGTTAATAACACAAATAAATATTAAATGTAATACAAAATTAGATACTATAATTTAGAATTTAGAAATAAAATTTCAAGCCAACTACACATAATTTTATTGTAAAAATATAACTAGAAATTCATGCAGATCATTTTCTTTTGAATATGTTAAACGTGCATATTTTCTAAAAACATAATTCATGTAAAGCATGTGCTATCACGCGCGAAGCGTGTATCGCATTGCTCGTTTTAATAGTTGAATCATGCCTTGAGATGCCCACTTCACTAAAGGTTTGTGTGAGAACAAGTTTAAACAATTCTGAATTGGCTCATATTTTTTTATGTGTAAAATAGAATAAATTATGGACCAAAGAGAAATTCCTTCCATACATTATAAGTTATTGGTTCAATTCACTTTTTCCATAATATTGTTAAAAATATATAACATTGAAATAAAATCCATAACTGATTATAACATAGAACTTAGCAATTTAAATACCCCACATCTTCAATATTGAACAAATTAACAAGTAACATAAATATTGGATTAAAAAAATTAATTGGAAAAGGCAAGAATGAAGATAAAATGGATTGAACTAACATCTTTGAATCTATTGAATCAAATTCCCGCTTTCAAAGAGAGTTTTTTCATAAAAAAAAAAATTCCTTTGACAAAAAAAAATTAGCAACTAAAAGATTCATGTCTTCAGTGTCGTAGAAATTCAAAGGCATGGTAATTGTAGGTTTGAAAGAATTAATTGAGAAAAAGGTATGAACTTGAATCAATTGGCCTTCGTTATGTTCAATGAATGAGCTTTTTCTTTAAAGAAACTCCTGGTTTCTTATTTTTTGGGAATTGCTTTAAAATTGAAAGAGAAATAAACAATAGAAGTAGGGTTTGCACAAATATTAAAATATAGTTTTTTTCTATAATATATAATATATGCTTGTTTGAAAGACGAGGTGAACAACAGGAAAATGGAGGAGTTAGGAAGAATGGGCTATGGTTAATCAATATCCATAAATTTTAGAGTTGAATGATTTTGGCATTTTGAAAACCTTTATTAATAGTTGTATTAAAAGCGCATGCTTTTGGGCTAACCGAGAGCTTTCAAAAATACCATTATATATCTTTAAGTTTATGTATATAACTTAAAAAGATCTAACAATTAATCCGTATTATAAATTCAAACTGCGTCTCTACATACATTAACAAATCTTAATTACACTTAAAAATATGATCTAACAAATAGACGTTCTTTACATCATCGTTCTTTATTAATTAGCAGCGCAAACAAAATTATAACTAATCAAAAAATTAAATGGTGCAACTTAAAAGTTCTCTTTTGTATATAATAATAGAGTTGAATTTGAAATAAAAGATGGGGATCAAGAAGAGCAGATTATACATGTATTTTATTTATCGTTTATCAATAGATATATAAATGTAGGAAATTGTGAAAGATAAAGATATGACATATAACATGGCTGGAGATTGTCTGATGACCTCTAAAATCTATGAGAGGATATTGAAGAGAAAAATGATAGAGCAGATCATACGTGGCATTTTTTTGCTATCATTTATGAATAGATAAAAGACAACATACTGTGAATGATGATTGATCAACAGGAAAAAGGATATTGGTGATCCCTGTAATCTATCCCTGTAATCTGTCTATAGAGAAACATAAAAGGATGTTGAAGGGAAAAATAATAGAATATTGAAGAGAAAAATAGTAGACCATGTCATCATGATAATGATTTATTAGTATTTGGTGTACTATCCACAATTACTATTTCACGCTCTGCCTTTTTGCTTGTTTGATAAAAACTTTAACATTTTTAATATGTAGGGAGAAATGTTGTCTTGGATGAGTATGGCAATCCCAAAGTGGTGAATGATGGTGTCACAATCGCCCGGGCAATTGAGCTTACTGATCCAATGGAAAATGCTGGTGCTGCTTTAATTAAAGAGGTTCCACTGACTTCTTTTTTCATCTTGCATCTAATCATCCAGTATTAACTCATATTATTTAATAAAAGAGCTGTAATGTATGTGTGTAATTTTATTAATAAATGTTTAATCCTGCTTATGATATTTTGATTATTTTAAAATTTACTGCTACATCATAAAAACAAAACATGTAGTTAAAATTAAGTTAAAATAGTTTTCATTGTTACAAGAACAAAGAAAGAACATAAGAAATGAGAGAGAGCAGACATTTTTATTCATTCAGATGTAATTACAATATACACAAGCTCTCTATTTATAGGCTTTACATGTCTCATCAATTACAATAGTATCCCTTGCATTAAGCGTATTCACTATTAAAGACATATATATTACAACACTCCCCCTTGAATATGCGTATGCAAAAATGATAAGATTGATTGCCTCATTAAAAACCTTTTTATGAAAAACCCTGTGGGAAAAATCATAAACAAGGAAAAAAGTACAATTTTCATCTCTAGGTAACATATTGACAATGTTCCAATGAGGGTTGATACTTCTGGATCAAAATAATGCCTCGTTAAAAACCTTACTAACAAAAACCTAGTGGGAAAAATATTAGTGAAGGAAAAGAGTACATTACAGCATAATATATGCTCCCCCTGATTCGTAACGCATTATTCAAATAGTTTGGTGATGTAAACGACGCATACCAATTTTATAAATCATCTTCTGAAATGTTGACTTTGGAAGTGCTTTGGTGAATAAATCTGCTGGATTTTCTTGAGACTGAATTTGCTTCACTTCTATCTTATTGTCTTTCTGAAGTTCATGTGTGAAGAAGAATTTGGGAGAAATGTGCTTTGTCCTATCACCCTTGATGTATCCTGCTTGAATCTGAGCTACACATGCGGCATTGTCTTCATAAATAATGGTTGATCTTTCTGTAGTTGAGGGAAGTTGACATGTGTTTCGAATATGTTCGATTAATGATCTTAACCAAATACATTCTCGACTTGCTTCATGTAGTGCTAGTATTTCAGAATGATTGGATGATGTTGCTACCAATGTTTGCTTTGTAGATCGCCATGAAATAGCTGCATTGCTGTTAGTAAACGCATATTCAGTTTGTGACCTTGCTTTATGTGGATCAGAAAGGTAACCTGCATCAGCATAACCAACTAGAATCGGATTATTGCCTGTGTTAGAATAAAATAAGCCCAAATCTGTGGTTCCTCGCAGATATCTCATGATATGTTTTATGCCATTCCAGTGTCTTTTAGTTGGTGCAGAACTATATCTTGCTAGAAGATTGACTGAAAATGCAATATCTGGTCTCGTGCATTGGGCTAAATATAACAGTGCACCAATTGCACTGAGATATGGTACTTCTGGACCAAATATATTTCCATCATTTTCTTTTGGTCGGTAAGGGTCCTTTCTAATATCTAGTGATCTGACAACCATAGATGTACTAAGTGGATATGCTTTATCCATTTGAAAACGCTTCAGGATTTTCTCAATGTAATTTGATTGATGGATTAATATGCCATTTTTACTGTGCTCAATTTGTAGACCAAGACAGTATTTGGTTTTTACAAGGTCTTTCATTTCAAATTCCTGTTTTAGGTAATCAATTGTTTCATTGATCTCTTCTGGAGTTCCAATCAAATTTATATCATCAACATATACCGCTAGGATAACAAATCCCTTTACCGATTTCTTTATAATGACACATGGACAAATGAGGTTGTTTTTGTATCCAGCTTTTACTAAATATTCACTAAGACGGTTATACCACATTCTTCCAGATTGTTTCAAACCGTATAGTGATCTTCTCAATTTTAATGAATACATTGACTTTGATTTTGCTTCAGGCAATTTATATCCGTTTGGGATTTTCATGTAAATATCGGTATCTAATTCACCGTATAGATAAGCTGTCACAACATCAGTCAATCTTATGTCAAGCTTCTCAGAAACTACAAGGCTTATTAAATATCGAAATGTTATGACATCCATAACAAGAGAGTATGTTTCTTTGAAGTCAAAACCTGGTCTCTGCAGGAAACCTTGTGCAACAAGCCTTGCTTTGTATCTCACAACTTCATTTTTATCATTTCGTTTTCTAACGAATACCCATTTGTAACTGACTGGTTTAACACCTTCTGGTGTTTTCTCTATTGGTCCAAATACACCATGTTTTTGAAGTGAATCTAACTCAACCTGAATAGCATCTTTCCACTTTGGCCAATCTTGTCTTTTTCGACATTCATATATGCTAGTTGGTTCATTATCATTATTCTCATTATAGTCACGACTTTCAGTTATTTCAGTAGCTACTGCGAATGAGAATACATCATCAATTGTTATTTTACTTCGATCCCACATTTCTCCATAATTCGTATAGAATATTGATATCTCATTATTATTAGGTACCATTTTATTTTCGGAAGCTTCTATTATTTCTTCTGGGATAATAGTTTCTTCACTGATTTTAGGAGAATTGAGTTTTTCTTTTGAGTTATCCTTTGGATCATTCATAACCTCTTCGGGAGGTTTGCTAATTGATGATTTTTCATTAGACCTTCTTTTTCTAGGCGCCAAGTCTTTTGAACCTATCGGTCTTCCACGTTTTTGTCTAGCTTTAGATTCATTTGCTGCTATCGGTCCTTCGGGGATTTCAATTCTAGCTGGTGTATTTGCTGCTGGAATGTGAGATTTAGTTATTTTTGCAGCATCATTAAATGCATCTGGCATTTGATTTGCAATATTTTGAATATGCAAAATTCTTTGTATCTCATATTGACATTGTTTGGTACGTGGATCCAGATGAAACATAGAGGGATTATTCCATGAAATTTCACGCCGTTCTACTAGAACGGTCTTTTCTCCCCCTAACGGCGGGAAATTTGACTCATCAAATTTGCAATCTGCAAATCTTGCAGTAAATACATCACTCGTAAGAGGTTCAAGATAACGAATTATCGAAGGTGAATCAAATCCCACGTAAATTCCCAACCTTCTTTGAGGACCCATTTTAGTACGAAGTGGGGGACTAATAGGTACATGCACAGCGCAACCAAATTTTCGTAGATGCGAAATATTTGGTTGGGATCCAGTTAAAAGTTGTGATGGTGAAAATTGATGATAAGCCGTTGGTCTAATTTTAATCAATTTGGATGCATGCAAAATTGCATGTCCCCAAGCTGTAACAGACAGCTTTGATTGCATAAGCAGCGGTCTTGCAATAAGTTGCAAACGCTTAATTAATGATTCTGCCAGACCATTTTGAGTGTGAACATGAGCTACTGGATGTTCAACTTCAATTTCCAGTGATAAACAATAATCATCAAATACTTGAGAAGTGAATTCTCCTGCATTATCTAATCGTATTGATTTAATTTGATGATCGGGGAAGTGTGCTCTTAATTTAATTATTTGAGCAAGTAATTTGGCAAATGCCATGTTTCTAGTAGAGAGCAAACATACATGTGACCAACGAGTTGATGCATCAATTAAGACCATAAAGTATCTAAATGGCCCGCAAGCGGGATGAATCGGACCACATATATCACCTTGAATTCTTTGCAAAAATGCTGGAGATTCAGAGGTGATCTTACTGTATGAAGGTCGAGTAATTAATTTTCCTTGTGCACATGATGTACACATGTAATCATTTGGTAAATTCAACTGATTTTGTAAATCATGCCCATTTGAGTTCTTAGCAATTTTACGCATCATAGTTGATCCAGGATGACCTAAACGATCATGCCAAAGAATCAATTTCTTTGTATCTGTGAGCTCTCGGCTCATGTTTATAAAATGAGATTCAACTATGCCAATTTTGGTAAAGTATAATCTAGTTGAAATTGTACCAAATTTTTCTAAAATGAGCTTCTGGCTTTCAGTTTTAGAAATAACACATAGATATTCTTTGTTGTTTTCATTTATAGTTTCAATATGATATCCATTCATTCTTATATCTTTGAAGCTAAGCAGATTTCTTTTAGAATTGCTTGAATATAGCGCATTTTGAATGAATATACGTGTACCATTTGGTAACACTATATGGGCTCTTCCGGACCCTTCAATTATATTGGCTGAACCAACTATAGTTGAAACTTTATATGAAATATTTTCAGATAATTCAGAGAAAAACTTCGAGTTTTTCAATATCGTATGAGTAGTTCCACTATCAACCAGATAAATATCATCGTTTAAACATTGTCGATCCATACCGTAAGAATTAAAAACAATACAGCTAGTCAATAACTGAAAAAACTTATAAATATAAGTAAATATCCACGAGAATAAACTAGTCATCATGTCCAACATTACACATTATTTCTGCAGTTCCATAAGAAAATACTAAAAGAAGAAAAAAATAAATAAACAAAAGTTCCAAACTAATACATGCTGAAAAGAAACAAACTGAAAGTCATATAATAAGCTTCAGGCTACTTATTGGTTGGTTCGGTCATCTCTTCGAATATTGCATTCAAATTTTCGTCGCTGAACAAATTCCCATCATAGTCTTCAAAGAATCATCTAACTTCAGGTTAGTGTTATCGGACAGTCCCACAGTATTATTTGTCTCGATATTCTTCGATTTATGATACTCTTCGATTGTTTTCTTTGATGATCTACATGTCCGTGACCAGTACGCTCGCATCTGTAGCAAATTTCCTCATAATGCTTCTTATTTTCAGCAGCTGAATTATTGCTATTTCCAGGCTCATTTTTCATTTGCTGCTTAAAATCAGTAGTTTTGTTGACTCCAAAACCACTATAACCACCTCTGCTGGGGTTGTATCCACGTCCACGACCACGACCACGCCCTCTTCCTCTTTCTCTGCCACGACCTCTTCCGGAGTGGGCAAAGTTAGCATCAACTTCAGGTAATGCAGCTAAACCAGTTGGTCTTGAGGAGTGGTTTTTAAGAAGTAGTTCATTGTTTTGTTCAGCAATCAATAGACATTCTATGAGTTCAGAATATTTTGTAAAGTGACGCTCTCGATATTGCTGCTGCAGGAGCACATTCAAAGCATGAAATGTTGAGAAGGTCTTTTCCAACATTTGCGCATCATCTACCTTTTCTCCACATAATTTTAGTTTAGAAGTAATTCTAAACATAGCGGAATTATATTCCCTTACGGTTTTAAAATCTTGAAACCTCAAGTTTAACCATTCTTGCCTTGTATTTGGAAGTATGACCGTCTTCTGGTGGTCATAACGCTCCTTCAAGGAGTTCCATAAGTGGAGAGGGTCTTTTTCAGTTAAATATTCTGATTTTAAATCATAGTGGATGTGACGTCTTAAAAATATCAGAGCCTTTGCTTTGTCCTGCTGGGACATATTATTGCCGTTTTTAATGGCGTTCTCTAAGCATTGAGCTTGGATCTCGGCATTCAGTATCCATGACAAATAATTGTCTCCAGAAATGTCCAATGCTTTAAATTCAAACTTAGCGATGTTCGACATTTTGCTAACTACATAAAAAAAATTGCGCTAAATAAACTATACGATAATAAAGAAGATAAATAAATAGCATCATAAATAGATCTACACAACATTTGTAAATAAATCATTGAGCGAACAAAACATGCGTGAGTACAAATCATACAGCAAGTTACATAATATATACATCAATTGGGAATGTCTCAAATATGAGTACATGAACTAACAAACATTAATAATATTGCACAGAACGTACATGGAACATTAATAATATTGCGCAGAACATTCAAAGTTTTCAATGATTGCACAGAACATTAATAATATCAATAATATTGATTTCATTGGCCTGCATGGACCGAAAGCTAGCAGGTAGAAAAGAAATCATCTATGCTGAAGACGAACAGGTAAATCAAAGACTTTCATCCAAACAGCACTTTAAAAAAAAACAAAAGTTTACTATGGGAAAACAAAGATCCAAACCTTGTTTAAAGAAAGCAGGAATATACTTTGCTGTTTAGAGAAATAATTAAAAAGAGGGTTTGTTGTTGAGAAGATAAAGAGGTGACCGATTGTTGCTGTTTAAATCATGCGGTGAATATAAAATAGTAGATAAACTAGAGAATAGGTAGCTCGTATGACTTAGTAAAATAAAATTTAAATGTATAGATATTATTAATATAGAAGTACGTGGAGCTATAGCTAAAGACTAGGTAAAAAGGGTGGGCTGGAAGTACATTTCCTGGATACTATGAATACCAGTTCAAAATCCTCTTAGAGGATATTAAATATATGAACTTGCGTACATCATAGAACAAAGTATCACATGCCAAAACTTTTTAAAAATTGCTCAAAGTTTTATTCAAGATAAATAAGAAGCAGCATTAATAATAATAATAATAATAATAATAATAATAATAATAATAATAATAGAACATCGTGCTGATAACGTGTTACAAGAACAAAGAAAGAACATAAGAAATGAGAGAGAGTAGACATTTTTATTCATTCAGATGTAATTACAATATACACAAGCTCTCTATTTATAGGCTTTACATGTCTCATCAATTACAATAGTATCCCTTGCATTAAGCGTATTCACTGTTAAAGACATATATATTACAACATTCATGAGATTATTAGTTAAATAAGTTAAAATACCTGAAGTACAAATATAAAAGCTCACCGCCAAGGACTATAACGAAATTTACTGATTGGAAGTATAAAGATGGTTCTCGGCAGAGTCCGATCTCAGACCCATGACCATAGTTACACATCAAAACTTTGTGATGAAATATGTATGTTTTTCTAATGAAATTTTAGATGTATGTTTTTTTCAATGTTACGAGTTGAACCCATATGACCTCTTAAACGTCATATTTCAAAAACCTGGGGCCTCCTAAAATTTTGATGTATGTTTTTATTAAAAACTTGGATGCACGTCAAGAAGTTTGCATTTATATCAAAAGAGGTCACATCAAAGATAGAGAATTGTCCTAACAGACTATTGTTTCAGTTAACAAGAGTAGATTATGGGGGCAAAATTTTAAGAAGTTTTTATAATGGTGGGGGGAGAAGTCATAGTTGTGCTTATCTTTTTAATACAAAAGTATTATATTCTTTTCCATTCTTACGTTCTCATTCTCTCTCTTATGCTCTCTTTAGTTTTTTTATTCAAAATTTTCCACCATGAACCATCCCAAACCGTTGGCCTCCCCAATATGTCAGCCTCAGCTCCTCTCTTTGATGAGTTCCCTGATCTTTGTCTTGATTTACGCAAATTTATCTTCTTCTATATGCTCTTCATTCTTCCTTAAATTCTTAGTCAATTTTGCAAAATTCAAAATAATAATTTCGAGGCTGAAATTGAAGATGCTTCGAACTAAAAATGTTTGGAGTTTCTTCATCAGAATAACATATATACATTTTTTTAATCACTAATTTAATTCTCCGCTACTAAAAATGCTGACATTCTTTTATTCCTTTTAATCAAAATGGAACGGAAGGTTGCTAGCAAGACAAACGATTCAGCCGGTGATGGTACTACAACTGCATCAGTTCTTGCCCGAGAAATAATCAAGCTGGGTCTCCTAAATGTTACCTCTGGCGCCAATCCTGTCAACATCAAGAAAGGGATTGATAAAACTGTTGAGGGTTTAGTGGAAGAACTCGAGAAGAAAGCTAGACCTGTTAAAGGACGTGGTGACATCAAAGGTACCATTTTTTCTTTTCTGCTCGTTCCTTAGATATAAAATTTAACGGCATTATAAACCACATAGAACTTGTATTTTTTCAGCTATTGCTTCAATTTCTGCTGGTAATGATGATTTTGTTGGTGAGATGATTGCTGATGCAATCGACAAAGTTGGTCCTGATGGTGTTCTTTCAATCGAATCCTCATCATCATTTGAAACAACCGTGGATGTCGAGGAAGGAATGGAGGTTAGTATTAACTTGGAAGTTAATATTATATTAGATGTAGGCATTTAGACACTTTTTGTAACTTTTTGAAGCTTGATTGCAGATAGACCGAGGTTACATATCTCCCCAGTTTGTTACAAACCCTGAAAAATTGCTTGTGGAGTTTGAGAATGCTAAGGTTTTAGTGACTGATCAGAAGATCACATCAATAAAAGAAATTATTCCTTTGTTGGAGCAAACCACAAATTTACGGGTTCCCTTGCTAATTATTGCTGAAGATGTGACTGGTGAGGCATTGGCCACTCTAGTTGTTAACAAACTTAGAGGCATTGTTAATGTTGCCGCAATCAAAGCACCTGGTTTTGGTGAGAGAAGAAAGGCTCTTCTCCAAGATATTGCTATTGTTACAGGTATGTCACCATAGATATGCTTGTTTCTTTCCTACCTATTTTTTTGGGCCATTTTTAAAATGGCGGTAGTTTATACATAATAGCTTCACAAGTTATGGAAACATCTATTGGGTGTCACACAAAATGCGTCACACAAATTATGGATAACACTACTAAAATTTAGCATTTATTTGAACTCAAATATGATCTGTTGGATTGCATTCTTAATGATATTCACTGAACTTAATTAGCTACATGTATGAGTTCACTGGGAAGCATGTCCGTTAAACCAGTGAGTTACACCAGTGATTACTCATGTTCTACTTAGAAGTATAGATGTGGTTGAGAAGTTGTATTAGAAAAAAGCAGCAGTATTTATCAAAAGGAGAACAACAGCATGCATCGAAAAGAACTTTTGATTGATTTTGGATATCTGATATAAGAGAAT
This sequence comes from Allium sativum, assembly GCA_030737875.1. Lineage (NCBI taxonomy): Eukaryota > Viridiplantae > Streptophyta > Magnoliopsida > Asparagales > Amaryllidaceae > Allium > Allium sativum. The sequence continues at coordinate 43,216,675 of CM060918.1, read as the reverse complement.
GAAGCTAATTAAGATCTCTAAGTTAAATATCTGAAAATAGGCAGGTTTAAGATCATATCGATGACCACTAATTCCAGTCAATGACGAAAATTTATGATGCTGCGTTAAGAGCGAACAAGATTGAATGAGAACGATATTAAGAATCAAGATATAGAACAAAAAAATAGAGAGAAAGAAACCATTGTACTGAACATCGATTACATTTCATTACTTCAATTACTTCAATACCATATTAGGCAGGATTACAAGATTGTAGCACATATATTTAGTTACTAATATGAGTTTTATTAAAAAGGCCACGTGATAATTGAGACGTACAAAAACAGAATAGGAGTTGAGGCTTCATGATGTTTCATGATACCGACCTTAAAACCTGTTATTGAAATGTATGCACTGAGGTAGCATACAAAGACTGTATTTAGAGGATTGCTGAATCTGGCTATGTTTTAGGGGATTCCTGAATTTAGCTATGTATATGTTAGGTAATTATTTTTGGTAAACATTCTTTGAGTATCATAAATAATAGACTGTAATGGGGATTGTATAAAAAGGAAGAAGGGTGTCATACATGATTTGAAGTTTGGAGGAAGCTTCACATGATAACAGATTGAAGTTAGCAGATATGTAATTGTCATCATTTGTAACTAGGCATTGGCAAAATTTCTAAATTGATCATAATGACAACTTCTCTTTTGTTTTTTCTTTCATTGTAGGAGCTGAGTTTCTAGCTAAAGACTTGGGCTGCTTAATAGAAAATGCGACAGTGGAACAACTTGGCACAGCAAGGAAAGTCACGATCTCTCAAAACTCAACCACTTTAATTGCAGATGCAGCAACCAAGGATGAAATTCAAGCAAGAATAGCTCAGATAAAGAGAGAGCTTGCAGAGACTGATTCGGTCTATGATTCTGAAAAGCTTGCCGAGAGAATTGCAAAGCTTTCAGGTGGTGTGGCTGTCATCAAAGTCGGTGCTGCTACAGAAACTGAGCTCGAGGACCGTAAACTGCGTATAGAGGATGCTAAAAATGCCACTTTTGCTGCTATTGAGGAAGGCATTGTACCTGGGGGTGGCGCTGCCTATGTTCATCTTTCAAGTTGTGTTCCTGGTATCAAGGATAAGTTGGATGATGCTGATGAACGACTTGGTGCTGATATTATTCAGAAGGTACCTTACTCCATCTCTAAACGTTCATTCTTTAGCTTTAGGTCTACTGGAGAAATCTGTGGGTTAAATTGGTTGATTTTTCTTCTATCAAGTTAATACCTGCTTCAAAAGATCTTGCATATGTAGCTTTGTTTTTGTTGTTTTATTGCTGATTCAATGCTCTTACCACAATCTGAAGTATATTCTACTTTTTTACCTTTTTGAAAGATCATGGAACGGTTTTATAATGAGCTAGTGCAAAATATAATGTGGCAGAAACATGTTTGTAATGATGTTTCCCAATAATACTTTCATCATACTTTCCAGAAAGTGATTTTTGTTGATCAAGCATCCAAAATGCAATGTCAAACCAGGTGAAATCAGATATAAATTGTTAAAGTTTGATTCATTTTTTATAGGTTTTTTTCACTGAGCTCAAAACCGTATATATTGTGAAGCTTTCTTTTTAAAATCTTAAAAATCCTGAAATTTGGAATCTGTTTCAAATCGGATCCCTCCCATCACGATCCGAATCTGAATTTTGATTTGGTTTAAATTTTGCAGTCAAGAAGAATTCATTTAAACCTTGTTGGAATAGAAAAAACTAAAATTCTTGCTTGAATTTACAATTCAAAATTTTTATGTTTTTAAGTAATTATAAAACATGGTGGTAAATCGTGTACTGGGTGATGATATCATTTAGAAGGTATCCTTTTCCATTTTATCTCCTTGTTCATCTAGTATTACTTCAAAAACCTTAACTCCAGATTTGAAATCTATGATAATTGATCACTTCCTGTCAAATAACAAAAATTGATCACTTTCTGCATAACAAAAAGCACAATCATGTACAGAGCTGTTTGTAGAAAAAATCCTTTGAGACAGTGTTGGGTAGTCACTAAAACCATCTATCTGGAGGTTTTTGCTGAACTCAAAGCCATGCATCTGATTCAAATATATAAATGCTGCATCATAGAATGGACAGATGTTCAACATAACCGTAACTTCTGTTTTAAAATTTTCAGGCATTGATGGCTCCTGCATCCCTGATAGCACGCAACGCCGGAGTAGAAGGGGAGGTAATAGTTGAGAAGGTGAAAGAAAGTCCCTGGGAATTTGGATACAACGCGATGGACGACAAGTATGAGAACCTTCTAGAAGCAGGAGTCATAGACCCTGCAAAAGTAACAAGATGCGCCCTTCAGAACGCAGCTTCGGTTGCAGGGATGGTTTTGACCACACAGGCTATAGTTGTCGAGAAGCCCAAGCCTAAGGCTCCAGTTAGCGCCCCAGCTCCTGGCTCTCTCGCCATTTAACCATGGCAGCATTAGTTTAATTTAAATTCAGTTATGGTGCATTACTGTATTGGTTGATGGTTTGTGCCCTGCACAATAGAATGGTAATATTTTTGTTAAGAGAAACAAGTTAGGTTTGAGGTTGCTTTTGGTATAATAAAATTTTCATTTTGTCTTTGCCTTTTCTTCTTCCCCTCTTGCGCTGTTCAATAGTAATGTGCACTACTTGTTGGGCTTTTTTTTTGGGGATGGGTGGGCCTGAAGTGGCCTGAGTTGCAGTCCTAGGTGGGTAGGTTCTATTATTTTTTGAAGATAGGATAGCAATGGATAAGAGATTGTTGGTGTTTGCTTTGTTTTTTTGAAAGAGAAAAAAACTGGCCCAAGGCCCAACAGAATTGGGTATAACCCAATACATCAAAACAAAGTGTACAAACCCTAGCTGCCACTATCATACTCAACGAAACCCTAGTGATAAAACTTGATAATGGCAGACAATGCAGGAGAGAAAGTCTCCTCCTTCACGGCGGCTTCAAAACAACGTCTTCGTTCATCTCTCTTCTCATCTCACTTAAATCAAGCATTAAGTTAGCTACATACTCTCTCAAAAGGGAGTTCTGGCTTCTCGAGTGCATTCCCTGAAGCTCGAAGTAATTCAAGGTAGGGCTGCACAAAGTATGGGTTGGATCGAGTTGGACCAAATACCATATCCGACCCGCATAGGTATGGGTTTAAGCTAGTTCAACCCGTATCCGACCCTATATGAGGTTGGATACGGGTTGGGTTGAAGTATGGGCTGGGTTGGGTTTAGTAGGGTTGAGTTGCATGAAACTAATAAAAAATGGGAATATGAGATATTCTTTTAAAAATAATATTAAAATATTCAACATAGTATATCAGATTTTAGCTGGCATAACACATTTAAAATAACTGATTCATTATAACAAATATCATATTATAATTTCATTGTAAAACACATCATATGAAATTAATTCACTATATAGTAGAACAAGTGTTTCATTTTAAAATACATTAAATTTTCGTTAAAAAAAATCTTTGCTAAAAAATATATAGTTTGGATTTGACATGAAATATGTTCTTTTATATTTACTATAAAATAAATAAATATAACACTAGGATTAGACAATTTTAATTTTAAGTGGGTTGGTATTAAATTAGTTTTCTAATGTAGGGTTGGGTCGGGTTAAAATAAAGTTGGGTAGAACAAAATATCACACCCGACCCATATATAGTATGGGTTACAAATAGTAATCCATATCCGACCTGAACTACGATGGGTTGGGTTGAGTTTATGTGGGTTGGGTCGGGTTGGTGGGTTGGGTCGGATTGGATGCCCTAATTCAAGGAGCTCATTTCCATCAGATCTGAGCTTCTCATACGGTCAAAGTTTCTTTTGCTTCTTGTTGAGCCTCTGTTGTCATCCGATTTTCTTCTACTGCTACTCTCACCATCAGACCAAACTGATAAGTGATAGATCTGATTATTTAGCTCACTTTTGTAATGATTGTCCCTGATTCTAGGTAAAGCACCGAATTTTTCTTCTAATTTCCTCTTTTCCAGGTGTTTTAATTGATCTGGATCACTATTGGAGGAACCTCCCTCTGAAATAGGTATACACAAATGGTTATTATTCGAGTTATAAAATAGATCACGCACTAATGGATTAGAATTATGTCTACTTCCCTCATTGTGTTTTGGCATGAAAACAGAGGTGATGGAAGGACGTTAGATCTGTTCAAAACACCTTTTAAGCTCTCTGAGAGAGTTTTGTTGGAGTGGGAATTAAGGTCTGCAAAAGGTGAAAAAGAGGCATCAAATTCTTACTTATAGAATGATTAGAATAATGATTAATAATGTGTTGGTAACTCCCTTTGTAGTGTTGAAAACTTGAGATATGACTGGGATTGCAATCACCAACGAAGAAATCAGAGGACTTTTTATTGGGAAGCTGCTTGCCGTTCAGTAAATATTCTTCAACTTGATTATCACAGTCAACATTATTTTTCTGAAATGCTAGATTGTGCAAGTTCTCCAACTTTAATCTGTTGGCTTTTTTCATAACTATGTTACTATCATTTAGAATAATACTCCAAGTCTGAAAGCAACTAATTTCTTTACCAGAGTGAAGCCTCTGATTTCTTTCTCTCCAAATATAATAAATAGAAGCTGTTAGTACGACACATGCTCTAATAAATTTGAAGGACTTGGGCTTAATTTTTTTTTAAAATATACTCAATGCTATCTCTTATATTCAAAGCAGCGTAGAAGTGACTGAATCCCAGAGTACATTTGGCATTATACCAAATGTACTGAGAATAAACACAGTTAAAAAATAAATGATCTTTCAATTTCACTTTTGCAAAGAAAACATGTGCTATCAGAATTCTTTTTCCATTTGTTACAATTCTCTCTGGTTGGAAGTTTGTTTAAAATAGCAAAGTAGGCACAATGTGCCATTTTGGGACAGTTTGATTTACACCATATTATTTTATGCCAATCAACTTCTACCTCTTTGCCTTGCAAATACTCCCAAACTTTTTTAAAAGAGAATTTATCTTTTGAACATAAATTCGAAATCCAATGCAATTTTGATCTATATGAATGTCCGTGATAGCATTTTTAAATATATGAGCAGCAGAGTTGTTTTGAAAGCTCCAACAGTTATTAACAATAATATTTTGAACTTTGTCCTTAACCCCCCCTAATATATATAAATTATTCCAACCCAAAAGGTTGATTAGTGAATTACAACTAGTCCATGGGTCAAACTATAAACTGGTTTGACTACCATCTTTTAATTTTCGGAGAATTAGTTTTTTTTACCAATATCCCTGCAGCCTAAAATGTTTTTCCAAACATAGGAATGATGCATCTCTTTTCTAACTAACCAGAAATTTCTATTTTTTAAATATTTAGCACTCATCTGTCTAGCCCAATGAGATTTATCATCCAGAAATTTCCAAAACAATTTAAACTTGCTAACTTCAGCAATATCCTTGATATTTCTGAGCCCACTATATCCCATGCAACCTTATGATATTTACCTCTCCAAATGAAATTAGAGCACATTCTATCAATCTTATTAATGACACTGGTAGGAATATTATGAGACTGAACCCAATACATAACCATAGCAGTAGTAACTGTATGTGTGAGCTCCATTCTACTAGCTAGGGAAAGTAATTTGCCAGACCAACCCTCAAGCTTGTTTTGGATCAGAACTAATAATCTAGTGCAATCTTTTTCACTGATCTGATTTATGCTTAGGGGAAGACCAAGATACTTAGCAGGAAGAGTACCTTCTTTAAACTTCAAGAGATGCAAAATTTCATCTTTAATAAGAACATCCTTACTAAAATAAATTTTGCTTTTGTTTAAATTAACAGCTAAGGCAGCAACTTTCTCCATATTTTCCAAAATCTTGTGGACAGCAATAGCACTATTTTTATCAGCTTTTAAAAATAAAAGCATGTCATCAGCATATAACAAATGGGTAATGTGTGGTTTGACTTTATTAATTGGTTTAATGTTCCCTTTAATTACTTCTAAATCCATTTGCATAGAAAAGTATTCCATAACAATAGAGAATAGGTATGGTGACAAAGGGTCACCTTGCCTTATTCCTCTATTGCTATTTATGAAGCTTTTGGGGAACCATTTATCATAATAGAGTAAGACACATTACAAATGCATTCCTTAATTAAAGCACATAATTTATTATCAAAACCCATCTTCTGCATAATGTAAATGATAAAATTCCTATTAATTTTATCAAATGTTTGATGCGAATCAATCTTAATGCACATGAGATTTTTATTCCTCATGTTAAAATTTCTAACAAGCTCATGAGCAAGCAAGGAATTTTCTGAAATAAGCCTACCTGGATTAAAGGCACTTTGATTCTCAGAATTAATAAATTTTAGAAAACATTTTAATCTATTGCAAAGAAGAGAGGCAATAATTTTGTAAATAAAGTTACAACAAGCAATAGGCCTGTAATCATCTAAACTAGAAGGGCTTTCCACTTTGGGGATAAGAGTAATGTAAGTGTGATTAGTACTTTTAAGAAGTTTTCATGAGTTAAAAAATTCAGAAATTGAATCACACAAGGCATTATGCATCTCACCCCAATGTGTTTTGTAAAATTTAGCGCCAAACCCATCAGGGCAAGGACTTTTATCATTATTAGCAAAAAGTATAACATTTTTTACCTCTTCCTGCCTGATGGGAGCAAGAAGAATATCAGAGCTATTATTAATTTATTATTAGCAAATATTTAAACTCCAAATCAGGAAAAATATTGGTAAGATTACTAGTATTATACAAATTGCAGAAATAACTAATAGCCTCAGTTTCTATATTATTAGCATCATTAGTTATTCTGCCATTTATGTCAATTAATTTACCAATATTATTTCTGTTCTTCCTATTGGACATTTTAGAGTAGAAAATTTTACTAGCTTCATCACCAGTTGTTAGCCAATCTACTTTAGCTTTCTGCTTAAGGTTAATAGAGCTAATATGTAGAGCGTTAACCAACTTAGCTTGAGCATTAAAAAAGTTCTCAGCCTTGCTCTTGTCTGAATAATTAATGTCAAGCTCATTTTGCAACCTGTCACACTCTTCTCTAATAGTTTTGATGTCGTTTCTGCTTCTAGAAGAGTTCCAGGTTTTTAATTTAGACTTGACCAAAAGTAAGGTTTTATTGAACTTATATTGAGCAGTACCAAAAAAATAAAATTGTTAATAAAGCAACTAGAGACCACATCCTTATAATCATTTTTACAGACCCATCCATTCACAAATCTAAATGGAGGGTTACCAATTGTATTTTTCTCTGAATTGATGGAAACCAGGATAGGAGTGTGATCAGTTGAGTTTTGGGGCAATGTACTGCAATTCACACTAGGAAAAAGATTGATGAAGTGCTGGTTAAATAGAACCTTGCCTAATTTGCAATGTATATTCCTAAATTCACCTGATTTCCAAGTGTATTTAATGCCCACTATGGGGGGTTCTATTAATCCAGACTTCAACATAAAACAGGCAATCCTTTCTAGTTTAGAAAATGGAATGGGGTTGCCTCCTCTTTTTTCACAGTTATGAAAAACAGTATTAAAATCCCCAATAAGCAGCCAAGGGCTATTAATAACCTTACTGAACTGCTCAATATAATTCCAAAGCATAATTCTGTCATTTTCAAAGTTGGAGGCATAAATAAAGGTAATTTTTAAAGTCAAACCACCTTTATTTTTAAATGTGCAATGTATGTATTGCATATCAATAAAGTAACTGATGAAAGACCAGATGGTAGGATTATGAAGAATCATAATCCTACCATTTCCTCCCATCAGGTTATTATTGACAATGTTCCAATTTGAAAATGACTTTTTATGCAGATCATGTATCTTTTGATCACCGAGTTTATGCTCAATCAAACCTATAATACTGGGTTTGTATTTACCTAAAAAATTAACTAAATCAAGTTGCCTTTCTTAGGAGTTTAATCCCCTGATATTCCAAGCGATAATATCCATAATAAAATTAATATAAAATAAGAAGAGATAAAGGGTACACAATACCTAGGGAGGGCCACTGTTCTTTTTGTTGTCCACCTTTATTCCCAACTGTTTGCCACTCTTTTTGTAACTGCCTTTGTCAGTAGACTTTAATTGTTTATCCCATTTAGCATTCCTGCTAATATATTTCTTTCTGAAATCATGATCTTTGTCATCTTCAGTTTCCTCTACTAACTATGTCTGTTAGACTTTTGATCCTGCCTTTTTTCCTTTTTAATACAGGTGAGACGGGTCTGGAGGGTTTGGCCACTGCTATAGTCTGGTTTACTGCCTCTTGTATATTTTCTAGAGTAATGGCTGATTTGGAAGGGGCAAGGCCGTTAGTTAACAGAGCCATATTGGTGTAGATGGGATCAGCAGCAAGAAGATCGACGCAGAAATTCCCTACAGAATTAGCAGAATTATTTGATGTATTTGTAATATTGCTTGAGCCCATCATAGGGGGGATGGGTTCAATGACCTGATTAGAATAGGTTCCCTCTTCTGCTTTGTGATTTTTATTTTTTGATGCATTTTGCTCCTCTGCACTTTTGGGAATTTCTGAACTGATTCCCACAGTCTTATTAGGAGATTCTGTAATCTGCGATTTTTCAGCAGAACCTGTAGTTATCTGAATATGTTGAGCAGACTGATAGTGAGTATTTTTGCCTGCATCCGAATGAAGGTTGGAGGTATCTATGTTCATGTCGTCTTCAACATTCTCCATGTAAGATTGCAAGGAGTTAATATTGTTGCTCGCAGGAATTGCTGAGCTTATACTAGATGTTGTTTCATCGATGTTTCCAATGTCTGAAAGAGATTCTTCATTAACATCGGTGCTATTATCAAGATTTGCATCTTTTTTTGACTTTTCACTCTGGTCTTTTTTGTTCAAACAAACATCAGTGGAGTGGCCAAAGATCTTGCAAATTTTACATCTATCTGGTATTTTCTCGTAAGTAATATGCTGAATGACATGCTCCCCGTCATGCATGTAGATAGAGGCTTCATTAGGCAAATCGGCGCCTGCACTAATTTCAACAAGTAAGCGAGCGTAACTTAGTCAAGTTTCCTTCGCTGTTTGTTCATCCATTTTTAATGGAATTCCAACAAGACTCCCTATGGCACTGAAGATTTCTTTGTCCCATAGTCGTAGGTTCATTTCTGGAAATCGAATCCATATGGGCATAGTGCTCAAAATGTCCCGATCAAGAACTGATTTCTTGGACCATTTCTTTAATATAATCAATTTCCCATTGATGAAATACGGTCCGCATTTTAGGAGCTTCTCTCTATCTTCTGCATTAGTGAACCTGAGAATAAAAAACCCATTTTCCCTTAAAAATCTCAAAGGAACCACTAGGGTTCCATGTTCGGACAACATAATTCCTGAAATAGTGATAAGCTGGTCTTTTTCCAAAGACGTATGCCACAATAGAAAGTCCCCATTTACTTTCTATACAAATACAAGCAGCTTCAGAAGCCACAACTATCCTTTCTCCAATCATTTCATTTGGGGGGATGAAGCTCAAATCAAATTCTGAATCTTGATTTCCTTTCTTGATCAAATCTTCCCAGGATGAAGCCTTCAGATCTTTAGTTAGATTATTTTTAATAGCCTGAGTTGGATCTTGAGACAATCCAATCGGATTTTTTGTTGGATCTTGTGCCATTTTAGTTTGACTTCTTGATTGCTGTCGTGCTCTATTAGAGGAAGGATATGGCTTTTTCCTTGCTTTAAATGGTACTCATTAGTTGATCCTGCCCCCTTCTTCGCATGAACAGAAACTTTTGGATTCTAAAAATATTTAGAACCTTTCTTGCGGTTAACAACTCTTGTGAATCCCTCCTTATCCACTAAGAAATCAAGAGTGGATTGAGGAATATTTGAAGGAGGAGAGGAGGGGCGAAAGAAGATCCCACCCTAGAATTAGGATTGTCGTCGAAAATAAGATTCAAGAAGGAATTAGAGTTGGCAGCCATGGTTGCAAGCTCTCAACAAGAAACCTTTTAATAAGTGAAGAACACAATTTTTTGGATAGATGTTGAATATGTCTTGATGAGCAGGTGTTTGCTATTTTATTTTCTGAGAATTTGACGTTTGAAGAAGTTAACGAAACATCATTTTATGTTGCATTTAAATTGTGGGGTAAAAAAAACATATGATAAATAAAATACTAGTGAGGTGAAATTTGGTAAATCTGAAATGAAATTAACAATGAGTTAATGATTTTCAGCATCCAATTTTCCCTGAAGGACTTCGACAAAAAACCTGATTTCTCTTTGAAAGAGTAACTATAGGATAAAAGCTTTCATCCTTGAATGTTGATTTTGTTCTTATGATCCTATGACAATCTGACAACAATTAGGCATTTACGTTTTAGAGAAAAACGATGAATCACTCTAAAGACGATGAAATAGAATATGAAGATAATGCGGCTAAGGTTATGTTATAACCTACCTGGATATCGGGTTGATATGAGTTATATCAACTTGTCCACTTCTAAGTCTTACTGTAGGCTTGAGCCCATTATCTATTCTCTAACGTTACATCTCTATGTATATATAGAGAACGCATTACCTGTTGTAAAGTATCAAAAACACTTTCATTTTTTTGCATTACTAAAATAAAATCATTCACAACAAATTCTTGTACTCCGAAAACAACTTTACAATAAAAGAAGAAATTCTTCTTTACACCCATCAGAGTGTCTTCATCACTTGGGTGTTCCTCTCATCCGAGTTTTCACTCATCACCTGAGAGTTGACTCAATTCAGATCACTGCCTCGCCTAATCATTGGATTGGCTGCACTGATCTAAATCATAGAGTCTTGCAGAAAAGAAATCAAAGAAAACCAGTTTCAAGCCGCTAAGAAAGTCAAGAAATCAATTCAAGAAAACTATCTTACCTGTGCGAGTCATCAGAATCACTATCATCACTTGATAGGCATCAGTCCAGTTACCTAGATCTCATTCTTGCTTTCGGCATCATTGAAAGTGACTCCTCATCCTCAGTTCTGCAAATTCATTTCTATCTGTTTGCTTCGTCATGGTTGAAACAACACCAATATCTGGATCAGCTGCTTCAAACAATCAGTCAACCTCTTCCAATCAACCAATTCCACCAGTAGCAGCCGTTGAACAACTAGTTAGGGATGAGCAGGAAAACCGATTACGAACCGAAACCGAACCGAAACCGCATAAAACCGATAAAAACCGCATCTTAAAAAACCGCACCAAAGTAAAACCGATGAAACCGCACCATTAGTATGGTCCGGGTTCGGTTTTCATCCCTTTTCAAACCGCAAAACCGAAACCGCACTGAATGTTATTTATACGTAAATTTTAACGCTACCTTCTCAAATTTAGCTTTAGGCAAATCTGCACGTTCACTACTTGGCAATCATGGAAGCAAAAAACCAGCAATACATGCTGCAGCACTCTAACTGAATGGCTATATTGACTCAAGTTGCCAAGATTAATCATGACGTATTGATGGAAATGTCTGATCATAGAAAGGATCTACAAAAGAAAACAAAACTAATATTGAACACCTTGAGAAGCTATGAAGACCTGCCACCAGACAAAGCTCTTACTGTATTAGCTATAGAGTTTAAAAAGAGGCGGTATGCTACTGCTGAGAAGTATCTAGAACAAGTTCTACATACTGCTTTCGGTCCATCAGAATTATGATTTGGATTACATCATTTGCCTTGATGTCATTTATAGTAAGATGGTATTTGGATTGGACCAATTGGTCATTACAGTAAAAGAGTTTTCATTTGCATGTGAAGATCAATATCACACACTGGACAAATAAAAAAGCCTCTGCCTCAGCTTTAAACATTTCATGTGCATCACCATCTAAGGGAACGACGTTTTTTTTGTTAATTGGTTTTGAAACCGAAACCGCACTTTTAAAAACTGAAACCACACTTTTAAAACTGAACCGCACCAACGGTTTTTGGTCCGGCTCCGGTTCCTACTTTTGAAAACCGCACGCTAGCGATTCCGGGTGCGGTTTTAAGTCAAAACCGCACCAAACCGCACCATGCTCATCCCTACAACTAGTCAAGACTGTGATAAGTCCACAAAGTCAACTTATCACAGTCAAGCTAGATGAGACCAATTACTTATTGTGGAAATATCAGATAGAAACGTCGATACAAGGATATGGACTAGAAGGCCATCTGTATGGAACCCTGCAAATTCCACAACAATTTATCACAAATCAAGAAAACAATCTGGTCATAAATGAAGAATTTACCAAATATCACAAACAAGACATGTTGATAAGTGCTTGGCTGCTATCATCTATTAGTAATAATCTCCTTTCACAAGTCATAGGATGTAATTCTGCTAATGAGATTTGGGTTAATGTGGAAAAGAATTTCAATTCTCAATCTTCTGCCAAAATAATGCACTATAGAAGGCAACTACACAACTCAAGAAAGGAAAATACAAGCATGCGTGAGTATCTGGCAAAAATTAAAACCTTGTGTGATCAACTACATGCAGCTAGACAAAAGGTACCAGAAAATGAACAAGTCTTGACTGTTCTACATGGACTTGGAAGTGAATACGAAGCTGTTGAGGCAATAATATCATCACAAAGAATTACTCCACCCTTAGATGAGGTACACTCAATTTTACTGGCACATGAAGCCAGACTCGACAGTAAAAAGCCACAAGAAAATGAGTTGAGTATTAACTATGCTAATAGTAATAAATACAAAGACTCAAGAACAAACTTTCAACCACAAAGGGGTGGTTTCAGCGGAAGATCAAGGGGAAGAGGCGGAAGTAATAAATGTAATAACAGACCCAAATGTCAAATTGTGAAAGAGTTGGTCATACGGCATTCAAATGCTATTTCAGGTTTAATCAGAGTTTTACACCTAATCAAAACTCAAACAGTCAAAGGCCTGGCAATCCTAGTGCAAATGTGGCTAATGTGCAGCAAGAACCAAGTGTGCAAAATGATAACAGATCAGCAAATCAAACAGATATTGCAAGAGCAGAAAGTATAAATGATGAAAGCTGGTATCCGGATTCTGGAGCTACAAATCATCTTACTAACAATCTTGACAACTTAAACATTGGTTGCAAGGAGTATAGATGTAATCAGACTGTATCCATGGGAAATGGTAAGCCTAACACTATTACTCATACAGGCAGTGGCTATTTGCATGAAAATAATCAGTTAATTCTAAAGAAATTACTAAGAGTCCCTGAAATCAGAAAGAATCTCTTAAGTATGTCTCAATTTGCAAAGGATAATCATGTATATTTTGAATTCTATCCTAAATACTGTTTAGTTAGGGACATACTTACTAGAAATATTTTATTGTAGGGTAGTGAAGTCAATGGGCTATACTGCTTTACACAAAAAAGGAGCAGCAGAAATTGTGAAAACAAAGTGGTGTGTAATCTTAGTGAAAATGATGTGGAAAAGGAAAATGATGTTTTCAATATATGGCATAAGAAACTGGGTCAGCCCAGCACTAGTATTGTAAAGAAAGTTTTAATTGAAAACAATATTAAGTTTGATGATATTTCCTTACCACACATATGCACATACTGTCAAATGGGAAAAAGCAACTAGTTACCTTTTATTGATTTCCGTACTGAATACACAGAACCCCTGAGTTTTATTGCAACTGATTTGTGGGGTCCTGCACCAATAGATTCAGATTATGGGTATAAATATTATATATCTTTCATAGATGCTTTTAGTAGACATATATGGATCTACTTCATGAAATCAAAGTCTGAAACTTACAATACAGTTGTTCATTTCATTACACACGCTGAAAAACAAACCAATTCCTTAATTAAAATAATTCAGTCTGATGGAGGCACTGAGTATAAACCTCTAAAAGAATATTTTCTTAAGAGAGGAATAGTTCATAGAACAACTTGCCCATACACTTCAGAGCAGAATGGTCTAGTAGAAAGAAAATATAAACATATTGTCGAATCTGGTCTAACCCTTTTAGCTCAAGCCAAAATGTCACTAAAATTCTGGCCTTAATCATTTAGTACAGCGGTCTACCTGATAAATAGACTACCAACCAAAATGCTAAACGGAATAAGTCCATATGAAAAGTTAAAAGGTGTTAAACCAGATTATAGTTATTTGAAATTTTTTGGATGCTTGTGTTATCCATATCTCAGACCATATAACAAAAACAAAATGGAATTTAGGTCAAAACCATGTACTTTCATAGGATATGCTCAAAATCAGAAGGGGTATAAATGCTTGGATGATAATGGAAGGATATTTATTAGCAGACATGTTGTATCTAATGAAAAAATCTTTCTGTATAAATCTGAAAATATTCAGACCTCAAACAAAGTATACGATACAAAAATTTCTATACCATCTTTACCTGTGTATTCAGAAATATTAAGTACAGTTGATACTGCAAGAGCTCATGAAGAAACAACACCACAAACTGATGATATTGTTCAATCATCCAGTCAAGACAGTGAAACACCTGTTACACAAAGAGAGAATCAAACAATATGTGGTCAAGAGATAGAAGAAACGACCAACAATGAACAAAACGAGAGTAGACAACCTGCACATCAACCTGAAGCAACATCCACTCACCCAATGATTACAAGAGCTAAAAGTGGGATTTTCAAACCCAAGCTATATCATACTGTCGTCCAAGTTGATGAACCAGTCAGCTATGAGCAAGCTAAAACTGATGCCAACCAGAGAACAACAATGGATGCTGAATATCATGCCTTTATGAAAAATCAAACTTGGGAGTTAGTTAAATCACAAAAAGATAAAAACATCATTGGTTGTAAGTGGACATATAGGATAAAGAGAAAACCAGATGGGACAATCGACAGATATAAAGCAAGGCTTGTGGCAAAGAGTTTTTCTCAACAACAAGACATCGATTATAAAGAAACATTCTCTCCAGTCATTAAACTTTCAACAATCAGAGTAGTATTAACTATTGCTATTAGCAGAGGATGGCAATCAAGACAACGGGATGTCAATAATGCCTTTTTAAATGGCATATTAAGAGAGGATGTCTATATGTCTCAGCCACAGGGCTACAACACCCAACCAAATCATGTGTGCAAGCTTAAGAAAGCCATTTATGGACTTAACCAGGCACCTGGAGTATGGTTTGACAGATTGAAAAATACTTTACATGCAATGAATTTTCAATCTGCCAAATCAGATAACTTTCTATTCATCAAAACCAGTAAAAATTCTTCTATATACATAATTATTTATGTCGATGACCTTATAATTACAGGGAGTGAAAATAGTGAAATCAATGAGATTGTCAAAAAGCTAGACAAACAGTTCTCAGTAAAGGATCTGGGTCAATTAAATTACTTCCTTGGCATTGAAGTCAAAACAAAGTCATCAACAGAAATAGTGTTATCTCAAAGGAAATATATAACTGAATTACTGGAAAAGACACAAATGAGTGATGCTAAAAGTCAACCAACACCTATGAAAAGCAGTCAACACTACTCTAAACACAGGGGAGAACCCATATACAATGCTAAACAATATAGAAATGTAGTTGGTGCTTTACAGTACACAACTATCACTAGACTAGACATTGTGTTCAGTATTAACAAAGTTTGTCAATTTATGCAGGCACCATTGGATATACACTGGAAGGCAGTCAAGAGAATCCTAAGATACTTAAAAGCTACAATAAATTATGGACTGTCAATTAAAGCAAGCAGAGATTTCAACATAACTGGATTCACAGATGCTGATTGGGCCTCAGATCCTGATGATAGAAAGTTTACAACTGACTACTGTATCTACATTGGACATAATATAGTTTCATGGAGCTCAAAGAAGCAGTCTACTATATCTAGATCCAGCACTGAGGTTGAGTATCGTAGCATAGCTATTGCTACTGCTGAAATCATGTGGTTAAAGTCACCACTATCTGAACTCAAAATTCATGTAAACAAATCGATATTATGGTGTGACGACTTAAGTGCCGTGTACATGTCATCAAATCCTATTCTACATGCTAGGACCAAGCACATTGAAATTGATCAATATTTTGTAAGAGAACAAGTACAGAGAGGAGAGCTTGAGGTGAGACATGTACCTGCAACTTACCAAAGGGCTGATACACTAACCAAGGCATGATCATACCAGAATTTCTCAAGATTCAGAACAGATCTGAGGGTTATCGAAACCCTTGACAACATCAACCAAGTCAAATCGGCTACTGACAGATCAAGCTCGCAACCATCGCAAAATCAGAGAAAGGAAGCAAATACTCCAGCAAGCTCACACGAACCTGAAAGTAAAAGTTATCAGTCCTTAGAACAGCAAGAATATACAACCAAATTGAAGACAAATCAAGATATAAAGAGCATAGAGAGAGCTGATTTATTCAAAGACATCTTGCGCAACAAAGAAAATAGGCAAAATCGCAATCCAGCAGAAGCTATGAAGAAACCCTAATATCGATTCGAAGGGGGCAATCAGAATATGAAGATAATGCAGCTAAGGTTTTGTTATAACCTACCTGGATATCGGGTTGATATGAGTTATATCAACCCGTCCACTTCTAAGTCTTACTGTAACTGGGCTTGAGCCCATTATCTATTCCCTAACATTACATCTCTATGTATATATAGAGAATGCATTACCTGTTGTAAAGTATCAAAAACACTTTCATTTTTCTGCATTACTGAAATAAAATCATTCACAACAAATTCTTGTACTCAGAAAACAACTTTGCAATTATACAAGAAGATTGAAATCTCTATACGATGAATTGGGGGTTACAAGTTATTAAGAATGGAAGTTCAGAATCTTTTAGAGTTTGAAGATTGCAAACCGTTGAAGGATACTAATCAAGATTTGGGTTGGATTTGGGTCTATAATCAGATATAGAAAACTTTTCTATTATGTATATCTTTAACATAAACATTGTACTATAAATTTTTGATAAACCATAGGTTTCAGAATTGCGCTCATCAAATGTTGGATATAGCTTGATGTGAGCTCACCTAAGAGCATCTCCAGTCCTTGAAAATTAAGGGTTAATATTCAGAATTTCTATCCAATTGTTAGCTTCAGCTGTAATATTAAGGATCCTGAATGGGCTCTGACGCCTATTTTATGGACGCCAGATTTTGGAGTCTGTTGTAATATATATATATATATATATATATATATATATATGTATGTTGTAATATATATAGGAGTGAATATGCTTTTATAATTTTCTATTTAGTCCCACATCATGGGGATAAGTTAATCACCAGCTCCAAAGACTATATATATAGGAGCCAATGTAATAGAAAATAAAGATATCTGAATGAATAGAAATGTTCTCCCTCTTGTTTCTTCTGTTCTGTGTTCGTTTTATAACACGTTATCAGCACGAATTATTCAATTATAATAGAACCTGAAGTTCTGTTACAGTATTTTAGGAACCCGAAGTTTCTAAAATGAAAACACACGATCTGGAAAATAATCTTGTAGTGGAAGAGTTCTTCAATTTTATCATGATCCACGAATTTCGGGTGCACAAACTCCATCTAATCTTCGCTGCCAGTGCAAATTCATTGGATTCAGAATTCATGTATATGCTAGGAAGATTCTAAGGAGGTAATCACGAGGACCGCTCCTCTCAGATCTTGTAAGTTATTAATGTCTTTTATGTTTCCTCTCAATTTGCAATTAGTTTTTATCTATTAGCTACCTCTATCTTTGCTGTCCTTCTTTTAGTTAAAAGGTCTATATCAGGTATATTTTTCTGCAAGATAATTAATTGGTGTTCAAGATGAACAGTAGATGCCATTTATGTTTAGGGACTTAAGTCAATTGTTATATGATATCAAATCTTCGTGTTGCTTTATATGATAATCATATCATACAAAAAGCTAACTACAACAATTTACATAAATATGAGACCCTGCAGAACTTTTGCATGTTGGTGTGCTATTGACAGAAACAAAGACAAGTCAGTGTACATATATAATACAACTGATGAAGCCACACAAGTACTTTACTATTTCTAATTGTACTAGAACTTTGGCTATTTGGTCTTTTATTTCTGTAGGATCCATTAATTTTGCATCAAATCTTCATTTTTGCCATAATTCTGTATGGAGTTTAATTGCAAGTGCATGGAATTAGTTTTATTTCTAATCGTTTTTTTATAATGTTTTTGTTTCGAATTAAACAACATGCGCAATATGAAACAAATGGACGTTAGCATATTTGTTTGCTTAATATTATATCCATGCTGCATTGCTTAAGTCTTATCTGGCGATGGGTTCATTTGGATTTGTTCAAACATGGATGAAAAGTTTGGTTGCCAGTACACTAGACATACAATTTGTTTTCCAAATAGATATCATGAATTTATTCTACTGAAGTTGGATATCATGGTTCTACTCTTCTAAGTATTGGGTTTGTGGCGTTCCACACAAACACATCTGTAATATACATGCTAATCGGAATGTTATGAACATTGAGATACATATATGAATTCACTAATTGCACGCATAAGTTATACTCTTTTGGAATACGTCAAGTGACGTTGTTCATTTGGTGAAATATATCATTTTATTCTGCATATTGGATTTAAATTAGTAAACGGTTTGAAGTAATTATTATTCCAATACACAGGAATTCACTTGTTAACCCTTTTAGGTTGCATTTTACTGATATTTCAGTTTTTCCGTAGCGCTCCTCCTTAGTGCCTGATATGCGCTAATGGTCCGCTCTAACTTTACTTGTTTTTTTAGTTTGCAAATGTTAAAAATCAAAGCACTAGTTTTTTTTTGCTGTCATCACGAAACATTCAAGAGCACCTGCATTGATCGTCTTTAATTAATATTCTTAAGCACTTGGTTAATTACCACTAAAAGGCAGCTTCAAGCATACTGTCTTATATTATCCATGGTAGACTGTAATTGCTTGGGTTTTTAATGTATAGTAC
This sequence comes from Allium sativum, assembly GCA_030737875.1. Taxonomy (NCBI): domain Eukaryota; kingdom Viridiplantae; phylum Streptophyta; class Magnoliopsida; order Asparagales; family Amaryllidaceae; genus Allium; species Allium sativum. Next base: position 43,197,692 of record CM060918.1, on the reverse strand, counting down.
TTATATTGGAGTTCATTTCTTTCTAACCTGCTCATTTTTAGTTCCACTCTTCAGGTAGAAAACTTTTAAATACTACTTTATTATTATCTCCTTCAGCTTCTATGCTTAGCTTTATTCAATTTTATTATTTCCGCCTTAACGAATCCATGCACCATCAAGCTATTATTTTGCTACAGTTAGCATTTTTTTTTGATGATACGAACGGACCATGCATTCATGGAATTCTATTTTTTTTTAATGTTCATGGTTTGAAAAGATCTGCATTTGCAAGTAATATATTTCTATAAAATTCTAAGTGTCCAGAAGATACTTTTACTTTGTTATACATATATCACTTTTATTGAACTCTCCAGAAGAGATGTGTAGAAATATCCATATGCAATTATAAATTATTCTCTAATAAGTTATCATGATTAATGTTCAAAGTAATATTTGAGGTATGATGGAAGAAATAAAACGGTTAGAACCACAACCTGAAGTTGTGCAAAGAAATTTTTAAGCTAGAAGTTGTATAATTCAAAACTGAAGACACGAAGTCTTGAAAAAAAAAACTTTTAGATAAAGTTTACAAGTTTGAATCTTGACAATTAGCAAGAATGTAAAAACTTCTAAATTAGAAGTATGTTAACAAATTTGGAACCAGAAGTTCATCATAAATTAATAAAGTTGATATGCATATGTATGCGCATATATATATGTGCAGGAACCTGAAGTTCCTCAATCAAAGAACTTGAAATAATTTATAATTTAAAAGCCTGAAGCTTTATTGAAACTGTGTAAAATAATAATATTGTACTTCTAAAAGAAGTTACATTATATACGGCAATGATAATGCATTTAAAGATTTCACAATTTTCAAAATGAGTTGTATCTTGCTTATACATTTACATTTACATATTGTATTGAAAATTAAATTTTAACAACTTGATGTTTATATATTTTATTTGAACTAGAAGTTCAATACAGTTGAACCAGAAGTTCAATACAGTTTAGCAACTTGAAGTTGTTTATATATTTTATTTGATACAGAAGTTAAATACAGTTTAGCAACTTGAAGTTGTTTATATATTTCATTTGAACCGGAAGTTCAGTACAGTTCCGAACCAGATGCTTAGGACATTATGATATGATCATTAAGATTCACATTGACATTGCTTGATAAGCAAAAATTAATGATTTGGAATCTTACAAACAATTTGTTCTAAAATCGATAACTCGAATGTGAAAGAATATGCAAATCAGTTACATATGTAATACGTGGACGCACGTATATACACATATATGCGAATATTTAATTAACAACATGAAGTTGTTATGAGCTCATATTATAAATTATGCATATATTATTTAGTAATTCAAAAAGTCAATTGATATCATTATTGAATGACCTGAAGTCATGTGCATATTCAAATGATCTATGTAATTAGAAAATTCCTCCAAGTTAATAGATCAATGAAAGAGAATAAGCAATGCAATATGAATGCATCTTATCAATTAATAAGAGCATTATCCTCCTACAATTGAAATACATATAATGTATTTGCTAGCAATAATGTGATAATCGATCAAAAATGAGAATCCAAAGGAGATATATTATTTAATGTGACAATGTTTGTCAACATTGAGGGGGAGGATAAGGGATATAAGTTTATGTTGATCATTGGTGCTAACATATAGAATGATGAAATAAGAAACTTAAATAAATTATCAATTATATTCCTAATAGACTTTCTCCAATACAGATTTGAATCCCTGAAGGATCAAAAGGTGTAAACCACAGCTGAAAATGTGGTATAAAAGTCAGTTCAAAATATTTTTGGTGTAAGTCATAAAGATGCCAAATAACGGAGGTGAGTGTTCTTGAAGAAACACTTAAGGGTGCATTGAAAGCGTCCGATGACATGATTGTCAAATAACCCTAGAAGTGGTTTAGGTAGCTAAAACATGATAAGTTTTGAGATCTCAATAAATCATGTATAGAACTGACAAGAAATAATCATCGATGAAAAAATTAATAAATAATAAAGCACTTATTTATAAATGGATTAAAAATCCTATATTAGAGAGAAACATGACTGGCCATCATGAAATTCTCCTAAATAAGATATATGGACCTGTAGTCCATAAGATATGAACCTGTAGTTCATAAGATAAAAATAGAAATATATATAATGAAAAAGAACACTAAAATTGTCGGAGCACAACATGTTATGTGCCATGAGCATATTGTACATTCAGAGATAATTGATCAAGGTAGTGAAAGTGTTTAAAACGTTTAAAATACCCTGAAGGTATAAATGATGAAAGTATACAAATTCTGGAAGAATTTAAATAATTTTGATAGAGATAAAGAATGCAAAGAGCAAGAAATGTAGGTTACAACATTCTTTTAAGTATTGTTGTGATGAAAATCTTGATATAACTCATGATGAGTAGATCACTTCCTACTTTCAAGAATTGTTGTGATAAAACACTTAATATTCATTGAAGTGGCAGGTGTAATACACAAAACCTATTAAAATATATTCCTGAAGAATATAAGTAACATTTGTTGTTATAAAGAATGCCAAGGATTTTGACGATAGATTACAACATTCTTTTATGTATTGTTGTAATGAAAATCTTGATATACTTCAAGATGAGTAGATTACTTCCTGCTTAGTGTTGTTGTAATGAAAGTTGTCTTATTCATCAAAAGTTTATTACAATATGCAAACTCGATTGAAACATAAAATTGTAAACACACAAAGTGTATTTATAAATAAACACCAATAGCAAGCAAGCGCAAACAAGTGGTGCTTTAAATAAGAAAACATGCCTGAAGCATGAAAATGCACATAAAAGTTTTTAAAGAAAAATTCAATAAGAATTATCTTGTGATGTTGTACTCTTTTTCCTTCACTATGGTTTTTTTTTCATAGGGTTTTCCATTGTGAAGGTTTTAATGAGGCAAATGTTAATAAATGATGAACATCGAAAGTATGAAGACTAAAGATTATTATCTCTTGATTTTATTTTCTATACAAGATTTGTTTAAGTAATATTGTCAATGAGATACATATTTATGAATCCAGAAGTATCTATAACGAAATTGAGATATCAAAGGATAATTATATATTTAGAGGAAATTAAATCAGGGGGAGTATCAAAAAGTATGCACTCTTTTTCATTAACTAAGATTTCTCCTGTCGGATTTTTCTTAGTAAAGTTTTAATGAGTTATTATATTGATCCAGAAGTATCATCCTCAAAGCATATTCGAAAGTAAGTTATAATGTACTCTTTTTCCTTATTTAAGATTTTTCCCATTGGGTTTTTCTTATTATGGTTTTAACGAAACATTATATTGATCCGAAAGTATCAAATTCCATTTGACATAATAAATGATTGAAATATGACATTTTAAATTGTATTTTATTTCCTTTACTAAGATTTTTCCCACAGGGTTTTTCTTAGTAAGGTTTTTAATGAGGAACTATCCTGATCCAGAAGAATCAAAATTTCATTAGATGAAATGAAGTATTAAAATATCTAATTGTACTCTTTTTCCTTCACTAAGATTTTTTTCCCATTGGGTTTTTCTTAGTAAGGTTTTAATAAGGCATTGTATTGATCCCCAAGCATCAAACTCTTAGAAGGAATATCATTTTAATATGATATCCGTAATGGTACATGTTACACTCTTTTTCTCGTTCAAGGTTTTTCCCATTGGGTTTTCCTGATAGAGTTTTTAAGGCAACAAACAACAGCTGTATCGACTTGACAGACACGTGCAAGCAAGATAATAATAAGGGGGAGAAATCGTCATATATGGACAACTTCAAGTTAGCAGAACATTCCAGATTCTGAAGACGCATATTCAAGGGGGAGTGTTGTAATATATATATGTTGTAATATATATAGGAGTGAATATGCTTTTATAATTTTCTATTTAGTCCCACATCATGGGGATAAGTTAATCACTAGCTCCAAAGACTATATATATAGGAGCCAATGTAATAGAAAATAAAGATATCTGAATGAATAGAAATGTTCTCCCTCTTGTTTCTTCTGTTCTGTGTTCGTTTTATAACAGAGTCTATTTTATAGGAGCCAGACCTTTTTTTTAATGTTACGATTCTCCGGTCAATAATTGTTTTCTTTGGTCTTTTTTTAATGTTTCTACCGGTTGTCAATGGGTTGGCGCCATTTAATAGGCAAATAGGCGCCAGAAGTCAAGCGCCTATTAAATAGGCGTTAGAAGTCTGGTGCCTTGAATATTTAGGGCGTAATCCATTGGAGATGCTCTAAGTGGAAGTAGGATTGAAAGTTGTCCTTTTAAGTGTGGCCCTTGGGATTTCAGGGTAGATGCCTGTGAATCCATTTTACGGAAATAATTAGTTAAGCATAAATCATCTTTTATTCCTGCAGATTATGTTTCTTAAATTTTAAATTAAACCTTATATTTCTTTAATTAATAATTTTCAGCATCTGTTTTTTTTTGTAAGAATTGCAAGGGAAGTCTAAAACATTATATCAATTGAGTTATAATTTTGCAGAAAATTAATTTTATTAGAATTTCTGTTTGTAGAGTGTTAATATGATCTAAATGCTAAAATTCATTGGTAAAATAAGTTTTCTCTTTAAAATTTAGTGATTAACATTTCTAAAACAAATCTGGTGCTAAAAAATAATTGTTGTTATGACTTGTGCATAGGAAGATTATTAATAGAGACAATTGTATCTTAATGTTGCATCATTTCTTTTTTTCGTGGCATATTAAAACTATTTTGATGCATTGACTTTATTAATGTAATTTGCATTTACTGCAGAGACCAGACTTGCAACTAGCTTATATGTATCGGAAGGTATATCTTAGTCATAAAAAGAGAACCCGCCACAAGTATGCTAACTCAACCGGCTAATCAAATGTGTTGAACTTAAAAAAGAACCTAAATCGAAGTCTGAATTGAAAGACAGGATCAAAAAACATAAAAATACATAAATACATACATTTTTTGTCGTTATCCTCTTGAATCCGAACCGGCTCGGTTCGAGTTCGTGTGCTAAAATGTATGGTTTGAACTTGAGAAAATCCTACATATTAAAGGTTGAGTCGATGGGTTGGGTTTGTAATGAAGACAATAGAGCCGTTACAATAGAGCCGTTAGAGTGTGAACACGTTTTTATCATATTTAGCATGCTTTGTCATTATCTACTAGCCGTTAGGCTCATGCATACTTGGTATATTTAATACTAGCCGTTATGCTCATACATATTTGGTATATTTTGTACTAGCCGTTGGGCTAATAGCACTATATATATGTGCACTTTGTATCATGTTTTGCATCAATAAAAATTGCAATTGTTCCTCTCTAATAACTCTCCTCCTCATCCCTTAATATGGTATCAGAGCCAAATTGCCGAAAGGCTTAATCATCAAGCAGAAAGTTGTTTTTGTTTTATGGCCAACAACAATGAAGTAACCTCCACTGTTTCAGGAAGCTTGGGGTACAGTGCTCTACCTAACCATCATGACCTGATTAAACCAAAAAGCCAAATTATCACCACATCTCTAGACGAAGACAATTACATTCTATGGAAATATCAAGTAGAGATCGCTTTGAGAGGGTATGATTTACTGCAGTACATTAATGGGACAATAACAGTCCCACCAGTGACGATAACCAATTCGGAAGGAGAAATTGTGCCTAACACAGACTACACAAAGTTTCAAAAACAAGACAGTCTCCTCTCCTCATGGCTCCTATCGTCATGAAGTTCGAATTTATTATCACAAATAGTTGGATGTAGCACGTCTTATGAAATATGGAAAACAATTGAACAAATTTTCAGTTCACAATCAGCTGCTAGAATCATGCAATATAGAAGGGAATTACAAAATTCTAGAAAAAAGGAGGCAAGCATGAAAGAATACTTAGGAAAAATTAAAAATCTGTGTGACAAGCTAAATGTTGTTGGTCATAAGATCAGCGACAATGAGCAAATCCTATTTATTATTGGTGGATTAGATGAAGAATATGAATCTCTAGTAACTGTGTTAGCCACACAACAAGCTTTACCTGATTTACAGTTCGTTCGATCAGCACTCCTTGCTCATGAAGGCATAATTGACCAAAGAAAAACAGCACAAAATAAGTTCTCTGCCAGTTATACCACAGTCAGAAATAAGAAGATACAACGAGATAACAACAACTATCGTGTGAAATGTCAAATATGCCAAAAGTTTGGTCACATGGCGAACAAATGTTACTTCAGGTATAATTCAGACATAGGTAGACAACAGGCAAGACAAAATTACTTTTCACAAAGAAGAGCACAAGCAAATATGGCAACAACAAGGAATTCAACTCAAAATAATAATAACGCAAACCGAAGACATAATGCTGCAGATGATGATGAAGTAAAAAATGAAGACAATGGCTTCGACGAATGGTACCCTGACTCAGGAGCGACTCACCACATAACTAGCAATCTTCAAAATTTAAACATTGGGAGCAGAAATTACTCAGGTATGAGAAATTTGCATATGGGTAATGGTAGTACTGCTAGTATCACACACATAGGCAAAGGGACTATCTTTGGGAAAAGACAACTCAAATTAAACAATCTTCTTAGGGTACCTACGATTAATAAAAATTTGTTAAGTGTATCAAAATTTGCCAACGACAATAATGTTTACTTTGAATTTCATCCTAAGTTTTGTTTAGTTAAAGATTCCCTAAATCATGAAATATTACTTCGAGGTAACCTATACGATGGTTTATACAAATTCAAGACTGCAAACTCAAGTGGAGAATTCTGGTATAATAATGTAGATGCTAGTAGTGACAATGACTGTATTAAGAATAGTTGTAATAATGTTGATTATGACAATAATAGGGATGAATGTAACGTGATTAATTCTTGGCATATAAAATTAGGACATCCTAATCTGGAAACTGTTAAGACTGTTCTGCGTAATAATAACATTCATTATAAAAACGTACCTATCAAACACACATGCACGCACTACCAACTCGGCAAGAGCCACAAGCTCCCTTTTAGTGATTCTGAAACCAGCTATAATGAGCCACTGGAACTTATAGCCGCTGACTTATGGGGACCCGCGCCTCTAAATTCATATCTGGGACACAGGTATTATCTTTCTTTTGTGGATGCTTATTCTAGATATACTTGGATATACATGCTGAAAACTAAATCAGAAGCTTGCAATACAGTTATGCAATTTATAACTTATGTCGAAAAACAAATGAACAGTACTGTTAAGGTTATTCAGACAGATGGGGAAGCTGAGTTTAAACCTCTAACTAATTACTTTCTCAAAAGAGGGATCAAACATAGATTAACTTGCCCGCATACGTCCGAACAAAACGGTTTAGTCGAAAGAAAACATCGACACATAGTAGAGACTGGTCTAACTTTGTTATCACAAAGCTCATTACCCATGAAATATTGGAATGAAGCTTTCTACACATCTGTATTCCTCATTAACAAGTTGCCAACTAAAGTCTTAAACAATAAAAGCCCACATGAAATGATATACAGTGTTAGACCAGAATATGGTTTTCTGAAAGCCTATGGGTGTCTATGTTTTTCATGTTTGAGAGACTATAACAATCATAAACTAAGTATGAGATCAAGCCCATGCACATTCATTGGGTATGCACAAAACCAAAAAGGTTATAAGTGCATGGACAAAAATGGAAAAATATATATTTCTAGGCATATGATATTTGATGAAAACAAGTTTCCTTATGCAGAAAAGCAAATCGGCAAAAAGGATGGGGAACAAAGCATAAACAATAACATACGGTTCGAGCCATTCATTACTGAACCACCTTCAATCGATAGAAAAGAAGAGCAACAACGCACAAGCAATTTAAACACCCAGGAAGAAACTATGGATCAAACAAACGAGCAAACCAATGAGACACATAATGACTCAGAAGATACAAACATACATCAAAACATGCAGCATAGTGAAGATACAGAAAACAACAACAATGTTGACAATACCAGCAACAATGATACACAGCAGCAAACACCACCACAATCAACTGGACATCACATGATCACCAGGTCAAAGAGAGGCATCTTCAAACCCAAAGTATATAATATTTCTGCCAATGAGATCGAACCATTGAATTTCACTCAGGCTATAAGATCAAACAAATGGAAGGAGGCAATGGACACTGAGTATAAAGCTCTCATAAAAAACAACACTTGGAGCTTAGTGACTCAACCAAAACACAAAAATGTGATTGGTTGTAGGTGGACATACAAAATAAAAAGAAAAGAAGATGGATCTATTGACAAATACAAGGCCAGACTGGTTGCAAAAGGTTACGCGCAACAATTTGGTTTTGATTTCAATGAAACTTTTTCCCCGGTCATAAAACTCACAACCATCAGAATTATACTGACCATTGCTCTAAATAAAGGGTGGAATGTGAGGCAACTGGACGTCAACAATGCTTTTTTGAATGGAGAATTGACTGAAGAGGTATACATGCAACAGCCTGAAGGATATGGTACTGGTGATAAAGTATGCAAACTACACAAAGCAATATATGGCTTAAAACAAGCTTCGAGAGCTTGGTATGAAAAGCTAAAGTCAACTTTGTCTAACATAGGTTTCTCACAAGTTAAATCGGATAATTCTCTATATATGAAGAAGGTCATACATGGAACTGTGTTCATTCTAGTATACGTTGACGACATGCTAATAACATGAGACAACAACGAAGAAATAAACAGAATCGTTCACAAGCTGGATCAAAATTTCGCCATTAAAGACTTGGAGGAACTAAAATATTTTCTTGGAATACAAGTGATTAGGAAAAACAATGGTGAATTAATATTATCCCAACAAAATTATATCACTGAAATACTGCAAAGGGCAAATATGCACAAGGCAAACTCATTACCTACGCCTATGATTAGTAACCTAAGACTATCTAAGCATAAAGGAGAAGCTATCGACAATGCCAAACAATATAGAAGCATAATAGGAGCGTTACAATACGCAACTATTACTCGACCAGACATATGCTACAGCGTCAATAAACTCAGTCAATACATGCAGAACCCTTTATCAGAACATTGGACGGCATTAAAGGGAGTGTTACGATACTTACAAGGCACAAAACATTACGGTATACGCCTAAATTCAGAAAAGGAGCTTAACCTACAGTGCTTTAGCGATGCCGATTGGGCCAACGATATTGACGATCGAAAGTCTGTCTCAGGATACTGCGTTTACCTCGGTTCCAATATCATTTCCTGGTGTACGAAGAAACAACATACCACATCAAGATCTAGCACAGAAGCTGAGTACCGTGCACTGGCAAGCGCTACAGCCGAAATCATGTGGATAGAATCACTGATGGAGGAGCTTGGTTTCACTCCAAGACGAAAGCCGATCATTTGGTGCGATAATAAGAGCACAGTATCTTTATCTCTAAACCCTATTCAACATTCAAGGACGAAACATCTTGAAATTGATCTCCACTTTGTGAGAGAAAGAACGCAATCAGGAAGACTTGCAATATGTCATGTGCCCGCATACTATCAGAGAGCAGATGCTCTCACAAAGGCCCTTTCGACCAAAAAATTTATCAGAATGAGAGAGGAACTTCGCGTTATCAGTGCAGGCGGAAGCCAGAATGAGCAAGGAAACCCCAGTTCGAACTGAGGGGGCATAATGAAGACAATAGAGCCGTTACAATAGAGCCGTTAGAGTGTGAACACGTTTTTATCATATTTAGCATGCTTTGTCATTATCTACTAGCCGTTAGGCTCATGCATACTTGGTATATTTAATACTAGCCGTTATGCTCATACATATTTGGTATATTTTGTACTAGCCGTTGGGCTCATAGCACTATATATATGTGCACTTTGTATCATGTTTTGCATCAATAAAAATTGCAATTGTTCCTCTTTAATAACTCTCCTCCTCATCCCTTAATAGTTTGGATTTATCAGGTTGGGTCTAAGTGATACCTGGAGGTATTTAAAGTGGATAAAGGTCCAGATTGCAAAGTTTGGATGAAACATTTCGTGGTATACGCATGATGCCGCATGCATGCTTGGTTGGTCGATGATGCAATATTCATCGTTATACCTCACCAAAAGAGCATTGTGGGGTTCTAAAGTAATTAAATGTATGTGCAATTATTTCACCTGGTTATTGAGCTAAATATAAATATAAATGTTTTAAATTAAATGCTTAAATTACCGTTATCGCTGGCACTGAATAAATATTACGGATAATTTACTGTTAAAAACGGTACATTTACCGTTACCACATCGTTTTAGCTGGTATACTGATTTTAATCAAAAGCGATCGGAATGCTAATGGTATGGTAATGATAAACCTATTATGAACAAGAGTGAATTTAATTCAAAATATTTTAAGCATGGGACAAGCCTAGAGTTTTAATTTAAATTATGTTTAGTATTTGAATCCAAATTCATAATTTATGGATAGCAAAGTAAATATGGCGCAGATGTTCTCCTCTTGATGTCATGGCCCTGAATAGCAAATATACTATGCATGGCTTGTTGAAACTACAGTTTAGCAGATGAGATTTCGTACTACTTTAAATATATATATATATATATATATATATATATATATATATATATATATATATATATAATAGGGGAAAAAAATGATAATACAAACAAAGTACCACGACACATGTTGGAAGATCAGCGAATCCCGTAATGACGTTAAGGCCCTCCTCCTTTTTGTAAAATATAACACTAGATGGTCAATGCATGCGATGACACTATGATATCTTAGTTGGTATTGGACATCGGTGTTGTTTATAGTATACGGATGCTAGTTTTTTTTTAAAAAAAGTCTGTTATTATAGTGAAGATTCCATGGTGGTGCACACACTGTCCCATCAAAGCCAACTCATGTGTTGCCCTTTTTTAAATGGTGAGGTCAATGCTTGATTTGTATTTGTTTAAGCTCAATTATTGCCTTGCCATGCATGCACAAGATCTAAAAGTAGAAATATTTCCTTTTTCATCCCTTCCTTGTTCTTTGGATATGGTAAAACTTTATGTAGCATACGCTTCTTCAGAATGATTAATACGGTTGGCAGACGCTTCACATCTACAGAATTATTAGCACAAAACATTGTATATGGTCGCAATTTGAAATGCAAATGCTTTTAAATGTCTTGCATAGTTGTTAAAGGCACGCCATAGGAAATGGCACGGTGCGGCATCATTTTCCTTGCAGCGCGACACATATAAAAAGGCACGTCAAATAACGTGTGGCGCGAAGTTATGCCTTTTTATTTATTTATTTATTGTCTATTTTTTGTATTTCAAACTACAATAACCATTAGTACAAATGTTTTTATCATCACCATAACCACCATCACTACTATCATATCAGTTATCATTTAGGTGACATGAAGCGTGAATAAGTTTGTTAATATTATTTTTCAGATTATATGAAAACATAATAACATCATTATTATTATTTCTTATACGATTATCATCATCCAGTTAATAAACTTACAATTATATAATTGACTAATCTTAACATGTCGTCATTTAGAACAGGCGTATATTTTATTATCCAATATAGTATGAATTCATTTATTATTGTCAAAAGTACGTAATGTAATGTATAAAAATCATAAATTATTGTTTAGCATAGATGCAAAAGCAAATAAATGAGACTAAGAACCTGTGAATGATGAATCAAGGGAAGCAACTTTGAAGGAATAGAAAACGTTCTCAGAAACTAAACATTCAAGCAGTTCTGAAATGTACACTTGGATAGAGTTTTTTTTTTGGTGAATATGTCCAATATCTTTGTACGATTTGTCTGCAATATAAAATTATTTTATGATTTGGTATTTGTTAAATACAATCGACCATTTTAAGGAGGGTATAATATTTGTGATACCATTGATTCAATATTTTTAAATGATATTAATGATTGTAATGAATGTTTAACTAAAAATATGGATGATGCATTCGATGCTAAGGATGAGCTTGTATTTAACGATGAGAGTGACATGACTATGAGTTTTGCTGCTAGAGCTGGAATGGAGGAAGCTAGATATTTAAGTAGAAGTACATCCACATCGAGAGGTTTTTCGGCACTTGCTTCAGCTCTTTTACATATTCACGAAGAAATGATATGGATGAGGAAGATGCTGAAACTTATGAATCTGATGATACATACCTTAGTTTGAAAACTATAATTTCTGGATCAACTTAGATTTCTAGTTTATCAGCAATGTATATTATTGTTTTGGATTTAAAAACTATTGTGCTTGAAATTCTATGCTTTATTTTTTGTAAAATACATAAAAATCTTTGTTGCATACTTTTTAATAAAAATATTGATTTTTTTTAAAATTTTTTTTAAAAATATTAAATTTATTAGATAAAATTAACATGTCCAGTAAATTTAAAAAGCGTGTGTCATTTGTCGTGTCGTGCGCTAAGACTCTAGAGTGGGTTTGCGTCTTTTTGTGTCGTGCATCATTAGTAACGTTGGTTGTTGGCATGATGACATCGGTTAAATGTATGTAGTACTTTTTCGTACCATGCACATTCGTGAAAATTTGAAAGTAAAATATTAAATGGACAACATTCGTGCAAAGGGTATTAACGAAATGTCAATGAAATAAGTTGATGTCGTCGGTAACTTGCCGAAATACGATTAACAACGCTCTATTCAGAAATAAACAATGCATTATTCATGTCATTGTAGATGTCAGTGTTTTGCTTACGACTTATTCTCAATCATGCATAAAGTGAACTTATGAAGTTATTTGTTTCCATCAATCAAAACTTGTGAATTAAAACCTCAGACTCAAATTCCTTCGTCGCCTTTGGGCCCTTTCTTCGCCACTTCCAGACCCTTGCTTTGTAGCCTCCGTGCTAAATCCTTCTCTCCATTGTCGAACCCTCTATCTTTAGAACCATACTGCATCGCCTTTTTGATGCCTGACATGTCTCTTGGGCTCCCTTTTTGATGACGTTTGTTCCGGGCCCATAAGAAAACAATGATGTGTAATATTAGTAGTTGTATAAAAATTAATAAATAATATATTAATCAATGTATTGTAAAAATTAGCTAGGAATATGTGAGGATGTGGAATATGGATCTTAATGCTAATGTTAACGGTATATGAAAACAAACGAAAGGGAAGGGAAGAGGCGGGGGGATGGGGGAGGAATGTTTACTTGGTTTTATGAATAATTACAAATAGTGATTATATGGATCATTTTAAATTTTCGATGAATTTATATTAAAATTGTTTTTATTAACAAATACATAACCGAAGTGTAGATAAAAGCAAACGCATTAAAGTAAGACAAAGAACACACTAGTGATTTTATATTAGTTTACAACATCCAGTCTCGCATCCGACCATGTATGGATTTCTCTTTTAGTAGTAAACAGGGTTACGATTTCAATTTCAAGGCCGCAAGCCGTACTTTTTAGTGTATTGACCATTGGGTAAAGTCTCTTAGTTTTTGGGTTATTAAGCACATGTAATTGATTTTTAGATCATAATCACACATAGTGGATTTTCGGGACTACTATCATATTCTTATAATCAATGGTTTTGATTGGGTTTACCAACTCAGGTCTTATGATCTTTTATTATGGTTGCTACAATAACTTTGAATTGCATTTTGATATTGACAGATTGATAAGAAAGTAGCAGAAAATTAAATCATAGATAAACATATATGATTCTAATTATTTTTTGCTTAAAAATTGAAGGAGAAGACAGCGATGACTTAAGATTGTAGACGATAATGATAAAAATTTGATTAAAGGTCTCTATGGGAAATAAAATCAACAAACATATCTAGTCATGAAGGGGTATGACAAATAGGCACTTCTGATTTTTGACTTTTTTTGAGAAACTCACTTGAATGTTGATGTATCAAAGATATAATGTAGGCATATCCTAGTGAAATTTGAAATTTTTGGAAACTATCATTCTTTTAAAAAAACTCATTTTAACATTAGCTTGCTTTATAAAATAATTTTGAAACTTTATAAAATCATTTAAACTTAGTTCATACGTATTTCAACTATAATAGTTTACACATATTTCAATTATAATAAAACTTAATATATTTTTTTTCAAATATTTAACATAAAACATTGATACTTATGTAATATATAAAACAAAGTATAAGACAATTGCCAAAGTTATAACCATGTAAGAATTTATAAAACCGAAGTATAAACAATATGAAAGGTTTGAAATCAAAAAAGTGTTTCTGGGAACTTATCATTTTGAAAAGAACGATTACTTAAAAATCATTTTGAAATTCTGTTTTGAAAATCATTTGGTGCTATCAGGATTTCAAGATTTATTCTAAGATTCTATACTTATTTGGGACATCTTAAACTCATATTACTTTTGATTCTTTAGTCTTTAACTTCTAAAATTTTATGTTAGCATCATCATCTTGAATCTATACTTAATATTGTACATCATTCATCATCAGTACATGTAAATATTCTGCACTATACATACATACATATCTATATATATATGAACATTAGTATTTATATTTTATGTTATTCCTTAGGTGGTTGTTATCAAAATCATAAACAAAATAAATTGATTATGGTGTCTTAGTTGATTTTTATAATCGTATGGTATTAATAGCGAAGTAAGAATTAACTATACATGGTATTAATTAGAGGAGTACTCCATAATATCCTTTTTTTTGCAGCATCCTAAAAGCACCTTTATGTAAGCTACATGTTTACATCTAAATAATAGTTTGAAGGAGATAGAAAGAGGAATATATGATGTAAATCAAGGGGCATTTAGCGGTGCTACACTATTTGGGATGCAACAAAATGCTTCTCTAATAGTAATAAAAATCAATAAGGGAAAATAATATGATTGTATGGTGCCAATAATTAGACAAAAGTTAATGGTATATATGGCAATTAACATATTGTAAAAAATAAATGATTAATTAATCGTGGCGTGCACGTTAGTAAAAGAAAAAAGAAAATTTATTGTATGTATTAGTACTAACATAAAAGTTAATCACTTACAATATCTTATTACCAGTTATGTGGATTTTCTCATCTCTTTTTACCTTTTTTCTAAATATTTACTTTATATCCCTATAATTCATCATTATCATAATTATGGGTAAAATTTTAAAGTATGTTAGTTTTCGAAACAATTTTGCGGTTGGTGTTATATTTGAAATTTATTACAAAATGTGGTTGGTTTTTGTTAAATTTGGTGATACAAAATCACAAATTGATTGGAACAAATTTGTAAAGAATGGAAAGTAAATATTTTTATAATGGGAATGCATTGATTGCATTTGATGAGGTGGTAGAGAAATAAATGAAAGGTTTAATTTCTTCCATCTATGCTAAAGAAACGGATTGATTTACTTCCTATGTTTGCACATATGTTGTTATGGTAATTTGCCTCCATTATATTATTACCATATGTTGGTAATTTAATCGATGACTCACATAGATTTGCACTGGCTATATATTGAGGGGTAGACTTTAGTGTAAACCCATCGTGGCCTGGAGCCAGTGATCCCCAATGGTGTCTCTTCTTGTTAAACCTGATTGAGGTTTGGATATGTAAACTCTTATTTTGTAATCTCTTGTAATTCTCTCATGTGGAATAAAATCTCTCTCTGTTGGACTGGACGTACACTATCTTGAGGATAGTGGAACCAGTATAAATATTGTGTCTCTTTGTTTCTCTACTATAGTTACTTACTATTTTGTTGATTAATATAATAATTGCTATCAGATTAGATTGGTGTTCAATTGGAAAATCTAGATCCTATTTATTGCGATTCCGCATATGCTCAATTTTCATATAGATTGGTATCAGAGCGAGACGATTTGTTTTAAATTGTGCATCAATTATTTCTAGGTAGATTCAGTAGTGATTATGCTATTACTATTTTGGAGAAAAGGAGACTTTGGTGGAGGAGACTATGTCGAGAGTGAAGAGCATTCCAATCTGGGAATTTTGACGTGATATGGAGTTTATTTTGAAGAAGCCCTCTGATATGGATGAGGGAAGATGGAAGAAGACGAAGAAGAAGGCGGGTGACGGTTGAGGAACCTAGTCCACAGCAAGGTGGAGAGGTTAATATGGTCACTGCTTATGGTCCTAAGGTGGAGGATCATGGTATTGACAAGGGTCTAGATGTTGATGATGCTCGAGGGATCCCAGAGATGAAGAGATCATTTCAAATGGAAGACGGATGTCGAGTTTTGAAATCCACAAAGACGATGGAGATCTTGTGGTATTACAAGCATTTTTTAGACCACCGGTTGATGCACGGTGCAGTTCAGGTGGTAGTTGCATCTTTTGCAGGCGGTGGGTTGTGTTTGTAATTGAGGTGTGGTCGTAGTCCTTTCAAATCGACTGGGTGTATCTCATTGCCCTGAAATCAAGGTTGGTTTTAATTGAGATAATAATTTTTTGGCCTTGGCGGTGTTGAGATTACTTTGGTGTCTGCCTTCTTTGTTATTTTGGATATTTGCAACTTTTGTTGGCGGGCGGGGACGTAGTCTGAGCTCGTTAACAATTGTGTGATGGGGTGGCTTTGTTGGAACCCATTTGGTAAATATTCATTTTTTGGTGTATCTCGTTGTGAGATTTTGATTGAAGGTGGAGTTTTGCTGAAAAGTTTTATGATGAGAAGAGAATTTGACTTAAGGTGGGGTGCTGGAGATATGTGATTTTGCATCAAGGTGGAGTGTTAAATTTGGTGCTACAAAATCCCAAATTGATTGGAACAAATTTGCAAAGAATGGAAAGTAAATATTTTTATAATGGAAATATAATGATTGCATTTGATAAGGTGGTAGAGAAATAAATGAAGGGATTAATTTCTTGCATCTATGCTAAAAAAAGGATTGATTTACTTCCTATGTTTGCACATTTGTTGTTATGGTAATTTGCCTCCATTATATTATTACCATATGTTGGTAATTTAATCGATGACTCACATAGATTTGCACTGGCTATATATTGAGGGTAGACTTTAGTGTAAACCCATCCTGGCCTGGAGCCAGTGACCCCCAATGGTGTCCCTTCTTGTTAAACCTGATTGAGGTTTGGATATGTAAACTCTTATTTTGTAATCTCTTGTAATTCTCTCATGTGGAGTAAAATCTCTCTCTGTTGGACTGGACGTACACTATCTCGAGGATAGTGGATCCAGTATAAATATTGTGTCTCTTTGTTTCTCTGCAATAGTTACTTACTATTTTGTTGATGTAATAGAATAATTGCTATTAGATTAGATTGTGTTCAATTGGCAAATCTAGATCCTATTTATTGCGATTCCGCATATGCACAATTTTCATAACTGATTGGTATCAGAGCGAGACGATTTGTTTTAAATTGTGCATCAATTATTTCTACAAAGGTTGGTAGATTCAGTGGTGATTATGCTATTACTATTTTGGAGAAAAGGAGACTTTTGTGAAAGAGATTATGTCGAGAGTGAAGAGCATTCCAATCTGGGAACTTTGACGTGATATGGAGTTTATTGTGAAGAAGCCCTCTGATATGGATGAGGGAAGATGGAAGAAGACGAAGAAGAAGGCGGGTGACGGTTGAAGAACCTAGTCCACAACAAGATGGAGAGGTTAATATGGTCACTGCTTATGGTCCTAAGGTGGAGGATCATGGTATCGACAAGGGACTAGATGTTGATGATGCTCGAGGGATCCCGGAGATGAAGAGATCATGTCAAACGGAAGACGAATGTCGAGTTTTGAAATCCACAAAGATGATGGAGATCTTGTGGTATTGCAAACATTTTTTAGACCGTTGGTTGATGCACGGTGCAGCTCAGGTGGTAGATGCATCTTTTGCAGGCGGTGGGTTGTGTTTGTAATTGAGGTGTGGTCGTAGTCCTTTCAAATCGACTGGGTGTATCTCGTTGCCCTGAAATCGAGGTTGGTTTTAATTGAGAGAATAATTTTTTGGCCTTGGTGGTGTTGAGATTAATTTGGTGTCTGCCTTCTTTGTTATTTTGGATATTTGCAACATTTTGTTGGCGGGCGAGGACGTAGTCTGAGATCGTTAACAATTGTGTGATGGGGGGTGGCTTTGCTGGAACCCATTTGGTAAATATTCATTTTTTGGTGTATCTCATTGTGAGATTTTGATTGAATGTGGAGTTCTGCTGAAGAGTTTTATGATGATAAGAGAATTTGACTTAAGGTGGGGTGCTGGAGATATGTGATTTTGCATCAAGGTAGAGTGTTAAATTTGGTGATACAAAATCACAAATTGATTGGAATAAATTTGCAAAGAATGGAAAGTAAATATTTTTATAACGGGAATGCATTGATTGCATTTGATGAGGTGGTAGAGAAATAAATAAAGGAATTAATTTCTTCCATCTATGCTAAAGAAACGAATTGATTTACTTCCTATGTTTGCACATTTGTTATTATGGTAATTTGCCTTCATTATATTATTATCATATGTTAGTAATTTAATCGATGACTCACATAGATTTGCACTGGCTATATATTGAGGGGTAGACTTTAGTGTAAAGCCATCCTGGCCTGGAGCCAGTGATCCCCAATGGTGTCTCTTCTTGTTAAACCTGATTGAGATTTGGATATGTAAACTCTTATTTTGTAATCTCTTGTAATTCTCTCATATGGAATAAAATCTCTCTCTATTGGACTGGACATACACTATCTCGAGGATAGTGGAACCAATATAAATATTGTGTCTCTTTGTTTCTCTACTATAGTTACTTACTATTTTGTTGATGTAATAGAATAATTGCTATCAGATTAGATTGGTGTTCAATTGGCAAATCTAGATCCTATTTATTGCGATTCCGCATATGCTCAATTTTCATAACAGTTTTAGCCCTATTAAAAGCGAACTCAATCCTTTTGTAACTACGTTTAGCAAAACTTAGAGTTGCGCCTCAAAAGGGTAACTAAATAGACAATTAGGCGCAACTCATTGTTCCATTTTTGTTATTAGACGGCACAATTTGATTGTGCCCTGACTACCTACTGTTATAAAATTTGTAGGGTCTCATCTCTTCCCACGCTCACACTTTACAATTCACATCTTCAATTCATACCTCCTTCGACTTTACTAATTTCAATCCGAAGGTACCTTATTCATCAAATTCTAAGTTATTACATTAACTTAATATCATCATATTTCTACATCATTATATGATTAAACAAAACCGAGCCACTTTGAGCCAATGTTAACAATTAGGTAGAAAGGAGAAAACAACGTATTCATGGCATCCTCTAGCTTGCACCTTCCTTTTCAATCTTTTTCAGTTTCTGGTTGGCCACTAGACTTTCATTCCTCCAATCAAGATTTGGATACTGTTATAACGATCAATATTTTACGTATCGACTGATCATAAAATAATTTTTTTTTTTTAGTGATCGGATCATTCTCAGATTTTGATATGTTATTCATGGGGATGTGAGACATATACATGGTTTTTACCAAACCTAATATGACCAATTTGCCTTTGAGTTTACTGTTTGGGCTATAATCTGAGATAAGAATCGAATCAGGTGCTGAGATCAATTACAATTGGTAGGATTGGTTGTTTACGATTATGTAGAGTAGTCACATGAAGGATTTGGTTGAGCGGTTTAAGAGAATCATTGTTTTAAGTTTCAGTTTGTGCTTAGGCAGACCAGTCAGCAGCTAATGAGCTGGTTAGCCAAACCCATTAGACCTAGGCCAACAGATATATATATATATATACGGCAAAACTGGGGAGAGAACATGGTTACTCTATTCATTCTGAGTTTTATGTTGGGCATCCGTGATTCTCCAGGTTCGGCCTAAAACCCTATTTCTCTATTTTTTCAATCAAATTCATTGTAGATTACATAGGAAGATAGATCATCATCAGGGAAGAGTAGATCATCATCAAAGAAGATTTGGTCACATCATATTGCATCAAATTCAAGCGGTTTCGGCGCTGTCCAGATATGATCTCAATGAATCTACATCAAGTCTAGAAATTGGTGAGTGACAGATGTCTCTCACACGAAAGCTACTGATTGTATGGGTAAATTAGTGTTATATTCATATGTTTCATGTTAAAATCAGCTTAGATCCGATCATATATGTTTAACTCAGATCTAGAAACCCTATGAAAACCTAATTTGATCATATTAATTGGATAACTGCTAGATTAATTATGTTTATTCATATGTTTCGACACAAATCATGCTAGATCTTATGCTTATGACATGTTTATGCTATGTTTATGAATTGTTCATGTTTGTATGATCATTGTTGTATAGATTGATGCTTATTTTGGTTGAATTGATTTCATTGCTTGAGTTGTATGTTAGATTGTCTGCTGTAGAATCATAAGATTGAAAAACAGAGCACATCGGAGGTCCAAATGATCAGTTTCAAATAGAACTTGGTGGAGGCGCTCTGGAAGACGAAGGAATAGGGCTTGAAAAATTCCATGTCCAAAAAAACTAAGGACATAGGTCGACACTGACCCATGAAGGTCGGCACCGACCGATGGCGAATGGTCGTATGGTGTTGGATTTTGGTGTGTGGCTTTGCGTTGGTATGTAGAGACATCTTATGAAATTTCATATCATTCAAAGTTGATTTGTGATAGGTCGAAGGCAGATTACTCGAGATATGAATAGACCGACAAAAGCTTCAAAACGAACATCAGAACGATTGGAGATTGGAACAGAAGAATGTACTTGAGACATGAATGGATATGGGGCCAACCACTTAGCCAAATTGGCTACAACATCGACCCATGAAGGTCGGTACTGACCCATAAGGGTAGGCCAGGGAAAGGTGAAATTTTGGGAGCTTAGGCGTTTTGGCTTCTTGAAGTTGCTGGTGAAGTTTAGAGTGAAATGGACTTCAATGATTGATGTGCAACTCAAAGATGAATGGGCTTCGACTGTGAACTCAGGTAGGAGTGGTCGAAGCTAAGCTGATGTGACACTGGTTGTGGGATGAATATGATACAGTTTGATGAAGGGTTGACTTAGGTAGGAGTTAATCAAGGACGATAATGGTTGACTCAAGTAGAAGCTAAACCAATGATGATAATGGAATTAGTTCAAGAGGCAGCTTCACTAAAAAGGGGATCACCAATAAGAAAGGCTCAATGAAATTGATTCCCCAAGGAATCGTTGGTTATTGAAGTGTTCTAGCGGACTCAAAGTAGAGGCATCGTGGGGATGCCCATAAGGATCAGGTAGGATTGAGTACCTTGGATCGCTCAGGTAGAAGTGGTATAGTAATCTCAGGTAGGAGGCAAACATACGAGTCACGATGACGTATTCGGCTAGAACCAGGGTTTTCCATTTGCTTTTCTGATCGGTGAAATGCAAGTTCGATAACTGATGGATTCAAGGCTGTTGTCGGTGATGGCTAGGACATTGGATGTTATGGATGCTATGGTTGATTTTATGTTTTCTTCTCTATTTGCTCTGGGTAGGCCATCACCGTAGGATGTTGAAGAGAAGCGGGATTGAGGGTGGTCCTTTCCTATTTCTGTTGTGACATGTGATGGATAGTTCTCATGTGTTAACTTGTTGGTTGTTAGGCATATCGGTTGGTTGTTCCGTCTATACTCATATTATCATGTGTAACGCTTTATTAGCTATTTTACCATTCACTGAGACTGTTGTCTGACTCAAAGTTTTATGTTTCCCTCTTATTACCTCGGGTTGTTCACCAATTTGATGGTGGGCAGACTGAGTAGCAATTAGCAGGTTTGGTGCCGGTATTACTGTGTGGTGATGAGTAGGAGGCTGATGTATTACTACTATCTACTATATAGCTATTTCTTTCTATTTCCAATGTATGTTGATGTTTTTGAGACTCTGAGGGATGTAATGAGGCATATTGTATTCATAGATTCTTGTATCGAGAAGTATTATACCCAAAAATATGGATTTATGGAAATTTAATTCTCTGTTCAGTTGTGCTTCATTACTATATCATGCTGGTATATTTTATTATTATATATTATCCATGCGTTTTGAGTTATATGATAGATTTTACGCTGAATGATCGTCTCGTATCGGCCTGGCACGTTAGACAGTGCACTTTTCCTTAGTTCTATGCGGGAGGTATGGGGCGGTCGTCACATTTGATATTGGAGCTTTGGTTAATCGATTTTACCCAAATTTTGTGAGCGTATAACGTATGAGAGATGTATTTGTAATTTTAAACGGATGATTACTATATTATATACATATATAGTATAGTAGGTTAGTATGCACTTGAACACCAGTGAGGCTTTCTCTATTGTGAATTGACTCTCGTTTTAGAGTAAGGGACTCTCGTTTTAGAGTAAGGGTGAGTCGACGAACTTCGAGTCACGCTACTAGAAATGAGTCACAAGACTGGAGGGGTAGGCACGATAGCCAGTCCAGTCGCCAGTTGTAACAGCCCGCATTTTACGTATCGGAGGGTCGTAAAATATTTTTATTTTAGTGGAAATTTGCGTTAAGGGCTTATTATTCGAGTCCTATTATTTCTAGGACACGAATTTTAAATTATTATTTTTTAGGACAAAAATCAAAGCGGACGTCTTCATGTTCTCAAACAATATTTGTATCTTCTGAAATTAGGTCGAAATTAATCCATCGATTCTTGTGCAATTAAAGCGCTCGTTGAATTTTAGGAAAAATTAGGCATTAGTTTGTTCTGAAATCAAATTTGAGTTTAATTATGGGAAATCGTGAGGCGAATTTTTCATGTGGATTGGCTAATTTATTTTCTTTGTTGGATTGCTTGTTCTTTGGTGAGTCTCTATTTTATTTGGTAATTTTTGTTGTCAATTCGATGTTTTATGTCATTGTTGATGCTCTTGTACATTTCTTATCAACAGAGGCAGTTTTGATCTATTAGAGGAAGGTTTTGTTTACTGTAATTGGAATAATGTATTCTTAAAGGTATTTTTCTGATAAAACAAGCAATGTGTATTTAGCTTGGTTGCATTATTCACTTTAGATTATGATTTTTGTATTTCATTATTAAATTGGATCTTAAAATAATATTAGTTGACGACGCTTGTTCTTTAGTTCTTGGTGATTTATGATCCATAAAAGATAAATGATTTTATCTTTTTTCAGAAATTAGGACAGAAAATGATAAATTGATGACATTCTTTATAGAAAATTATAAGGGGGACAGAAAATGATAAATAATTTCACTGATAACTGCATTTCAATGTATACAGGAGTTTAAAAAAAAATGCATTTATCTTTTAAGATAAGGAATGAAATAACATATTATGTCGTACTTACTTATCATGCAACAACACGGATTTCGCCCGGGCCTAATCGATCGCTAAACCGACCAAGACCGTTCGAATCCCGCATACGCTAACTCTGGGTATACAACACATCAGAACAAATAACAGAAGACCTCTATAAACATCATAATAATGTTACATCAGAGTACAGAATATCAGAGTATATCGAAATATAATCAATACAGCGGAAGATGATTTTACAATAAATGTAATACAATGCACAGCGGAAATAAATAAATAACATAGCGGAAGACTAACGATGCTCTGGACGCAGCTTTAAGCTTCAATCCAAAAGAAAAAGAAAAAGCCAAGCGGCTAGCCGATCGGCTCATAAAATCATCCAAACCCAAAGAAATGCAACAAACATGTACCTATTTGTCGGGCAAACAATTTTATTCCTCTGCCCTAGCATCCTTGCTATGACTTGTTCAATGGATACACATGTATATGCATGCAATTCCAAACAATTTTCACTTTTCATATATACGATATTTTCACTTTCAATATATACGATATTTTTACTTTCATTATATACGATATTTTCACTTCGTCGGAAATAAATTTTTTGTCGTTATTATTTAAAATTATTCATTTTAAATAATCAAAATTCATTGAAATTGCCAAAATAAAAATTTAAATTGGCTCGGATCTCCGGGTTATTACATATCATAGTTACTACTAAATGTTAAACATATTTATATTTTTTCAATTATGTTTACTATAATTTTCTGTTATAAATATATATTCATAATATTATTATATATTAAATCTAAAATCAAATACCATTATTTAATACAAAAAAGCTAAATTTTAAAAAAGATTAAAAGAACTTAAAAAGATATAAAATAATGTCTTTTCATTAAATTCACGCTCTATCATTTACTTTATGTTACTTATATGTAAACATACCATCTAACCAACCTCATTACTACTGGATCATTTATTTCATAAATTCCATGGTAAACAAACACTTTAGGACGCCATTTTTATCGGAGAAAAGATAAACGATTTTATCTTTTTCTCAGAAAATCATATAACTTATACTTTTAACAGAAAAAAGATAGTTGTTTTTGTCTTTTTCTCGGAAAACCATTTAATTTTGTTCTTTTTAACATAAAATCCTATAAGGCCTATATATACAACCTTGACAAAACACATCGCCCTTCTATTGGTTATAAAAACAAAGCCAATACTTATATATATATATCATTTTATATATCTTTTTATTTATAAAAAATGCTATATATCTTTTTGTATATGAATTGTGTATCGTTTTGTATATATCTTTTTGTAATGATCACTTGCATGCTAATTGGTTATGCTGTAAGAGTTAGGAGATGTAATTGCTTCTTCTAAATCTCAATATGTGATGCAATTTGATTCAATCTGCTAAGCTCAGGCATTTTGCTAAATCCCAATCTAATTCTAATGCTATTTCAATCTGCAAGTATTTGCTTCTACTAAATCTCAATTTCAATTTGATGCAGCTGCTATGGTGGTATATGTTTTTACGTGTACTGTGAAAATTCTGATGTGGTTATTGAAGTGCAACTTCTGTGAATAATCCTGATGTGCATATAAGATTTACTGTTTGATGTTGAAACTTATGAGAAGCAAGTGAAATGGTTTTTCTGTTGATACTGCAATTACTGTGATAAAAATGTTGGAGTTCCTGTTAGATTTATTGTTGTGAAGCTATTATGAAGCTATGGAAGCTACTGTAATGGAATTCAGTTTGAAATTACTGTGAAGCTACTGTTGATGTTGAAATTACTGTTTGGAGTGATATGATTGTTCATGTTGAAATTACTATTTGATGTTGAAGCTACTGTGATCCTTTATGTGAGGACAGTTATGTAATGAATTCATTTCTGATGTCTTCCTTTAGGTATGATTCAAGTGGTGATTTTTGGTATTTTTAAAGTGTTGAAATTCTCTGCTCTACAAGTATGTTTCTGATCTAAAGACGTAGAGAAGTTATGAAGATAGTTAATTCATGTTTTTTGTAATTTTTGTTATCTGCATTGTTTCGTTAGCATTGTCTTTTTTGCAGTGTGAAATTCTTAGAGATAAGAAATGTTTTAACAGTATTAATTTTTTTGATTACTTGCTTATTGGTTCCAGTTAATTTCTTAATAATTTTTGCACCATGATCCTTGGTTCAATTTTCTTACATCAATACAATTCATAACTGTCAATATTTGATCATACAAAAAGATATAAAATTCATATACAAAAAGATTATGTGCATACTAAACAAACACCTTTTACATATGTAAGCATGCCATCTAACCAACCTCAATACAACTGGACCATTCATTTCATAAATTCCATGGTAAATAAACACTTAGGACGCCATTTTTATCAGAAAAAAGATAACCGATTCTATCTTTTTCCCAGAAAATCATATAACTTATACTTTTAACAAAAAAAGATAAATGTTTTTATCTTTTTCTCAGAAAACCATTTAATTTTATTCTTTTTAACAGAAAATCCTATAAGGCATATATATACAACCTTGACTAAACACATTACCTTTCTATTGGTTATAAAAACAAAACCAATACATACATACATACATACATACATACATATATATATATATATATATATACATACATACATATATATCATTTTATATATCTTTTTATATATACAAAATGCTATATTTCTTTTTGTATATGAATTGGGTGTCTTTTTGTATATGAATTTTACATGTCTTTTTCATGAAACACATCCTTTTTAAGTGGGAACGTTGATGTAATGAATTTGTTTCTGATGTCTGCCTTTGGGTATGATGCAAGTGGTGATTTGTGGTTTTTGTGAAGTGTTGAAATTCTCTGCTCTACAAGTATGTTGTTGATATGATCACGCAGAGCAGTTATGAAGAGAGTTAATTCATGTTTTGTGTAATTTTTGTTATCTGCATTGTGTTCATTAGCATTGTCTTTTTTGCAGTTTTTTTTTTTGATGAAATTCTTATATATAAGGAATGTTTTAATAGGATTAATTTTTTGATTACTTACTTATTGGTTCCAGTTAATTTCTTGATAATTTTTGCACCATGATCCTTGGTTCAATTTTCTTACATCAATACACTTCATAACTGTCAATATTTGATCATACAAAA
The DNA here is from genome assembly GCA_030737875.1 of Allium sativum. Lineage (NCBI taxonomy): Eukaryota > Viridiplantae > Streptophyta > Magnoliopsida > Asparagales > Amaryllidaceae > Allium > Allium sativum. The sequence goes on along the minus strand of CM060918.1, from coordinate 43,171,214 downwards.
AGGTATATATAAAAAAGATATACAATTCATATACAAAAAGATTATATGAATACTAAATAAACAAATTTTACATATGTAAGCATGCCATCTAACCAACCTCATTAAAAATGGGCCATTCATTTCATAAATTCCATTGTAAATAAACACTTCAGGATGCCATTTTTATTAGAAAAAAGGTAAACGATTTTAACTTTTTCTCAGAAAATCATACAAATTATACTTTTAACATAAAAAAGATAAATGATTTTATCTTTTTCTCAGAAAACCATTTAATTTTATTCTTCTTAACAGAAAATCCTATAAGGCCTATATAGACAACCTTAACAAAACACATTGCACTTTTATTGGTTATAAAAACAAAACCAATACTTATATATATATATATATCATTTTATTTATATTTTTATATATACAAAATGCTATATATCTTTTTATATATACAAAATGCTATATATCTTTTTATATATGAATTGTGTATCTTTTTGTATATGAATTTTACATATTTTTTTCATGAAATACACAAATTTAAGTGGATATTTGTTTCAAGGACACATTTTAGAAAAAAATTAGATCAAAGGACAAATGACTTTTGCTATGTAAATTAAGGACTACTTTCATGTTTTAATTGGAAAAAGTCCAAATATTTTAAACTAAGGACATGTGTTTGCATTTCACAAATAAAAAAAATTGAATATAAAAATATTATTCTATGATTATAAGATTAAAACATAATAAAAATTAATGATGAAATGTTTTTTTGTTGTAAATATGGAAGAACAATCAATATCAGAAAATTCTGGATGGAAAGCTAAATGCATATAACTTCGTTATTTATGATATAGCTTTTTTATGGTGTAAATGAGGTTAGCTTTAAAATGACTTAATTCTGTATTTGGATGATACAATATAAAGCTATATTTTGAATTATAAAGCCATATTCATTTAGCTTTCCGAACTGGTTATTTTTATATGTTTATATTAACATAAATTGACTGAAATAATTTCAAAATCACATTTTTCCTTTCATTTTTTAGGGTTGCTTTTTTACTTTATAAATTAATTCATTAATAATGAGAGTTAAAGTGAATTTTATGTTGTATAATAAAATTTGGTCTTTGTCCTTAATTTAATTATGAAACTTGGTTGTCCTTCGATCTAATTTTTTTTTTTGGAACTTGTCCTTCAAACTAAATACCCCCAAATTTAAGTTGTTGTAATATTTTTCCAAAGTTTGAATTCCGAAAAAGATACATGATTATATCTTTTTCTGAAAAGTGGGTAAAAATGGATTTTCAACTGTATGACATCATTATCTCATTTTTAATTAAAAAGATATATCATTATACTATAATAGAAAATGAACCATTCTATAATATATAATAAAAAGATATATACATTAAAAGGATATACGATTATATCATTTTAATGTTTATACTATTATATCATCAATATCTCATTTTTATCATTATACTATAATAAAATGATAGAAGATTAACCAATCTATAATGAAGTTTTCTGTAATTTTAGTTTAGGTGACTATATTTACCTTATATATATATATATATATATATATCATCATACAAAAAGATATACAAAAAGATATATACAAAAAGATACACAATTCATATACAAAAAGATTATGTGCTTACTAAACAAACACCTTTTACATATGTAAGCATACCATCTAACCAACCTCATTACTACTGGACCATTCATTTCATAAATATCATGGCAAATAAACACTTTAGGGCGCCATTTTTATCAGAAAAAAGATAAACGGTTTTATCTTTTTCTCAGAAAATCATATAATGTATACTTATATTGTGGAATGTGATAATAATACCATGGATTGATGACAATAATCTCATGTCAATAGAAATCCAAATCCTAAATTATTGCTATTAAAATTAAAATCAACTGTTGGTTTTCTTCCACTGAAGACGATGATCGCCACCCATCCCTGGTTCAAGCATAATCAACTTAGGTCAAATCTAAAGCGCACGAACTCCCCTAAATCAAAGATAAATGCAAAACCTTGTAATTAGAAAGAGAGCTTGCTTGTTGATTCCACAAATCGTTCATCGAATGTTTTTGAGGTGATTCCACATATCGTTCATCGAAGAGATTTCAGTTTTAGCTAAAATTGGTTACACTTAAATCAATGAAGCAGAAAACCTTGCAATTGAATTTTAGTATAGAAAAAAAAAGAATTTCATTTTTGGATTTCATTTGAAGCTAGATGCAATTATAAGAAGACGGTAGAAATGGATGCGTGTTTTGAAGTATGCCCTGGAAAATAATTGTTTTGAACCTGTATCCTAGAAACTAATTATTTAACTAAGGGAGGCCCTTAACGTATAATTCCCCTTTATTTTATTCCCTGAGGGTTAGATCATTCTCATATTTTAATATGTTTTTTATGAGATGTGAGAAATGTCCATAATTTTTACCAATTTTGTTTGTGATCATTTTGCCCTTACAATCTTGTACAGGGCTTAACTTTTGACTCAGGTCGAATAAGGTGGTGAGATTTGTGCCATTGGAAAGGAAATGATGATTTCCTTTCCGTAGAGTGGTTACACTAAAGTTTTGGCTCAGGGTTTGGGAGGAATCGTTGTTTTTAGATTTAACAGTTGGCTATTCAGGTGTTTGAGCCATAATGGGCTAATGTGGAGAGGCCCATTAGTGGGCTAGTGGAAGGGTATAAATATGAGGGTGAAGGATATGGGAAAGAATTTAGTTTCTCCATTCTCTCATTTGGTAGCCTATGTTCCTCCTTCCTCTAACAACCTTCCACCATTAAAATCGAGATCTAAAGGAAGGAAATCGAAGATCTACACCATTTGAGGCTAGATCTACATCATTTGAAGTGAGAGTTCATCGGATCAAAGGGTTTGGTTCGAATAGCTTGGTGTCCGGAATCTTAATTCATTTTTTTTTTGTCTTTGGTTTGGAGAATTGGTGAGTGATATGCATCTCTCAATGGATTCAATCACGTAGATGAATGTTTGACAATGTTTTTCATCAAATTCAAGCATTTTCTCATAGATCTATACCTTCGTAAGTCCATTTTCATATGAATCACCCTATGATCTAATTTAACAAGTCTAAACCTGTAATTTCTATGCCATTCCATATGCATATGCAAGTTAGATCCATAAATTTGTTCATATGTTTATTTATCATGAATTTGGTGAAATTTATATAATTTGTGATGAAAATCCTCATTTTCATGTTGCTAGTGATTTCATATCATGTTTGTGGTCATATTTGATGAGTTGGACGAGTTGGTTTCGTCGAGTTTATCATCTAGCGAAGTTTTGGACGAAATCGGAGTTGGATTGGAAGGTGCAGGAAATGGGTTGATCTGTAGTTGGATCGGTCGGCTTCTTTTGGTCGGTCGTAGTACGATGTAGTACAAGCGAAGTACATAGTGTAGTACAGGAGTTAGGTCTAGGGGTGAGCGTTTGGTTGGTTCGGTTTATCTGATGATGAAGATTGTCAAACCAAACTAAAAACGATAAAAATGAAAACCAAACCAACCAAATTAAGTTTGGTTAGTTTGGTTGGTTATCCGATTTAAACAAACTAAAAATATTTTAGATCTTACGTTTGTAGTATTAACTATAGTTAGAAATATATCATAAATATATGATTAGTGTATTGTTGTTTATGATTCTTGTGCTTTTTAGAAGTAATTTTGACACATATGTGATGATTAAAATTTACTTGGATAACTAATCTAACTTACAATATTTATTAAAATATCGATAATTTTGAAAATATAACAAAAGTTTGGTTAATTTGGTCAAACCGATAACCAAATTAAATAATTTTCCAAACCGATCTAGTTTTAAAACCAAACCAAACCGACCAAAATAAATTGGTTCGGTCAGTTTATTTGGTTTAACCAAATAATGCTCACCCCTAGTTAGGTCGGGTCGGTCTCGAATGGGTCGGGTCGGTCCAAAAAGGAGGAAGCGGTCGGCCGGAGTAACGGTGAGGGTTGGTGATTTGGTCAGCCAGAGTGAACTGGATTGGTTGGTCTTGCTTATTCTAGTCGGGTCGGTTGCGTTACTAATGGAAGTATGAGGTCGATCGAGTTTGGGTCGGTCGGTCGCAACCAAGTGGTTTGGATTGGTCGGTCGGTCATGCATAATAGGGTCACTTCTGAAAATTTTGTTTTTCGAGTACGATCCAGATTTGAGCCAAAGGGCCTAGAAAAACATTTTCGAGGGCAACCCCCCGAATCCTATCCGCAGTGCAGTGGTGTAATTTAGCTCAGTGATGTTGTGACTTCGAAGTAAATTCAAGTAGGAAGGTTCGAAGTGTTGAAAGGTGTTTGTCGATCGGTGTAGAACAGCGAATGAGGTGACAACTCAAAGGTCGTGAGCCGATGGATAATGGTTGCTTGAGATGGTTGCTTGAGCTATAAAAAGTCTTCGGGTTGGATGACTAGAAATATTAAGGCCAAGAGATTATCGTTGTCGTAAGTTCTAGCAGGCTTAAAGCAGGGGTACAATAGGGGCACCTAAAAGACAGGTTGTAGGTCGAGTACCTTAGGTATCGTTGAAAGGCTTAATTGTCAAGGTTGGACAAACATATGTATTGTTGAAAGGCGTGTGGAGTTAATGCTAGAACTAGGATTACCATTCGCCCTTGACATATGGCAAGGTTGGCCATCATACGGTTAATGATGGTTTAGAAGTAGGATTGGAGGTGGTAACCAGACTCTGTCAAGATTGATTGGTTGCCTTACTTGAACCGTCTCATGTAGATTATCCAACATCGAAGGGGATGTTCCTTAGGTGCTTGTCTGATATTGGTTTAGGCCTCTGGGGCTTGTGCTTGAGGGATGTTGAGTTCGATTAGGATGGTTTACATAAGATATATATAATTTGGATGTCATGAGTGTTTTGTCATGATTGAATGGGTGTTCTTGTTTCCATGAATGTGTGGTTGGAATGTTGTTGTAAAGGCTATCACTGTCCGATGTGAGGAAGACTTGGTTGAGTTCTTCTCTGGTGTTGTGGGTAGATTATTATGTTTATCTATCCATTCTTATGTACTTTATTGTGATGTTTGTTAGTTGTTTTATCACTCACTAAGACTGTTGTCTGACTCAAGGTTTTATGTTTCCTTCTTGTTACCTTGGGTTGTTCATCCGGTTGTGGATGGGCAGACTAGGTGACAGGTGATTAGTAAGGACGGTGTTGCAGTTCGGAAGCGAGCTAGAGGCTTACGTACCAGCTTAATTGCTATTTACTATTTCTGTTTCCGCTGTTTGAGTTACTCTATGAGTGTTGTAGTGAGGCTTATTTACATACTTTGATATTTCCCATGATGTTTGAGTTACTCTACTATTTTTGTTATTTGCTGTTTGTATATTTTCTACTATATTTTATCCTTGCGTTGTGAGTTCCACGACAAATATCGATTGTGTTTATCTAAATATGATGATCGTCCACAGCTGCCTGGCACACCTTTCAGCATAGTATTCCTCTTGTTTAGTACAGGGGTTGTGGGTGGTCGTCTCATTTGGTGCTAGAGCTCTAGTTAACGGTTTTAGCCAAAGTTCGAAGACGTAATAACGTACGAGTGACGTATTTATAGATTTTAGTTGGATGCTTACTATATATATTAGTGTGTATAGTAATACCGGTAGTATTCCTTTAGCAGTTTTTCTTGGAAATAGCTAATTATTCTAAATTGCAGATTTAGAATGAGTAGACGAGCATCAAGACACGCTACTAGGGAAGCTGGCACTGGAGGGGGTAATGGCGGTACAAGAGGCTACCCAGCCATGTTTGAAGCCATGATGTAGGCATTTATGCGAAGGGTACCCGCTCTAGTGGCCGCCACGGTAGATGTAGGTGTTCAGTTGCCTAGGGTTGTGGATTTTGCAAAGCTGTGCAAGGATTATACATCTCTAGGAGGGAAACCAATCAAAGGAACTGAGCCAGCTGAAGAGGTTCAGAGGTGGATGGATTCTTGTATCCGCGTTTTTGGAGACTTGGGGTTGGATGGTGCAACTAAGAGAAAGCTTGCATCAAGGCAATTGCAGGGTAGGGCCATCGAATGGTGGAATTCAGTTACACTAGAGACTCCAAAAGAGGAAATTTCTTGGGAGCAATTCCAAGCTAAGTTTGAAGCAAAGTTTATCTCCACTTCTCAGAAGTCTACTTTGTTCAAGAAGTTCATAGAGCTGAAACAGAATGGTTGTTTAGTGCTTGATTATGTTTAATTTCGAGGCCTTATCCAAATATGCTCGTTCATATATTGACACACCCTATCAGAAGAACGAGAAGTTTGTTATGGGTTTGGATACCTATATTGGAAGGTCGTTGGTGGATCATCTTGATGATCCATTTGAGAAGATTGTGGAAAAAGCTGTTCGCAATGAGAGCTTGTTTCCTAAGGAAGTCAATGTTGTCGCTGCAACCAAGAAAGTTCGGAAACCACAACAGGGTGGTAATAATATGAAGTGGAAGCAACAACAACAGAAAGGAAAGGATGGCAAGAAGAATCTTAAGGGTGAGGTAGTTTGCTTTAACTGCCAACAGAAAGGTCATTACTTGAATGTTTGCAAGAATCCCAAAGCTAAGAAGTAGTGCTTCAAGTGTAGAAATCCTGGGCATGAGAAGAAAGATTGTCCAGATTTAGCTAAGGGCAAACAGGTTGTGAAGGCATATGCTTTGGAAGTCGTTCCATCTTCTTCAAGAGCTCCTACTGTAGAGGAGAAGGGAAAGGATGTCATCGTGCAAGGTACTCTTTCAGTTAATGGCGTTTCAGTTCGTGTGTTGTTCGATACTGGAGCATCGCATTCTTTCAATTGCAATAGCATGTATGCTGGAACCTGAGATTTTTCATAGATCATTGATAGTGACTAATCCAGTTGGGGGTTCATCCAGTTAGAGGTTCATCCAGTTTGTGCATGTTGTGTCGTGATCTAGTGTTGTCGAGTCATGGTTGCTCTTTTGTGTGTGATTGCTTTGTTCTTAACTTCGCTGGGTTTGGGATCATCTTGGGCATGGATTGGCTCAAGAAGTATGCATAAAGGTTGAATTGCAAGAAGCTAAAAGTGAGAGTCAGGGATGTGGAAGGGCGAAAGGTGTTGATATGGTGTAAGTGCGAAGATGATGTCTTCGTTAGCTATCTGTATTCTCTTGTTATTTCACAAGAAGACTTATCATCTGTGTTAATCGCTAATGTTTATGAGGATGTCTTTGACGAGGTCAAAGGTTTGCCGCCGCATCATGAGATCGAGTTTAGGATCGATTTGGTCGAGGGAGCTAGACCAATCGTTATGCCTCTTAGGCGGATGGTGCCTAAGGAACAACGAGAGTTGGAGGTGCAAGTTCATGACCTTTTGGGAAAAGGATTCATTCGAAGGAGTGTTTTCGAGTGGGATGCACCGGTTGTGTTTACAACCAAGGCAGATGGCTCATTCATATTATGTGTGGACTATCGCGAGCTGAACAAGGTGACTAAGAAGAATAAGTATCTGTTGCCGAGGATTGACGACTTGTTCGATCAGCTTCACGAGGCTGAAGTGTTTTCTCGAATGGATTTGGCAATGGGAATTCACCAGTTGAGAGTAGCAAAGGATAGTGTGCCGAAGAATGCTTTCAGGACACCATCTGGTTTCTTCGAATGGTTGGTGATGCCATTCGGATTGACTAATGCGCCAACATATTTTGTGGATCTCATGAATAGGGTTTTCAGAGATCAATTGAACAAGTTTGTGCTTGTGTTCGTGGATGATATTCTGGTTTATTCTTGGAATGAGGAAGAGCACAAGACGCACTTGAGGGTTGTGTTGGAAATCTTGCGAAAGCATCAACTAAGAGCTAAGTTTCAAAGTGCCACTTCTGGAAGAGCGAAGTGAGATTCTTAGGCCATGTCGTTTCTGGGAATGGAATAGCAGTTGATTCCGCTGAAGTAGCAACCATACAGGAATGGGATAGACCTAAGAATGCAATGGATTTGAGAAGTTTCCTTGGGTTGGCAGGATATTACCGACGGTTTATCAAGGATTTCTCCAAGATAGCTGCACGATTGACAAGATTGACGAAGAAGAACCAAGTGTTCACATGAGATGCAAAGTGTGAGCAAGCGTTTGGAATCCTGAAGGAGAGACTGACGAGTGCTCCTGTTTTGACCATTCCAAGTGGCATCGAAGAGATGGTTGTGTATACCCATGCATGTGGTACTTGACTTGGAGAAGTACTGATGCAAAAGGATTAGGTTGTGGCCTACGCAAGTCGACAACTGAAGTCGCATGAAAGGAATATTCCAATTCATGATTTGGAGTTGGCGGTGATTGTGTTTGCTCTGAAGATGGGGAGACATTACCTGTTGGGAGTTCGATTTGAGTTGTTCACAGATTACAAGTCGTTGAAGTATCTTTTCTCCCAAAAGGATTTGAATCTTCGGCAACAACGGTGGTTATAGTTTCTGGCATTGTATGATTTTGGTATGGCCTATACTCCTGGCAAGGGTAACGCAGTTGCAGATGTGTTGAGTCGAAGACACTTAAGTTTGCGAACGATGTTTTCGGAATGGAAGAGCCTTAAGTATTTGGCAAGATTTGATTTCACGACAAGGTGTGAATTGGAACCTGAAATGTTGGCAAGCTTATCGATAAGACCTACTCTTATCGAAAGGATTGGCAAGAGCCAAATGCGAGATGTGAAGCTTGTCGAGTTTATCTAGAAACTGGAACTAGAAGATAAAGATTTTGAAGTCGATCAAGAAGGTTGGCTTCGAAAGCAAGGACGGTTGGTTGTTCCTGATATTGATGGATTGAGAGATGAGGTTCTGAGAGAATGTCATCACTCGAAGTTGACGATTCATCCCGGTGGTAATAAGATGTATCTGGACATGAAGCGAATCTACTATTGGGAGGGGATGAATCGAGATATTGGAAAGTTCATTTCCAAGTGCATGAACTGTCCGTTGGTGGAAGCTGAACAGAAGAAACCAAGTGATTTGCTTTAGACTTTGGAAGTTCCTACGTGGAAGTGGGAGCAGATATCGATGGATTACCGAGAACGAGGGAAGGAAACGAAGGAATTTGGGTCAACGTGGATCGCTTGACAAAAAGTGAAAGGTTCATTCCTGTTAGATCAATTAGGACAACATCGAAAATGGCTAAACTTTATGTGAAATGGAGTTCGATTCCACGGTATCCCAAAAAGCATAGTGAGTGGCCGAGAGGGTTAACTGAGTTTTGGAGGAGTCTGCAAGAAGCTTTGGAAAACAAATTGTTCTTAAGTATGACTTATCATCCCCAAACAGATAGTCAAACCGAGAGGGTTAACTGAGTTTTGGAAGATCTCCCGAGGGCTTGTGTGTTAGACTTCAGAGGATAATGGGAAGACCATCTACATCTAGTTGAGTTTGTATATAATAATAGCTACCAGTTTAACATTGGGATGACACCATACGAGGCACTGCATCGAAGATCATGCAATTCTCCAGTATTTTGGTTGAAACTAGAGAGAAGTTGATACTTGGGTCAGAGATGATTAGAGATACCTCAGGCTGTATCTAGATCGTTCGGCAATGAATGAAGGCAGCTTAAGATCGTCATAAGAGTTATGCAGACAAACATCAAAAGGATTTGGAATTCGACGTTAACAATATGATTTTCGTGAAGATTTCGCCGTTGAAGCATGTGGTTCGATTCAGAAATAAGGGAAAGTTATCACCAAGGTTTGTTGGACTATTTCCGATAGTCGAGTGAATTGGAAAGCTTTCATATAAATTGGAGTTACCATAGAAGATGTCGAGTGTGCGTAATGTGTTACATGTGTCGTTTCTATGGATTGTGCATGATTCGAATGTGGTGGTACCTCCAGAGCAGTAAGAAGACCTAAAAGTAGAAAACGCAGTTGTAAAACCTCGTAAGCCGCTTCGTGTTGTGGGAAATGACACGAAACAGCTTAGGGGGAAGACGGTTAAGCTAGTCAAGGTACAATGGAGTGAAGATGGTGACGATTGTATGTGGGAACCGGAAAAGAGCATGAAGGCGACTCATCCGGAACTCTTCGTCGGTAGGACCCTTTGATATCGTATCATCATTGTATCTTGTTGTTGTTTGATAGAATTCCGCGTGTTAGGATAAGGTTATGGATACCTGGCTTGATGGTTGCTAGTTTGGATGATAGAATTGGCTTCTCATGGATGATAGGCATGTGAAATTATGGTGGTTGCTTGTGTTTGCTTGGAATTTCAGGGGCAAAATTCTTAAGGGAGGAGAATGTTGCCCACATTTTACGTATCGGAGGATTGTAAAATATTTTTATTTTATTCCCCGAGGGTTGGATCATTCTCATATTTTAATATGTTGTTTATGGGGATGTGAGACATGGCCATAATTTTTACCAATTTTGTTTGTGACTATTTTTCCCCTGTCAGTCTTGCACAGGGCTTAACTTTTGACTCAGGACGAATAAGGCGGTGAGACATGTCCCGTTGGAAAGGAAATGATGATTGCCTTTCCATAGAGTGGTAGCCTGTGTTCCTCCTTCCTATAACACCTTTCCACCCTTAAAATTCAGATCTAAAGGAAGGAAATCGAAGATCTACACCATTTGAGGCTAGATCTACATAATTTGAAGAGATAGTTCATCGGATCAAGGGGTTTGGTTTGAATAGCTTGCTTCATGGGATCTTAATTCATTGTTTTTTCTTTGGTTTGGAGAATTGTTGAGTGATATGCATCTCTCACAAGGATTCAATCAAGTATATGAATGTTTGATCATGTTTTTCATCAGATTCAAGAATTTTCTCATAGAACTGTACCTTGGTAAGTCCATTTTCGTATGAATCACCCTATGATCTAATTTAGCAAGTTTAAATCGGTAATTTCTATGTCATTCCATATGCATATGCAAGTTAGATCCATAAATTTGTTCATATGTTCATTTATCATGATAATGGTGAAATTTATATAACTTGTGATGAAAATTCTCGTTTTCATGTTGCTAGTGATTTCATATCATGTTTGTGGTCATATTTGATGAGTTGGTTTCATCGAATTTATCGTTTGGCAAAGTTTTGGACAAAATCAGAGTTGGATTGGAATGTGCAGGAAATGGTTCGGTCTATAGTTTGGGTCGGTCGGCTTCTTCTGGTCGGTCGTAGTACAATGTAGTACAAGCAAAGTACACAGTGTAGTATAGGAGTTGGGTCGGGCCGGTCTCGAATGGGTCGGGTCGGTCCAAAAAGGAGGAAGCAGCCGGCTGGTGTAACGGTGAGGGCTGGTGATTGGGTCGGCCGGAGTGAACTGAATCGGTCGCACGGAGTTGGTTCGGTCGGTCTTGCTTATTCTGGTCGGGACGCTTGCATTACTGGTGAAAGTATGGGGTCAGTCTAGTTTGGGTCGGTCAAGGTGGGTCGGTCGCAACTAGGTGGTTTGGATCGGTCGGTCATGCATAATAGGGTCATTTCTGAAAATTTTATTTTTCGGGTATGATCCAGATTTGAGCCAAAGGGCCTGGAAAAACATTTTCGGGAGCAACCCCTCGAACCCTAGCCATAGTGCATTGGTGTAATTTGGCTCAGTGATGTTGTGACTTCGAAGTAAATTCAAGTGGGAAGGTTCAAAGTTTGAAAGGTGTTCATTGATCGGTGTAGAACAGCGAATGAGGTGACAAATCAAAGGTCGTAAGTTGGTGGATAATGGTTGCTCGAGAAGGTTGCTTGAGCTATGAAAAGTCATTGGTTTGGACGACTAGAGATATGAAGGCCAAGAGATTATCGTTGTCGTAAGTTCTAGCCGGCTCAAAGCAGGGGTACAATAGGGGCACTTAAAAGACCGGTTGTAGGTCGAGTAACTTGGGTATCGTTGAAAGGCCTAGTAGTTAAGGTTGGACAAACATACGTATCGTTGAAAACATACGGAGTTAATGCTAGAACTGGGATTACCATTAGCCCTTGACATATGACAAGGTTAGCCATTATACGATTAACGATGGTTTCGAAGCAGGATTAGAGGTGATAGCCAGAGTCTGTCATGATTGATTGGTTGTCTTGTTTGAACCGTCTAATGTAGATTATGAACGTCGAAGGAGATGTTCCTTGAGTGCTTGTCTGATATTGGTTTAGGCCTCTGGGGCTTGTGCTTGTGGGATGTTGAGTTCGATTAGGATGGTTTATATAAGATATATAGAATTTGGATGTCATGAGTGCTTTGTCATGATTGAATGGGTGTTCTGGTTTCCATGGATGTATGGTTGAAATGTTGTTGTAAAGGCTATCACTGTCCGATGTAGGAAGACGGGGTTGAGTTCTTCTCTGGTGTTGTGGGTAGATTAGTATGTTTATCTACCCATTCTCATATACTTTATTGTTGATGTTTGTTAGCTATTTTATCGCTCGCTAAGACTGTTGTCTGACTTAAGGTTTTATGTTTCCCTCTTATTACCCTGGGTTGTTCATCCGGTTGTGGATCGGCAGACTAGGTGGCAGGTGATTAGTAAGGACGTTGTTGCATTTTGGAGGCAAGCTAGAGGCTTACGTACCAGTTTTATTACTATCTACTATTTCTGTTTCTGCTGTTAGAATTACTCTATGAGTGTTTTAGTGAGGCTTTATGTATAGACTTTGATATTTCCTATGATGTTTGGATAATATTTCAAGATGTTGTGAAAGTTTCAAACGTTTGTTGTATGATGCTTCACTATTCTTACCTGTTGTATATTTTCTACTATATTTTATTCTTGCAATGTGAGTTCCACGATAGGTATCGATTGTGTTTACCTAAATATGATGATGGCACACAACTGCCTGGCACACCTTTCAACGCAGTGTTCCTCTAGTTTAGTTTTGGGGTTGTGGGCGTTCGTCACAGCAGTTGCACCTGCTATGTTCGATTTTCCTAATATGTTCGAGGCCATGCTGGCAGCGATCATGAGGAGGATGCCCACTCTTGCAACGGTAGTAGTGGTGGTGTTCCAGTGCAGGCGCCTAGGGTTGTTGATTTTGTTAAGCTTTGCAAGGACTGCACTTCTCTAGATAGAAAGCTGGTTGTTGGGACAGAAACGGCGGTTGAAGTTCATAATTGGTTAGATACTTGTGTTCAGATTTTTGAAAATTTAGGAATTGACGATGCAACTAAGCGAAAGCTTGCATCGAGGCAGCTGCAATGTCGAGCGATGGATTTGTGGAATTATATTACTTTGGAGAAACCATAGGACTGGATCACTTGGGACCAGTTTAGGACCAAGTTTGAACAGATGTTCATTTCTAGGTCCAGTAATCAATGTGGTTTAAGTAGTTTGTTGAGCTTAGCAAGTAGGTCAATCAGTGTTTGAGTATGTGACCGAGTTTGAAGATTTATCCAAGTCTGCTCGTTCGTATATTTAGACTTCTAATCAAAAGAATGAGAAATTTATCTTGGGATTAGAGGAGAATATTGGGAAGCAATTGATAAACCATATTGATGAATCTTTTGAGAAATTGTTCAAGAAGGCATTAAGGAAGGAAAGCCTGTTTCCGCAAAAGGATGAGGCTGTGTTGAAACAAAAAAGAGGATTTGAAACCACATCAAGGTGGTGATCATAAGAAAAAGTGGAATGGAAAATGGAAACAATAACAAGGGTAGAAAGGCCAGAAGAAGCCAAAGGGCGAGGTTACTTATTTTAATTGTCAACAGAAGGGACATTATTCCAATGAGTGTAAGAATCCTAAGATGGATGGGAAGTGTTATAACTGTGATGAACCCGGGCATATGAGGAAGAATTGTCCAGAACCACCAAAAGGTAAGCAGATTGTGAAGGCGCATGTTTTGGAGGCTGTTCCATCTTTTTAAGGAGTGCGACCGCGGAGGAGAAGGGAAAGAATGTTGCGGTGCAAAGTACACTTTCTATTAAAGCTGTTTCTGTTCGAATTTTGTTTGATACTGAAGCATCACATTCTTTTATTTGTAATGAGCTTGTTTGTAAGTTAGGTTTAGAACCTGAAATTGTTGATAGACCCAAACATATGGGAAAGAGTTATAACTGTGATAAACCTGGGCATATGAGGAAGAACTGTTTAGAACCACCAAAAGGTAAGAAGATTGTGAAGGCGTATGCTTTGGAGGCTGTTCCATCTTCTTTAAAGGGTCCGACTGCGGAGGAGAAGGGAAAGAATGTTGTGGTGCAAAGTACGCTTTCAATTAAAGACGTTTTATATCGAGTTTTGTTTGATACTGAAGCATCACACTCTTTTATTTGTAATGAGCTTATTTGCAAGTTAGGTTTAGAACTTGAAATTATTGATAGACCATTAGTCGTGACTAATCCAGTAGGGGGTTCGTCTAGTCTTTGTATGCTTTGTCATGGTCTAGTTTTATCATGGTTTCTCTTTTGTGTGTGATTATTTTGTTTTGAATTTCGCAGGGTTTGGAATTATTTTGGGTATGGACTGGCTCAAGAAGTATACAGTTATTGTTGATTGCGAAAGGTTCGAGGTGACAATCGAGAATGTGGAAGGGTGAAAGATTGTGATATGCTGTCTACCAGACGATGGAGTTATGGTTAGCTTTTTATATTCACTAGTGATTCCATGGGTTAGGTTGTCATTCGTGCCAATCGTACGTGAGTTTTTTGATGTGTTTGATGAAGTCAAAGGGTTTCCGCCGCAACGAGAGATCGAGTTTCAGATTGATTTAACATATGGAGCCAGACCAATTGTTATGCCTCTTAGGAGGATGACGCCCAAGGAACAACAAAAGTTAGAGGTGCAAGTAAACAATCTTCTGAGTAAGGGATTCATTCGGAGGAGCATATCCGAATGGATTGCATCAGTCGTATTTGCAACCAAGGCTTATGGATCATTGCAATTATATGTGGATTATCGTGAGCTGAATAAGGCAGCTAAGTAAAACAAGTACCCATCGTCGAGAATAGACAACTTTTTTGATCAGTTTCACGAAGCCAAGGTGTTTTCCCAAATGTATTTGGCGATGGGATTTAACCAACTAAGAGTGGCTAGGGATAGTGTTCCGAATACTGTTATTAGGATCCGGATTTTATGAGTGTATGGTAATGTCGTTTGGATTGACTAACGCGCCAGCATATTTCGTGGGTCTTATGAATCAAGTTTTCAAAGATCAATTGGACAAGTTCGTACTTGTGTTTGTAGAAAACATACTGGTATACTCAACAGATGAGGAAGAACACAAGACGCACTTGAGAATTGTTTTGGAAATTTTACGAAAACATTAACTGAAGGCTAAGTTTTTAAAGTGTCACTTTTGGAAGGAAGAAGTGAGGTTCTTGGGTCATATCATATTGGGACAAGGAATAGCGGTAGATCCCGCTGAGCTAACATCAATCCAAGATTTGGATTGGCCTAAGAATGCGACGGATGTTGGAAGTTTCCTTGGTTTAGCTGGATATTATCGACGATTTATCAAGGATTTCTCTAAGATAGCTGAACCATTAACAAGACTGATGAAGAAAAATGAGGTCTTCGCGTGGGATGCGAGGTGTGAGCAAACATTTGGAATTCTGAATGAGAGACTGATAGGTGCTTCGGTGTTGACTATTCCAAATCAGAATGAAGAGATGGTAGTATGTACTGATGCATGTGGCGCTGGACTTGGAGCAGTGCTAATGCAAAAGGACAGGGTTGCGGCTTATGCGAGTCGACAACTGAAGCCGCGCGAAAGTAATTGCCTGACTCATGATTTAGAATTTATGGCAATAGTGTCTGTTTTGAAGATTTGGGGGCATTATTTGTTGGGAGTTAGGTTCAAGTTGTTTACTATTCATAAGTCGTTGAAGTACCTTTTCTCTCAAAATGATCTAAATCTTTGGCAGCAACAATGGTTAGAGTGTTTGGCGTCGTATGATTTCAGAATAGCTTATACTCTAGGAAAGGGTAACACAATGCGTTAATTCGGAGAAATGCAAGTTTGGGAACCATGTTCACAGAATAGAAGCATCTCGAGTATTTGTTCAGATTTGATTTTAGACTTCATTGTGAGTTAGAACTCAACATATTAGCTAGCTTGTTGATTAGACCGACTCTCATCGAAAGGATTGGCGAAAGCCAGACGATAAGCTTATAAAAATCGTTCGAAGGTTAGATATGAGAGTAGAACTAGAGGAGATTAAGGATTTCAAAGTCGATCGAGATGGGTGACTTCGTAAGAATGGATGATTGGTCGTTCCTGATTTAGATGGATTAATGGACGAAGTTCTGAGGGAATGTCATCATTCTAGATTGATGATACATCCAGGAGGTAATAAGATGTATCAAGATATGAAGCGAGTTTACTATTGTGAAGGTATGAAACAGGATGTCAAGAAATTTATCTCGAAGTGTATGAACTGTCATCTGGTTAAAGATGAGTGGGAGAAGCCGAGCAGATTGCTACAATCATTGGAAGTTATCACGTGGAAATGGAAGCAAGTGTCGATGGATTCCACTGATGGATTACCTAAGATGAGGGCATGAAATGATAGTATTTGGGCTGTCGTGGATCACTTGATTAAAAGCGCAAGGTTTATTCCTATCAGAACAACTAGGACAACATCAAAGTAGGCTGAGTTATATCCAAAATGGATAGTTCGATTCCATGGGATTTTGGAAAGCATTGTTAGCGATCGAGATCCATTTTTCACTAGTGGATTTTTGGAAGAGTTTACAAGAGACGTTGGGAAACGAGCTATGTTTGAGTATGACTTATCATCTCCAGACAGGTGGTCAGACCAAAAGGATTAATCGGGTATTGGAAGATCTTCTAAGAGATTGTGTACTGGATTATGGAGGATCGTGGGAAGACCATCTGCATGTAGTTAATAACAGCTACCAGTTGAGTATTCGAACGACACTGTATGAGGCGTTATACAGTAGACCGTGTAATTCTCCATCTTGTGGGTTAGAGACTGGAGAGAAGTTGGTACTTGGGCCAGAGATGATGAGGGAAACTATGGATAATATTGAAGTCATTCGACAACAAAAGAAAGCAGCCCAAAATCATCAGAAAAGTTATGCCGATAAGCAACGAAAGGATTTGGAATTCTCAATTGGAGATATGGTGTTTGTTAAGAATTCGCCTCTATAGAATACCATTCATTTTGGAAAGAAAGGAAAGTTAGCACCCAGATTTGTTGGCTAATTAGCGAGCGTATTGGAAAGCTCTCTTATAGATTGAAATTAACTGAGAATATGGCGAGTGTGCATAATGTTTTTATGTATCGTTTCTATGAAAGTTCGTGCATGACTCGAATGTTACAATATCTCCAAATCAGCTTGAAAATTTTGAAGTCGAGCCTGAAGTTTCTAGAACTCGTAAGTCGCTTCGCGTTGTGGGGAATAACACGAAACAACTTAGAAGGAAGGTTGTTAAGTTAGTCAAGGTACAATGGAGCGAGAACGATGACGATTACACATGGGAAACAGAAGAGAGTATGAAGTCGACCCAGGCAGAACTCTTCGAGTGGTATGTCCCATATATTGTATCTTACTATGTCATTGTGTCTTGTGCTATTAGAATTCTGCATGTTAGGATATGATTTTGATTTCATGGATTATTGAATGCTAGATTGGCTATGGATGGTAGGCATGCAGAGTATTCTGGTTGCTCTTGTTTGTTTGGGATTTTGGGGGAGAAATTCCTAAAAGTGGGGGAGGGAATATAACAACCCGTATTTTATGTATCGACCAATCATAAAACAATTATTTTTTCCCTAGTAATCGGATCATTCTCATATTTTGATATGTTGTCCATGAGGATGAGAGACATGTCCATGATTTTTAATGAACCTAAGTATGACCATTTTGCCATTGAGTTTATTATTTGGACTGTAAATTAAGATAGGAATCGGATCAAGTGCTGAGACCGATTCCAATAAATCAAAATGTGGTTTACGATTTTGTAGATTAGTCACATGAAGGATTTGGTTCAGCGGTTTGGGAGGAATCACTGTTTTAAGTTTCAGCTTGTGTTTAGGCAGGTTGGTCAACAGCTAGTGGGCTGATTAGCCAAACCTATTAGAACTAGGCCAGAAGATATAAATAGGGGGACTTAGGGAGAGAACTAGGGCTATTCTCTTCATTCTAAGTTTTGGGTTAAGGGTCTCTGATTCTCATGGCCTAGCCTAAAACCCTATTTCTCCATTTTTTTTCAATCAAATTCATTGTAGATTGCATCTAGAAGATATATCATCATCAGGGAAGAGTAGATCATCATCAAAGAGGATTAGATCACATCATATTGCATCAAATTCAAGGGGTTTCAGCGCTGTCTAGATCTAATCTCATTGAATTTACATCAAGTCTAGAACTTGGTGGGTGATAGATATCTCTCACAAGGAAGCTACGATTATATGGGTAAATTAGGGTCATATTCATATGTTTCATGTTAAAATCACCTTGCATCTAATCATATATGTTTAACTCGGGCCTAGAAACCTTTACAAAAACTATTTTGATCATATTAACCGGATATCTATTAGATTAATCATGTTTATTCATGTATTTAGACAAAAATCATGTTAGATCTTATGTTTGTGACATGTTTACGCTATGTTTATGAACTGCTCATGTTTGTATGATCATTGTTGTATGGATTGATGTTTGTTTTGGTTGAATTAATTTCGTTGCTTGAGTTGTATGTTAGATTGTATGCCATAGAATCATAAGATTGAAGAACTAAACAAATTGGAGGTTCAGATGATCAGATTCAGATGAAACTTGGTGGAGATTCTGTGGAAGACAAAGGAATAAGGCATGAAAAATTTCTTGTCCAAAAAAGCTAAGGACATGGAGCAGCACCGACCTATATAGGTCAGCACCGACCCATGGGGAAGAGTCGTATGGTGTTGGATTTTGGTGTATCGCTTTGCGTTGGTATGTCGAGGCTATTAGTGAAATATCAAATCATTCGAAGTTGATTTGTGATGGATAGAAGGTAGATCACTCGAGATATGAATAGACCGCTAGAAGCTTCAAAATGAACGTCGGACCGATTGTAGATTGAACCATAAGAATGCTCTCGATACATGAATGGATATGGGGCCAACCACTTAGCCAAATTGGCTAAGTGGGAGGGTCAACACCGACCCATGAAGGTCAGCACTGACTCATAAGAATAGGCCAGGGAAGGGTGAAATGTTGGGGGCTTAGGTGTTTTGGCATCCTGACGTTGCTAATGAATTTTGGATTGAAACGAATTTCAAATGATGGATGTGAAACTCAAAAATGAATGGTGCTTTGATTTTGAACTCAGGCAGGAGTGGTCGAAGCTAAGTTGATGCGACACTGGTTCTGGAATGATATACAATACAGCTCGATGGAGGGTTGACTCAGGTAGGAGTTAATCAGGGATAATAATGGTTAACTCAGGTAGTAGTTAACCAGTGATGATAATGGAATTAGTTCAAGAGGTTGCTTGACTAAAAACGAGAAATCGCTAAAAATAAAGGCTCGATGAATTTGATGCACCAAGGAATCATTGGTTATTGAAATGTTCTAGCGGATTTAAAGCAGAGGTATCGTGGTGACACCCATAAGGATCAGGTAGGATCGAGTACCTTGGATCGCTCAAGTAGGAGTGGTCTAGTTGTCTCAGGTACGAGGAAAACATATGAGTCACGATGGCGTATGGTTGTTCGGCTAGGACTAGGATTTTCCATTAGTTTTTTTAACAGGTGAAATGCAAGTTTGATAACCGATGGATTCATGGCTGTAGTCGGTGATGGCTAGGACATTGGATGTTATGGATGCTATGGTTGATTTTATGTTTTCTTCTCTATTTTCTCTAGGTAGGCCATCACCGTAGGATGTTGAAGAGAAACAGTATTGGGGGTTGTCCTTTCCTATTTTTGATGTGACATGTGATGGGTAGTTTTCACGTGTTAATTTGTTTGTTGTTAGGCAGATCGATTGGTTGATCTGCCTATACTCATATTATCCTGTGTAACTGTCTGTTAACTATTTTATCGCTCACTAAGATTGTTGTTTGACTCAAAGTTTTATGTTTCCCTCTTATTACCGTGGGTTGTTCACCTATTTGATGGTGGGCAGACCGAGTAGCCGGTTTGGTGCCGGTGTTGCTGTGTAGTGACAAGCAGGAGGCTGACATATTACTACTTTCTACTATTTAGCTATTTCTTTCTATTTCCTCTATATGTTGATGTTATTGAGACTCTGAGGGATGTAGTGAGGCATATTGTATTCCGAGATTCTTGTATCGAGATGTATTGTACCTAAGATTCTATGGATTCATGGGAATTTAATTCTCTGTTCAGTTGAGCTTCTTTATTATATCCGGTTGTATATTTTATTATTATATGTTATCCATGCGCTGTGAGTTATACGACAAGTTCTGACTTCGAATTATTTTAACCTGATGATCGTCCCATATCGTCTTGGCACGTCATACATCGCACTTCTCCTTAGTTCTGTGCGGGTGGTACGGGTCGGTCATCACACCTATGATTAAATCTGCTGCTAATATCTCAATGGATCATTTACCTATGGTTTATACCAGTAATCAAAAAGGCAAAATCTTAATTCATTGTCTGATTTCCCTAATTTAGGACAAGTTAACCAAATGCATGCAGGATAAATAAGCATTAATAAATCCAATCTACAGTCCTTATTGTTAAATTTGAGCATATCCAACACCTCAGGTAATGCTAAAACGCATTTTTTTACCACAACAACTTTATTCAATTGACATTTTTTGAGCCTTCAATAAAACATAATACTAAATTCACTACAATTGATGAAAATTTGACCAACATGGCCAGAAAAAGTGGCATAACTCAATAGCTTTTTATGTATGGCAATAAGCCATATTACAAATTCCTAAAAGAATATATAGATCAAGTATGGCAAATCATAGGAAGATATATAAGTCGAGTTTGGCAAATCAAAGGAAGTTATCAGCTTTACAATCGAGAAAATGAGTTCTTCATGATACAATTCAATAATGTAGAGTGATAGCAGTTGGTCCTTATTTCTATAATAAAAAGCTAATTTTAATAAACAAGTATATGCTAAGGATGAAACTTACGAGGATGCAATTTCTTTAAGGGGGTGTTTGTAACTACACGAGCTTTGGGTATCCGGGGTAACAGATACTAACATGTTTAAAAATTCAATGATAATAACATGTTTTAAAATTCAAAATCTGAAAAATATGAGTTCAAGGGACAAAATCGTGTAATTATGCAAGTCGAGTAAATAAAGAATTGGGAATTTATGAGAAATTGTGTAGATTGAAACAAATTGAATTCAAACAATGTAATAAGGAAATTTGTTCCAATCTGTGTTTGTAAAATAAATTTATGATGAAGATATAAAAGCCGAGGAAAACTTATAAATTAGGTTTAAAAGGCTCATTTCATCAAAAGTAATAATTGGTAAATTATTACATAGAATTTTTTTGTTATTAGTGTGAATATTAAAAATATAAAATATTGATTTGGAATCAATATTTAAGTATTAAAATTTTATAGTGTGAGTTATTAAGTTCTTTATAATACTTAAATGATTACTTGGGTAAATTTGTTGCTAGATTGTAAAATTGGTATACAATTGAAAATGGAAAATGTAAAATCGAGCTTGTAATGAAAGACCATGCTTGTAATTGGTAAAATAAATTTATTGAATAACAAAATAATTTGGGTTTGTGTCAAGATGTATTCATTACCTTGTAATCTGCTGTTAAAATGAATTATCATTTGATAACTACAATATTTGTGAATCTTATTTTTGTTTTGAAAATAAGAAGTATGAATATTGATTGAGAATCAATATCTAAAGGTCAAAAATATTGTAACGAAGTTGCAAAGTTATTTTGTTTGAAAACCAAGAAGTTGTATAAAAAAAATTGTTTAAAATATGCGAACTTTAAACTAAAAAAATGGAGAAATATTTAATTTTTTTGGCAAAGCCGACCAGTTTTTATAGTGTTCTGTAACACTTTTTATTATAAAAAATAATAATTACAATAGGTACAGGAGTGTGTCAGATTGTCAGTCTACAATTTCGGTTTTTAAAGTGGTTCGTCCACTACCTACGACATTTAAGTGGGTCATCCACAATATCTGTTCCTAGATTATAGTACAAGAGCTAGCTAAAGTACTAGACTACTATGTTACAATTCCACGCAGGGAGAATTTACATGCACAGTCAATAATATATAAACAATATGAAACATAACAAGTGACTGTGTGTCAGCATACAAGGACATTACCCTATACCCAACAGCAACAACATAGTACTAACTATAGGAGAAATGACATAAAAGTAACTTCCTTGAGCTTCACACCAAAGCATGTCACTCCATATTACATCAACGCTTAGCAAGGACAGTGCGTCATTGCCTCATCACATCCAGGCATCTGACTTAGGAAACTAGCGTAAGCTTGAAAAAGCCAATAACATTCTGCAGCAAGCATGGTAGGTGGAACTGGAAGGCAACTGTTCTGCAATGTCAAGAGCTCACGCTTCACCTGTGTTGTTGAAACATCTCCACATCCCAACCATGTGTTGCCACAAAACATTACATGCAGAATTTCCATTACTAAACAGTCAAATTTCAAACATCCAAGACGATAATCCAAAAAATACATGACACAACCACATCTTCCTCCTGAACCACAGGACAAATTTCGTTTTTCAACCAACAAGATGAAATTATAGAGTACACTGAACAATAAACACAACAAAATGAACCAACACAATCGTTCCTTGACTGTTGAAACAGAGCCAAATCTCACAGAAATATTAATTTTTACAAACGTGTAAATATTCATGTGGCTGCATATAAATTAATATTAAAAATCAGTAGGAAATATTTTATTACATGTTTGTATAATTTTGTAGAGCTTTTACAATGTAAAATATAAATAAGAATTTGTGAAAATGTGTTGAATGAATATTTTCTTATATTATGGTGTAAGGATTGCTTTGCAACACTTTATTAATAAGAAGAATCAGTAACACTTTGTTAGTAGAAGGGTTTTTGAATGAAGGCCCAAAACCACTTAGGTTTATTTGGAAAAGGAGAGGAGCAGAGTTGTGTACGTATCTTTTTCCATGCTTTTTCTTCTTCTTTTTGTTGAGTAAATACAAAGGGAAGAAATGACCACCTCTCATAGAAAGTAAAATTTGAAATTCTGAGCTCAAATTAGAAATTAAAAGATAGTTTAAATCTCTCC
The DNA here is from genome assembly GCA_030737875.1 of Allium sativum. NCBI lineage: Eukaryota > Viridiplantae > Streptophyta > Magnoliopsida > Asparagales > Amaryllidaceae > Allium > Allium sativum. Next base: position 43,148,040 of record CM060918.1, on the reverse strand, counting down.
TCTCTACAACAAGAGATCACCTTCAAAAAAGTATTCGATCATCTCAAATTTTGCTAGATTCAAATTAGAGTTTTAGTAAAGTTTGAAGCCTTGCATGTCATTCCTTCCCTTCCCTATGGGTTCCAGGAGCTCAAATCTTCACTTTGCAACTCCAAATCGCAGTAATTTTACTAAAATCCAAGCAAGATGAGTTGTTACACTCACTTCCACTAGCATAAACTCTTATCTATGATTATATATCGAGTTTTGTTTGAGTTTTCTATTAAGAACGAATTACTGTAACTAAACTTGTTTTAGCTAATTAACACTGTATAACATTGTTTGGGTCAATGTTTGAAGCTATGCAGTTAATGCCCCACAATTACCCTGCTATAACCCGTAGTAGATTACCATCGCAACTTTTTTTCTTTTCAAAATGGCCTTTGATATAGCCTTTCTTCTTTAAGCCCCATTATATTCCGCTATTCCCAATATATCCAGTTATTTCCACTGTAATACACTATTCTCGATAGATCTTTGATGAAAAAACGAATTGAAAATTGACATCTATGCATTATAAAAATTACAAAATTAGGTTGTTAAATTGATTTTTTTAATATATATTCTTAGAAACAAAAATACTCTATGTTCTATAAAAATTATTTAAGTTAAATGTCCATTTACGTTTTATTTACAGATATTTGCATATGTTTTTGTTCAAAATTAAGAATGTACTAATTATAATTAAACTAAGTGCTAGTTTTCATTTAATTATCATTTTTACGTCCATAAAAACATTACAAATGAGTTACATGTGCTACTTTAGAGTCATCCACTATATGCTACTATTTCCTCAATTTATCACACTATGACATTTTGGACCTCTGCCTCATTGGATCCACTAGACGCATTAACTGCACAAACTTTGAAGACCCCCCATTACTAGATGAAACCGCATGATTCTTTTTCTAATTCGTAGCTTATATATTGTAGTTCATGCATGCTAATTTTTTGGTCAATCTAACTTGTTGGAGTAGGAAAATCAATGCACAAAGTTGAAATTGGACAAGAATTGCAACCTAAGGACTTTTGCGTCCTCGGGTCGACCTAAAATCTTGGCCTGGGTTATTTTGGTCTAGGTTGTGTTTTGTTTTGTGATGGTTCTTCTTAGTGTATTTTGGTTTATATCCTGATTTAGGCGATTTTAACACTCTTAAAGCATGTTTTCTAAGTGTTAATTCATGTGAAATTGTGTGCACTTTCTTGTTAATGAATTCACGAGTTTTCTGTGATTTCGTGAATACATTACATGTGTTTTAGAAACTGGTTTTTACAAAGTTACAAATATGTATTGTTTTAAGAAAATATTTTGCTATGTTATAAACCATTTCAGATATTTAATATATATATTTCTTATTCTATAAAGAGAATTTCAAAATCAATGATTTTCAAGTATTTTTTGAAGTCGTTCAAAACCCTTTTTATTTAGAATATTTTTTTTTTATATAAAACCACGCGTTTTTGCACCCTTTGAGACAAGGTTGTGATTAAACGATAAACTTGTGGTATGTGACATGAAGGCATATTATATCTTTTAATTCCAGACTCATGCAATTGAAGCTATTATTTTCTAGCGTGAAATTTGATGTTGGTCAGTAAACTAATAAGTGAGAATGTGCAATATGGGATGCACTATTTTGACTATTCGGTTACCGTATGAGAGTTTGTGACACATTCACGAGATATTTTATCACATGACAGAATTTCTTGGGAGGTGTTAGAGACCTTGTCATGGCCAATAAAACTGCTTATTGGAGGTGTCAACGACCTTGCTATAGCCGATAAAACTGCTTAATGTGGTGTTAGCGATCTTTTCGTCTAGGACAAAACTGCTTTGGAAACGTATCAACGACCTTGTAAAGCTAGCAAAATTGTTTTGTGGAGGTGGCAACGACCTTGTAAGAATGAAAAAACTGTTTTGAGAAGGTGTCAGTGTCCTTATCATTGCTATCATGATCTTTTCGGTTCCGATCTGAGTTATTTTCTAAGCTCTGAGTTTTCTTTAAAATTTCATCATTTTGAGATGATTATATATATATATATATCTTAGTGCTATCTAAAAATTTCGAATATATATGTATGGTGATTTCATTTTTTAGCTTTAAACTTTTGAATGAGTTCACAAGTTCTATGACTGTTGACCAGCTTTTTGGCAAAGACCTTCACAACTCAAGATCGAAGCTCATTTACCAGATATCAATCCGGATCTATACTTCTAGGGTCGACTTTCATCATAGGTCGATCGATCATAATTCAACTCGAGTCGGCTCCACAACAAGTAAAGGCTTTCTCCCTTAAAGCTGGCTTTTTTCCGAAGTCAAAACCAAGCCGATCGATTGGTTAATCAGTCAATCGATTGGGTTGTTCCTGAAGAATCAGGTCAAGCCTAGAATATCGTATCAGGAATAATAAAACAAATTATTTACTACAAGATGAAGTCCTACTTCCAAGGCTACAAAACCGGCCAGCTTTATCCCGCACTGCTTTTTATGCACCAAGCTTCACGTATGCCACGATTTTCGAGAAGAGCTATCCATCAGCAGTCACTGTTTCAAATCTTGCAAATATCGCCTGAGATCTCCTCCGAGATCTCGTTTTGGGCTTCTTTCGAAACGAAACAGTAAATATCACTCTAAATCTGCTTTTGAATATATCGTCCAAGATATTGCATTATTGAACAATATACCGACCAAGACGAAATACTGGAATATCGTCCGAGATCTTAGTTTTTTTGGTTAAGTTTTAAATTTGTGCCTGAACTAGAACAATAATTAAAAACTCAAATCTGTCCATGATAATCTTTTGTTATTTTATATTTTGCATGTTAAATGACCATATTATATGTTCATATATGTCCTACAATGTTTATGGTTTTCATATTCGTCTTTTTTACATACATGTTACCTATGAAATTATATATTTTATGGTCTATTTATGTTGAATTTTTTAATATTTTGGATCATTTTAATATTTTTTGTCTAACAATATTTCTGTTTAAAGCATTTTACAATTTAGAGTATGAATGGTCTTTTGCAAAATAAAGAATAATAAAGTTATTTTGCAATTCAAGTTTTTGTTACTACGTTTTTAATAGCATCCATAAAAATCATTTTGTAAAAATATCATTTTTAACATATCATGTACCCCGAGATTGTTCCGATATGAACTTTCAAACCTGAGATGGAAATCTGAAACAAACTCCCGAGTTAGACTCATCTCATCCGAGGTCTCCCCCGATACGAGATCATGTCTATAAAATCTCCAAGACGAAACGCGAGCGATGTACGAGATTTAAAACCTTGTCAGTGGTAGACCGGGTTCCGCCGCCTATAACTACTTTACGGGATCGAGTTACACATGTACAAACCTGAAAAGGATATGTGCCACACTGCATACAAACTCGACCCACCTTCTCGCCTGTAAACACAACAGTTTCTAGAAATGGAAAGACGTCTTGAATCCGCTACTCGAAATCTTCTATTCGGCATTCCAAAAATAGCATATCGTATATTCTAAATACAACACAAGGATTTTGTGTAAAGATCTCTTCTTTCTCTACTTTCTGCCACTAAAAAGAAACTGTAACCTGTAATCGACAACATAAACAAGGATTATAAAGTGGACGTAGGCTTGGTTTAAGCCGAACCACTATAAAATATTGTGTCTTCTGTGTTCATTTACCTTTTTCTTGCATTTTGTGAATATTATCATGTGTGGTTAACATACGTTGGCGGTTGATCATCACTAGACCAACTTTTGATGTCAACACTTTGGCATACCAGGAAAGGGGGCACGGATATACCCTATGACCTCCGACAACTCTTAAAGAAGCAACGACAAAACGGAAGAAGGACTCAGCACCTTCTCACGATCAACCTCGATTCACTGGTGTTGCAGACGCAACAACAACGGAGGCAAGCCCTGAGGCTTCCGTCCCATGAAGAACCGTCCCAATACCTAATTAAGGACGATATGAATAAAATTTTGGCCGAGCTCAGATCTCAGGTAGCACAGTAGGATGGAATTCTCACAAACCAGTAGGAAATGATGAAGGATTTCTTCGCTCGGATTGAAGGAGGACCGAGCAACCAAGCATCACTTCTTGCATGAGACGAAGTTGGGGGCAATAGTTTGTTTGTGAACTGAAGAAATCCAATCCCTAGATCGGCTTACAGTTCCTCCTGTCTCAACTTCACTTCCCGATCGTCTAGATCTAATGTCATCACTTCTGACAACTACCGGTGCTGGAATAGTTGCAGATTCTCAGGTTAGCCATGACCAAATTCCGGGTCGGTAGACCTTTTTACATCCAGTCTAGGGTTTGATTCAACTCCCTTGACTAACAGCTCTTGAACCAACGCAACTTTTGGGTTGACCAGAACATGGATCGACGCAACTCCCGGTCCGACCCAGTATCTTACCATAAACATGTCTTATGCAACCTTCTCTATAGCCTTCTCGACTTGTCGATCCAAGTAGGGCTGGGGGCAAAGACCCTCGTGTCACCAAGACCACTCTACCATATCGGTCCCCAACATGATGGAGGGAAACGCTATAGTAAATCACTCTAATGTCGCCCCGAGCGAAGGCAATACCGAGCCCCGAACTGGAAATGCTATCCCGAACTGGTCCCTTCCAACCAGAGCAGATATCGTTCGGCCCAGTCCACATTCCACCCAAGCAGCTCTAATTACTCCCGAATCAAGACCTGAGGCTGTGGACCACCTTCACTTAACTCTCGTGGGCCGAACCTAGCCGGCCCCACTCGGGGCATGCTTCCACCTAGTACTATTACTAGGATTCTCACCAATGTCCCTAATGCAGAATTGGATTCATCGCAACAACTCCATGGGGATGGAAGTCAGATTGCAAGCATCATCAAACACTTCACTAGAGGCATCTATTCTCAATAAGATGTGGATAACATCAATTGCAGTCCGTTCACATGGGAAATCAGAAACTTCCGAAATCCATCAGACTTCAAGCTTTCGGCCTTAGAGCCTTACAATGGCAGGACCGACTCGACCATACATCTCATGCGATACATGCGTCACATGGAAGTGCTATCAGTGTCAACCAACATCATGGCCAAGTGCTTCCCTCTTTTTCTCACCGGCATTGCTGACATTATGGTTTCGGCAGCTAACAACTGAATCGATCAACAACTAGAAAATGTTGGCCACCCGCTTCATCGAGCAGCTCAAGGTTCATATCTCCCGACCAAAGAGCGTCATGTTTCTTACATCCATCAAACAATGGTCTGGCGAGACCCTACGCTCCTTCTTAGAAAGATTCAACGCGGTCGTAGCATCAGTTGATCAACCTGAGCCATCGATGGTGCTTATGGCCGCCATAACCGGTATTCTGAGCTGAACTGATTTCAAGATCTCTCTAACTAGAGATCCCCCCAAGAATATTGAAGATTTCTATGCTGAAGTAGATAGATTCCTCCAGTAATAAGATGCTAATATCGAGACGGAAAATCTCGAAGTACTTGCTATTAAGGATGGAGGTCTATCCAATACCATTGGCCAGAACAAAGGAAAAGGAAAAGCCTCGAAAAAGAACGATCGAAACGTGAGATTTTGGAGAGAAGACAAGTATGATCGATACACCGAGGTCAACTCCACCCTACTAGATATCTACCTTGATGTGCGAGGATATCTACCTTTTCCTAAGCCTCCCGGGAGGGAGTCAACCCAAAGGGAATGTAAATCAGGAAAGCACTGCATGTATCATAATATGGTAGGTCACATCACCAATAAATGCATGCATTTGCGCAATCTCATAGAGGAAACGGTTAGACGTGTAGAGCTGCCCGAGTATGTTAAAAAGTCTGCCTCAGCCGCGCCGTCACGGCTACCTTCCCAAGCTCCTCAGGTTGGCCTTTGAGCTTCTCGAAACGGAAAGACCCCGAGCCTAGCAATCACCGCATCATCATCAACTGATCTGACTTAGATCATTGTGGATACACTTCATTTTTTAGGATACAAGTAATATTTTTTAATAATGTGGTTATATTGAAGTACACACGTACGAGTTTAGGATTTAATCCCTAGGCATGCTCTGGATTCAACTATAAAACTATCAGGATTTGTTTTAATTTATGTAATAGCTCCTTAGCAGCAATAAACTCTCCTTTCTCAAACATGGATTATGTTTGATCGATTCAAACATCTTGTCGGGATTCGGCAAGTGCCTCAAAGCCGAGTATGGTTAATGCTCGCCAATCTAAGTAAGCCGCATAACAAAACCGAGCATGGTCTATGCTCGACCTCCGGGTATGGTTTATACCTTTCCTAAAAATCTATTTGTCAGGATATGACAAACTTAACTCCTTCTCAATAAGATTATAGCTTATACTCGACCTTATTAGATCATACCCCGAGCATGGCTGATGCTCGATCCTAAACTCGGGTATGGTTTATATTTGACCTATGATTATGGTTTATACTCATTGAATTGTTAAGGGTATGGTTTATACCCCTCTCTAAAATCATTGGATATTGTTGATATCCCTTACAAAATTTCTGGGTATGGTTTATACCCCTCCTTAACTCTCTACAGTTTATACTTTTCACTAAAAAACCGACTATGGTTTATGCTTGTCCTTCCGGTATAGCTTATACCCCTCCATTAAAACCGAGCACGGTTTGTGCTCATCCTCCTTGAACTCTGGATATGACTGACACCCCACTTCAAACTTATGGGCATGGTTTATGTCCCTCTTTGGATTTTAATTTACGACTTATACCTGACAACCCGAATGACATTGCCAAAATCTAGCATGTCCACCTTAAAACCCTTTACAGGAACTACTTTACTCGGAAAGGTCCCGGTTCTACTGCTCTTCTCTGAAGTCGACTATAGTCAATTAGTTTTCTAGCATTCTCGAAGACCCGACCTTAATATGACGATTGTCGGTTTTCCGACCTTAATACGATCACAGCGGTCGTCGGTTTTCTGGCCTTAATACAATCATCAATTATCGTCGTTTTTCTGTCCTTTCTCATAATATGGTTCGGCGTAACAATGGATTCCCGGATCACAATAAAGGACTTATGTTCAATATTTTCTGGAAGATCTAGAACACATCTTTCTTTATAAATAAGATATGTTCTGTGGGGTAAAGCGTTGACCAGGTTTTTGGCAAAAGCCGTCACAACTCAAGATCGAAGCGCGTTAACCAAATATATGCCCGGATCTATACTTCTAGGGTCGACTTTCATCATAGGTTAATCAATCATAATTCAACTCGAGTCGGCTCCGTAGCAAGTAAAAGCTTTCTCTCTTAAGGCTGACATATTTCAGAAGTCAAAACCAAGTCGACCGATCGGGTCATCAATCGATCGGGCTGTTCCTGAAGAATCTGGTCAAGCCTGGAATATCAGATCAGGAATAATAAATCAAAATAATTTATTATAAGACGAAGTCCTACTCCCAAGGCTACAGAATCGATCAGCTTTATCTCACACTACTTTCTATGCACCAAGTTCCAAGCTCCACGTATGCCACGATTTCCGAGAAGAGTTATTCATCAGCAATAGACCGCGTCCCGCCACCTGCAACTACTTTATGAGATCAAGTTACACGTCTCTAATCCTGAAAAGGATATTTTCCACGATGCATACAAACTCAACCCACTTTATCGCCTATAAATACAAGCGTTTCTAGAAATGGAAAGGCATCATGAATCCGTTACTCAAAAATTCTATTCAGCATCCCAAAAATAGCCTATCATATATTCTAAGTACAATAAAAGGATTTTGTGTAAAGATCTCTTCTTTCTCTACCTTCTTTCACTAAAAAGCAACTATATCCTGTAATCGACAGTATAAACAAAGATCATAAAGTGGAAATAGGCTTGGTTTAAGCCAAACCACTATAAAATAGTGTCTTCTGTGTTCATTTACCTTTTTCTCGCATTTTGTGAATATTATCATGTGTGGTTAACAAACGTTGGGGGTTAATCGTCACTAGACCAACTTTTGACGCCAACAATGATTTTCGAGATTTCTATGGTTTTTTTTGGCATTGCCGACCGGTTTTTATATTGATACGTAATACTTATTATTATAACAATGAATAATTACAATAGTTACAGGAGTATGGCAGATTGCCAGACTGCTATTTCGGTTTTTAGAGCGGACCGTCTACTACTAACGACATTTATAATGGGTTGTCCACTATATCTTCCTAGATTACAAAACAAGAGTTAGCTAAATTACTAGATTACTATGACTCCACGCAGGGAGAATATTACATGTAACATGGCATTCTTCACTTAGAAGAGCATTACATTACAAATACCACATATAGACATAAATGGCATTCGAACAATTACATTCCAAGCAGCACTAAGCAACTCAACGTTTGGAGAGATTACATGGTGTATAGTGACCTAAGCCATCAAAACATGCCAGATTTCATGTTGCGACAAGTTTAGGTAAATGAAGAGGAAGCCGGAAAGCTTAACAGCTTTGAGAGATCGCACTTCACCTGTGCTGCTAAAACACCAACACCCAAACCATTAACACTAAACCCAAGCAACAAAATGACATCCAAATTTCCATATCAACACACACCAAGCCCTCTGCGTAGTAACCACAACACACACTCCAAACAGCCAACCACCAGCATGTTATAATCGACAAACTCAAGCAACAACAAGATGACATACCTTCATAAACAAACCAACATTACAACACAAAGTGCCAACAAAACCAAAGACACATCCCAAATAGTCAATCATGCACCAGAAACTCACCAAGCGGGAGCATACGATCAGAATTACATTGCTTCTTGTTATATAACATAAAGGCCTACCAGAGATGAGTCTGGCAAGTCGCGAAACACTCTGCGAAGCAAAGTAGTCAGTGGCCAGAAGTACACTTCGCGTTGAAGATGAGAAGATCCCACATCCGAAGCAAGACGTTCCATAACCATGATTTCTTGAATCCCATAGCACAACCCTTGATAGGAGCACCAACAGATCCGAAAATCTCAATTCAAGATGTGTTAAGGAGTGCAGTGGTGTTGCCAGAAAAAGTCAGCCTCCGCGCTAAGAAAAGAGTCGAGCACTGTTGCAAGGTAGCGAAGGGAAGATGAAAGGGTAGTGGATCTGTGAGGAAGGGGACGATGGTTATTGGCCAGATTTAAAAAAGACAATTAAGGTTAGGGAAAACTCACGCACAACGAAATCATGCGATTGAAGAAGAGGAGATGGAGAGATGAGGAAGAAGATGGATTGAAGGAGAGTGGTAGCGATGTGAGAGCGAAGTCATAAGAAAGGGATAAAAGAAAAATCGCCTATCGCCATTAACGAGTTTCACCCAAACCTAGCCGGTTAGATTTCTGTGGTTTTCATCTTGAGTTTTATTTGATATTAAATTTTAGTAACTTTAATATTTGGGTTTGGTTAATCTGAGTTCATGGAGGTATCTGAGTCTATATTCTTGCCTCTCACGAATAATCTAAGCATTAAATTTGTGAATTTATCTTCTGAGAAATATATTGTTCCAAGTTTATATTATTTCTTTCTTATAGAAAGGAATCGTATCTTCTATGTCTTGAGTTAATATGTGATATGAAATTCCCTTTTCCTATGAAAAGGAATTATTGTCTTAATGACATTTTAATTCGCTTATCATATACTTATATGTTTAAATTAGACTAACCCGTGTATCTATACTTGGGTAAACCGTGTTGTTTTAGGTATATCCGTAGATTCGAACTTGCTCCACTTTCATTCTAGCTTTATCCTTTTGGAGCTATTACTTGAGTCATGTAGTCAAGAGCGTTGGTTATACGATGTATATTCATTTAGAGATTCTTTGTGTTTATAAATGTTCTTTTGAACCATTCGAGTATGTACATATGTATTGTTATGCTTCCGCTGTCTATAAGTATACGTAATCTGTTTTGTGTTCTTTTGTATGTGTTTGTATTTGTACTCTGTTCTAAAAATGATTCTTAGCTACCGTACTTTTATATTTGACATGGATTGGATACGTCGATCCACCTGAGGTAAGAAAGAAGAATTTATATATCAGGATACGTATTCGATACTTATTAATATGAGACATCAGATGGTCGCTCCTAACCAGCTTTATTCTCTTCTAATAGACAATATTATTCAGTTATGCTCTCTTTATTATGGTGGATCTCGGGGTGAACACTACACTTTTGAGCAAATTAGTTCTCTTTTTTTAATTCACCAGAGACAAATTAGAGCTTGGGCGCGTGTTGAACGGACGCCTAAGCTTCAAACATCTATGGAACAGATGCCTAAACTAAATTCCGCTTGAAAAAAGACACAATTACATTTTCCCTATATGAGTTTTGTAGTATCCAGTCCCATATGAGTTTTGTAGTATCCACAGTCCCATCCGCTGGAGTTGCTCTTATACGCAAACAAGTGCTCAGAAACTTAGATTACGCACAATAAAAACTAGTACTTATTTTCAAATGAAAACTAGTGTGTAACCCGTGCGTTGCACACGATAATATTATAAACTATATATTTTAAAGTTTCAATGTTAAAATCGAAACTTTATTGTACAACATACAATGAATCCAACAAAGTAGATATATAATATAAATTATTATTTTTGTTATCGTTTATATATAGTATGTGTTATGTAACTTATATTTCTTTGAATTAAATAATTTTATTGTCCTCACTACTATGAGAAAGTATTCTTGTTGAAATTGACATATTATGATCATTTTTTTGGCAAGGCAATTGTCATTACTTTAGATGAATTAACAAATATTATTTAACTTTTTTCTTTTATATATGTTAAATTTGGAAGGCAAGAAGTTATAGCGTCCTTTTGTAAACGTATGTAGAGCAAAAATAATGTTTTTAATTTTAGAAACTATTATCCAAAAGTGAACTAAAATTATGCATAAACTGTAGCGTCAAAGTTAAACAAAAAAAATTAAATTGTAAGCTTAATTTGTGTTCACATTTAAGTATCACTTAGTGTTAAAATTCCTTAAAAAAAAGATACCTCGGAATGCTTTCATATTTTTGTTACCGTCTCACTTGTAGCTTGCACGACATATAACATAGTCGCATATGCTCACTTGTTACTTGTGTGTATACAAGGCGCCAACAAAAATTTACAGATAATTATCAAGGGATCCATGAAAAGATGGCTCAGGCAAAGAAAAAAACAGTTTTTAATGCTTTTTTTTACAAAGAACTACTTGAATTATAAACCTTTTCAATGCAATGAAACGCATTTGCTATTTACTCGAGCATCCTTCCAATATAATATTGAGAGTTTAAATTCAAATTCTAGAAATGAAATACATAATATTGCAAATGACATTTGAGAACTGTGAAGGAGTGCAAAACCAAGAAACAAAGATAAGGATGTATTTCCCTACTATAAAATGAAGACAAAAACATATACCTAAAGAAATAAAGTTGCATGAGAAGCTCACCCAATGTGAAGGGTTGAGGGCAAAGTAAACTGTAAGAACAATTGATAGGAATAAAAAATTAGTACACATCAACATTATGTCGGTTTAATTCACATTATAGAAGTATTCAGGTTCATGCATAGAACTAATGATATTTGTTTAATTTCAAAATTGTATAAGCTTACATTTGAGTGCTGAATGCATCTATCTCAACTAAAGAGGAGCTAATTACTATCAAATCAACATGTCAAAAATCAAGTCATCTGAATAATTAACAATTAAAAAATGTATGTTCTATTGAGACCAAAACTGCATGTATCATGCAAAAAAATACCATGGCCTAATGCAATATGGCCATTGCCCATCCAGCTGCATCAAAGTTCACGTTACCTGAAACATGAACGAATGAAATATTAACAAAATTATTGTACATATTCATAGTCATATAATCAAATAAAATAATAATCATAGATTTAAACTCAATTAATAAATCTTCGTATATATTTAAGAAAAAACTTTATTTTCTTTTTGGGTAATTATGTTCTCTTAGGAAGCAATATAATTAATTGGAAGACTTCTAAAAAAATCATGAAATGTACAATGGAAATTACATATCTAAGTATGGCATGATTTCTCGTATTTTAAATAGTTTTCGAGTGTAATCTAAAGTAATCTGCTATAAATAAAAAATACCGATGAAGAAACATTTAAAGTAATCAGAAGTAGACCTACTAATTTATCAATAAAGTAATTTTACATGTAGGTGATAAGGTATCAGAAGCTCTAGCCATGTACTACTAAGTTTCAGGACGCAACATAATTACTGGCAGAATATAAAGTAATCAAAAGCTATATATGTACTTGTTCGAAATATAATAGGTAGTAGAAGCAGTGGACAATGATAAATTTACGTGACTACAGTGTCCAAAAGCTTCAATGAAGGTAGAGTCTCCTACTATGACAGCAGGCATGGTAGAAATTCCTACTTATGGTAACAAGAAATAAGGCTACAGAAAATAATATACACTGGCATAAACAAAACTAAAACACATACCAATTTTAATTACCAATAATTCAACTTATGTCATACAAAACAGTAAAGGATCAGAGTTGATTAAACAAAGAACTAAATTAGTAGATTAGATTATAAACAAAAAGGGGAAAAACTTTTAATACCGCTCACAGTGAATGAAATTTGTAGGAATATGATTCTAACGGGAAATCAAGGACAGTGAATCAAATTTGACATGTCTTCTGGAGAGGAATATGACTCCGACGGGATGAAGATGGTAGTAGGAGGTAGTGAATATGACGAAAGAGAGGCACACAGTGAAGTCAAGGGAGGAAGTTCTTACGTAGGTTGGGCCGAAATGGAGAAAGAAGAAAAGCGGAAGAAAGCAAATCTGCGATTGTCAGGAAAACGCTAAATTGAGGGTTGGAAGATATTCGGCAGGGATGATTGAAACGGAGAAAAAAAAAAGAAGCGAGAGTAGCGGCAATCACCGCCTATTTGAAGAGTCACCGATTCCATGATTGAAATTACGTTTAGAGGGGAAAAAAAGCTTAGATGGAGAGATCGTATGAAGGAAGGGAGTAGCTGCGTACAAAGATAAAGGAAATTAGGCTTTTCCTGAAATATGGTGTTAAATTTTAAATTAATATGTTCGAATTTTAAGCTGAATAGAGATAAATAGAGATTTATATTGTTATATTACTTTGATTTAATAAAAGTATCTTTCGAGTTTTAAGGAGAAATGAGAGAATTAAGGGCAATTGAGATAATTGAAAGAATTAAGGAGAGAGATAGAAATTCTTCTGCTTTACTATTATTTAATAGATTTTGAAACATAAATAAGGTCACGCATTTGAAACTCTATACAATTTTATTTTTAATATTTTTCAATTTATTATCAAACTATAGTAGTAATTTTTACATTTACAAGGATGTTTTAGCGCTTGCCATTAAACCTTACATGAACAATGACACTGGAGTTGGGTTAGTATATTGAAATAAACAGTGAATCACTTATCTTTGTTGACTAAATGGAAATTATATATCACTTCCTTTCTTTTTTTGAATTTTTTTTGGCAAAAAAAAGATCTCTCGCAGTTGTTATCTCCAACCTTGCTTTCATGAACTTGTCCGCAGCCTGAAAGAAATCTGGCCTTATCATATTGTGCATCCGTCATCTGATTGTCCTTGTTCTACTACAAATTTCAAATATCTTAAATTAAACTGTATTCACCCCGTACATTTATACCGATGAACTGTCTTAATCCAAATTTTTAATTGCATGACAAGGTATATTCTGTTTAAAACAATGATTCGTTATCAATAATTGCGTTGATGTATGCATTAATTATGTCTTCCTATCTTCAGTATAATAAGCTGCATGGTCTAGTTTAACGGTTTACGTATGCATATAGCAAGATAAAAATAATAGCCGTGGAAGTTTCAACATGCAATACATATATTCCCTTGAAAAACGAAAGAGTTGAAAATAAAGATTGTAACATAAACCCTTTAATTTATTCAGCTGTATATTAATAGTAAATGCATATATTTTTAATGAGTTATGATCAAAGCTTACCTGTTCTTTCTATATATAAAATACTTTTTTTGTAATCATAATGTTAACCTTTTAGCGGTAAGTTTTGTTTACTAATATACAGTTCATACTATACAATTTCAGTATATCCACATTTTATGTATCCCACAAGATTTGTGAATATATATAATTCACATCTGCTTATTTTTATTACTGTTATTATGTGTCTAGTTATTTCTAGCATAGTTAATTTGGATCGTTTCTCAATTTATGTGTGTTATCCTTACATATAGAGGTCATGCTAATTTTCTTTGAATGTTTCAAATTTATCATGCTAATCTTCTTTGAGTGTTTCAAATTTATCGGATGTCGCCGAAGGGGATTCTTGCATAGTTAATCACTGCAATAACGTTATATTTCTTTGCATGTGGCTGATGTAAGATGAACTCAAGTAGCTGGCTATATTCCCATTTTATTACTACCTTCATCTTCTAGGGATTTGATTAAGAAATGTTAAATTCACAATAAACAAAGAGAATACAGCTCCTTCTTCCCTTAGTTGATTTTATAACTCATGTTTATATGATTTATAATTGCCATGAGAATCTTAGTTCCCGACCCATTTCTTGCGCTGCCTGCACCTTGGTGTCTGATAAGAATCCCAGTTACACACTCAAATCAATAACCATATTATATAAATAAATTGCATCACTTCACCATAATAGATATATACAAAAGTACACTGACAAAACATATTATAAAAACACAATTGATATATAAAGAAAAGAAGGAAAAATAAAAATAAAATAAAATACAGATACTATGATCTCAGTGCATATTGTTGTAATCGTAGGAATACACGACCCTTTCTCGGGTTTCAAAGCTGATGTTTGTACTAGTTGGGTCATGAATCTCTCCATAGTTATACATTTCCAGTGGAGTTTCTTGATCATTACTGCTACTACCACTTGCAAACAGACTCATGTTGATATTTTGTGAACCTTCGATCAATCCGGCATAGCTAACGTAGTCATTGTTCTCAAACCCGTGTTCTAATCCATCATCATTACTGAACATCAGAAAGCTGCTACTCTTTTGATCTTCTTTTATTACTGAATAATCATAATTGTTCATGCCGATGTCAATGTTGAAGGCTTGAGGGTTCATATGAAGAGCCTCAAAACCTGATAAAGCAGACATATTATGATCTGTGTAGTTCTGCTGCTGCTGCTGCTTTGATTTTCTTTGAGAAGCCGGAAGGCCAAGCAGCTTCTTCTTCAGCTTTGTGTTCCAGTAATTCTTTATATCATTGTCGGTTCGACCTGGTAGTTGTGCTGCTATTATAGACCACCTGCATTTGACATACATATGAAACAATCAGAAAAAAATTAATGTATGTTTTGATACAAGTATTAGTGAATCTAACACTAACCTGCTTCCAATGGTGGCAAACAGAGTGCATATAATTCTATCCTCATCTTCAGAGAAGTCACCATGCTTTATGTTTGGTCTAAGGTAGTTAAGCCATCTTAACCTACAGCTTTTGCCACATCTCTTCAGCCCTAGTATTGAATTCCAAAAATACATGAATCAGTATATTTATGAATACTACTGATGCATTTATGAGTACATGTATGGATCTTACCAACTTTCTGAGGGAGCGCGATCCAGTTGCCACCGGTGCCGAATTTCTCGATGTAATCCTTGAGTTTTGTGTCTTCTTCAGGCGACCATGGTCCTCTCTTTACCTTTGATTTGTCACAACATGGAGCCCTCCCCATCTTTTTCAAGAAACTGGTATAGTTTATTTATGTATAATTTAGATTAAGAGATGAGTGAGTTTTGTAGTAAGTATGGACTCTTGGATGCAGCAGACTATATATATACAGCTGGTTGCATTCATACACTGGTTGTGTCTACTGTTCACAATTTGTCCACTTATGTTTCAGTACCTTAGATCTATTGTTTATGTATTAGCAACTCAGATTATTGTAGATCCACTAGTTGTCATAAACCAATAGGTTTTGTTAATTATAACTTGTGGTTAAGTATATCTAGCAATATTTAGAAAATTCAAGATTCATAAAGCATATGAATATTCGATATTTGAAAAAAAAAGGAGGCATATGCGATTTCTAAAACATGCACATACTGAAATTATCCTTCCGAATTTGTCTAGGTTAAATTATTTATTATGTATAGTATTTATTATTTTATTAAGTAAATAGTTGATATGTATTTTCTATTTTATTAAATTAATAGTTTATACTATATGCACTTAATGCATATATTAACTGGTTAAAAACTATTTATTATTATTATCATATTTAATGATTTTGTTTATTTTTTTATAAAAATGGTTAAACCAATATTTTTATTTATGTTTCCGTATATATCGATCGTTGGTTGGTAGGATTTTGTTTAATATCCTTTAGTTTATGAATATGAATATCTGGTGTCTACATATGATTTTGAATGTGTATGCAGACATGACACTATCCACATTTGAAAAAAATCTCGATTATAGCATCAAGATCAGATATTGTTGTAAAGTAATCTTGCTTTTTTGTACGTTATATTCAATATAATTAGGTTAGTTGTGATCTGTGCTATTAAAGCACTGCTAAAGCCCTGTAATATGTTCGTTATAGCCCATAGCACTCTTCCACTGCTACGCTATTTCAATTTAGCTCCATGAACAATAGATCTGCTTTGAGCCCCGCTATTTTCCGCTGCGTCCGCTAAATTAATGATTTTTAGCATCCGGTTTAGTAGTATTAATATACAGAGGTTGATTTAATCAATTCTCTTAAAAAAATTAAATAGAAAGTTGTCGTAAAGAGCTAACTTTTAAGGCTTAATTAAGTGCCCAATATAAAGTAGAAATCTATTAAAGACATCAAATCTAGTGTGCAAAGCCATGATATTCTTTAATTTTGTAATACAAGATTTGTAATATTAGATTCTTCTACAAAGATCATGTGAGAATGATGGCAAACTTATTTTGAATATTCATTTTTACATTAATGACCCTTTTTGCATATCCGCTTTATCCTCGCTATTTTCCCGCTACAACTTTTAACACCTCCACCGCTATAGAACGGCTAAGCGCTTTAACTGCATGAGTTGTGATCAGTATCTCTTGTTCTTCATTTGTGGTTAATTCTTGTAGGCGTTTGCTTCTTAACAAATTCATGACAATGATACCATATCTATTTTCTTGTTCTTCTCAAATTTCTAAGTTGTGTAAAAATGTGAAATATATAAATGACAAGTGGCTTGAATTCTTTAGAGTTTTCTTGCTCCATGGAGCATTTGCTTGAAGTCTATTCCTGAATTGTAAGATGTGTGAGATATCCTAGAAAATGAGTATAAGGAACCAAATTATATTACCAAATCATCTAAAACCAAAAGAGATCACTACAGGAAGAATAGTGGTTTCCAACGCCTACCAAATATTATCGGCCATTGGAAAACCATTGGAAACCACGTTGGTATACTCAACAACGACTCTAAAAGCTTTCCAACGCCATCAACAAGGTCTTCCCAACGACTTCCAACTGGCAAGAATGGACAAATGGTAAAATTGTTAACTAACTAGCCGTTGGAAACCATTCAAAATCGTTGGAAGTCGTTGATAATCAATGGCCTCTAAACCGTTGGAAATCTAAGTGTTTTTTTTTCTTCAAAATTTAGATGTGCTTACTTGCAGCCACCTATAATTTCATATATACCATAACAGCTCCATTTCGAGCATATATATATATATATATATATATATATATATATATATATATATATATATATAACAAAAATACTCATATATATACCCAAACATAATATTAAACTCAAAGCATACACATATAGTCCAATATACACAACATAAACCAATATATACAACATCCAACAAAACATAACAAACTAACGTCCTCCAAACCAACAAAAATCATCATCCAAACCAATGTTCAAGCTAACAACAATATATAAAATTGATCACAACATATCAACAAAATCCTCGCCCACTTAAAGCATATACGTATATAACAACAAAATATGACAAATTATACCTCAAATCACTCCCCTCCAGAACCACTAGATAAAGGAAATCGTCCGTACTGCTCTTTGAACTCCACCAAACGCTGGTTTATCTCCTCTATCTATGCGTCATGGCGATGATATGCCTTTTGAGTTCTCTTAACATATAAGTAAATTTAATTTATCCGTGTTGCAGACGTCATAATCGTAATTCATGTAAATTTCAGTTTCCATTAAATTATCAAAGGAAATATACTATTTGTTTATTATAATCAATCATAATGTGCAACAGTTTTTAATATGAAGCAAAATAATTATTTTAAAATTTAATTTGAAATTAACATGCACCTGTTGCGGGTCGGTGGATCCATGAAAACCTCTAAAATGGTATCTCCTCGTCAGCAATCAGTTCGGCTCGTCCAGTGTCCTTGAGTAGTTGTGCCCGTGTGTAACAACCCAGATTTTTTTGGTTTCTAGGTTAAATAGACCATTCTATGTTTTCTGTATTTTAATTTGAAAAGAACGAAATACAAGCTTGGGAGCCCAATTCGTATTGTGTTTTAAAACAGGGAATAAGGAAATTGTGGATTTCACATGTATTTGAAATAAATTATATGTCCTTAATTTAATAAGTAATTTATTCCAATATGTGTTTAGAAATCATAACCTTTTGATTGAAGTGAATGTTGAAAATAAAATATTGATTAGTAATCAATAATTAAGTAGAAAAAATAATTTCAATGTAACGATAAACTGTTGGTTGGGATAATTGTTAAACCGTTGATTTGTGTTTTTAATTATAAGAAGTATCTCTTGTCACAATAAATAGGGAATGATTTTTTTAAACTATGTTGGGAAATTTAAAGTAATATTATAGTGTTGGAATTGTTAATTGTTGTTAATAGATAAATTTGTGGTTTTTGTTATATTAATAATATTAACAACATTGGTGTTTTAATTGGATTGTTTTCAATATAAAATTATTGAGTGTGAATCAATATTTGTAGTTGTTAAATATTTATTAGAGTTAATTGATTTAATTTATTAAGTCAATAAAGGATGGAAACTAAGTTTTTGAAATATAAATATGTTTTTTGTAAGTTAAATATTGTGTTAAACATATTTATCTTGTAAGTTGTGCCATTTTGGGTATCCAAAACATGATTTAAAGTGAACTGTAAGTGTTTGTGTTATAAAATTAAACACAATGTGTCTGTAAGTGCGTTTTGTGATTTAAAAGTGTGTTCGTAGTCTTTCATGGTGTTAACTTGATTTATTTGGCTTAATTAGCCTTTTTGGGCTTGGTTTGATGTATTATCCCATTCACCTCGTTTTAACTTCTTCTGGATAAAGGTTAAGAAGAACGACGCTTTCTCCTTTCTACTTTCTGCTTCAGCTAGAAAGTTCTCAGAACGGATCAATTGCCTCCTTTTTGTCTAATAATGACACGACCCGTACTTCCCCGTAAAGGAAAGCCCGGATTGAGTTGAGAACACGACAAATCAGTACACAAACAGAAGAACATTTCATTGCTTATTACAACAATTCCATCAGAATACAATAATATACAGAGTATAAATAAATAAAATACATTCGATAAATATCAGAGATTAAAATACATTACATAGCAGCGGAAAATAATACAAAAGACAAATGAAAGAGATACCCGGATACAGAGCTTTCCAGATATCGTTCCAGCTATAAATCAGGATCCTATGAATATAAATCTGCAAAACCAAAACTACTAGCTGCCCGTGCGGAAAATAGGGGCACCCAGAGTTTAGGTCAAAACAATAAACTCCAGGTCAGTTATTTGACTGGTATGAGAACTAAAACAGTCATTTAAAACAATACTTTAAATCAGATATATCAAGGGACCACGTCGTATAACATGGAACGGGTTTTCTCCCAAGAATACCAGTGCATATAACAAAACAGCGCAATGCTTTTTGGAAAAATGAAGCTATTATAAGACCCAAGTCCTATCACACAATGCAACGCAAGCCGGGGGATAGAGTTTTCCCTTATAATAGCCAAACATGCTTGGTACGTTAAAACAAATCATTTGATACTATTATAAGTGCATAGTGTATAAAACAACTTCAAATATAAATGTATAGATCCTAGGCGGCATGGGTACCATATATCATGTCGCCAATACTAGGCTCTAAATTGCAAATGTCACATATTTGGAAGTTGGATTTCCGTCTGTGAACCAAGGCAAGGGATCGTCCTTACCGCTTCGAGACGCTCTAGCACGTGTCTCAGGAACAGCCGCAACTGTACCTTGGATCGTCAGGCCGGTCCACTCGATGTGGATTATAATGCCTGAACATTGCGTTTCCCCGCCCTATGGGGCGTCAATGAGCCAAATGACTCCATCGGTCCCGGATCGACCGATATAACCGAGGCGGCTCGCTATCCATCATCCACATAAGTAAAATGCCAGGGCGTACAAAATGCTGACACCACTTCTAGCTAGAAGGAAACGCATGCCCTCCCTGAGGTCCTCTCCCATTTCAGTTTCACACCGGGGTGTGAGGCTCGCAAATTAACGCTACACAAAGCTACACCACAAAGGCCGTGCTTTGATCATCAACCACAAGACTCTTCTTTTCAACAGAAGCCTTAATTATTTGCATTTCAGCATGCCACACAGGCAATTCACGTTATGCAACTGATATCAATCACACAGAATGAAATCTGATGTCAAACATACATCCATTTACAAGTTCGTTCTGGGTCTGAACGAAACCGGAGGCACCTTATTCCTCCCCCATATGTCCAATACAGGGGAGAGGCCCTCGCATATCCATCGATCTCCAAGTACGTCTGGACAATCACCACTTATTACCTCGCCTTGGGTGTACAGCCCAATCAAGACATATGTAATCATCCAAACGATATGAAGACCTCCGGTCTTCAACCACTATCTTCATCCTTGACATATCGTCGAATCAGTTATTCAGAGTGGGATAAACTCGGTCTTTCTGAATAACTCACGTATATAATAAACAAGTGCTAAAAAAACACAACATACGCCTCATTACAATTCAGAATATTCTTTCATTCAAATATTCTTATACTTTGGGAAAGGTTCCCATTAATTTTAACAAAGATAAATTCTTTAAATTTATTCTTTAATCTTCCTTAGGATATCATTTCAATCTAATTAAAGATGCATTAAAACTCCGCTTGGTTTTAATCTTCCCAAAAAATCAATATCCTCTCTTTAACTGGGTTAAAGAACCAATGTCCTTTAAAACACGGTTCACAACAAACCCAAAATACATTCCATTCCATCAGCTTTTAACCGTAAATTAGCAAGTGAACAATTCCCTAAGTATTAATCCCGAAGGCTGAAACAACATCAGATCAATACCCCGAAAACCATCCAACTTAACTAACCTCCAGTTAGTTTCTGATTTTCTTAACTCCATTGGGTCAAAGAACAGTAATATTAATGATACCATTCACGACAAACCCAAATCACATTCCATTAATTATGAAATCTTCATGAAAAAACAAATCGATATATAATCGATATCAATTTCCATATCCCACCAATAATATAAATGGAATAACGGCAACGCCTCTTAAATTCCATATGTATTAACAGTCTTCCTCCACAGAAGTTCACTTCGATTATTATCAAATCGAATTCCATTCAATTCCAATTTAATATATTAAATTGGAAAACGTTACCTTGGAAAATCCCCGTTAAATCTAAATAAAAAGATTTATAAATCCCAAATCACATTTCACTGTAAATCGGGTTAAAGAACGAATGTCGTTAAAAACACAGTTCACAATAAACCCAATTTCACATTAACCTCTAACAGTAAATTAGTAAGAGAACAATCCCCTAAGTATTAACCCCGAAGGCCGAAACCAACGTCGGATCAATACCCCGAAAACCATTCAACTTAACTAATCTCCAGTCAGTTTCTATGGGTTTAAGAACAGTATTATTAAAGATACCATTCACGACAAACCCAAAATCCAATTCGATATTAAATACAAGGCTCTGAATAGAAAATATATCGGCTTATATTCAATATCAAATTCTGAAACCAACAAATATCGTATTGGAATAACTATATATATATATATATATATATATATATATATATCTTCCAAATTCCTCCACAATATCCGTATAATCACGAAATCCAACATTAAATATTCCGAAAACAATTTTGATTCAAATTCATTCCAATTCATATATTGGAAATTCTCGTTATTTTTAAAACCATTTCAAAACCAATTTATTTATTTTTAAAAATAATTGAATTATAATTCTAGTTCAAAACTAGTTCATTTCGATAAAAAACTATTTTTATCTTTTCAAATATGGAATTTTTCATCCCAATTCTTTCCAAATCATTTCTTATGATTTTACACCAATTATTGATACTTTTAATAATCTTATCAAGCCCGTACAGTCAATTTCCATAAACGGCCATCGAACCGCACTTATAACGACCTTTTCCAAATTTGATTTGGACATAATTCCAAATCCAACCATTAGATTTCAAATCTCTAATATTCGTTAGAAAGCTCTTTTCGATACGAACCCAACAGTTCCAGTATTAGGAGAATTCGATGGTCGGATCTCCAGTAATGTCCGCTCGAAGTCAATGGTCGAAATTCGCGAACTGCCGCAGCGCGGCGCGTTCTATTCAGGCCATTATATATATATATAATATTATATATATATTTCATCGATTTCCATTTAAAACGTATTTTATAATGCGTTTTCAAAACGATTTCAACTTCATATTCAATTTCGAATTAAAATTGAACATTCCATATCATCAATATATAAATGATAATATTTTCAAAACATTAGATTTTGAAATCAATTCCTTTTCTATATTCATTGTAGAAATGAATAAAATCGATATAAATATCGTTTACGTCAAAATGACGTTAATCTAATCAACACAGCTTTATATATTTAAATATATCATGTCCATCCCAAATCGGACATCAAAATCCTATTTTGATTCTTTTCTGTATATTATTTGAAAATATTCGTTATTTTAAATTAATCGTTATTTCAAAATATTCATTCTTTCTAAATTGGAATTAGACACAGTCAATTACCATATAATGTTGATTACATGGATTTCATACACACATGTACATAACGACAATCAAACACAATCAACCATCATCCAAAGTGCATTCTACACTGCATAAGCATCAAATATAAATATTTTACGCTTATAACAGTCTGTCAATCAATCGATTGACATACAACTAATTATTTGGACTAGTGTAAGTCATATATCATCCCAATACCCGTGTGGGGTTTCAAACAATCAAACACGGGTTTTATTTGTGCAGTTGGGCGATTTGTAAAATTTATCGTCCCAATCAATATCAGTCAAATGTGTGTACATAAACAAATCGTCCGATTTGTTTATAAATATTTATTTTATTCATATACATGTTAAAAAAATGATATTTTTAACTATAAAATATTTTTAGCGATAAAACATTTTATTCCATTCCATATCACAACAATAAATTTTCACAATACATTAATCAAACAAACAAGTCATCTATGGTCTGTGGACGATGGGTGTCGGGTGCTGCTAAGCATTGTCTGCATCCTAGTATATATTTTAACTAGAAAATAAAATAAAAGTGAGAAGTTCTCACCTTGGGATACACTCCGTCAATTTTATTTCTGAATTTCTGAACAGTTTGAATTTGCTCGAAATTCCAATGCAATCTCTTTCATGCTGTTCATAGTAAAAATCACATTTTTATAACGCTACTCCATATATAAAAATCATATTTTTATACCGCTACTATATAGATAAAAATTCTACTTTTACATTGCTACTCTCTATATAAAGATTATATTTATATTCTGCTATTTTAAAAATAAAAATGACATTTTTATTTTTGTCATTCATATAATAAAATCGTATTTCTATACTGCTACTTCGCATATAAAATATCCCATTTTTATAATACTACTTCTTATATAAAAATTATATTTTTACTTCGCTACTCTCTATATAAAGATTATATTTTTATTCTCTAAGAATTCATATTTATATTCAATCGAAGAACTTATTCATAGATTAAAGGCATATATTTTATAAATCAAAGACTGAAGGAGAAAAAAACTTATGGTACAAATTTTCTAGGGTTTCAGGGTATCGAAAGGGCTGAGCTCGGTCGAAAAAAGGGGGTTTCTCACTGATTCGAATGGAAATAGGGGGAGGCGGGGCTGCTGGAGGTCAGGCGGAGCGGGGGAGGAGGCGGAGCTGGTGTCTAGGCGGCGGAACGCGTCGCGAGGAGAGGATGGTAGTCGAAGCAGGGGTGACGGCTCAGAACGTCGGAGGGGGGGGGGGGGATTTTGGTGGGGTTAGGGCATAGGGGTTTGCGGGTTCAAACGGAGAAGGGGGCACTGTCGTGAGGGGGAGGTGGGGAAGGGAAGCGCGGCCAGCTCCGGCGAGTGGTGGCGAGGAGAGCGTCGAACTCTGGCGACCTCCATTCTTTTTCTTTTTTTTATTTGATTTGAAAATGACGGGGATTGAGGAAGAAAGGGTAAAGGGAGATTTTATATTTATTTAATTAATTTATTTTCAAAAAGTTGACTTTTTTAATTCGAACTCCAAACGAGACCCAACGACTGTCGTCCCTAGCGTAATACCCTATTTCGAATTCAATGGGATATGTCCCGCTAGCCAATTCGACCGTTTCGATCAGTTTCTTTCAAAATCAAAATATAAATCTATATATTGAATTTGAGCGCACATTTTAATTTACTGGGGTCACATACGGACCCCGAAAATTCCAGAAAAATTATTTCTAGCTTCATATTGACGATACGGTTCTAAACTAATTTCGTAAAATTCTGAGACCGTTTGAAAAATGGCCATTTTCTGGTCGATCTAAATTGTCTAAAACTATCAAAACATGTTTTCTTTTGCCACGCTCACATATTGATTCAGAAAATTATGAATTTTGGAATCTAGCAATAATTTGACATCCCGGATCCAACAAAAGTGGTTTCGTCGAAAACGGAGGTCATTTGCAAAATTTTCATTTTAAGGGCTATATTTTCCATAGCGACTATTCTGAAATTTTAACTGGGCATAACTTTTTATTCTCGCTATGAAATTTCAATTTTCCAGATTCTTAGAAAGATATTCCTAAATAGATTCTAATATTTTTGGTTTCGCTAAAATCCAGTTTATTTTGAATCCTGTACATTCATTTGAAATTTGAAATCGAATTTTCGAACTACCGCGCCATTTTTTTCCTTTTATAATTAAAAATAAATAATTATATTCTAACGCCGATTCAAATAAATATATACGTTCTAATTCTATTCAAAATAAATTTCCCGTTGTTGTTATTTAAAATAATTCATTTTAAATATTCAAAATTCAATAAAATTGCCAAAATAAATTTTTTAAATTGGCTCAGATTTTCCGGGTTGTTACAATCTCCCCCACTTAAAACTTTTCGTCCCCGAAAAGGAACGAAGCTGAAAGTTGTTTTACAAACCAACTAAACTTTTATTATTTTCATTATGACTTAAGTTCTTCAACTTTTCAGTTTCTAAGAACTTTTCAAGTTTCTCAAAAATTTGGCTAACACCCTAAATTTTCGAAAAATTTCGCTATAACTTCCCCTGCATGGAACACGCGGAAAATCCTGAAATTGCCATACAGGCCACTCCAATCCAAAAAGAAAAAGAAACAGCCAAGCGGCTAGCCAATCGGCTCATAAAATCATCAAAAACCCCAAGAAATACAATAAACATGTACCTATTTGTCGGGCAAACAATTTTATTCTTCTGCTCTAGCCTCTTTGCTATGACCTATTCAATGGATACACATGTATATACATGCAATTTCTATCAATTTTCAATACAGTTCAATATTTGGTACAATTTGGCTAAGTGGTTCAAATTTTAATTAATCAACCAATAATCAAACAACACAATCAGCAATCATTTTGTTGATTAGCTTTTCAAATTCATAGCTTTGATACATAGTCCAAAAATCATATATTTGATGCCAAATCACAACGATAAGCCCTATCTAGTTATGGTTCTCACACCAGTCAATTGGAAATATATAGATATCCTACTTTCGAAACTTGAACATGAATGCTGATGACCACTAGTCAATCATCAGAATCATCTCCGGGCGACTAGAGTGTGATTCTATATCTATCCAGTATATTAAAACTTCGAATACCCATGGATCAGACGTATATGCAAAATCTTTATATATTGGATTGTCCAAATTCAATAAAAATAAATATTCAAATACGTTGAATAAGGTTTAAATTTTCAAAACAAAATTCGTTTTCCTTTTAAAAATACACTCTTCCGACTCATTCTAGGACACTACTGATCCAATCTCTAACGAGTCATTCCTTATTGGATATTACTAATCCAATTTCTGATGAATTCTTTCGTTTGGTTCTAATATGCCTTGTTCTCCGAGCTCTGTAAACCAAAGCTCTGATACCAAACTGACACGACCCGAACTTCCCCGTAAAGGAAAGCCCGAATTGAGTTGAGAACACGACAAATCAGGACACAAATAGAAGAACATTTCATTGCTTATTACAACAATTCCATCAGAATACAAGAATATACAGAGTATAAATAAATAAAATACATTCGATAAATATCAAAGATTACAATACATTACATAGCAGCGGAAAATAATACAAAACACAACTGAAAAAGATAAACAGATACAGAGCTTTCCAAATATCGTTCCAGCTGTAAATCAGGATCTTGTGAATATAAATCTGCAAAACCAAAACTACTAGCTGCCCGTGCGGAAAATAGGGGCACCCAGAGTTTAGGTCAAAACAATAAACTCCAGGTCAGTCATGTGACTGGTATGAGAACTAAAACAGTTATTTAAAACTTTACTTTAAATAAGATATATCAAACGACCACGCCGTATAACACGGAACGGGTTTCCTCCCAAGAATACCAGTGCATATAACGAAACAACACAATGCTTTTTGGAAAAATGAAGCTATTATAAGACCTAGGTCCTATCACACAATGCAACGCAAGCCGGAGGATAGGTTTTTCCCTTATAATAGCCAACATGCTTGGTACGTTAAAACAAATCATTTGATATTATTATAAGTGCATAGTGTATAAAACAACTTCAAATATAAATGTATCAATCCTAGGCGGCATGGGTACCATATATCATGTTGCCAATACTAGGCTCTACAATCAAAACCGCAAATGTCACGTATTTGGAAGTTGGATTTCCGTATGTGAACCAGGCAAGGGATTGTTGTAACACCCCTAAGTCCCACATCGTGGAAGCCTGTGTGAAGTGAGTACTTATATAGTAAAGTCCATCTCTTACTAACGCCGAGGCCTTTTGAGGAACAAAACCCCACACCTATATGGTGGCTAAGTTGGGGACAATATTTTGCGTGAACGGAGGTGCGGGCTGTTAAAGTGGTATCAGATCCAATACCGAGCCAAAATTGTGGCTCCTGTGTAGACCACAACGCCTGGGTGAGGTGTTTGTGAGGCACCGTATAGGTGTGGGATTTTGTTCCTCAAAAGGCCTCGGCGTTAGTAAGAGATGGGCTTTACCATATAAGTACTCACTTCACATAGGCTTCCACGATGTGGGGGGTGTTACAATCGTCCTTACCGCTTCGAGACGCTCTAGCCCATGTCTCAGGAACAGCCGCAACTGCACCTTGGATCGCCAGGGTCGGTCCACTCGATGTGGATTATAATGCCTGAACACTGCGTTTCCCCGCCCTATGGGGCGTCAATGAGCCAAATGACTCCATCGGTCCCGGATCGGCTGACATAACCGAGGCGCCTCGCTATCCATCATCCACATAAGTACAATGCCAGGGCATGCAAATCTCTGACACCACTCCTAGCTAGAAGGAAACGCATGCCCTTCCTGAGGTCCTCTCCCGTTTCTGGTTCACACCGGGGTATGAGGCTCGCGAATTAACGCTACACAAAGCTACACCATAAAGGTCGTGCTTTGATCATCAACCACAAGACTCTGCTTTTCAACAGAAGCCTTGATCATTTGCATCTCAGCATGCGCCACAGGCAATTCAGCATGCCACACAGGCAATTCACGCTATGCAACTGATATCAATCACAAAGAATGAAGTCCGATGTCAGATACACATCCATTTACAAGTTCGTTCTGGGTCTGAACGAAACCGAAGGCACCTCATTCCTCCCCCATATGTCCAATACAGGGGAGAGGCCCGCGCATATCCGTCGATCTCAAGTACGTCTGGACGATCACAACTGATTGCCTCGCCTTGGGTGTACAGCCCAATCAAGATATCAGTAATCATCCAAACGATGTCAAGACCTTCGGTCTTGAACCACCGTCTTCATCCTCGACATATCGTCGAATCAGTTATTCAGAGTGGGATAAAGCCGGTCTTTCTGAATAACTCGCGTATATAATAAAGAAGTGCTACAAAAACACAACATACGCCTCATTCCAATCCAGAATATTCTTTCATTCAAATATTCTTATACTTTGGGAAAGGTTCCCATTAATTTTAACAAAGATAAATTCTTTAAATTTATTCTTTAATCTTCCTTTGGATATCATTTCAATCTAATTAAAGATGCATTAGAACTCCGCTTGGTTTTAATCTTCCCAAAAAATCAATATCCTGTCTTTAACTTGGTTAAAGAAGCAATGTCCTTTAAAACAAAGTTCACGACAAATCCAAAATCACATTCCATTCCATCAACTTTTAACCGACCCCGAAGGCCGAAACCAACATCAGATCAATACCCCGGAAACCATCCAACCTAACTAACCTCCAGTTAGTTTCTGATTTTCTTAACTCCATTGGGTCTAAGAACAGTATTATTAATGATACCTTTCATGACAAACCCAAATCACATTCCATTAATTATGGAATCTTCACGGGAAAACAAATCAATATATAATCGATATCAATTTCCATATCCGACCAATAAAATAAATGGAATAACGGCAGCGCCTCTTAAATTCCATATGTATTAACAGTCTTCCTCTACAGAAGTTCACTTCGATCATTATCAAATCGAATTCCATTCAATTCTAATTTAATATATTAAATTGGAAAACGTTACCTTGGAAAATCCCCGTTAAATCTAAATAAAAAGATTTATAAATCACATTTCACTGTAAATCGGGTTAAAGAACGAATGTCGTTAAAAACACAGTTCACAATAAACCCAATTCACATTAGCCTCTAACCGTAAATTAGTAAGAGAACAATCCCCTAAGTATTAACCCCAAAGGCTGAAACCAACATCAGATCAATACCTGGAAACCATTCAACTTAACTAATCTCCAGTCAGTTTTTAATTTTCTTAACTCCATTTGGGTTTAAGAACAGTATTATTAAAGATACCACTCATGACAAACCCAAAATCCAATTCGATATTAAATACAACGCTCCGAATAGAAAATATATCGGCTTATATTCAATATCAAATTCTGAAACCAACAAATATCGTATTGGAATAACGATATATATATCTTCCAAATTCCTCCACAATATCCGTATAATCACGAAATCTAACATCGAAATATTCCGAAAATAATTTCGATTCGAATCCATTCCAATTCATATAGTGGAAATCCTCATTATTTTTAAAACCATTTCAAAACCACTTTATTTATTTTTAAAAATAGTTGAATTATAATTCTAGTTCAAAACTAGCTCATTTCGATAAAAATCTATTTTTATCTTTTCAAATACGGAATTTTTCATCCCAATTCTTTCCAAATCATTTCTTAAGATTTTACACTAAATATTGATGTTTTTAATAATTTTATCAAGGCCCGTACAGTCGATTTCCATAAACGGCCATCAAACTGCACTTATAGTGACCTTTTCCAAATTTGATTTGGACATAATTCCAAATCTAACCGTTAGATTTCAAATCTCTAATATTCTTAGAAAGCTCTTTTCGATACGAACCCAACGATTCTGGTTTTAGGAGAATCCGACGGTCGGATCTCCCGTAATGTCCGTTCGAAGTCAATGGTCGAAATTCGCGAACTGCCGCAGCGCGACGCGTTCTATTCAGGCCATTATATATATATATATATACTATATATTTCATCGATTTCCATTTAAAACATATTTTATTAATCGTTTTAAATTCGTTCTCAAAATGATTTCAACTTCATATTCAATTTCGAATCAAAATTGAACATTCCATATCATCAATATATAAATGATAATATTTTCAAAACATTAGATTTTGAAATCAATTCCTTTTCTATATTCATTGTAGAAATGAATAAAATCGATATAAATATCGTTCACGTCAAAATGGCGTTAATCTAATTAACACGGCTTTATATATTTAAATATATCGTGTCCATCCCAAATCGGACATCAAAATCATATTTTGATTCTTTTTTGAATATTATTTGAAAATATTCGTTATTTTAAAATAATCGTTATTTCAAAATATTCATTCTTTCTGAACTGGAACCAGACACAGTCAATTACCATATAATGTTGATTATCTGGATTTCATAAACACATGTACATAACGATAATCAAGCACAGTCAACCATAGTGCATTCTACACTGCATAAGCATCAAATATAAATATTTAACGCTTATAACAGCCTGTCAATCAATCGATCGACATACAACTAATTATTGGGACTAGTGTATGTCATATATCATCCCAGTACCCGTGTTGGGTTTCAAACAATCAAACACAGGTTTTATTTGTGTAGTTGGGCGATGTGTAAAATTTATCGTCCCAATTAATATCAGTCAAATATGTGTACATAAATAAATCGTCCGATTTGTTTATAAATATTTATTTTATTCATATACATGTTAAAAATGATATTTTAAACTATAAAATATTTTTAACGATAAAACATTTTATTCCATTCCATATCACAACAATAAATTTTCACAACACATCAATCAAACAAACAAGTCATCCATGGTCTGTGGTCGACGGGTGTCGGGTGCTGCTAAGCACCATCTGCATCCTATTATATATTCTAACTAGAAAATAAAATAAAAGTGAGAAGTTCTCACCTTGGGGATCCACTCCGTCAGTTTTATTTTTGAATTTCTAAACAGTTTGAATTTGCTCGAAGTTCCAACGCAATTTCTTTCATGCTATTCATAGTAAAAATCACATTTTTATAACGCTACTCCATACATAAAAATCATATTTTTATACCGCTACCATATAGATAAAAATTCTATTTTTACGTTGCTATTCTCTATATAAAGATTATATTTTTATTCTGCTACTTTTAAAATAAAAATCACATTTTTATTTTTGCTATTCATATAATAAAATCATATTTCTATACTGCTACTTCGCATATAAAATATCCCATTTTTATAATATTACTTCATATATAAAAATTATGTTTTTGCTTCGCTACTCTTTATATAAAGATTATATTTTTATTCTCTAAGAATTCATATTTATATTCAATCGAAGAACTTATTCGTAGATTAAAGGCATATATTTTATAAATCAAAGACTGAAGGAGAAAAAATCTTACAGTACCAATTTTCTAGGGTTTCAGGGTATCGGAAGGTCTGAGCTCGGTCGAAAAAGGGGGTTTCTCGCTGATTCGAATGGAAATAGTGGGAGGCGGGGCTGCTGGAGGTCATGCGGTACGGGGGAGGAGGTGGAGTTGGTGCCTGGGCGGCGGAACGCGTCGCGAGGAGGGGATGGCAGTTGGAGCAGGGGCGGCGGGCTCAGAACGTCGGAGGGGGTGCGATTTTGGTGGGGTTAGGGCATAGGGGTTTGCGGGTTCGAACGGAGAAGGGGGAGCTGTCGTGAGGAGGAGGTGGGGAAGGGGAGCGCGACCAGCTCCAGCGGGTGGTGGCAAGGGAAGCGACGAACTCTGGCGACCTCCGTTCTTTTTTTTCGATTTGAAAATGATAGGGATTGAGGGAGAAAAGGGTAAAGGGAAATTTTATATTTTTTTTGATTACTTTTTTAATTCGAACTCCAAACGAGACCCAACGTGGAACGCCCCACCTCCGTTAAGGTCACTCACAAAGGGAATGCCTTAACATTGGTGGAGCATTATAGGTAAAAGGCATAGATAATTTACAAGACAGACATATATAAGTAGCGGAAAGACTAAATTTATTTCATACGTGGTTCATAATAGAAACATTATAGCAAACTGTCTCAAAACAACTTCCAAATCATTACATCAAAATCTTTGTCTTGATTATAACATAAAGAAGCATAAAACAAAATAAAACTGCTTAAATCCCCAAGTTGTAGTGTGTCCAAAGCCATAGCCAAAGATAAGAGGTTCCAAGCTATACATCACAGAGTCTTCAAGCTTGGAAAGATGAACGGTCCAAATTAAGCTGAGCTATTCCTTCCCTGGCTACCGGGGGGGAACGGAAGAAAAGAGAGCGAAAGAAAAATGGGTCAGACATAAGTCTGGTAAGTCAGTGATTATTCAACATGTAAACTGGTAAGAGAACCAAGATATGAATAAACTGGACGCAGGACAATAACAAAGAAAATAAGGTAACATAGGATAAGGCAAGGTAAACAAGGCAAGATAAAATAATCATACTATCGCACTTATATACATATTCTCTGCACCTACTAGATATTTCAACCATCATCATGAGTTCAAACCCAGTGATCCCTTTTTATCGATCGGCTCCTACTCGCCCACATTTACTACTTGTGTCATACGGCCCCCGCTCGATTGTAGAAACCTGTGTTGGTCCCACCATGGGGTGTATCAAATCCTATGGTGGCAACCCGACACGATTCAAGATGCACAGTGTATAACTACTGATGCCCAGTGCCTGCTTTTTCCACTCCGGAGTACGTGCACGCCCGTACTCCGTTGGAACCTACACTGATGCACCAACCATTGTTGTTTTGACCTCTTATAATCAACCATGTAATCGTGCCCCACCCTGCCTAGTTCAGGGTACCATGATACATCTATGTGGGTTACTGCTGAAATGGGTCCCCGTTACTAGGGTTTCCTAATCAACATGTTAAATTGGTTAAGTGTCCAAGTTAACCTAACCCCACCCATCAGTTTAATTAACATGTTATATTGGTTAAGTGTTGCCTTAATTAACTTAACCCTACCATTCTTGACTTAGCTTTAATTCATTCATTAAAGCACCAACCACTCACATTAGACAGGTATTGTTGCGGTAACTGAATGTGCCTGTCGGGTCCGGGCAGTTTTACACCGCAACTCAGTCTAACCTCGGGCTCTTTTGGGCTCGATGCACTATCCTCCCACATTAGATATATATTGTTACGGTTGCTGGATGTGCCGGGTGGTTCCGGGCAGTCTTACACCGTAACTCAATCTAACCTCGGGTTAGGTATATTCATCTTTTCTAAACTTACATATTTACCTATTTATTTTTATATGTAAATTATTGTCATTCAAGTCAAGCCCCACTTTCCCTATAAATCAAGTTCATAATTTTTAGGTATAAAAATTTATACCACTTTATGCCATAAAATATTTACATGTTTATGAGCCAAATATGCCAATCATATGTAATTTCATATTTTTCCCCAACGTTACCCCCGTTAAACGTTCACATAAATCACATAAAATGTTTGGCTCGATACATAGCCTAACTTATACAAAAAAGGGGAAAAAGAGGAACATGTAATAATTCCAACATCATAAAAATATGGATCTAACTACGCATGTATCATATGAATTTGGCATAGAACAATATAAATTTAATTATGAACTTGCAAATTTAGATCTACTCAGCATGAATCATGAAATAGGGGTTTTACAAAGAACTACATAAACTTAAAATTAGGCATGTAGTTTTGAACTTGCAAATTAGTTGGATCAAATTTAACATGAACCTAATCATATTAGCATGTAGTTTTGGTCATATATATGAACATGGTTGAACTTGCATAAAATTCCCAAATTGACATACACATATAGGTGTCATTATCAAATCATACAACATGAAATGTCATCGCCAAATTATACAACATGGTATGTCATCGCCAAATTACACAACATGATATGCCACTGCTAAATCATACAACATAATATGTCATCGCCAATTTATTCAACATGATATGTCATCGCTAAATACCACAACATATAGGTCATAGCCAAATTATACAACATATGGATTCATTGCCAAGCATTTAACATTTATCATCAAATCACATACAACATAATCACAAACTTAATCATGATAAGAGTCATAGTCTTAATCAATTCAGTTTAACAACAAGGATAGGCATAAATTTACATAGGGCGTTGTTCTACATCCAGTTATTTAGTCACAATTCTAATATCGTTTAGGTCTAAATGATAACTGGACTTACAAAAAGGAGATTAGTCTTGTGTTCTAGGATCTGTATTCTAAAATTGGATAGCTCTGCTTTGTTGTAGACGTTGAATTCCCTTAGTTGAATTAGATTTGATTTGTAATTCCTAACTTTCTTTCTAGTTAAAGGAGAATGGCAGCTACTCTAGGTTGAGTTCTGACAGCATGACGGTCTTAGGAATATTTTTGTGTGGCTTAGGGTTTAGATTTAGGTTGCTTATATAGAAGTTTGATTTAATAGGAGCCATCAGATCAACCCAGGGCAAACCAAAGCCATTCAAACCCAAGAGAACCAACCAGAACTTGCCACACAAGCCCTAATGACACAGTAAATCGTCACAGGAAGAAACACATTAGTTTTCAGATTTGGCACGAGGGGGAGATCGACCCCCAAGTCGACCCCCTGCTCGACCTGTATGGGAGGAGGTTGATCCCCTGGTCGACCTCCTGGTCGACCTAACCTTGGGCGGAAAAATTCCCGCCCAGCTCGCTTCTGCTTCTGATTTTGAAATTTGAATTTTCTGAACTTTAATCTGAGCTCTTTATTTAAATTCTTGAATCTTCTGAAAGTCAGAACTCCTTCATACGGAGTCCAATTTACGCAAACTCAAACTCTATCTCAAGTAGAATTCCGAGATGAACGCAATGGAATAACCCGTTTCCCTTAATTCTCACATTTGTAATTAATTATTCTTTAATTCGTTACTTTAATGTTTACAGAAAATACGGGGTGTTACATTCTCCCCTCCTTAAAGGATTTCATCCCCAAAATCTTCAAGTCAAGAAGAACGTATATCCTACCATCCAATCGTCCATCTACTCAACCATCAAACATAGGCATCCATTATCCTTAAAAAGTCTTCTAATGCTTCATGATCATATGCATAGTGTGTGTACATGTCCTTATCTAATGCAAAATCAGGCGGTCTACTGATTCAGTTGACCTCCTTAATGCAAATTATGTTAGTGTCATGCATCCATTATGTATGCAATCTTTCCTAATCATACTTTCTACATGAGTGCACAATCATTCATACAAATGCAACGTCCATATGATAACACATCAAGTTTCAATCATATACAAATACATATATGCATATGCAATATGAAAGTGACTGAGCCGATCTAACAACTAATGTGTGCGTATATGTATCCACGAGCAACCACTAGCAACCACTTACAACCACTTGCAACCATCAATCATAACATGTTTCAAATACATGTTTACATCCATTGGTTTCTACCTAAGGATCGAGAACAGCATTGAGGAAAATGCTAAAAAGATAGATATGAGCATGAACAAACTTAAGGAAAAAGAGATCAAAGATGTACCCTAAAAAAGAAAAGGGTAGGCTGCGTGTATCTTGGCCTCAGTC
The DNA here is from genome assembly GCA_030737875.1 of Allium sativum. NCBI lineage: Eukaryota > Viridiplantae > Streptophyta > Magnoliopsida > Asparagales > Amaryllidaceae > Allium > Allium sativum. The sequence goes on along the minus strand of CM060918.1, from coordinate 43,112,225 downwards.
TCCCAAGTCACGTCTTCCTCAGCGTCACTCCATTGAACTTTAACAAGTTTGACTTCGCGGTTGTGTAGCTTTTTGACTTCTGTACCCAAGATACGAGTTGGAACTCTTCTCACCGTCGCCTCTCGTTCTACTTCCACTTCCTCTAATAAGCTTGGTTCCACCACTTCCGCAGACTCATGTAAGCACTTTCGTAGGTGAGAAACATGAAAGACATTATGAACTCCAGCCAATCTTTCAAGCAGCTCTACTATGTAAGCCATCTTTCCAATCCTTTCAATGATAGGAAATGGCCCTACAAATCTTGGTGCCAACTTTCCTGCGGATCCAAAGCGAACGATGTTCCTTAAAGGAGATACTTTAAGGAAAACCCTGTCTCCAACCTCAAACTCAAGGTTGGTCCTTCTTTTGCCTGCGTAGGACTTCTTTCTATCTTGGGTAGTCTTCATTCTTCTTTGTACCAAGTCCACCTTCTTGGAAGTTTCTCTAATCATATCTGGTCCAAGTATGAGCTTATCTGTACACTCCTACCAACAAGTTGGTGATCGGCATGGTCTTCCATATAAAGCTTCGAAGGGTGCCATGCCTATGGTGGCTTGGTAGCTATTGTTGTAGGCAAACTCCACCAAAGGAAGATGATCCTCCCATGTTCCTCCAAAGTTAAGAATGCATAATCTCAAGAGGTCTTCTAATGCTATGTTCACCCTTTCCGTCTGACCATCGGTTTGGGGGTGATAGGTCGTGCTTAAGCATAGCTGTGTGCCTACAGCCTCTTGCAAGCTCTTCTAAAACTCGCTCGTAAAGATAGGATCTCGGTCACTCACAATGCCAGAGGGTATCCCATGGAGTTGAACTATTTCTTTAAGATAAATAGATGCTAAAGATGAGGCAGTCCTTCTACTTTTAACGGGTATAAAGTGAGCGGTTATTGTGAGCCTGTCCACTATTACCCAAATACCGGTATTGCACCTTCTTGACCTAGGCAGCCCATCGATAAAGTCCATTGAAATGCTATCTCATTTCCACTGTGGGACCTCTAGAGGATGAAGCAAACCACCAGGCTTCTTTTGCTCCGCCTTGACTTGCTGGCATATTAAGCACTTAGAGACGAATTCCGCTACATCCCTCTTCATGCCATTCCAAAAGAAAACCCTTTTTACGTCTTTATACATCTTGACTCCACCTGGGTGTATGGTCAACTTGGAATGGTGTGCCTCTTCGAGAACCTTCTTCACCAAATCCCTTGCTTGTGGGATGCATAGCCTTCCATCCCGCCTCAACCAACCCTTATCATCGATGGAGTATCTATTGAGGTGACTAGAAGTCTCACCCCTAATTAGCTTATCCATCACATCAACTAGCTGAGGGTCTTCACGTTGCGCGGTTCCTATTGAATCCAAAAGAGTAGGCCGCGCTTCTGGAAAGGCTAAAAAACCAGTCACATGATCGATGGAGGATCTAAAGTCAAAGTTGGCTATGTATTCCAAGCTCTGCCTTTCTACAAAGAGAGGGCTTAAGGTCAGCTTCTTTCTACTCAAGGCGTCTGCTACTATATTGCACTTATCAGGGGTATAGAAAATCTCGAAATCATAGGATTCCAAGAACTCCATCCACCTTTGTTGCCTCAAGTTAAGATCTTTCTGCGAGAAAAGGTACTTCAATGATTTATGATCAGTATACAATTCAAACTTCTCACCTAGGAGATAATGGCGCCAAGACTTAAGCGCAAAGACGATGGCAGCTAAATCTAGATCGTGGGTTGGGTAGTTTTTCTCATGTACTTTCAACTGTCTGCCTCCATAAGCTACTACCTTCCCTTCTTGCATCAAGATAGCACCTAGTCCTGTACCACATGCATCCGTGTATACGGTAAACATCTTGCTCCCATCCAGCAATGTCAGAACTGGGGCTGCTGTTAGAGCCCTCTTTAATCGTTGGAAAGCAACATCGCAATCCAAATCCCAATTGAAAGTTAGATTCTTCTTCGTCAACCTTGTAAGTGGAGCTGAGATTTTCGCAAAATCTTTGATGAAATTTCGGTAAAAGCCCGCTAGCTAGAGGAAGCTTCGGACTTCGGTTGCATTTCGTGGAACCTTCCAATCTTGCACCGCAACTACTTTTGCGGGGTCCACAGCTAACCCTTCCTTGGATACCACATGTCCAAGAAATCTTACTTCCTCTCTCCAGAAGTGGCATTTGGAGAATTTGGCTTTCAACTGATGTGCTCGAAGAGTATCCATAACTTCTTTTAAATGTTGAGCATGCTCTTCCTCACTCTTTGAGAAAATCAAAATGTCATCTAAGTAGACCACCACAAACTTATTGAGGAACTCCCTGAACACCCTGCTCATCCAGTCAACAAAGTAAGCGAGTGCGTTTGTCAGGCCAAAAGGCATGACAAGCCACTCGAAGAAACCATCTGGAGTTCTAAACGCGGTCTTATCATTGCTGTCTTTAGCCACTCTTAGCTGATGAAAACTGGTAGCCAGATTTAGTTGGGAGAAAATTGATGCACCAACAAGCTGATCGAGCAAGTCATATATTCTTGGAAGTGGGTGCCTATTCTTCTTGGTCAGATTGTTTAGCTCTCGATAGTCAACGCATTGGCAAAGTGAACCATCTGCTTTGGTTGCGAATACTACTGGAGCACCCCATTCAGAAATACTCCACCTTATAAACCCCTTCTCAAGCAACTCTTTAACTTGCTTGCTGAGTTCTTTCCTCTCCCTTGGAGCCATGTGTCTAACGGGTAAAGCAACGGATTTTGCATTATCAACGAGGTATATACAGAAGTCTATCTCCCGCTTCGAAGGTAACCCCTTCACCTCTTCAAAGACATCCGAGTATTCACGGACTACTCTAACAGACTGCAAATTCTCAACAGACGCATCAAGAGATTCTAGATAGCTAAGCATAATAGAGTCTATGGGATTACAAGAAATTTCGAGAGTGTTACGGAGGCAGTCATGAGTCTAACCACTCTCTTTTCACAATCGAGGATGGCACCATTACTGGATAGCCAATCCATGCCTAGAATCAACCCATAGCCCGTGAAGCCCAGAAGTAGGCATTACATCTAAACCCCACACTTAGTATAGAAATTTCCGAATCCAAACAAATCATTGACAAATAAGTTGGGCCCTCAATTGGATTTGAAACAACCAAGGGATCCTCTACTAAACTGGTGTCTAGCTGCAGAGATTCAACTAAAGCAGTAAATATAAAAGAGTGCGATGCGCCAAAATCAAAGAGTGTACGAACAGGATGATCAAAAAGATAAACTAAACTCTCAACAGAAACATTTCTACCTCGTTCTTGCGGAGGTGCCATGAGAGCATGGACCTGTCCTCTAGAAGTAGATCCAGCTCTCTGCCCTTGCCCTTGCTTCCTTGGGTAGTCCTTAGCCATGTGTCCCGTCTCCCCGCAATGGAAACAGCCACCCATCTTCCTCTTCTTCTTTCTGCAGTCCTTAACCAGATGCCCAGGATGCCACAAAAATTACACTTCCTCTTGTCACGGTGTTTGTTATTCTTCCCGCCCTCCTTGGAATCTATCTTCTTGCTCTGTGACCCCTCCACTTTCTTATCTTGAGATACCTCAGCCTTTGTCTCTTTCTTGCCAGCTTTATCTTCTTCTTGTAACAGTGTCATGTCCACCAGCCTCTCATAAGTCGCACCCATAGGTATATGGGACATAGCTACGCCGTGCAGTGGCTCATTCAATCCTTTAACAAAACGGAGAGCCTTCTTATGTGGAGTGTTCACTAAATCCAATCCAAATCTAGCCAGCTGGTTGAATTGGTTAACGTATTCCTTGACCGACATACTCCCTTGTTAGAGAGCTAAGAACTTCTCCATCTGTAGGCTTCGTTCAGCTTGTGAGAGGAATTTCATTTCAAACCTCATTCTAAAATCCATCCAAGTTTCAACTGGTCTTTCAGCGTTAGTAACTTCCCACCAATAGGAGGCTTCGTCATCATGCAACCATACAGCCAACTGTATCTTCTGCGTATCATCCACTTCAAAGATATCAAACAAATCCTCAGTTTCTTTAAGCCAGTTTCTTGCTTCCACAAAGGATTCATTTCCATTGAAGTTCTTTCCACCCATGGCTCGAAATTCCCTACATATTTTTGAGAAAGCATTTGCACACGAAGGAGGAGGAGGAGCCGCTGTAGCTGGGGGCAAAGGAATGTCTATTGGGCCTGCGACATTAGCCCTAGCCTCTAGATACCTTCTGAACCAGCCAGGTACCGGCACGCCCTCTGGAAGGTTAAGATCCCCAGACATGCTGAAACGAAAAAGGAAAGATTCAAAATAAAGGATAGAAAGATAGTGCATATGGCTTTTGGGGAATTATGCCTTTTTAAAATAAAACACTTTTTCTTTAATTGCGTCTTTATACTTCCTTTTGAAAAATAGTTTTCAAATTTTTTTATCTGTTTGGTAAACCTTTGCTCTGATACCAATTGAAACACCCCACCTCCGTTAAGGTCACTCACAAAGGGAATGCCTTAACTTTGGTGGAGCATTATAGGTAAAAGGCACAGATAATTTACAAGACAGACATATATAAGCAGCAGAAAGACTAAATTTATTTCATACGTGGTTCATAACAGAAACATTACAGCAAACTATCTCAAAACAACTTCCAAATCATTACATCAAAATCTCTGATTATAACATAAAGAAGCATAAAACAAAATAAAACTGCATAAATCCCCATGTAGTAGTGTGTCCAGAGCCATAGCCAAAGATAAGAGGTTCCAAGCTATACATCACAGAATCTTCAAGCTTGGAAAAATGAACGGTCCAAATTAAGATGAGCTATTCCTTCCCTGGCTACCTGAGGGGGGGGGGACGAAAGAAAAGAGAGCGAAAGAAAAATGGGTCAGACATAAGTCTGGTAAGTCCAGTGATTATTCAGCATGTAAACTGGTAAGAGAACCATGACATGAATAAACTGGACGCAGGACAATAACAAAGAAAATAAGGTAACACAGGATAAGGCAAGGTAAACAAGGAAAGATAAACTAATCATACTATCGCACTCATATCCATATTCTCTGCACCTACTAGATATTTCAACCATCATCATGAGTTCAACCCAGTTATCCCTTTTTATCGATCGACTCCTACTCGCCCACATTTACTACTTGTGTCATACGGCCCCCGCTCGATTGTAGATACCTGTGCTGGTCCCACCATGGGGTGTATCAAATCCTATGGTGGCAACTTGACACGATTCAAGATGCACAGTGTATAACTACTGATGCCCAGTGCCTGCTTTTTCCACTACGGAGTACGTGCAGAACCTACACTGACGCACCAACCGCTGTTGTTTTGACCGCTTATAATCAGCCCAGTAATCGTGCCCCACTCTGCTTAGTTCAGGGTATCATGATACATCTATGTGGGTTACTGCTGAAATGTGTCCCCGTTACTAGGGTTTCCTAATCAACATGTTAAATTGGTTAAGTGTCCAAGTTAACCTAACCCCACCCATCAGTTTAGTTAACATGTTTTATTGGTTAAGTGTTGCCTTAATAGACTTAACCCTACCATTCCTGACTTAGCTATAATTCATTCATTAAAGCACCAACCACTCACATTAGACAGGTATTGTTGCGGTTAATGGATGCGTCGGTCGGGTCCGGGCAGTTTTACACCGCAACTCGGTCTAACTTCGGGTTCTTTTGGGCTCGATGCACTAACCTCCCACATTAGATATATATTGTTACGGTTGCGGGATGTGCCGGGCGGTTCCAGGCAGTCTCACACCGTAACTCAATCTAACCTTAGGCATATTCGTCTTTTCTAAATTTACATATTTACCTCTTTATATTTATATGTAAATTATTGTCATTTAAGTCAAGCCCCACTTTCCCTTTAAATCAAGTTCATATTTTTTAGGTATAAAAATTTATACCACTTTATGCCATAAAACATTTACATGTTTATGAGCCAAATATGCCAGTTATATGAATTTCATATTTTCCCCCAACGTTACCCCCGTTAAACATTCGCATAAATCACATAAAATGTTAGGCTCGATACATAGCCTAACTTATACACAAAAAGGGAAAAAGTGGAACATGTAATAATTCCAACATTATAAAAATATGGATCTAACTACACATATATCATATGAATTTGGCATAGAACAATATACATTTAATTATGAACTTGCAAATTTAGATCTACTTAACATGAATCATGAAATACGGGTTTTACATAGAACTACATAAACTTAAAATTAGGCATGTAGTTGTGAACTTGCAAATTAGTTGGATAAAATTTAACATGAACCTAATCATATTAGCATGTAGTTTTGGTCATATATGTGAACATGGTTAAACTTGCGTAAAATTCCCAAATTGACATACACATATAGGTGTCATTACCAAATCATACAACATGAAATGTCATCGCCAAATTATACAACATGGTATGTCATAACCAAATTACACAACATGATATGCCATTGCCAAATTATACAACATAATATGTCATCGCCAATTTATTCAACATGATATGTCATCGCTAAATTACACAACATATATGTCATAGCCAAATTATACAACATATGGATTCACTGCCAAGCATTTAACATTTATCATCAAATCGCATACAACATAATCACAAACTTAATCATGATAAGAGTCATAGTCTTAATCAATTCAGTTTAATAAAAAGGATAAGCATAAATTTACATAGGGCGTTGTTCTACATCCAGTTATTTAGTCACAATTCTAATACCGTTTAGGTCTAAATGATAACTGCATTTACAAAAAGGAGACTAGTCTTGTGTTTTGGGATCTGTATTCTGAAATTGAATAGCTCTCCTTTGTTGTAGACGTTGAATTCTCTTAGTTGAATAAGATTTGATTTGTTATTCCTAACTTGGTTTCTGGTTGAAGGAGAATGGCGGCTACTCTAGGTTTAGTTCTGACAGCATGACGGTCTTAGGAATATTTTTGTGTGGCTTAGGGTTTAGATTTAGGTTGCTTATATAGAAGTTTGATTTAATAGGAGCCGTCGGATCAACCCAGGGCAAATCAAAGCCATTCAAACCTAAGAGAACCAACCTAAACTTGCCACACAAGCCTTAATGACATAGCAAATCATCACAGGAAGGAACACGTCAGTTTTCAGATCTGGCCTTAGGGGGAGGTCGACCCCCAGGTCGACCTGTATGGGGGGAGGTCGACCTCTTGGTGGACCTCGCCCTGGGCGGGAAAATTCCCGCCTAGCCCGCTTCTGCTTCTGATTTTGAAATTTGAATTTTCTGAACTTTAATCTGAGCTGTTTATTTAAATTCTTGAATCTTCTGAAAGTCATAACTCCTTCATACGGAGTCCGATTTACGCAAACTCGGACTCTATCTCAAGCAGAATTCCGAGACGAATGTAATGGCATAACCCGTTTTCCTTAATTCTCACATTTGTAATTAATTATTCTTTAATTCGTTACTTTAATGGTTATAGGAAATACGGGGTGTTACACAACGACTGTCGTCCCTACCGTAATACCCCCATTTCGAACACAATGGGATATGTCTCGCTAGCCAATTCGACGGTTTCGATCGGTTTCTTTAAAAATCAAAATATAAATCTATATATTGAATTTGAACGCACATTTTAATTTACTGGGGTCACATACGGACCCTAAAAATTCCAAAAAAATTATTTCTAGCTTCGTATTGACGATACGGTTCTAACAAAACTAATTTCGTCAAATTTCGAGACCGTTTGAAAAATGGCCATTTTCTGGTCGATCCAAATTGATTGAAACCGTCAAAACACGTTTTCTTTTGCCACGCTCACATATTAATTCAGAAAATTATGAATTTTAGAATCTAGCAATAATTTGACATTCTGGATCCAACAAAAGTGGTTTCATCGAAAAAGGAGGTCGTCTGCAAAATTTCCATTTTTAAGGGCTATATTTTCAATAGCGACTATTCTGAAATTTCAACTGGGCATAACTTTTTATTCCCGCTATGAAATTTCAATTTTTCAGATTCGTTAGAAATATATTCCTAAATAGATTCTAATATTTTTGGTTTCGCTAAAATTCGGTTTATTTTGAATCCAGTACATTCATTTGAAATTTGAAATCGAATTTTCGAACTACCGCGCCATTTTTTATTCCTTTTATAATTAAAAATAAATAATTATATTCTAACGTCGATTCAGATAAATATATACGTTCTAATTCTATTCAAAATAAATTTCCCGCCGTTATTATTTAAAATAATTCATCTTAAATATTCAAAATTCAATAAAATTGCCAAAATAAAATTTCTAAATTGGCTCAGATTTTCTGGGTTATTACAAATAATAAATTTCTCTACCCAAAATAAGTTAAGAGTGAGATAAAACCTTTTCTTTTCCAAGTAGAAAAGGCTCTTATCGCATGCATTAGAATATGTTCCCCTGTGAATCTTAGATAAGTGGAAACAGTAGATTTTGTTGCTGAATGTTATTCCTTTCCGCCTCCTTGGGTTTTAGGAGCCTCGATCCACCTCCTTATAAGCTTAAATCATGGGAAATCGCCTCTAATCCAAGCAAGGTGAGTTTTTCGACTCACACTTTCTAGCTAAACATATGAATTATTTTGAATGTTTTATGACATTAAATTAAATCCTAAAATATCATTCATATTTGGTGGTTTCTTGTTGAAAATTTAGTGTAAAAACCGCTGCAGTAATACACCGATATCATGGTCTAAAATAAACCAAATTGACCCAATTTTTTTGTGCTATAAAGAACTCTCAATTAGCTACAACTATTATTTTCGGCATTTGTCAAAATTTTGTGTTTTTAAAGGACAGAAAAGTTTTTTGAACTGACCTTTAGCTCAGGCCTGTATAATCTCTAAGATGAATTTTCACACTAAAATTGCTATAACTTTTAATTGGTAAATCAGAATTGAGTGTGGGTTATTTTAGGTTAAAATATATTTTTATGAAGAACAAATTTTACGTATATCACTTTCAATGAATCTATAGTTTGTGTAACATAGGTTTAAGGAAAGAGTAACAACTCTGTCCTATCGAATGTATTGTTCCGACTCAGTTTGATTTTTTTTTTGTAAAATGGTCATAGTTTTTGAATCACTAATCGGAATTCGATGATCTTGGTCATTTTGGAAAGCCTAAGAACTAAGCGACAACTTTTTACTTATTTGTTTTGCCAGATTTTGATTTTTACTGTGCTAAAATCGCAATTATTGTGTGTATCCCGTCGAATGTATAGTTCTGGCTCAATTTAATAATTTTAGATAAATGGTTATAGTTCTTTAATCATCAATCAGAATTTGACGATCTGGGCCATTCTGGAAAGCTTAGAAACTAAGCTACAATTTTCTTGTTATCCTTTTGCCATTTTTTGAAGTTCACTATGCTAAAATCGTAATTGTTGTCTCTGTCCTATTGAATGTATAGTTCTGGCTCAGTTTGATATTTTTTAGTAAAATGGTCATGGTTTTTGAACTACTAATCGAAATATGAATTTTTTTGAAGTTTTGAAATCCTATAGATTTAGGCTACAACTTTATTTTATGTGTGTTTTAAGATTTTATAGTTTGCTATGCTGAAATCTGAATTCTTTACATCAGGGATGAAGTGAGTACAATGTTAAACTTGTGTGTTTTGATTATGTTTACCCAATTCGAGGATTTCAGTTGCATTTTTATGAGACTTGAAGTTATTAGATGGAAATGATGTCCATCAATGGATAATTCTCATTCAAAGAAGTTTCAGATTTACATTGATTTGAATTCTATTAAATTTAATATCCGTTAATACCGATATTTGAGTATTTTAAGGTTTTTAAATGGTTTTATTTAATTTCGAATAAATTCTATTTTCCTTATAGAATTATTTTATAAATAAATTTACTTATTTTTATGAATTCAGGCGTATTAGAAAGAGAATTAACTGATTTAGTAAAACATGCGGTACGGGATACGTGACTTTGCTTTATCGCTTAATACCCGACTTGTACGACCAAAACCATTTAAATGTGATGATTTAAGATGATTTTTTAGGTTGCCAAATCTTGGCGAAGATTATTGGTTCGAGAAATACTATTTTAAAGTACGTTCAATGACGAACCAATCTAGATGCATTTTATAATAGCCAATGAAATGAGGCAATTTTAACGATTAGAAATCATGATCTAAAATTATTGTTAGAAATAAACATCAGATGTTTCTTATACTTGCCAATGAGATGAGTAAAGTTACTTTATGATGAATTTATGATGTTTTGATGTTTTATGATGATTTTCCACTTGTCAACAAGATGAGACAAGTCACGATGTTAATAGTACCAGTCAATGAGACAAAAAGAGTATGGTATTTTATTTACCCGCCAATGAGATGAGGCGTAATATATATATATATATATATCATGATGTTTATGAATTTTTATGATGTGGTGTAACGACCCACTTTTTAGGGCAGTTTAAGCCGACATTTATCAATCCATGTCAACTCAAATTAACATAAAAGCAGATAGCTATTAGAAAGAAATGAGAGGGTGATTTTAGAAAGAAAGAAATATTAGAATAGAAGAAGAAGAAACACATCAGAAACAGAGTCTCACATTGCAGCGGAACAAAATATAATATAGAAATAAATTTTTACTGAGAGCTTGAAATGATACTTATAATTGTCAGAGTACATCACATATCTTGACAGTTATAATAAGGGTCCACATATACAACACACTGTGGAATAACAATCATACTTCATACGTCTGGACCGCTTCAGCTCGCCTCTTCACAACGTCTGATAACCTGAACCTGTATAACCCGGTCTAACCCGAGCATTACAAACTTCGGATCAGTCTGGTGAACCAGAGTGAGAAAAAGCACTAAGTTTAAAAGTATCACACAACTTGATTTAAAAGTCAAAATCTTTCCGAAAGAAAAGAATATTCGTAAGACCAAATCCACACATAAATACGAATGGTTTTTACCTTATGATGACCCAAAACATTTTTGAAATCAATATAATTCTGATATTATAATAATGCCTAAATACAAATAAATAGCAATCTAGCGGAACATTTGCATCTCACGCTCCAAATAATAATATACAACCAAAAACCGCAGGCTCTTATTGGAAAATGGGTTTCCTGGCAAGGTATGAGACCACCTTCCCGATAATGTACCTCTGGAGATGAATACATTGGGGTTCAACAAGAACATCTTGCAACCCAGGCTAAACATTACCATCCCCTCACTTTCTCTTGAGAGTACCGAATATATCATTACCACGGTTTGGGGCTAGCCAACCAAACCGATATCATACATATATATAAATTAAAAGGGACAACCGAAGACATTTTAATTTCACCAGATCAGGTAAAGATATACCCTTTTGATGGGTGCGACCCACATAGCCATGCGACCTACCCAATTTCGTGCCATTCTCCGTTGATGAGGCTAGAGGTTAAGCTTATCCTTCAGGCCAGCATATCTCCATCCACTTTGAAAGTCACATTGTCAGATCCACCAGAAATCACTTCATTGATTTCCACAAAAATACTATAGTTGTTAAGCTAAAGAAGTTTCCCCTTCTATGCCACTAACTATGGTATATTTGAAGAAATCAATGTATATAACTCTTTTTGGAAATACCCTGTCAGACATCCATCCATACAAGTCATCCAGGAACAGGATGTACCAAAGGCACTCTCCTACTGCATCCAATATAGGAATCACCTCATGGATCAGTAGCGAGTAGTCCTTGCAATCCGTAGATTCCAACTACGATAGAATCACGGTATATCTTTGGTCGCTAAACCTGAAATTATAAGTAATCCTTTCATTTTATGAAGATCCACGTTCTTCAGTGCTCCAGCTTCAAAATTGCATCTTCCACGTATTTGCTGGTTCAGAATGGTTTTCGAATATAAATTCGATCCCGGTCTTTCCGTACCAACAAAGCATTGGGTCTGACTCTGATAGTCGGTTATTTAACTATCGAAATAAACAATTGTTCAACCATGAAAATAAATGAGTTCACTGGTTCAGTATTCAGCATTACTTGCCTCTTTAATTAAAAATAATAAACGTATGGTTAATTAAAAGTTCTAAATTTTTTGATAATTTAAAATGCAGTATTTACTTCTAATTTTAATATATTAATATTCTCAAGATCATTTAATTATAATACTTGGAAATTTATCTTATAACCATAATCAATTTCCATTTAATTCTCTTTACAAACATTTGTTCATCATTCTTCATTATCTATAATTGGGAAGCTAATTTGACTTATCTCTCGTAAATAATGTTACGAAATTCCTTTTGTTTCATTACTTGAAAACAATACCCGCTGCTTATTCTTATAAAATAAATCTATTTCAAATCTCAACTTTTCATTTTCTTTTTAACTCGAAAATATCATTATATTTTCACGCAATCCTCTTTTATTTTCCTTATCTTTGCAAACATCATTATATATATCCTCAAATCTCTTTAATTTCCTTTACTTTTGAACACTCACTTTATATTCTTCAAATCATCACCAATAATGTTACATTATTATTTCTCTAATGGAAATAATAGATTATTTCTCCTCTTTACCATTACAACTAATACCATCTCAGATAATCTTGAAGTCGTTCTAGCTGGGGTATTTTAATCACCTCTTAGACTTAGATCAACAACGTTCTTATCTTAAGTAAGATATGAGTTGTAAATTCAAAATCCGATATTTCAATTATCAAAACAAATCCCATTTAGCAGTTTTATTTAAAATATAGTTTTATAAAACTTTCATACTTTGAAAATCTCCTTTTCGAATATAACCCTTTATTCCTTAATTCATTGATTAAGAAATAACTTACTAAAATATCACCTTTAACTTCTACTTCTTTAAACATTTTGTTTTATAACCGGGATTCTATTCCAAAATCCTATTACTTACTTCTTTATCAATTTCACTTTTAACAATCTCTCTTCTAATCCATTTCACCCATTTCTCGCTTTGAAACCCTTATTCTAATTTCCCCATTTTACTTAATTTCATTATTAAGTAATGTTAATTTAAAATTAATGCATTATCACCTCATCTCTTCTTATAAACTTTGTTTATATAACTTGGGTCTAATACAAATCCTTTTATCTCAATTTTCTTTTACTTAATTCCAATATTAAGTAAATAATTTATTTAAGCTATCATATTCGCTTAAACTTCCTTTTATAACTTTGTTATAAAAACTCAGGTTTTAATATTAAACCCGTTAATAAACTCCTTTCACAATTCAATTAGATTTTTTTCCACTTTAATTGCTTTTAAAGTGAATTTCAATCAAAAAGTAATATCTTAAATTATTATTAACTAAAATAATAATTTACTTCAATCATTAACTATTTTAGAAGTAGATTATTTCTTTATTAACTAAAATAAATAATAAAATTTCCTTTACAAAAATATTATTAAAATTAAAACAAATATATGTTAAACCATTTCCTTAATTTAATTAAAAACAAACTAATTTAATAATCACTTTCACTTTAAATGGTTGACTTAGTCAAACCAAACATAGTTATTTTATTAACAGATTCCAATTACTCCTTCCTTAAAATTAATTAATAATATAATTAATTTAAATAATTCCATTTAATTGTTTCTTAAAAACAATTATTTAAATCTTAACCATTAAGTTAATTTCCTTCTCTCTTGCTTATAATTCTGATTAATATCAGCATTCGCTTTATAGAATTATTTAATACTCGCTTATAAATAAAAATAATAATATATATTTATTTCCTTTTAACAAAAAATTTATTCAAACTTATAGATTTAAAAATCTATCTTCAGTTATAAAATAAATTTTATAACTTCATTACTGTCTATTCATTTGACAGTAAATCGATATAAATAATTGAATTTTAGGCCATATACAGCCAATTAATCCACCAATATCACCCATTGGTTTAAACAAAACAAATGTTGAATTTTATGTCACCGGTTAACAACCAAATCAATCGTTCAATCAGAACAGTTCATATAATGATAATATGGAGATAATAACACCTAGTATATTTGAGGAATTCAGTTGGATCCCTCTAACCTATTCTTCCCTGTATCAAAATAGATTAGCTCAAATAAAATTATTAAATTCAATTTAACTGATAATTTCCTTAACCGTAAATAAAGATTATTTAACACTAACCATTTTATTTAACACAACAAACAATTCACACAATTCAATAAGTTTAACACGTTTATTTTATAAATGTGACCAACAAGGTATGTAACCTCCATTGGGTCTAATCGTTGAAAATAACGATTTGGTTTTCACAGAAATTAAATAACGTTTAATATCATTGGTTCAATCAACATATAAATATATAATTAACAAACAGGCAACCATTAGCAACCGTAACACACAAAATAAAAACCCGACTTATATAAAAAATAAGTGGGAAGTACTGAGTGAGTTTAACTCACCTTGATTCCATCTGTCGCTTAAGCGATTTGTTTAATTAAATTAAATTATTGTTTAATTTAATTAAAATTCTAAAAAGCTTCAAGATCTATCCAGACTGATTCCAAATGAAGATCTTGACAATACAGTTCCAACGCAACTCGTTTGGTTCCATTCTGATAAGAAATGCACGAGTTACAAATAATATAAGTTATTAACAATTTAAGATTAACCCTGCTTTATCACTATTAAACTCCTTTATTTATTTTAATTACCCATTGATTACAGTTAGGAATACAAGAACAGGGCTGCTTAATTCTTCAGCTGCTTTTGTTTGTTTAGTAGTTTGCATTCATCCTGCACTCACGCCTGCATTCAATTCACGATTTTTTTTATTAAGTACAACTATCACTTAATTAAACATAAATTAAATTTAATAATCGCTTTGCTTAACATTTCGGCCGACAGTTTTCTTATACCCTTCATTCCATTTCAGAAAGAACATTTGCCCATCCTTTTATTTTAATTCCCCAGGCTCGTTCATCCCATCTGCCAATACAAAATCCATGCTTTAATTAATTAAATTCATATCAGTACTTCTAATTATAATTTAAATTAATTAATTACGTGCTTAGGAGTTTTGACCGATTTCCTTTCTGGTTCTCCTTTACAGTTTGAACCACTTTATTTATCCACGCGGTTTCCTGGTATTCCACGCAAGAAGCCTAACCACCGAACCCATCTCCACTTCAACTCATCAACACCGCACCGCTGTTCCTCGATCCGTGCCCCATCGGATGCCACTGGAGGTTGCGTCAGACTCCCATTATGCTTTGCTCCAAACAGAATCCCTCCCAGTCATGCCAATCAACTACTAGAACCCTTCGAACTGCTCTACTTACAACCGTCGATCCGGCCACCATATTCATCAAAAACCGATCACCGTCGGTCGAATTAACAAGCTCGATGAGCTAAAGCGGTTTCCCTTTGGAAGTATTTGAGTTTAAGGATCGAAATTGGAGAAAGATTGGTGAAAGTGGGATCGATTCCTGGGCGTTAGAAATATTTGGGAGGTGGCTAAAGCAGTGTTGACTGCGAAAATATGTTGACGAGGGTTTGCAATGGTTTATATAAAGGAGGGTTAGAATTATAATAATATATTATTAACCGAATCTTCGCCATGAAGTAACATCTAAAAATTAACACATATGACCTCCATTTTTGACAAACAAATGTAATCCTAGCAAAAAACATATCCTGGAACCAATGAGACAGGTTTCGTAGAATTCCGAGGTCGTTTGTGAAAAGTCCTTTATAATTATCGATGAAAAATCAAGCGTTTAAATTTCCTGTAATTACAAAATAAATCCAATCAACTTGGAATCTTGACGTTCTACTAGACCTCTTCCTTACAGATCCAATGAATTTTGTTTCATTAAAATCGGAGTTTGTTTGGCCAGTCGTTTATCCATTTAAAGTTACCCCTATCTGAATTGGCCAAAATAATATAAATGATTAAGGCGTTTATCATTGCCACGATCAAACGGTAAGTTCGATTGACACGAAATTTTGAAATCTTATATTAATTAATTAATACGAATTCAATGGCACCAGTTTCGTCGCATTCCGAGACTGTTTCCCGGTACGCTATTTTTTATATGCACCATAATGCTATTTTGGACACCAATCTGCCTAGTCTTTAAAAATAACAAACTATATACCTATCCTGACTCTAATCGTCGATACGAGCTCAATAGAATTGGTTTCGTGGCTTAATTCGATCGTATGCTCAAGCTACACTCAAAAACCCATATATTAATTTAATTTAATTTAATTATGCGCTATAGAAAATGACAGAGCATTTACAGCTGTTGTTGTCACATGCGACATCGGTTTGCCACGAAATTTCATATCGTACAATAATTTAACAATCGGTTCCAATGAAACTAATTTCATCGAAAACGGAGACCGTTTGCCAGAAAATCGCTATTTTAAGGCTTATATAATATTAATAAAATATTATATAAATTCAAAAAAAAAGAATCAAATAGTAATAAATTATTATTATCACAAATATCCATTAGATATATGATATAACTTCAAATATAAATTATACAACTCGATATCATCAAATTTCGAGTTAAACATTATCCAAATTAATATAAAAACCATTATAAATATATTAAGTAAACGTTATCGTTTATTAACGAATTCCATAGTGACTATTTTCAAATTTGGTTTGGACATAACTAATAATCTATAACATGAAATATGGATTTTTCTCTTTTATATGAGTATTATCATCAACAGGATCCAAACGTTTCTTGTTTCACCGAATTCCGACTTATATCAGATTCTGTATATTCAATTGAAGTTCAAAACTTAATATTACGAACTACCACGCCATTTGGAGCTAGTTTATATTATATTTAAATTTAACGTTCAAACTTCGTTATGTAATCGAATATATATTTTAAATCCATTTAAAATAATAAATTAAATTGAATATTTGACTACCAAAAGTACCACAAACCCATTATAAATTTAAAATCCAATTTATTATACATAAAAAACTAACTCAATATTGCTAATAAAAACTTCAAAAATATCTAGAACTTTCTAACACTTCAAATTCCCAGAAAAATTCGGCAGTCTCCCCTGTACGGAGTGACATCGGCAATATCGTAGGAACAAATAATATATATACATCGACCCACATGGTCAGAAAACAAAAACCAAAAACATAAATTTACGAGCGCTATTGAGCATATTTTCTCAATTTACTGCGATATACTCAACCAAAAATAATCCTCATGGCCATCTGGCACTTGTACTTAGCTCAATTTATCATGTAAGTAACATATACATGAAATATTTAAATAACACTTCATTAATCAACAGTTTGGCTAAATAATTTCCAAAATTCAACACATATCACTATTCATACGCAAACATATGGTTAAATCATTAATTTTGATTCATATGCGGTTCCATTCCAATTAATTATACTGGAATTTATTCTCTTTAGCTTTCAATTCATTCATCTTCTCATTAATTCATAAACGAATTATATTCGACCAATCTAACATACAATCAACCAAGGATTCACAATCAACATTAGCCAAGCATTCAAGCGAATTTATATTCAATATTAATATTTACTTATATTCACTTAGGTTTAATATCAATTGATTTATATCAGATTGATTTCTATTTCAAATTCCAAATTCCAAATTCAGATTTTTATCTTAAAAATCATCCGTTTTCACTTTTATTCTTATTTAACTTATCTTCAAGTTAAAATTTTCATTCATTTTAATTCCAACTAAAAATTTCATTCACAAATTCCATATGTGAAATCTCTTCGGGTTATACTGAACCATTCAAATTTTCAACCCAATTTGAATTGTATTCAAATTAATTAAACAAATCAATATGTAAATAATTTAATAAAACTATTTCTTTTTTATAAAAATATAATTTGGGCAAAATTATTTCATTTACCCCCTTTACAAAAGAATATCATATCAGTTGCCAGTTCTAAATTAAATCGATCAAATAACACAATACAAAACATTTGTACATAATAAATCTACAAAATACGCGCTCTCATATATACACTCAACTCAATCTAGGGTATTACTAATCCCATATCTATTGAGTTACGCCACAGAGCCAAGGTTATTACTAAACCAATAGCTCTGATACCAAGTGTAACGACCCACTTTTTAGTGCAGTTTAAGCCGACATTTATCAATTCATGTCAACTCAAACTATACATAAAAGCAGATAGCTATTAGAACGAAATGAGAGGGTGAGATTAGAAAGAAAGAAATATTAGAATAAAAGAAGAAGAAACACATCAGAAACATAGTCTCACATACGAGCGGAACAAAACATAATATAGAAATCAATTTCTACTGAGAGCTTGAAATAAAACTTACAATTGTCAGAGTACATCACACATCTGGATAGTTATAATAACATGTCCTCATATACAACACACAGTGGAATAGCAATCATACATCATAAGTCTGGGCAACTCCAGCTCGCCTCTTCACAGCGTCCGATAACCTGAACCTGTACAACCCGTCTAACCCGAGCATTACAAACGCCGGATCAGTCTGGTGAACCAGAGTGAGAAAAACCACTAAGTTTAAAGGTATCACACAACTTGATTTTAAAGTAAAAATCTTTATAAAAGAAAAGAATAATCATAAGACCAAATACACACATAAATACGGACGGTTTACGATAGCCCAAAACGTTTTTGAAATCAATATCATTCTGATATTATAATAGTGTATAAATACAAATAAATAGCAATCAAGCGGAACGCTTGCATCTCACGCTCCACATAATAATATACAAACAAAAACCATAGGCTCTTATTGGAAAATGGATTTCCTGGCAAGGTATGGGACCACCTTCCCGATAATGTACCTCTAGAGATGAATACATAGGGGTTCAACAAGAACATCTTGCAAACCAGGCTAAACATGACCGACCCCTCACTTTCTCTTGAGAGTACGGAATATATCATTACCACGGTTGGGGGCCAGCCAACCGAACCGATATCATACATATATATAAATTAAAAGGGACAACCGAAGGCATTTTAATTTCACCAGATCAGGTAAAGATATACCCTTTTGATGGGTGCGACCCACATAGCCATGCGACCTACCCAATTTCGTGCCATTCTCGGTTGATGAGGCTAGAGGTTAAGCTTATCCTTCAGGCCAACATATCTCCATCCACTTTGAAAGTCACATTGTCAGATCCTCCAGAAATCACTTCATTGATTTCCACAAAAATACTCTAGTTGTTAAGCTAAAGAAGTTTCCCTTCTATGCCACTAACTATGGTATGTTTGAAGAAATCAATGTATATAACTCTTTTTGGAAATACCCTGTCAGACATCCATCCATACAAGTCATCCAGGAATAGGATGAACCGAAGGTACTCTCCTACTGCATCCAATATAAGAATCAACTCATGGATCAGTAGCGAGTAGTCCTTGCAATCCGTAGATTCCGACTACGATAGAATCACGGTATATCTTTGGCCGCTAAACCAGATATTATAAGTAATCCTTCCGTTTTATGAAGATCCACGTTCTTCAGTGCTCCAGCTTCAAAATTGCATCTTCCATGTATTTGCTGGTTCGGAATGGTTTTCGAATATAAATTCGATCCCAGTCTTTCCGTACCAACAAAGCATTGGGTCTGACTTTGATTGTCGGTTATTTAACTATCGAAATAAACAGTTGTTCAACCATGAAAATAAATGAGTTCACTGGTTCAGTATTCAGCATCACTTGGCCTCTTTAATTAAAAATAATTAACGTATGGTTATTTAAAACTTCTAAATCTTTCGATAATTTAAAATGCAGTTTTTACTTCTTATTTTAATATATTAATATTCTCAAGATCATTTATTTATAATACTTGGAAATTTATCTTATAACCATAATCAATTTCCATTTAATTCTCTTTTCAAAACATTTGTTCCATCATTCTTTATTATCTATAATTGGGAAGTTAATTTAACTCATCTCTCGTAAATAATGTTAAGAAATTCCTTTTGTTTCATTACTTGAAAACAATACCCACTGCTTATTCTTATAAAATAAATCTATTTCAAATCTCAACTTTTCATTTTCTTTTTAACTTGAAAATATCATTATATTTTCACGCAGTCCTATTTTATTTTCCTTAGCTTTGCAAACATCATTATATATCCTCAAATCTCGTTAATTTCCTTTACTTTGGAACACTCACTTTATATTCTTTAAATCTTCACCAATTATGTTACAATATTCTTTCTCTAATGGGAATAATAAAGTATTTCTTCTCTTTACCGTTACAACTAATATCATCTTAGATAATCATGAAGTCGTTCTAGCTGGGGTATTTTAATTACCTCTCAAACCTAGATCAACAACGTTCTTATCTTAAGATAGATATGAGTTGTAAATTCAAAATCCGATATTTTAGTTATCAAAACAAATCCCATTTAGCTATTTTATTTAAAATATAGTTTTATAAAATTTTCATACTTTGAAAATCTCCTTTTCGAATATAACTCTTTATTCCTTAATTCATTGATTAAGAAATAACTTACTAAAATATCACCTTTAACTTCTACGTCTTTAAACATTTTGTTTTATAACCGGGATTTTATTTCAAAATTCTGTTACTTACTTTTTTTATCAATTTCACTTTTAACAGACTCTCTTCTAATCCATTTCACCCATTACCCGTTTTGAAACCCTTATTCCAGTTTCCCCATTTTACTTAATTTCATTATTAAGTAACGTTTATTTAAAATTAATGCTTTAACACCTCATCTCTTTTTATAAACTTTTTTGTATAACTTTAGTCTAATACAAATCCTTTTATCTCAATTTTCTTTTACTTAATTCCAGTGTTAAGTAAATAATTTACTTAAGCTATCGTATTCGCCTAAACTTCCTTTTATAGCTTTGTTATAAAAACTCAGGCTTTAATGTAAAACCCGTTAATAAACTACTTTCACACTTCAACTGGATTACAATTCCACTTTAATTACTTTTAAAGTGAATTTTAATCAATAACTAATATCTAAAATTTTTATTAACTAAAATAATAATTTACTTCAATCATTAACTATTGTAGAAGTAGTTAATTTCTTTATTAACTAAAATAAATAATAAATTTCCTTTTAAAAAATCTTATTAAAATTAAAACAAATATACATTAAACCATTTCCTTAGATTAATTCAAAACAAACTAATTTAATAATCACTTTCACTTTAAACGGTTGACTTAGTCAAACCAAACACAGTTATTTTGTTAACTGATTCCAATTTACCCCTTCCTTAAAATTAACTAATAATATAATTAATTTAAATAATTCCATTTAATTGTTTCTTAAAAACAATTATTTAAATCATAACCGTTAAGTTAATTTCCTGCTCTCTTGCTTATAAATCTGATTAATATCAGAATTCGCTTTATAGAATTATTTAATAATCGCTTATAAATAAAAATAATAATAAATATTTATTTCCTTTTAACTAAAATTTATTCAAAATAATAGATTTAAAAATCTATCTTCAATTATAAAATAAATTTTATAACTTCGTTACTGTCTATTCATTTGACATTAAATAGATATAAATGATTGATTTTTAGGCCATATACTGCCAATTACTCCACCAATATCACGCATTGGTTTAAACAAAACAAATGTTGAATTTCACGTCACCGGTCAATAACCAAATCAATCGTTCAATCATAACAGTTCATATAATGGTAATATGGGAATAAATAACATCTAGTATATGATCCCTCCATCTGGTTCTTCCCTGTATCAAAATAGATTAGCTCAAATAAAATCATTAAATTAAATTTAACTGATAATTTCCTTAACAATAAATAATGATTATTTAACACCAACCAATTTATTTAACACAACAAACAATTCACACAATTCAATAAATTTAACATGTTTATTTTATAAATGTGACCAACAAGGTAAGTTACCTCCATTGGGTCTAATCATTGAAAATAACGATTTGGTTTTTACTGAAATTAAACAATGTTTAATTTCATTGGTTCAATTGACATATAAATATATAATTAACAAACAAGCAACCATTAACAATTATAACACACAAAATAAAAACCCGACTTATATAAAATATAAGTTGGAAGTACTGAGTGAGTTTAACTCACCTTGATTCCATCTGTCTCTTAAGCGATTCGTTTGATTAAATTAAATTATTTTTTAATTTAATTAAAATTCTAATAAGCTTCCAAATCTATCCAGACTGACTCCAAATGAAGATCTAGACAATATGGTTCCAATCCAACTATTTTGGTTCCATTCTGATAAGAAACACACGAGTTACAAATAATATAAGTTATTAACGATCTAAGATTAACCCTATTTTATCACTATTAAATTCTTTTATTTATTTACTTTAATTACCCATTGATTACGGTTAGGAATACAAGAACAGGGCTGCTTAATTCTTCAGCTTTTTTTGTTTGTTCTGTAGTTTCCATTCATCCTGCACTCACGCCTGCATTCAATTCACAATTTTATTATTAAGTACAACTATCACTTAATTAAACATAAACTAAATTTAATAATCACTTTTCTTAACATTTCGACCGATAGTTTTCTTATACCCTTCGTTCCATTTTAGAAAGAACAGTAGCCGATCCTTTTGTTTTAATTCCCAGGCTCGTTCATCCCATCTGCCAATATAAAATCCATGCTTGCTTTAATTAAATTCATATCTGTACTTCTAATTACAATTTAAATTTATTAATTACGTGCTTAGGAGTTATGACCGATTTCCTTTCTGGTTCTCCTTTATAGTTTGAACTACTTTATTTATCCATGCGGTTTCCTAGTATTCCACGCAAAAAGCCTAACCATCGAACCCATCTCCACATCATCTCATCAACACCACGCTGCCATTCCTCGATCTGTGCCCCATCAGATGCCGTCAGAGGCTGCTGCGGACTCCCATCGTGCTTTGTTCCAAACAGAATCCCTCCGGTCATGCCAATCAACTACTGGAACCCTTCGAACTGCTCCACTTACAACAACCGATCTGGCCACCACAATCATCAGAAATCGATCACTGCCGATCGAATTAACAAGCTCAATGAGAAGAAGCGGTTTTCCATTGGAAGTATTTGAGTTTAAGGATCGAATTTGGAGAGAGATTGGTGAAAGTGGGATCGATTCCCGAGCGTTAGAAATATTGGGGTGGCGGCTGAAGCAGTATTGACTGCTAAAATATGTTGACAAGGGTTTGGAATGGTTTATATAAAGGAGGGTTAGAATTATAATATTATATTATTAACCGAATCTTCACCATGAAGTAACGTCTAAAAATTAACACATACAATCTCCATTTTTGACCAACATATGTAATCCTAGCAAAAACATATTTCGTACCCAATGAGACAGGTTTCGTAGAATTCCGAGGTCGTTTGTGAAAAGTCCTTTAAAATTATCGATGAAAACCCAAGCGTTTAAATTTCCTATAATTACAAAATAAATCCAATCAACTTGGAATCTTGACGTTCTACTAGACCTCTTCCTTACGGATCCAATGAAATTTGTTTCGTTAAAATCGGAGTTTGTTTGGCCTGTTGTTTATCCGTTTAAAGTTACCCCTATTTGAATCGGCCAAAATAGTATAAATGATTCAGGTTTTTTATCGTTGCCACGATTAAACGGTAAGTTCGATTGACACAAAATTTTGAAATCTTATAATAATTAATTAATACAAATTCAATGGCACTACTTTTGTCGCATTCCGAGACTGTTTCCCAGTACACTATTTTTATTTGCACCATAATGCTATTTTGGACACCAATTTACCCGATTTTCAATAATAACAAACTATATACCTAACCTGACTCTAATCGTCGATACGAGCTCAAAGGAATTGGTTTTATGGCTTAATTCGATCATCTGCTCAAGTTACACTCAAAAACCCATCTATTAATTTAATTTAAGTATGCACTACAAAAAATAACAGAGCGTTTACAGCTGTCGTTGTCAAATACGACATCAATTTGCCATGAAATTTAATATCATACAATAATTTAACGATACGGTTCCAATGAAACTAATTTCATCGAAAATGGAGACCGTTTGCAAAAAATAGCTATTTTAAGGCTTATATAACATTAATAAAATATTATATAAATTCCAAAAAATAGAATTTAATAATAATAAATTATTATTATCATATCCACTGGAAATATCATATAGCTTCAAATATAAATTATACGACTCGATATCATCAAATTTCGAGTTAAGCATTATCCAAATTAATATAAAAACCAATATAAATATATTAAATAAACGTTATCATTTATTAATGAATTCCATAACGACTATTTTAAAATTTGATTTGGACATAACTAAAAATTTATAACACGAAATCTGGATTTTTCTCTTTCATATGAGTATTATCATCGACAAGATCCAAACGTTTCTTTTTTCACCAAATTCCAATTTATATCGGATTCTGTATATTGAATTGAAGTTCAAAACTTAATATTACGACCTACCGCGCCATTTCGAGCTCATTTTATATTATATATAAATTTAACGTTCAAACTTCATTATATAATCGAAATATATCTTTTAGATCCATTTAAAACTCCAAATAAATATTTAAAATAATAAATTAAATTGAATAGTTGACTACCAAAAATATGGGACATTACATGTGGTATCGACTAACAGTTAGTAAACCGTTAGGTGCAAATGTATGGTATGGGACATACGTTTTTGACTTGTATATGGGTTCATATCCGAGAAATTGAGGCACATTTAAGATGTTACTAGTACTATAGACCGAGTACACGATTGGAGTCACCACGATGCTTATTATGTTGTTACTAGCCTCCAATAATCACGATGTTATTACTCTGGTTTTGTGACTAGGTGTCATCACGATATTCCGACTATAGTCATATAGTGTTACAATGTTTTACGACCCCAAGTCATCACGATAAATGATACCAAACAATAGTAATATTAGTCAAGATGTAAACACGTGTTATTTTCCATGAAGTTTTAGATGTTTCTGTTTCATTGTTTTGATGATGCTTTATTATAGTCTTATGATAGAAAGGTTAATTATATACATGGTTGTGTGGTGATTACGAATATCATGTTTCGAACTCTTTTCGAGTTCTATAAAAATGTATTTGAGATATATTTATAATTATACTAGGGGATGAGGTATAAAATTATGGTAATTCTTTTATGATGAGTTTAAAGATGGATTTTAGGTGTTTCTATATTTATATCGAAGAGATGAGGTATAAATTAGAGTAATTCTTTTATGATGAGTTCAAGATATATTTTAAATATATTTATATTTATACCAATGAGATGAGATATAAATGAGTATGAAGATTCTGTTAATAAGTTTTATAATGCATTGAATAGTATTTTGAGGTTTTAGGATATGCCAGTGAGATGAGGTATATTTGTATTCGTCTTATCTTAGTTATCTCTACTTATAAAGAAGAAATATCGTTGTTAATTAGAAGGTAGAAACCCTGTTAAGGCATGGCATCCTTCAAGTAAAAGGATATCATATCCTTCATTTACTTAATCTTATCAAATGCTCCGTTTACCGATGAGTTTAGCTAGATCGACCCGTGTGTGTATTCGTCGGGTCAGACCAAGTTATTTCATGTTTTTCCTGCTGTTGATTTGTGATTTGCCGATATAGCTTGGACCATACTTTAAGGCCAATCTCCAGTTGTTTTTTCATATTTTCATGTTGTTGTATATATGTTCCTTTATACATAGTTTTATTCATTTTTATATTTCATTTGAGATGTAGCACAAGTATATGTTGTATTTTTGTGATTGTATCTCTGTGATTGTATATATATGTAACTATTTTCTTTAGGCTGCAACCATACCATAGGGTGGGCTAGCTCTTGTGATTGTCCACTACCATCACTGCTCGCTGGAGGGGGACCAGTTCCTCTCAGAGAGGAAAAGGGAGACCCAAAATGAGAAGAGGTATGTCTACGTGATGACATGTCTATTGTACCTATTACAGAAAAACATTATAATGAAACATAAAATGACTATGTAAAACATATATTATGATAGAATATAAATGGACTATGTGACACATATCATATTAGCATAACATATCATTTTTAACGAAAACAGTGTAACGTTAAAAAACATAAATTTACGTTTTTAAAATGTAGATTATTGATTAGTTCTCGTCACTTTTGGATTCAGACTCCGTTTCGTACTCAATATTTTGTTCATTTGTAGTCTCAAATGCTTTAATTAATCCACTTGGTTCAATATTTAGATATCCATAATCTGTTTGATCATTGTTATTATTATTTCTCTATTTTCCTCGGTTTATGCTTGGTAAGCTTGTTCATTGAGAATATTCCTTCCATCAAATGTTAACCTTGCCTTTGTTTCAAAAATAACTGAATAATCTATTTTATCTCTTCTTAGAGATGAGTAAGAAGCATAACTTGGAGAGCTTGTTTGGCAAGTACAAAAGGATCGTACTTAAAATAACATGAAGTTTGTTTTATATCTATAAGACTATATTTTGGGTGCATGTTAATTCTAGAACTTGGAATGTTGCTGAACCAGTTGCATTTAAACAAAATACTTCTTCTATGGGTCTTGTGAAATATGTCAATTGCAAAACCTAGGTTGGAATGCCATAAAATCATTTATATGATCATTTAGATCATCACTACCTTTACAAATACACCGGTATTGTTAGTAAATTTTTAGCACTATATTCTTTGCTATTAAATTTATATCCATTGACAAAGAATATCGAATAGGTCATGACTTCCCTTTTTGGTTCCATGGCTAAATGTTTCGATCATTCGTCTACCACACAATTTGTCATATCAAAAACGTAATTATAAAACCAAGTAGCTATTCTTTACCGAAATCATCGTTTGGATGTTGTGATTCGTAAACAGTGCAGTTACAGAACAAATATTGCGTTATAATTATGAAACACATGTGCATATCTGATATACGCATATGTAGATGATATAAATGTATTACGATGAATATAAGTAAATTACCTAACAAACGGTAAAACTTTAGCACAGTTAAGAAGAATACATGTGTGTGCTACATGATAATTTGTATCATCCAACCATACTTCCACACATTTACCAGCAGATTGATCATGTTTTTTAAAAAATAGATAAAGTCTCTTGACAATTATCTTGATCAATGCCTTCATCATTACGCATAGTACTTTCAAATAATATGTTCACATAGTCACTAAAATAATAAGAGGAAAAAAGCTTCTTCTTCGGTGTATGATTCGCAAATTGAATTTCAACTTGAGCATTTTATCTTACTTTTTTCTTTATATGATTTAAGTGTCTATTAAGAATTATTTCAAAATATTTTTTAAATGTTTAGTTAAAGCAATATTTAATGAACTAAATATTAATACACCTTTCCACTCGATACATCCTTCCATATTACATAGGCCCTCAAAGACGTGCTTCAAATGAAAGACTAATAGGTAAATGCTTTATTATATTGAAAAAACCTAAAGGAAATAATTTCTCTAGTTTGTTGAGTAATATAGGAACTTTTTTCTCAAGTTTACGTAAATGATCAACTTTTGATGTAGTAGAACAAAGATCTTTATAAAACAAACCAAGTTCCATTACAACAGTTCAAACTTTTATGGACAAAAGTTCTTTGAAAGCGACACGTAATAAATTTTCCATCATAACATGACAATTATAGCTTTTCATCTCGTTAAGTTTATTGTTTTGACAGTCGACACATCTACGAAGGTTAGAAAGTATACCATCTGAGAATCTTAATATCTTAATCATTGTCTAGCTCATAGCACACCTTTGATTTTTTTTTGGTCATTTGGCTTTATATGAAGCTCTCGACGACCACATATTACTTTGATATCACGTTTTGACATTTAAAATTATATTTGTTTATACCAAAATTGGTCTAAAAACCCAAGGTACTAAAACTGTACTTCACCAATACGGTAAGAAATAAATGGAACTGTGTTTAATCAGCAACTAAAATGAAAAATGCAAGAAAGGTAAAGTAGAGACGAGAGTTAGAGTGGTTCAGCCGTTAATTAGGCCTACGTCCACTATGAAGGTGATTTCCAGTCTTAAAATGAGGATTACAAAATACATCAATTCTCTCTTTTCATATATCTCTATATTCACTCAATATATCCTCGTTTATGTATTTCAATCTTGGAATTATACAAGAGAATGGTAGAATTTGAGGAAAAGAAGGATGGATGAATGATTGAGGAGGAGGATGCCTTCATTTTTCCTTGATCACAAGATTGTACTTGACGCCATGGCTAAATCAGTAGTTGAGGATAGAATTTAGCAGCACTTCGTGGTTTCAAAGATTGGATCCCCCTTATGCTAGCAGCCATGGTGTATTTATCGGCGAGCCTCCTTCAGGAAATGACTTGAAAGCCGTTTATGCAGGCTACAGATCGCTCATTCTGTTAATTACAGTCATGCCAGTGGAAAGCTGTAGCCAACTGTCCATGGCTGTATTCATTTATCATGTGCGAGCGACTCAATGGAGCGAGTGTCTTGAGTAGTTAACCAAGTGACTTCGGTCGGTGCTCTTCGGTCGCGTCTATTTCTAGCATTCGATGAGTAGATATCTGATTTGCTTGGTGGCAAGATGAAGGAACGGCCGATCATAGTTCCTTAATGTGCTTGCGTCTGATTTGAGTGAGCGAGCGACAATCTTCATTAGTTTAGAGGTGACCGACCGAGACTCACAACTTTGAGATATGAATGTGCTCTTTTAGGAGTTGGTATACGACCTACCAATGGGTTTTTGATTCGTGTGTCGAGCGATAGGAGTTGCAATTCATGAGCAGTTGTTAAATATACGTGCGATCTTGACTCCTGTCTTGATGCATGCGACCGTACTTTGATATTAGAACAACCGTGCTCCGTTGTTGTGAGCGGCTTTACAGAATGTACGATCCTTATCTCTATTGAGCCGCATTTCTCATAGCATATCGTGTCATCTTCTTTGGTCGTACTGGTCGACTTGATTTGTCTTGGGTTTGATACTTGGGTCTTGCTCTGTGCAGTTGCATCCTATCCATCGTGAGTTGTTTAAGTGCCTCAGATAACATTACGCATGACCGACCCTAATGGTGTTCATTTCGTATCCTTTACTCAATGTGCGTACGGATTTTTTGGGTATTAACACTTACCCCTCGAAGCCTGTGATTTCTTTTAGTAAGGAATTACTGGCTTCGACATATTTGATCGCACATTGTTTTGTAGATTTGTCGAGGGGTTGGTCGTACAAAAGGTTGGGATTGTTTCATTGTAGTGGACTGATATTGTCTCTCTCTGTGAGCGAGAGGCTTGATGTATCTTTTTTGTTATTGTGCGAACTGTAGTAACCTGTAACTTCCCCGGTCTCCGAAGAGAAGGGAAAGAACGAATTGCTTTGAGGACAAGATGAATCAGAACGCAAACAGAAGAAAATTTCATTGCTTATTATAACAATTCCATCAGAATACGAGAATATACAGAGTATGAATAAATATTACACATTTGATTAATATCAGAGATTACAATAAATTACATAGCAACGGAAAAACAATACAAAACACAACTGAAAGTAATACACGGATACAGAGCTTTCCGAGTATCGTTCCAGTTGTAAACCAGGATCCTGTGAATATAAATCTGCAAAACCAAAACTACTAGCTGCCCGTGCGGAAAATAGGGGCACCCAGAGTTTAGGTTAAAACAATAAACTCCAGGTGAATCATGTGACTAGTGTGAGAACTAAAACAGTTATTAATCTTTATTTTTAAAAGAGAGTAATTCAAAGGACCACGCCGTATAACACGGAACAGGTTTCCTCCCAAGAATACCAGTGCATAAAAATGAACAACGCAATGCTTTTTCAAAAAGTGAAGCAATTATAAGACCCAGGTCCCATCACACAATGCAACGCAAGCCGGAGGATAGGGTTTTACCTTATAACAGCCAAATAATGCTTGATACGTATAAAATGAAATCATTTGATATTATTACTAGTGAATAAGTGTTTCAAAACAATTTCAATCATAAGTATCAATCATAGACGGCATAAGCGCCCCATCCCACTATGTCGCGATACTAGGCTCTACAAATAAAACCAAAATATCACGTATTGGAAATTGGATTTCCGTCATGAGTCGAGGCAAGGGGCAAGCTCCTCTCCGCTTCGAGACACTCTAGCAAATGTCTCAGGACTACTCTCTCTGGGTAGCCTCTCGGATGCTTCAGGGCCGGTCCACACTTACGTTAGTGGATAAGTATTCCTGAACACATGTTTCTCGGTCCTAACAGACATAAAATCGAGGCGCCTCGCATTCCAGCAACCACATAGGTAAAAATAATATAAATGTCAGCCAGTTTAAGTACTGACACCACCCATAGCTAGAAAGAAACGTCATGCTCTCCCTGCAGTCACTATCCCGTTTTTGACTCGTACCGGGGTGTGAGGCTCGCGAATTCACGCTATACACAAAGCTGCGCCGCATAGCCGTGCTTTGATCATCAACCACAAGACTCTGCTTTGCAACAGAAGCCTTGATCATCTGCCACTTAGGCATGCCACACAGGCAATTCACTCCATGCGACTGATGTCCATCGATATACAACCTTTGAGCTCGTACATCTCAGAGAAGGGCGTTAAGCAAGAGAATAAATTCTCCGCCGCCAAACAGATGTATATTTAATAGAGATCAGTCAACACAGAATAAAATCCAATGTCAGACACACAGTCCATTTACAAGTTCGTTTTGGGTCTGAACGAAGCTGGAGACACTTTCCTCGTATATCCATCGATCTCCAAGTACGTCTGGACGATCACCAACTGATTCTCTCCTTTTGGGTGTACAGCCCAATCAAGATTACCAGTAATCACCCAAACGATGTGAAGACTTCCGGTCTTCAACCACCGTCTTCATCTTCGACTTATCGTCGAATCAGTTATTCAGAATGGGTATAAACCCGGCCTTTCCGAATAACCCGCATATATAATAAACAAATGTTACACAAACACAACATACCCCTCATTCCAATTCAGCAGTCACTAACCGTAAATTAGTAAGAGAACAATTCCCTAAATATTAACCCCGAATGCCGAAACCAACATCAGATCAATACCCAGGAAACCATTCAATTTAACTGATCCGCAGCTAGTTCCTAAATTTCACGTTCTTAGGGAAAGGTTCCCATTAATTTTATTAAAGATAAATTCTTTAAAATTTATTCTTTAATCTTCCCTTGGATATCATTTCAAACCAAATTATGGTTTTCCAAACTAGTCGGGATTAGCGAACCACACCGAAGTAATTATTTATTTTATTTCCCAATCCCAACCTATTCATCCCATGAAGCAAAACTGGTAATACTCCATATCTAACACCACGGTGTTATCGGTAAAATTAATTACCATTTCACGTTCAAATCTAATTAAAGATTTAACTATTGCTTTAGAGCAAAACTGGTGGTACTCCATTCGCGCTCACTTTCTAAATTTGATAAATTAAATTATCAATTCACATTTCAATCTAATTACAGATTCATTAAAACTCCTTTTACTAGGTTAAAGAACTAATTCCATTTAAAACACAGTTCATGATAAACCCAAATCACATTCTATTTATTATCGGGTTAAAGAACAAGTGTTATTTAAACCACCGTTCACGATAAACCCAAATCCCATTTGATATTAAATACAAGGCTCTGAATAGAAAATATATTGGCTTATATTCAATATCAAATTCTGAAACCCACAAATATCGCTTTGGAAATAGAGATATAAAATATATCTTCCAAATTTCCTCCAAAACATCTGTATAACCGCGGAATCTAATATCGAAATATTCCAAAAACAATTTCGATTCAAATCCATTCCAATTCATATATTGGAAATTCTGGTTATTTAAAACCCATTTCAAATTCAATTTATTTATTTCAAAAATAAATTTATTTTTAATTCTAATTCAAAACTAGTTCATTTCGATAAAATCTATTTTTATCTTTCCAAATATGGAGTTTTCCATCCCAGTTCTTTCCAATTCATATATTATGATTTTACACAAATTATTAATATTTTTAATAATTTTATCAAGGCCCGTACAATCGATTTCCATCAACGGCCATCGAACTACACTTACAGCGACCTTTTCTAAATTTGATTTGGACATAATTCCAAATCCAATCATTAGATTTCAAATTTCTAATATTCATTGGAAAGCTCTTTTTGATACGAACCCAACGGTTCTAGTTTTAGGAGAATCCGACGGTCGGATCTCCCGTAATGTCCGTTCGAAGTCAATGGTCGAAATTCATGAACTGCCGCGGCGTGGCGCGTTCTATTCAGGCCATTATATATATATATTATATATATAATATATATATAATATATATATATTATATATATTTCGTCGATTTCCTTTTAAAACAAATTTTATAAATCGTTTCAAATTTGTTTCAAAAACAATTTCAACTTTCATTTCAAATTTAAATTTAAATTGAATTTTCCATTATAAATTCTTTATACATTCATTTCTATTTGATTTCAATTAAAATCGATTTCAATTCAATTTCAGTTCGTTGTCAATTCGATTTGAATTCATTCCAAATCGATTTCACTTTGATTTTCAATTGCATTTCTATTTAATTCAATTTCAATTCGATTACCATTCGATTTGAATTCATTTCAATTCGAATTCATTTTATATTCATTTCAATTCGAATTCATTTTATATTCCATTCAATTCGAATTCTTTTTATATTCCATTCAATTCGAATTCATTTTATATTCAATTCAATTCGAATTCATTTTCTAAATATTCGATTTTTAAATCTCTTTTCAATATTCATTATAAATACGAATATAATCGATATAAATATCGTTCGCGTCAAAATAGCGCATCTCTAATCAACACGGCTTTATATTTTTCAATAACTTTGTTATTCTATTCAACAAATGAATATTTATTCTATTCAACGCATGAATCTATATTTCTTTCAACACATGACTAATCTCAACAAATGAGTACTGTCCACACGTGACTATTTTTGTTATTTAATATATTTTATAAAATTACGATTTCTATCGTTTAATTTTTGATCAAACTCTAACCGTAAATTAGCAAGAGGGCAATTCCCTAAATATTAACCCCGAAGGCCGAAACCAACATCAGATCAATATCCAGGAGGCCACTAATCTTGTCTATTTTCCAGTTAGTTTCTAATTTTATATATGATAAAGGTGTAAACTTTATTGTTAAAATATTCCGTTCAACACATGAATCTACATTTCCTTCAACACATGACTAATCTCAACACATGAGTACTGTCAACACATGAATCTTTATTTTATAATATTCTTTATTTTCCCAATTAGAAAGAGGCCCAATCAATTACCATATAATGTTAATTATATCGATTCCATACAACACATGTATATAATACCAACGATAAATAATCAACCATCATCCAAACTGCACTACACAACTGCATAAGCATTAAATATAAATAATTAACGCTTACACAGTCTCTCGACCAATCAATCGACATACAACTAAATAATTGGGATTAGTGTACGCCAAACATTATCCCAACACCCGTGTGGGGTCTGAATCCACAAACACTGAATATTATTTGTGCAGTTGGGCGACGTGTAAAATTTATCGTCCCAATCAATGTCCTTCAAATAGGTGTTCATAAACAAACCGTCCGGTTTGTAAATGAATATTTATTTATTCACATTCACGTTAAAAATTATATTTTTAACGATAAAATATTTTTAACTATATAAATATTTTATTTTATTTCACATCACATAATCAATTTTCATCACAACAAATAATCAAACATACAAGCCAACCAAGGTCTGTGGACGACGGGTGTCAGGTGCTACTAAACACTGTCTGCATCCTAGTGCATATTTTTAACTAGAAAACAAGATTTAAAGTGAGAAGTTCTCACCGACTAGCTAAACCAAATGCCACGACTCTTCTTATGTAGAAATCTTCGTCGTGCTCGCCTTTTGTCAATTTCATTGTCCGTATTCACTACATATATAAAAATCACATTTTTACACCGCTACTATATAGATAAAACTCCTATTTTTACATTGCTACTATGTAGATAAAAATTCTGCTTTTATTCTGCTGCTATATAGATAAAAATTCTATTTTTATTCTGCTACTATATAGATAAAAATTCTATTTTTATTCTTTCTATGATATAAAAATCATATTTTTATTCTCCTACCATTCACATAAAAATCTCATTTTTATTATTGTATCGTTCATATAAAAATCACATCTTTATATGTTTTTCATACGAATAAAAATCGTATCTTTATAACGCTACCTTCTATATAAAAATCAAATCTTTATTTAACAAAAATCGTATTTTTAAATCGATGAATACACTATAAAATCGCATTTTAACTCGATATTATATATATAAAAATTGGATTTTTATCTTGCTATCTACATATTAAAAATTGGATTTTTATAACTATCTACATATTAAAAATTGGATTTTTATAATGCTATCTACATATTAAAAATTGGATTTTTATAACGCTATTGGCATCATAAAAATCATATCTTTACCAAATTAAAAATCATATCTTTATCATGTTCAAAAATCTAACCTCTTTATGAACAAAAATAAAATTAATCCAACCTTTATATTAACAAAAATCTATCCTTTCCTCTCTACACATCTAAAAATCAGTTTTTAAATCAAAGAAAATAAATAGAACTTGAAATTAAATTAAAAAAAACTTACATTGGCTTTAAAGGAGAGGAGGGGGTTTTGCGCGCAGGTCAGGGGGAAAGGGCTTCATCGTCGGAACAGACGTGGCAGAGGGGGTCGTCGGCGGGTCCTAGGGTGGCGGGCGGGGCTTGGGTTCGCGAGCGAGTAAGGGGGAGGAGAGGAAGAGGAGGAAGGGAGCTTTGGAGAGAGGGAGACGCTAGAGGGGGGGAAGCTCGCGCTCGAGGCGACGCTGACCACGAGGGGGCCTACGAGGTGGAGCGGCGGCAGTATAGGGGCGCGATCCCCCGTTTTCTTTTTCTCTTTTTTTTTTTGATTTCTGTTGAAATGAAACTAGGGGGGTGCTGAATGGTTAAGGAGAGAGAGGGAGATATTTTATTTTTAATTTATTTAATTATTTACTTTCAAAAAGCAACTTTTATTTTCGAACTCGAAATCGAACCCACCGTCTGTCGTCCATAGCTAATTACCCCCATTCCGAACACAATGGGATATGTATCGTAGGATGATCGATCGTTTCGATCAGTTTTCATCAATATCAAAATATAACTCTATATATTGAATTTGAACGCACATTTCAATTTACTGGGACCACATACGAACTCTAAAAATTCCCGAAAAATATTTTCTAGTCTCGTATTGATGATACAGTCCTAACAAAACTAATTTCATCAAATTCTGAGACCGCTTGAAAAATGGCCATTTTCCAGTCGATTAAAGTCATCTGAAACTGGTCAAACGCGTATTCCTTTGCCACACTCACATATTGATTCAAAAAATTACAAATTTTGAAACCTAGCAATAACTTGGCATCACGGATCCAACCAAAAAGGTTTCATCGAAAACCGAGGTCGTTTGCAAAATTTCCATTTTTATGGGCCAGAATTCCATAGCGACTATTTTGAATTTTCTACTGGACGTATCTTTTGATTTCCGCTATAAAATTTCGATTTCTCGGATTCGTTGAAAAGATATTCTCAATTAGATTCAAATATTTTTGGTTTCACTAAAATCTGGTTTATTTTGAATCCTTTACATTCATTTGAAATTTGAAATCGAATTATCGAACTACCGCGCCATTTTCAATTCCTTTTATATTTAAAATAAAATATTTATATCCTAACGACGATCTATATAAATATATACGTTCAAATTCTATTCAAAATAAATTTCTCGTCGTCATTATTTAAAATAATCCATTTTAAATATTCATAATTCACTAAAATTGCCAAAATAAAAATTTTAAATTGGCTCGCATTTCCGGGTTATTACAATCTCCCCCACTTAAAACTTTTCGTCCCCGAAAAGGAATGAAGCCGAAAGTTGTTTTACAAATCAACTCAACTTTCATTATTTTCTTTACGGCTTAAGTTCTTCAACTTTTCAGTTTCTAAGAACTTTTCTTATTTTTCAAAAAATTGGCTAACTCCCTAAATTTTCGAAAAATTTCGCCATAACCTCCCCTGCACCGGGGACTTCAGGAGATTTCATATAGCCTTCCATGGCCTTCTTCAATCCAAAAGAAAAAGAAAAAGCCAAGCGGCTAGCCAAGCGGCTAGCCAATCGGCTCATAAAATCATCCAAACCCAAAGAAATACAATAAACATGTACCTATTTGTCGGGCAAACAATTTTATTCTCTGCTCTAGCCTCCTTGCTATGACCTGTTCAATGTAAGTACATGTACATGCATGTAATCATTTTTCAATACAGTTCAATATTCGGTTCAATTAGGCTAAATGGTTAAAAAAAATATTAATCAAACAATAATCATACAATTCAACCATCAATCAATTAGTGGATTAACATTTCAAATTCATAACTTTGATACATATATAGAAAATCATGTTTTTGATGCCAAATCACAACAATAAATCTATATAGTTTCGGTTCTCACACCAGTCCAATCGAAATATATAGAAATCCCACTTTCGAAACTCGAAAATAAATATTGGTGATGGCGCGCCATCATCAGAATCATGTCCGGGCGACTAGAGTGTGATTCTATATTTATCTAGTATATTAAAACTTTGAATATACGTTCATGACGCGTATATGCAAAATCTTTATATACTCGATTGTCCAAATTCAATACAAATAAAATATTCAAATACGTATAAAACGATCTAAATTTCAAAACAAAATTGTTTTCACTTTTTTATTCCAAAAATTTCACTCTTTCCACTCGTTCTAGGACTATATTGATCCAATATCTAACGAGTCATTCTAATTGGATATTACTAATCCAATATCTAATGGATTCTTTCGTTTGGTTCTAATGTGTCTTGTTCTCGAGCTTTGTAAACCAAAGCTCTGATACCAAATGTAGTAACCCGTAACTTCTCCGGTCTTCGAAGAGAAGGGAAAGAACAAATTGCTTTGAGGACAAGACGAATCAAAATGCAAACCGAAGAACATTTCATTGCTTATTATAACAATTCCATCAGAATACGAGAATATGCAGAGTACACATTTGATAAATATCAGAGATTACAATAAATTACATAGCAGCGGAAAAACAATACAAAACACAACTAAAAGTAATACACGGATACAGAGCTTTCCGAGTATCGTTCCAGCTGTAAACCAGGATCCTGTGAATATAAATCTGCAAAACCAAAACTACTAGCTGCCCGTGCGGAAAATAGGGGCACCCAGAGTTTAGGTTAAAACAATAAACTCTAGGTCAGTCATATGACTGGTGTTAGAACTAAAACAGTTATTAATCTTTATTTTTAAAAGAGAGTAATTCAAAGGACCACGCCGTATAACAGGGAACAGGTTTCTTCCCAAGAATACCAGTGCATATAAATGAACAGCGCAATGCTTTTTCAAAAAATGAAGCTATTATAAGACCCAGGTCCCATCACACAATGCAACGCAAGCCGGAGGATAGGGTTTTCCCTTATAACAGCCAAATAATGCTTGATACGTATAAAACAAAATCATTTGATATTATTACTAGTGCATAAGTGTTTCAAAACAATTTCAATCATAAGTATCAATCATAGACGGCATAAGCGCCCCATCCCACTATGTCGCGATACTAGGCTCTACAAATAAAACCAAAATATCACGTATTGGAAATTGGATTTCCGTCATGAGTCGAGGCAAGGGGCAAGCTCCTCTCCGCTTCGAGACACTCTAGCAAATGTCTCAGGACTACTCTCTCTGGGTAGCCTCTCGGATGCTTCAGGGCCGGTCCACACTTACGTTAGTGAATTAGTATTCCTGAACACACGTTTCCCGGTCCTAACAGACCTAAAATCGAGGCGCCTCGCATTCCAACAACCACATAGGTAAAAATAATATAAATGTCAGCCAGTTTAAGCGCTGACACAACCCATAGCTAGAAAGAAACGTCGTGCTCTCCCTGCAGTCACTATCTCGTTTTTGACTTATACCGGGGCGTGAGGCTCGCGAATTCACGCTATACACAAAGTTGCGCCACATAGGCCGTGCTTTGATCATCAACCACAAAACTTTTCTTTTCAACAGAAGCCTTGATCATCTGCCACTTAGGCATGCCACACAGGCAATTCACTCCATGCGACTGATGTCCATCGATATACAACCTCTGAGCTTGTACATCTCAGAGAAGGGCGTTAAGCAAGAGAATAAATTCTCCGCCGCCAAACGGATGTATATTTAATAGAGATCAATCAGCACATAATAAAATCCAATGTCAGACACACAGTCCATTTACAAGTTCGTTCTGGGTCTGAACGAAACCGGAGGCACTTTCCTCGCATATCCATCGATCTCCAAGTACGTCTGGACGATCACCAACTGATTCTCTCCTCTTGGGTGTACAGCCCAATCAAGATTACCAGTAATCACCCAAACGATGTGAAGACTTCCGGTCTTCAACCACCGTCTTCATCTTCGACTTATTGTCGAATCGTTTATTCAGAATGGGTATAAACCCGGCCTTTCCGAATAACCCGCGTATATAATAAACAAATGTTACACAAACATAACATACGCCTCATTCCAATTCACCAGTCACTAACCATAAATTAGTAAGAGAACAATTCCCCAAATATTAACCCCGAAGGCCAAAACCAACATCAGATCAATACCCAGGAAACCATTCAACTTAACTGATCCGCAGTTAGTTCCTAAATTTCACGTTCTTAGGGAAAGGTTCCCATTAATTTTATCAAGATAAATTCTTTAAAATATATTCTTTAATCTTCCTTTGGATATCATTTCAAACCAAATTATGGTTTTCCAAACTAGTCGGGATTAGCGAACCACACCGAAGTAATTATTTATTTTATTTCCCAATCCCAACTTATTCATCCTATGAAGCAAAACTAGTAATACTCCATATCTAACACCACAATGTTATTGGTAAAATTAATTACCATTTCACGTTCAAATCTAATTAAAGATTTAACTATCGCTTTGGAGCAAAACTGGTGATACTCCATTCGCGCTCACTTTCCAAATTTGATAAATTAAATTATCAATTCACATTTCAATCTAATTACAGATTCATTAAAACTCCTTTTACTGGGTTAAAGAACTAATGCCATTTAAAAAACAGTTCACGATAAACCCAAATCACATTCTATTTATTATCGGGTTAAAGAACAAATGTTATTTGAAACACCGTTCATGATAAACCCAAATCCCATTTGATATTAAATACAAGGCTCTGAATAGAAAATATATCGGCTTATATTCAATATCAAATTCTGAAACCCATAAATATCGCTTTGGAAATAACGATATAAAATATATCTTCCAAATTTCCTCCAAAATATCTGTATAACCGCGTAATCTAATATCGAAATATTCCAAAGACAATTTCGATACAAATCCATTCCAATTCATATATTGGCAATTCTGGTTATTTAAAACCCATTTCAAATTCAATTTATTTATTTCAAAAATAAATTGATTTTTAATTCTAATTCAAAACTAGTTCATTTCGATAAAATCGAATTTTATCTTTCCAAATATGGAGTTTTTCATCCCAGTTCTTTCCAATTCATATATTATGATTTTACACAAATTATTAATATTTTTAATAATTTTATCAAGGCCCGTACAGTCAATTTCCATCAACGGCCATCGAACTGCACTTACAGCAACCTTTTCCAAATTTGATTTGGACATAATTCCAAATCTAACCGTTAGATTTCAAATTTCTAATATTCATTGGAAAACTCTTTTCGATACGAACCCAACGGTTCCGGTTTTAGGAGAATCTGACGGTCGGATCTCCCGTAATGTCCGTTCGAAGTCAATGGTCGAAATTCAAGAACTACCGTGGCGCGGCGCGTTCTATTCAGGCCATTATATATAATATATATATTATATATATTTCGTCGATTTCCTTTTAAAACGAATTTTATAAATCGTTTCAAATTTGTTTCAAAAACAATTTCAACTTTCATTTCAAATTCAAATCAAAATTGAATTTTCCATTATAAATTCTTTTTATATTCATTTCTATTTGATTTCAATTCAAATCAATTTCAATTCAAATCAATTTCAATTCAATTCAATTTCAGTTCGTTTTCAATTCGATTTGAATTCATTCCAAATCGATTTCACTTCGATTTCCAATTGCATTTCTATTTAATTCAATTTCAATTCGATTACCATTCGATTTGAATTCATTTCAATTCGAATTCATTTTATATTCCATTCAATTCGAATTCATTTTATATTCCATTCAATTCGAATTCATTTTATATTCCATTCAATTCGAATTCATTTTATATTCAATTTAATTCGAATTCATTTTCTAAATATTTGATTTTTAAATCTCTTTTCAATATTCATTATAAAAATGAATATAATCGATATAAATATCGTTCGCGTTAAAGCAGCGCATCTCTAATCAACATGGCTTTATATTTTTCAATAACTTAGTTATTCTATTCAACAAATGAATATTTATTCTATTCAATGCATGAATCTATATTTTTTTCAACACATGACTAATCTCAACAAATGAGTACTGTCCACACATGACTATTTTTGTTATTTAATATATTTTATAAAATTACGATTTCTATCGTTTAATTTTTAATCAAACTCTAACCGTAAATTAGCAAGAGGGCAATTCCCTAAATATTAACCCCAAAGGCCGAAACCAACATCAGATCAATATCCAGGAGACCACTCATCTTGTCTATTTTCCAGTTAGTTTCTAATTTTATATATGATAAAGGTGCAAACTTTATTGTTAAAATATTTCGTTCAACACATGAATCTATATTTCCTTCAACACATGACTAATCTCAACACATGAGTACTGTCAACACATGAATCTTTATTTTATAATATTCTTTATTTTCCCAATTGGAATGAGGCCCAATCAATTACCATATAATGTTAATTATATGGATTCCATACAACACATGTATATAATAGCAACGATAAATAATCAACCATCATCCAAAGTGCACTACCCAACTGCATAAGCATTAAATATAAATAATTAACGTTTACACAGTCTATCGACCAATCGATCGACATACAACTAAATAATTGGGATTAGTGTACGCCAAACATCGTCCCAACACCCGTGTGGGGTCTCAATCCACAAACACTGAATATTATTTGTTCAGTTGGGCGACATATAAAATTTATCGTCCCAATCAATGTCCTTCAAATAGGTGTTCATAAACAAACCGTTCGGTTTGTAAATGAATATTAATTTATTCACATTCACGTTAAAAATTATATTTTTAATGATAAAATATTTTTAACTATATAAATATTTTATTTCACATCACACAATCAATTTTCATCACAACAAACAATCAAACATACAAGTCATCTGTGGTCTGTGGACAATGGGTGTCGGGTGCTACTAAACACCGTCCGCATCCTAGTATATATTTTTAACTAGAAAACTAGATTTAAAGTAAGAAGTTCTCATCGACTAGCTAAACCAAACGCCACGACTCTTCTTATGTAGAAATCTTCGTCGTGCTCGCCTTTTGTCAATTTCATTGCCCGTATTCACTACATATATAAAAATCACATTTTTACACCGCTACTATATAGATAAAAATCCTATTTTTACATTGCTACTATGTAGATAAAAATTCTATTTTTACTCTGCTGCTATATAGATAAAAATTCTATTTTTATTCTACTACTATATAGATAAAAATTCTAATTTTATTCTGCTACTATATAGATAAAAATTCTATTTTTATTCTTTCTATGATATAAAAATCATAGTTTTATTCTCCTACCATTCACATAAAAATCTCATTTTTATTATTGTACCGTTCTTATAAAAATCACATCTTTATGTGTTTTTCATACGAATAAAAATCGAATCTTTATAACGCTACCTTCTATATAAAAATCAAATCTTTATATAACAAAAATCATATTTTTAAATTGATGAATACTGTAACACCCCGAATTTCACTTAATATTAATGTTTAGTAATTGAAGAATAATTAATCTCAGACGTGAGAATTAAGGGAAACGGGTGGCGCTATTGTGTTCGTCTCGGAATTCTGGTTGAGATAGAGTCCGAGTTTGCGTGATTTGGACTTCGTATGAAGAAGTTATGGCCATCCGAAGTTTCAGAAAATTCAAAACAGATTTAAAATATTCAAATTTCAAATTTCAGAAGAGGCGGGAAAATTCCTGCCAGACAGAGGGTGTCGACACTAGGGTCGACATGGGTGTCGACCCCCCCCCAAGGGGTCGACCCATGTGTCGACCCAGGGATCGACCCCCCCTGTCGGTCAGTTTGGCCTGGGTGCACTGTTTTGAGCTTTGGGCTGTGTTTTGGTGGCTTGTGACGAAATCTGACGGCTCTAAACTAAATTAGGGTTAATCTAAGGGCCTAAACTACATCCTAATTCTATAAATACACCCTAAGACTACCCTAATTCATACTAAAAATAGATACAACGTCGTTATGCCGTCAAAATGCAACTTGAAGGAGCCTCCATCAAATTGTAGAACAAGATAACTTCTCAAATCAACTTCTAATCAACTTTAGCAACTTAATCTTCTTCATAGGAGTGCTAATCAACAAGTTGTGAGTTTCTATGCCTTTAGCAAGCAATTGCTAAACTAATTATGATAGGATATAATGAGGTTATGGTTATGTATGTGGATCAATGCAAGTTATGTTATCATATGCTATGTGTTCATGATGTTATGCAAGTTATGCAAGTTATGCAAGTCATATGCTATGTGTTCATGATGTTATGCAAGTTATGCAAGTCATATGCTATAAGTTCATGATGCTAGTTGTGCAAGTTTTATGCTATATGTTCATGATGCTAGTTATGCAAGTTTTATGCTATGTGCTCATGATGCTAGTTATGCAAATCACTATGATAAACATTGATCCATTATGACACCATGTTATGCAAGTTTGGTGTTTGATTATATGCAAGTTCATATATGACATGTTATGCAAGTTTGGTGTTTGATTATATGAAAGTAACATGTGCAAGTTTACACCTTTGTATGATATGCATACATATGCAAGTTAACCCCTTTATATGTCATACATACATTTGCAAGTTTACCCCTTTGTATGACATAAGTAACTTATGCAAGTTAACCTCTTTATGACATATGTGATTCATGCAAGTTTGGGTTGATTATTTATGCTAGTTGGGTTTGATGCCATGGTCATATATGCATGTTGACACCTTTAAAACCCATGTTGATGCTAATGTTATGCAAGTTGAACCCATTGTGTTTGTGATGAATCTTCCCTTTTAAGTATGTCATGTCAACGTATTACGTGGGGAACGATGGGGTTAATATTCATGTTAATGAAATGGTGTGAAGTTGGTATGATTATGCATACCATAAAGTGGATGGACATA
The DNA here is from genome assembly GCA_030737875.1 of Allium sativum. Lineage (NCBI taxonomy): Eukaryota > Viridiplantae > Streptophyta > Magnoliopsida > Asparagales > Amaryllidaceae > Allium > Allium sativum. The sequence continues at coordinate 43,068,560 of CM060918.1, read as the reverse complement.
ATTGAGTCAATTATGTACATCGTTAAATTTGTAATTAATTAGGGATAATTAATACAAATTATGGGGGTGATTAATTAGGTATAATTAATCGACTAAGACACGAGGTTGGACCCTTTTGTAGCATAAGACTGCCCGGAACCGACCGGCAAATCCAGCGGCTACAAATGATTGGCCCAATGTGAGAGGTCTTAGGCATAAACTAAATACGTGACAAGTGTAAAGACACGAGGTTAGACTCAGTTATGGCGTAAGGCTGCCCGGACCCGACCGGCAAATCCAGCTACCATAAAAGATAGTCTAATGTGAGAGGTCTTTGCAAAGGTTACGGTCTTAATCAATTAAGAAACACTTAACCAGATAAGCATGTAGTGGGGCATGAGGGGTTAAGTGGGTGCCTTGGGTGGCATGTGGAAATCAAGTAAGTGCCTTGGGTGGCATGTGGAAATCTAGTGGGTTGCCTTGGGTGGCAATAGAAAATACGATTAGAATACTTAACCAAGTGGAAACATGTAATTAAACATGATTAAAGGGTTAAGTGGGATGCACTAGAAAAAGGGACAAGCTTAGGTGGGTAGCTTGTGGGGGCCCATTTCAACCAGTAACCCATATGTATCTTATTGGGCTCGACCCATGTCGAGGACGGGACACGCGTACTGGGCTTGACTATAAGAGGCCAAAACGGGTTAGCGGTGGCAACGCAAGTCCAACGGGTTTCATATGCGTGTGTGGACCCGGGCTGGTAGGTAAGACGTTGTTGCATCGTGTAGGTATAAGCCGTGCACCGTTGATTGTATCGGGTTGCCACTTTGAGGAGTGATACACCCCACTGTGGGGCCAGCACGGGTATTTACGGTAGGGAGTCGATCCCTTGGGGAGTAGTGGGTACACCTAGTGGAGATAGGGGCAGACGGCACCTATGTAGTCAGCTAGGGGTACACGAAACTACTAGTTAAATTTTCTAAGTCCTTGGGTGAGATCAACCTTTAAGTAGGAATGACTGGTGTGGTGCAGTGTAGTAATTACCCTTGGGTGGGTAGATGCGTCTTTACCGTTATCTTAGTTCATCCTATGTCTAGTTGGCTGCTTAGTGTAGTCATTTATCCCCAGTCATCACCGTACCAAGTTTATATCATACCCTAATTACTTTAATGATTGTATTGTTAAAGTTATAGGGCTCACTCAGACTTATGTATGACCCCGTTGTTTTTATCATTTTTTCCCAACCCTCAAGTTCTCAGAGTGGGCCTAGCACTAGTGGGCTTTGATCAGATTGCTTTATCTATCTTTTGGAGCTTGGACCGTGATGTAAAGCCCAGCTTATCTTTTCTATTATGGCTATTAGTTATGTAGTGGGATTATGTACTTATGTTTTATCAGGATGGATATTTAGTACTTGACTCTTGTTTTAGTTGGTTTTGATATGTAACCAAACATGTTTACCTTCTACTGCAATGAAATGATGTTTTAGATTTCAAGTATTATTTATATCTGTCTTGTTGTAATTTTTCTGTTCTATATTCACTTAAAATACTCCACCGAAGTTAAGGCATTCCCTTAGTGAGTAACCTTAGCGGGTGTGGGGTGTTACACGTGGTATCAGAGCTGAAGGTTACCGGAACAGATAATTTTTTTAGAAAACTATTTTTCTAAAAACATTTTTGGAAGAAGTATTTTCAAAAACATGTCTTTTAAGAGAAAAGTTTTTGAAAGAAAAGCATAATCCCCAATAGCCATATCTTTATCTTACGAATTCTCCGTTTTGAATCTTTCCTCTTTCGTTTCAGCATGGCTGAAGATCTTAACTTTCCGGAGGGTGTAGCGATACCAGTATGGTATAGGAGGTTGATGGAGGCTAGGGCCGCCACTGCGGGTCCAGCAAATGTTCTTCCACCAACAGTAGCACCCGATCTTCTTCCTCCTCCTCCTCGCACGGATACTTTTGCTAAGACTTGCAAGGAATTTAAGGCTATGGGAGGGAAACCTTTTCAAGGATCAGAAACTTTTGTGGAAGCTAGGGATTGGCTTAAGGAGGTGGAAGAGTTGATAGACGTCTTTGAGATGGAAGAAGGAAAGAAAGTCAAGTTAGCTGCTTGGTTAATGAAGGGAGAGGCCTCGTTCTGGTGGGAGGTCACAATGGAGAACGCCTAGTTGACTCTTGGGCGGATTTCAGACAAAGGTTTGTGGCAAAGTTTCTCTCAAGGGCGGAAGAGAATCTGTATATGGAAAGGTTCTTGACTCTAAAGCAAGGAAACCTATCAGTGAAGGAATATGTCAACAATTTTAATCAGCTAGCAAGATTTGGCATAGACATGGTGAATACACCGGAGAAGAAGGCTTTGAGGTTCGTTAAGGGCTTGAATGAACCAATGCATGGATTGGCTATGACTCACATCCCTATGGGGGCCACCTTTGAGAAGCTAGTAGACATGGCACTCATGCATGAGGAAGAGAAGGGTCCCAATGCTAATAAGGCACCTGAGAAGAAAGGAGATCAGAAGAGACCTCAACAGCAACAGCAAAACAAGGGTGGGAAAGGACACGGTGGCAAAGGAAAGAAGAAATGCTTCAATTGTGGGACACCAGGCCACCTAAGCAAAGACTGTCGGAAGAAGAAGAAGACTGGCTGCTTCCACTGTGGCGAAGCAGGGCATCTAGTGAAGGATTGCCCTAAGAAGGGGCAAAGGACGGGATCTACCTCAGGAGGACAGGTGCAAGCTCTTATGGCACCAGGTCAGGCAAGGGGGCAAGTTCAGGCTCTCGCGGTTCCACCGATTCAGGAAAGAGGTAGAACTATTTCCATTGAAAGTCTGGTTTTTCTGTTTGATCATCCTGTCCGTACTTTGTTTGACTCTGGCGCATCTCATTCGTTTATCTCATCATCATTAGTTGAGTCACTGCACTTAGACACCAGTCTAGTAGATGATCCCTTGGTTGTTTCAAACCCAATTGGGGGCTCCACTTATTTGTCCATGATATGTTTGGGTTTGAAGATTTCTATACTTAGCGTTGAGTTTAGATGTGATGCTTTTGTTCTGGGCTTCACGGGCTATGGGTTGATTTTGGGCATGGACTGGTTATCCAGTAATGGTGCCGTTCTTGATTGCGAAAGGAGAGTTGTTAGGTTCATGACCCGCTTGGGGAACACTCTCGAGATCTCTTGTAATCCCATGGATTCCGTTATGCTAAGTTATCTTGAATCGCTTGACGCTTCGGTCGAGAGTTTGCAATCTGTTAAAGTGGTCCGGGAATACTCGGATGTGTTTGAGGAGGTGAAGGGCTTACCTCCGAAGCGGGAGATAGACTTCCGAATATATCTGGTAGACAATGCTAAACCAGTATCTTTACCAGTGCGCCACATGGCTCCTCGTGAGAGGAGGGAACTCCATAAGAAAGTAGGGGAGTTGCTTGAGAAGGGGTTCATAAGACGAAGTATATCAGAGTGGGGTGCTCCAGTAGTTTTTGCCACGAAGGCGGATGGGTCCCTCCGACTTTGTGTAGACTATAGAGAACTCAACAAGCTCACAAAGAAGAATAGACACCCATTGCCGAGGATTGATGATCTCTTTGATCAGTTGGTTGGCGCCTCAGTGTTTTCGCAGTTGGACTTGGCCACGGGGTTTCATCAGTTGAGAGTGGCTGAGGATAACATAGACAAGACTGCCTTTAGGACTCCGGATGGTTTCTATGAGTGGCTTGTGATGCCATTTGGTTTGACGAACGCCCCTGCATACTTTGTTGATTTGATGAGTAGGGTGTTCAGGGAGTACCTTAATAAGTTCGTGGTGGTCTTTGTGGATGATATCTTAGTCTTTTCTAAGAGTGAAGAAGAGCATGCCCTACATCTTAGGGAAGTGTTAGAGACTCTTCGAGCGCATAGCCTTAAGGCTAAATTCTCTAAATGTCACTTCTGGAGGAAGGAAGTGAGGTTCTTAGGGCACGTGGTCTCTAAGGAGGGGATAGTTGTGGATCCCGCGAAGGTAGTGTCCATCCAAGATTGGAAGGTTCCGAAGAATGCTACCGAGGTGAAGAGTTTCTTGGGGTTGGCTGGCTACTATAGGAAGTTTATCAAGGACTTCGCGAAGATATCAGCCCCATTAAATCGCTTGACAAAGAAGAATCTAGTCTTTGCATGGGACGTAGATTGTGATGATGCGTTCCAACGGTTAAAGAGAGCTTTAACCACAGCTCCAGTCTTAGTGTTGCCAGATGGGAGTAAGCCATTTGTTGTTTATACCGATGCTTGTGGGACAGGACTGGGCGCAGTCTTAATGCAAGAGGGAAGGGTAATAGCCTACGGTGGAAGGCAGTTGAGAGCGCATGAGAAAAATTACCCTACACATGATCTAGAGTTGGCCGCTATTGTTTTTGCGCTTAAGACTTGGCGCCATTATCTTCTTGGCGAGAGATTCGAATTGTTCACTGACCACAAATCATTGAAGTACTTGTTTTCTCAGAAGGATTTGAACTTAAGACAGCAAAGGTGGATGGAGTTCTTAGCATCCTATGATTTCGAGATAGCGTATACCCCTGGCAAGGGGAACGTGGTGGCAGACGCCCTTGAGCAGAAAAAGGTTGTCCTTGAGTCCATTGTTCGTGGAACGACGAAGCTTGGAATTTATCTCGATGTTTGACTTCAGACCTTCCGTTGACTTTGTACCCGGTTTGCTAGCATCCTTAGAGGTCAGACCTACTCTTTTGGGACGGATTGGCGAGGCACAGCGGGACGACCCACAGTTGGTTGAGTTGGTAGAGAGGCTCATAAGGGGGGAGTCGTCCAGCCATTTGAGTAGGTACACCCTAGATGATGAGGGGTGGTTGCGTAGAGACGATAGACTTTGTGTACCGCAAGATGAGGGTTTGAGGAAGGCTATTCTTGATGATGCGCATCGTTCAAAGATGACCATTCATCCCGGTGGGGACAAGATGTACCAAGACATGAAGCGAGTTTTCTTTTGGGCCGGTATGAAGAAAGATGTGGCCGAGTATGTCGCTAGATGCTTGGTGTGCCAACAAGTGAAAGCGGAGCAAAAGAAACCTGGTGGGTTGCTTCACCCATTGGAAGTTCCGCAATGGAAGTGGGATAGCGTCTCGATGGATTTTATTGATGGGTTACCGAGATCGAGGAAGGGTAATATGGGAATTTGGGTTGTGGTAGACAGACTTACTAAGAGCGCCCATTTCATACCCGTGAAGAGCAAGAGGACTGCTCCATGGCTAGCTTCAGTTTACCTTCGAGAAATAGTTCGATTGCATGGGGTACCTTCTATCATAGTGAGTGATCGAGATCCTATCTTCACTAGCGAGTTTTGGAAGAGTTTGCAAGAGGCGGTAGGGACTCAGTTGTGTTTGAGCACCGCATATCATCCTCAGACGGACGGCCAGACCGAGAGGGTGAATCGTGTTCTAGAAGACCTTTTGAGACTATGTATCTTAGATTTTGGAGGTACATGGGAAGAGCATCTTCCATTGGTGGAGTTCGCGTATAACAACAGCTTTCAGTCTAGTATTGGTATGGCTCCTTTCAAAGCACTTTATGGAAGGCCTTGTCGATCACCTACATGTTGGTGGGAATCTACGGATAAGATCTTGCTTGGGCCTGATATGGTTAGAGAGACTTCGGAAAAGATTGATTTGATTCGAAGAAGGATGAAAGCGGCGCAAGATAGGCAGAAATCTTACGCGGATAAGAGGAGGACGGATCTTGAGTTTGATGTTGGGGACATGGTCTTTATTAAAGTATCTCCATTACGGAATGTTGTTCGCTTTGGGTCCGTTGGGAAGTTAGCACCAAGGTTTGTAGGACCGTTTCCTATTAAGGAAAGGATTGGACAGATGGCATATAGAGTAGAGTTGCCCGAGAGACTTAGTGGGGTACATGACGTATTCCATGTGTCACATTTGAGGAAGTGCCTACATGAGACCGCAGAGGTGGAAGAGCCGAGCTTGCTTAGAGAAGTGGAGGTAGAGCGTGATGCGACTATTCGACGAGCTCCTACCCGCATCCTTGGGTCATAGATTAGGAAGTTGAGAAACAGAGAGGTTCGACTAGTCAAAATGCAATGGGGAGAGGATGAGAGCAATGCTACTTGGGAGACAGAAGCGAAGATGCGTTCATTGTACCCATTCCTTTTTGAGGGTATGTCTTTTAACTTCTCCTTTATCGTTTGTCCAGTACTTATCTTATCTTTAGTATGTCCTCTCATTATTACCTTTGACCTTTAGATAGGGTAAACCTATGGTTGAAACATGTGTTTGAGACATGTTATGATTGATGGATGCGTGTGGATGCAAGTGTTTGCTAGTGGTTGCTCGTGGATGCATATACACACACTTTAAACACTAGATCGGCTCAGTCACTTCATATTGCATGTTGCATATAATTGTGTGTAGTTAGCTATATTAATGGATGTATAATGGTTGTGTTATCATATGGATGATGCATTTTGGTGTATGGTTGTGCACACATATAGTAATAGTATGTGTCGATAGGATTCTTTCGCATACATATTGGATGCATGGCACTATCATGGTTTGCATTAAGGAGGTCGACTGAATCAGTAGACCGCCTAATTTTGCATTAGTATACGGACATATACACACACTTTTTGCATATGTTCATACAGCATTAGAAACTTTAAGGACAATGGATGCCAGTGTTTGATGGTTTGAGTAGATGGTTGTTTGGTTGGTAGGATACGTTCTTCTTGACTTAGAGATTTCGAGGACGAAATCCTTTAAGTAGGGGAGAATGTAACACCCCGAATTTCACTTGATATTAATGTTTAGTAATTGAAGAATAATTAATCTCAGACGTGATAATTAAGGGAAACTGGTTGCGCTATTGTGTTCGTCTCGGAATTCTGGTAGAGATAGAGTCCGAGTTTGCGTGATTTGGACTTCGTATGAAGAAGTTATGGCCATCCGAAGTTTCAGAAAATTCAAAACGGATTTAAAATATTAAAATTTCAAATTTCAGAAGAGGCGGGAAAATTCCCGCCAGACAGAGGGTGTCGACACTAGGGTCGACATGGGTGTCGACCCCCCCAAGGGGTCGACCCATGTGTCGACCCAGGGGTCGACCCCCCCTGTCGGTCAGTTTGGCCTGGGTGCACTGTTTTGAGCTTTGGGCTGTGTTTTGGTGGCTTGTGACGAAATCTGACGGCTCTAAACTAAATTAGGGTTAATCTAAGAGCCTAAACTACATCCTAATTCTATAAATACACTCTAAGACTACCCTAATTCATACTAAAAATAGATACAATGTCGTTATGCCGTCAAAATGCAACTTGAAGGAGCCTCCATCAAATTGTAGAACAAGATAGCTTCTCAAATCAACTTCTAATCAACTTTAGCAACTTAATCTTCTTCATATGAGTGCTAATCAACAAGTTGTGAGTTTCTATGCCTTTAGCAAGCAATTGCTAAACTAATTATGACAGGATATAATGAGGTTATGGTTATGTATGTGGATCAATGCAAGTTATGTTATCATATGCTATGTGTTCATGATGTTATGCAAGTTATGCAAGTCATATGCTATGTGTTCATGATGTTATGCAAGTTATGCAAGTCATATGCTATGTGTTCATGATGTTACGCAAGTTATGCAAGTCATATGCTATGAGTTCATGATGCTAGTTGTGCAAGTTTTATGCTATATGTTCATGATGCTAGTTATGCAAGTTTTATGCTATGTGCTCATGATGCTAGTTATGCAAATCACTATGATAAACATTGATCCATTATGACACCATGTTATGCAAGTTTGGTGTTTGATTATATGCAAGTTCATATATGACATGTTATGCAAGTTTGGTGTTTGATTATATGCAAGTAACATGTGCAAGTTTACACCTTTGTATGATATGCATACATATGCAAGTTAACCCCTTTATATGTCATACATACATTTGCAAGTTTACCCCTTTGTATGACATAAGTAACTTATGCAAGTTACCCTCTTTATGACATATGTGATTCATGCAAGTTTGGGTTGATTATTTATGCTAGTTGGGTTTGATGCCATGGTCATATATGCATGTTGACACCTTTAAAACCCATGTTGATGCTAATGTTATGCAAGTTGAACACATTGTGTTTGTGATGAATATTCCCTTTTAAGTATGTCATGTCAACGTATTACGTGGGGAACGATGGGGTTAATATTCATGTTAATGAAATGGTGTGAAGTTGGTATGATTATGCATACCATAAAGTGGATGGACATAATTGAGTCAATTATGTACATCGTTAAATTTGTAATTAATTAGGGATAATTAATACAAATTATGGGGGTGATTAATTAGGTGTAATTAATCGACTAAGACACGAGGTTGGACCCTTTTGTAACATAAGACTGCCCGGAACCGACCGGCAAATCCAGCGGCTACAAATGATTGGCCCAATGTGAGAGGTCTTAGGCATAAACTAAATACGTGACAAGTGTAAAGACACGAGGTTAGACTCGGTTATGGCGTAAGGCTGCCCGGACCCGACCGGCAAATCCAGCTGCCATAAAAGATAGTCTAATGTGAGAGGTCTTTGCAAAGGTTACGGTCTTAATCAATTAAGAAACACTTAACCAGATAAGCATGTAGTGGGGCATGAGGGGTTAAGTGGGTGCCTTGGGTGGCATGTGGAAATCAAGTAAGTGCCTTGGGTGGCATGTGGAAATCTAGTGGGTTGCCTTGGGTGGCAATAGAAAATACGATTAGAATACTTAACCAAGTGGAAACATGTAATTAAACATGATTAAAGGGTTAAGTGGGATGCACTAGAAAAAGGGACAAGCTTAGGTGGGTAGCTTGTGGGGGCCCATTTCAACCAGTAACCCATATGTATCTTATTGGGCTCGACCCATGTCGAGGACGGGACACGCGTACTGGGCTTGACTATAAGAGGCCAAAACGGGTTAGCGGTGGCAACACAAGTCCAACGGATGTCATATGCGTGTGTGGACCCGGGCTGGTAGGTAAGACGTTGTTGCATCGTGTAGGTATAAGCCGTGCACCGTTGATTGTATCGGGTTGCCACTTTGGGGAGTGATACACCCCACTGTGGGGCCAGCACGGGTATCTACGGTAGGGAGCCGATCGCTTGGGGAGTAGTGGGTACACCTAGTGGAGATAGGGGCAGACGGCACCTATGTAGTCAGCTAGGGGTACACGAAACTACTAGTTAAATTTTCTAAGTCCTTGGGTGGGATCAACCTTTAAGTAGGAATGACTGGTGTGGTGCAGTGTAGTAATTACCCTTGGGTGGGTAGATGCGTCTTTACCGTTATCTTAGTTCTCCTATGTCTAGTTGGCTGCTTAGTGTAGTCATTTATCCCCAGTCATCACCATACCAAGTTTATATCATACCCTAATTACTTTAATGATTGTGTTGTTAAAGTTATAGGGCTCACTCAGACTTATGTCTGACCCCGTTGTTTTTATCTTTTTTTCCCAACCCTCAGGTTCTCAGAGTGGGCCTAGCACTAGTGGGCTTTGATCAGATTGCTTTATCTATCTTTTGGAGCTTGGACCGTGATGTAAAGCCCAGCTTATCTTTTCTATTATGGCTATTAGTTATGTAGTGGGATTATGTACTTATGTTTTATCAGGATGGATATTTAGTACTTGACTCTTGTTTTAGTTGGTTTTGATATGTAACCAAACATGTTTATCTTCTGCTGCAATGAAATGATGTTTTAGATTTCAAGTATTATTTATATCTGTCTTGTTGTAATTTTTCTTTTCTATATTCACTTAAAATACTCCACCGAAGTTAAGGCATTCCCTTAGTGAGTGACCTTAGCGGGTGTGGGGTGTTACAAATACACTATAAAAATCGCATTTTTAACTCGATATTATATATATAAAAATTGGATTTTTATCTTGCTATATACATATTAAAATTTTGATTTTTATAACGCTATGTACATATTAAAAATTGGATTTTTATAACACTATCTACATATTAAAAATTGGATTTTTATAACGCAATTGGCATCATAAAAATCATATCTTTAATAAATTAAAAATCAAATCTTTACCAAATTAAAAATCATACCTTTATCATGTTCAAAAATCTAACCTCTTTATGAACAAAAATAAAATTAATCCAACCTTTCTGTTAACAAAAATCTATCCTTTCCTCTCTACACATCTAAAAATCAGTTTTTAAATCAAAGAAAATAAATAGAACTTGAAATTATTATTATTTTTTTAAAAACATACCTTGGCTTTGAAGGAGAGGACGGGGTTTTGCGCGCAGGTCAGGGGGAAAGGGCTTCATCGTCGGAACTGACGTGGCAGAGGGGGTCGTCGGCGGGTCCTAGGGTGGCGGGCGGGGCTTGGGTTCGCGAGCGGGTAAGGGGGAGGAGAGGAAGAGGAGGAATGGGGCTTTGGAGAGAGGGAGACGTGCGAGGAGGGGGGGAAGCTCGCGCTCTAGGCGGCGCTGACCACGAGGGAGGCCTACGAGGAGGAGTGGCGGCGGTATAGGGGCGCGATCCCCCTTTTTCTTTTTCTTTTTTTTAATTTTGATTTCTGTTGAAATGAAACGGGGGGGGGGGGGGCGGGGAGGGGGCTGAATGGTTAAGAAGAGAGAGAGGGAGATATTTTATTTCTAATTTATTTAATTATTTACTTTCAAAAAGCAACTTTTATTTTCGAACTCGAAATCGAACCCACTGCCTATCTTCCATAGCTAATTACCCCCATTCCGAACACAATGGGATATGTATCGTAGGCTGATTCAATCGTTTCGATCAGTTTTCGTCAAATTCAAATTATAACTCTATATATTGAATTTGAACGCGCATTTCAATTTACTGGGGCCACACACGAACTCTAAAAATTCCCAAAAAATATTTTCTAGCCTCGTATTGATGATACGGTCCTAACAAAACTAATTTCATCAAATTCTGAGACCGTTTGAAAAACGGCCATTTTCCAATCGATTAAAATCAACTGAAACTGGTCAAATGCGTATTCCTTTGCCACGCTCACATATTGATTCATAAAATTACGAATTTTGAAACCTAGCAATAACTTGACATTACGGATCCAACAAAAGTGGTTTCGTCGAAAACCGAGGTCGTTTGCAAAATTTCCATTTTTAAGGGCCAGAATTCCTTAGCGACTATTTTGAATTTTCAACTGGACATATCTTTTGATTTCCTCTATGAAATTTCGATTTCTCGGATTCGTTGGAAAGATATTCTCAATTAGATTCAAATATTTTTGGTTTCGCTAAAATCCGGTTTATTTTGAATCCTGTATATTCATTTGAAATTTGAAATTGAATTATCGAACTACCGCACCATTTTCAATTCCTTTTATATTTAAAATAAAATATTTATATCCTAACTACGATCTATATAAATATATCTACGTTCAAATTCTATTCAAAATAAATTTCTCGTCGTCATTATTTAAAATAATCCATTTTAAATATTCAAAATTCACTAAAATTGCCAAAATAAAAATTTTAAATTGGCTCGCATTTCCGGGTTATTACACGAACAATTGAATTTCGGGATGCCAGCTAGAGCTTGATGGGACATTTTTTGTGTAATCGGGCACTTAAGCTGACATGGAGAGAATCCTCTGGATGTATGCTTTTTAATCTTCCTTAGTTATTTTTGACCTGCTTTATTCCAATTCTATCTTTTTCGAGAAATCCTTCGGTCATAGCTGTGCTTCCTCGAGAGTTTTACCAGGTAGTCTATGTTTGACATTTCTGCCTTGATTTTTCTTTAAAAGGTTTTGGATTTCTCATTCCATCATTTTGCCTAGTATTTGCAGCAACACCTGTTTATCTTGAGCAATTTCCTTTTGGCTCCATGGTACCATGATCTTTCTGGGTAAGTTTCTTTTTCTTTATTTTATTTTGTTTTGCTGGAATACTCATGTGTTCCCAAGTTAGGATGTTCCAAACATGACCTGACCGGGATGTGTATGAATTTGGGATTTGGGTAATAGCCAGGTTTTGTGTAGCATAGATACCATTTCTGTAATCGTCTATGAAGAATATGAATCATCTGGTGGTTTTCTTTGAAATCTCGATGCTTGGTCTTTGTTTATAAATTGTTTGATGAAATGCCCCAAGGTTCTCTAGTTGAAATGTTTCTGTTTATGCCTGAGTCTGGCTAGGTTGTTTCCCTTTTATGGTTGTTGTTTGAGTGCACACCGATCTCTTTCGAAATAGGTTGTCCGAGAATGGAATTCTTCATGTCTAGGAGGCTTAGGAAAAAGTCGACAAGGAGGGCTGGTAGCAAAAAGATGCCCCAAGGCAAGGGATCTTGGGTGCGACTGACACTCAAAGTCATTGTTTATTGAATGAACTTCCTGACCCAGGTATTCAGACTGCTCTTGGTCATATGGCTTCTTCGTCCATCACTTCAGATCCTGCAACTGTCCCGGAGCCTCTTTATGTTCCCAACCCTTGCCATCCTGAACTTTCTAAGGACTTTGTGGCTTAGTGTTCAGCTAGCTCGCGTTCCGGTGTGTATTAGACCCATTTAAAGATGGATTATTGCAGGTAATATGGACGCCATGAAGGATTGCATATTGGCTGAGTTCAATCAGTTGGAAGCACGTCCGCATCTAGTTGAAGGCTTATCGCAACTGTTAGAGATTACATTGTGGAGCAAATGGGTGCCTGACATTCTCTTGTCAAAGATCTTCAGCGGTCAAATAAAGAGAATTTTGAACAACTTAATACCTTGGAAAAAGAATGGCTTAAACTTGTCGAGGCCCTTGAGTCTAGGGAGAGGATCATCTCTTACCTCATCTGAACACTGTGGCTTGCTAATGCTTTACCTATTTTGTTATTTTGGTTTTGATTTAGAATGGTACTTTTAGTCTGCTTGTGTATGCGGGAGCCAGCCTCGCTTGTTCTCATACGTTAGGTTTGTGATTTTTATGGTTTGTTTCGGACCTCAACGCACTGCAGTTCTTATTATGTAACTCGTTTATTTTCGCACGGGTGCATCACACGCTGCACCTTTATTTTCTGATTTACACATTCGGCCGAGCGCTTTATTAATCATTCCATTGCACCCGATTTTTATTATTATTATTGTTGGGATTTAGTTATCTTTTGAAGTTTGTCGCTTATCGAAGGTTATTACGCATTTGTATTATTATAAGCACGTTTGGTATCTTTTATTTTGTAGTATTCAACCCCGCGCCTGACTGACCTGGTAACCCAAGCCCTTCGGAGGCTGGTTTTGAATACGTGCCCCCTGGGGAGGTCTTGGGTTATAGATTTTCGATCCATTCTAGGCCCTGTTTGATTGTTTTAGTTATTCAAAAAGGTTCTAGAATGGATACACCCTTTCGTCTAGGATTTCTGACACACCTTTTCGGCTAGGATTTCTGACAACCCCTTTTGGCTAGGATTTCTTTTTTGCACTGGTCCTTCTAGCATGTTTAATCCTTCCCCTTTTTTATGCTTCATCCCGAGGAGCGGACACTAATTCATCTCATCGAGTCTTGACTCAGAAGGGACAAAATTCGTGTCCTTCACCTAACAAGGTGCCCCTCGTTTTTTTTGGATTGGCAATTTTTTCCGTTTTGGGACATGTTGGTTTTTCCGACTTTGTGCGTTGCCCTAGGAAACAGACACTGGTTCTCCTCATTGAGTTTTTTTTCAAGTTGGGGAACCCGTGTCCAGCACCTAAGAAGGTGTTTCTTTGGTGGGCTCAGCGATTTTATCTGTGGGACTTTTACCGTGGGACTTTTCAAGTTGCTTTTACTCCGGCATTGACTCTTAGGAGGTGGACATCAATCCTTGCTACTGAATTCAACTCTAGTTTTAAGGAATTCATGTCCTGCATCTGAGAAGGCGTCTCTTTAGGATTAGCAATTTTATCCCAGGGACAGATTTGGTAATATTCCTGTACTTTCAACAAAGCCTGCTGCCAGTCCTTTGCATAATGTTTTTTAAGCATTCAGCATATTCCATAATGAGAGATGCGGCCTTTCGACTTGCTATCTGTCATAGAATAGCTTTTCCTTTATGAGTGATGTGTCTATTCATCCCGTTTGATCTTGCTTGATGTTCGCGATTCCCTAGCTGCTTTGTTTAACGTGTGCCCTAGGATTTTCGTCACAGTCCAGCTGCGTAAGGCGGATTGCTTTTTACCATGCCTACATTCCAAGTGATTGTTTTTTTTAGCATGGACCAATAAGTATATTACTCAGGTAGCCACATAATTAGTTTTTGATGCATAAAATTTGTGCGAGTAAACCGTTACTTAATACGAACATAGTGAATAATAAAGCAAGGTAAAACAATCTTAATAACAAGATAAAACCAGGGGAGTGAAGCAAAGTAATGAGAGCTCTAGTTTAATGCTCCATTATTGAGACATTAGTGACTGGTCCTCTTGATGACCGTCCTCTTTGGATTGGTTTAAGCCTTTTTCTTTTAAAGGCGTACTGCCCCTTGTTTGCGAAGAGTCGGGATAACTTTTATGATCTTGTACATACTGTTGCAAATGGTTTTTTCTGATTAACCCCTCGATCACTGACTTCAAGTGCTTACATTCGTTGGTATCGTGCCCTGGTTGTTTATGGAATTGACAGAATCTTCCTGACTTCATATCGACATCTTTGACCTATCTTTGTTTCAAGATCGGATACCTTTCGGTGTTTTTAGTTGCCATGAAGATATTTCCTACGGTATCGTTAAGGGGAGTGAACTTGGAGTTCTTGAAGAAGCACAACTTCTTTTTTTCTCAACTCACTTCTCCTTCATTGCTCTATCGAGGCTGCTTTGAGCATTTCCATTCTTCTATATCTGTGCATTTTTTCCTTCAATACCTGCATATTTTTCAGCTTTGTTGAGTAATTGTTTGAGTGTACTTGGTTTCTTTTTCTTAATCCACCGTCCCAACTTGGTTTCTTTACATATGCCCCCCCTTAAGAGCCAATAAGATTAGGTCAGGCTCGAAATTCTTGACTTTAGCCACTGCCATATAAAAGCGAGTGAGAAAAGCTTTGATGGGCTCTCCCGGTCTTTGTTGTATTCCACTTAGCTGCGCAACATCCTGAGTTTGAGTGCCTGGGATTTGAACTGCTTATTGAATAGTTTAGCCAGGGTCATGAAATTACCCACAGACTGCGGCGGTAGCTTTGTGAACCATAGATAAGCCACCCTTCTAGATAAGTTGGGAAATATAAGCATTTGATTTCATCAGTAGCGCATGCCCCATTCATATACTAGTCATATTTACACAGAAATATATTAGGGTCGCTCGTCCCGTCATAGGATTGTAATGATGGAGGTTTGAATCTTTGTAGGTTTACAGTCTTCTTAAACCTTTCAGTGAGCGGGGTTTTAGTTGGGAAGGACTCCCATACTCTTCAATCATCCTTCTTTTTAAGCTTTCCTTCACAATTGCTCGTGCCATTCCTAAGATGTATTTTTGTTTTTGCTCGGATCTATGGATTGACCGCCTTCTTCATTATCAAATTTTGATCAAGATGTGCCCTCATGAACTGGGGTCATGGAATTTGGGCATTCTTTTGGAAGGGACATCCTTATAGTAGTGGGACTGTCTTTGTGTTTCGTGATTGCGTCGTCCAAATGACCGCGCATAGATGCTTTATTCCCTTTATAATTCAGATTAGTGCGATGCGCAACCCTCTGAATGGAATCCTGCTGTCTTGAGCTTGAAGCGGATAATTCTGCTTCTGGCCCGCGATTTGTTCGGGCTAGCGAGTAACAGGTGGCATTTAATGTGGCTTTTGCGGTGGCAGCTTGAATTGCAAGTATCGACTCGAACTTCTTCATCACTGCATTGTTTGCAATAGTTATTTGACTCGTTAATCATGTCATTGCCTCTTCCAATTCCTTCCTGGTTACAGTTTCTTCAACTTCAGGCAACTCCTCCGCCCCGGAATCGGTGGCAGACGGCGTGATGGTGTTAACGCTGTTGTTGGGGCTGTTGACTTTGTCGGTGATTCCTCTTAGCATGTTCATATTTCTAAGTACAGTTCTTCTTAGAAAATCTTCTCGGATCTGAATGGGGAAGGAAGCTAACACGTCCCCACGGTGGGCGCCAAAATGTTTACACCAAAATTGGTCTAAACACCCAAGGTACTAAAACTGTACTTCACCAATACGGTAAGAAATAAATGGAACCGTGTTTAATCAGCAATTAAAAATGAAAAATGCGAGAAAGGTAAAGTAGAGACGAGATTTAGAGTGGTTCAGCCATTAATTAGGCCTACGTCCACTGTGAAGGTGATTTCCAGTCTTATAATGAGGATTACAAAATACATCAATTCTCTCTTTTTATACATCTCTATATTCACTCAATATATCCTCGTTTATGTATTTCAATCTTGGAATTATACAAGAGAATGGTAGAATTTAAGGAGAAGAAGGATGGATGAATGATTGAGAAGGAGGATGCCTTCGTTTTCCTTGATCACAAGATTGTACTTGACGTCATGGCCGAGTCAGTAGTTGAGGATAGAATTTAGCAGAACTTCGTAGTTTCAAAGATTGGACCCCCCCTTATGCTGGCAGCCATGGTGTACTTATTGGTGAGCCTCCTTCGGGAAATGACTTGAAATCCGCTTATGCAAGCTACAGATCGCACATTCTGTTAATTACAGTCATGCCACTGGCTAGCTGTAGCCAGCTGTCCGTGGCTGTATTCAGTTATCATGTGCGAGCGACTCAATGGAGCGAGTGTCTTGAGTAGTTAAGCGAGTGACTTTGGTCGGTGCTCTTCGGTCGCATCTATTTCTAGCATTTGATGAGTAGATATCTGAATTGCTTAGTGGCGAGATGAAGGAACAAACGATCATAGTTCCTTAATGTGGTTGTGTCTGATTTGAGTGAGCGAGCGACGATCTTCATTAGTTTAGAGGCGACAGACTAAGACTCGCGACTTTGAGATGTGAATATGCTCTTTTTGGGAGTTGGTATACTACCTACCAATGGGTTTCTGATTCGAGTGTCGAGCGATAGGAGTTGCAATTCATGAGCAGTTGTTAAATATACGTGCGATCTTTGCTTCTGTCTTGATGCATGCGACCGAACTTTGATATTAGATCAAGCGTGCTCCGTTGTTGTGAGCGGCTTTACAGAATGTACGATCCTTATCTCTATTGAGCCGCATTTCTCATAGCATATCGTGCCATCTTATTTGGTCATACTAGTCGACTTGATTTGTCTTGGGTTTGATACTTGGGTCTTGCTCTGTGCAGTTGCATCCTATCCATCGAGAGTTGTTTAAGTGCCTCAGATAACATTGCGCACGACCGACCCTGATGGTGTTCATTCCGTATCCTTTACTCAATGTGCGTATGGATTTTTTTAGGGATTAACAGTATTAAACACATTATCAATTACATTTTTTCATTATGCATCACGTCAATATTACGAGAAATCGGGAGAATTTTTGAATAAGGCAACTCCTAAAATATGTTTTGTTTGCACCCATTATGAATTGATGGTTTACCTTGAATTTCAATTTGTTCTCCAGTTTCATGTAGGCCTTTGGATAATCCTTTACAAATTCATAAATATCTTCATTTGACCAAACAATAGGTGGTCGCAAAGTCTCATGTCTATTAGTTGTAAAGTTTTTTTTATCTCTTCTAAAAGGATGATTAATATGAAGAAAGCATCGATGACAATCAAACCACGGAATTTTCTCATGTTTCCTTCATGCAATAAAGACAAGCTAGATGACCAACGTACTCCAACTTGAAAGCATTCCATATGCACGAAAATCGCTGATTGTCCACACAATGAAGCATGCATGTGAAAGTTTCTTTTTTGGGAAATACAATATGTTTCAACTCCTTCATACCATAATGTTTTTAATTCTTGAATCACAGGCCGTTGATAAACATTGATTCCTTGTGTACGATCATTAGGATTAAGGACGACAACTATGAAAAACATATATGGAGTTTACATATACATTTATAGAGATAAATTATAAGGTGTGATAATTATAGGCCAGGACGAATATTTAGAACCAAATTAAGAAAATGTTAAAAAATCCATCCGTAGATAAACAAAGTCTAACATTACGACTCTCAGATGCAAAATCGGGATATTTCTAGTCAAAATGCTTCCTGTCATTTGGGTGTGTTAATGTAAGTTCTTCCCATATTATCACACTGTGCCTCCTCATATGCTACGCGATTACAGAAGATGCATATAATTTTTGAAGCCTAGGAGTAATAGGTAAATAATGCTTACATTTATACGAAAATTTCTTTCTCTTTTTCTTTCTTGGTCTGTACCTTTTCTAATTACATATTTTTGAAAGTTGTTAGGGTTGATATCTTCTTTCTGAAATGACATGAAACCATTTAGACATGTATCTATTTTTTCATATTGTAAATCAAAAACCGACATCAGTTTTTTCACTTCATAATGATTTTTGCGCATTAAATTATTAGGAGGCATATGTCGCTTCATGGCTTGTACAACAACTGTAAATCCAACTCCTGTGAGGCTGTATTTAGATTTCATTGCAATACATTCAGCGGTTACAGATAATTGGGTTCCACTTGTACATCCTTCCCAAACGGGTTTCTTTGCAGCATTTAATAATATATATATATATTTCTCTATATTTGGTTTTTCTTAAGCATTACCATCTTTAACAATAAGTTGAAGAACATGAACATTGAATGCAACATCTTTAATCATATGTTCGATGAGATTCATCGTAGCAATTTCATTACTCGCTACCTCTTCAACTTGTATAGGATTAGATACTAATAGTTCTCTATGACAATCACCAACCAAATAGTTCGGTATGAAACTGTATTGGCATAAATGAACTCTAACCATTTCTAGTATTAAATGCTTTAACAATTTGTGTATACTATGTGGATAACAGATTTCTTCACCATTTTCATTATTACTTAGATCGAAATCAATAAATATGCAAACACCATTATTAAAATATTCAGTTATTGAGCCTCCAATTTCCCTTCGTTGTTTATGCCTTCTTTATACAATAATAAAACCTTTCTTTGGCACACATTAATAAATTCAATGTGATCCAAGGGAAAAACGATATTGGCTGTAGCTTTATTTCGGGTCAGATAACTACTTTATCTTAATGGTCGAAAAATCCATTCCATATTCAAAACATAAATTGATGCCATTGTGAAAAATTCTATAATATATCCAAACAATCCAAATTGGCAGGAAACTAAAAATATAGATTGATGATGTAGAATCTGGTACCCATAGTTCATATAAATTCCTTGTAGAAATTTGAACAATATTACTCTTCTTGATAGGGATTTCTAACATTTCTACAATAGTAAGAAATGTTTCAAGAAGTGATGTTAGTAGTTAATAAGTCACCTCTATGAAAAAATGTAAAGTTTTTAGGTTAACAATCAATATACAACTACATTGCTCAAATTCATCACAAACATAGATTAGCAAACTTTTAATATTCAAAAAATGGCATCTAAATAATGTTGGCGATGGTAAAATTTAGAGAGTCGTTTCACATGACTCAGCAATTATTAAGTGGATAAAAATACAAAAAGAAAATTTGATTGTTAATGACTCAGATTCATAAAAAATATTCCTGACTCCATATACCATGATTTATATAGCTTGTTATCTGAAAAAGATGACACTAGAGATTATGCCTATTAGCACCAAAAAATGATTAAATATTCACCATGGAGTGATCCTAAATCAATCGTAACGTCATACTTGGTTTATGTACATATGGTTTTTCACCATTCTCTTAGTTTGGTAGTAGATATTCATCTTGGCTTATTATTGTTACTTCTTATGATTTACATTCGTGGATGTGTACGAAAACTCCATATCTAATTCTCACTATTGTCGTTATTGGCCCTGATGATCCAAAGGAAGGCATCAATGCTTGTCTGCAACCATTGATAGAAGAGATGAAAATATCATGGTATGAAGGGGTTGAAACATATGATATTTCAATAAAAAAATAAAAAAAAGTTCATATGTTCAATTATTTGTTATGGACTACTAGTGATTTTCCTGCATATGGGATGCTTTCAGGTTGGAGTACGGCAGGTCGTCCAGCTTATCCTTATTGCATGGAATAAACAAGAGCATTTTCCTTGTGGTATAGGAAGAAGATTTCTTGGTTTGATTGTCATGATTGTTTTCTACACCTCAATCATACTTTTTGACGAGATTAAAAAAAACTTCAAAGCTAACAGTGAAGAGAATGTGCAAGCATCTAAAATTTAGTCAAGTGAAAAAATATACAAAATTATAAAGGAGTATCCCAATATACATGAAATTAGAGTACAGACTGACATTCCTGGTAAGTTTGACATTCATAATTAGCTCAAACAAAGTATATTTAGGGACCTACCTTATTGAAAATATCTCATACTTCGACACTATATCGACTGATGCACAATGAAGAAAATGTATTTGATAACTTTAATATAGTTTTGAGTTTTAAGGGGAAAATAAAGGATGATCTAGATTTAAGATGTGACATAGAACACTTCTATAAACGTTCCGAACTTCATATGAAGCTCAATGAGAACAAAAAAATAAAAATATCCAAAGCATGCTATGTACTAGACAATAAGCAAATAAAACCCGTGCTAAAATGGGTTGTGGGACTAAAATGTCCTGATGGGATTTCTTCTGATCTCCATAGATGTGTTAATTTCAAAAGAAATTGAGTGGGATGAAAGTCATGATTGTCATATCATGATGGAATATTTGTTATCAGTATTTTCAAAGAAAATTGGCATGGAAAAGTGTGAAGGTGTTATAACAGAGTTAAGTCTATTTTATAAACAACTTTGTAAGACAACATTAAAAAAAATTCGTCTAAATAAACTTGAAGTAGAAATTTCAATATTGCTTTGCAAATTGAGAAAATACTTCTTTCGAGATTCCTTAATGTAATGTATCATTTACTTGTTCATCTTCCATCCGAAGCAATTTTTCCAGGTTCAATGCAATATGGATGGATGTACCCTTTTGAGAGGCAATAGTGAATATCAGTGAAACTTATGTAACTTTCGAATTCAAACTAACATAAGTACATATAAACTAAATTAATTTTGTAATAGGTATTTGAATCATTTAAAGAAAAAAGTACGATAAAAAGCACGTGCTGAAGGTTCAATTTGCAAGTCTTATCTTTAAAAGAAGCTTTGTTATTTTTTTTCTCATTACTTCAATGATCTTATGAACTTATCATTTATAAGCGATGCTCATAACGATGAAGCCGTGGAACAAGATTTTTGTCCGATAGTGTTTTCTATTTTTAGACAACATGGGCGATCTTCTGGAAAATGTGCAGAAATATGGTTAGACGATAGAGATCACCATGTAGCACACACATATGTTTTTCTAAATTGTACTGAAGTTGCACCATTTGTTATATTTTACAATTTTGTATTTATTTCAATTGTATCTACATCAAGTGTTATCTTATAATAAAATCATGTATGTTTGCAGTATTTATGAATCACATAATCCATCTGGCGATTATAGTAAAGATTTTGCTAAATTGTTCTTAGAATACATCTAGGATCCAATAAACTCCATTAATGATGAGGGTTTACAACATCTTGCACCCGGACCAAAAAAAAAAGTTAAGACATACCCAATATTTATCGTCCATAGATTTTAATTCAATAACAAAGATAATGGCATTGAAAGATTAACACATAAAAGTGGCTTATTGTCAAAGGCAGTGTTGATACAGATGAGAAAATAAAATAGTTTTCCAGCATATTAACATAGGTTTTTGAGTTGACATATTATGTACAATTTGTTGAAAAGGTTATTTTATTCAAATGTGAATGGTTCATCAATGTTCCTAATACTGGAATCAACGTGCATACAGATTATAAGCTTATAGAACTAAATCACACATCACATTACCATAAGCATGACCTTTTTGTACTGGCCAAGCAAGCATTATGAGTTCAATTTGTCGCATATCCATCCATAAAAAGAGATAAAGCAGATTGATCTGTTGTAATTAAAACAAAGACAAGATTTACCTATGAAGGAATTGCTATTCTAGAACATGCAGCATATCAAACAAATATAGATCAAAACAGTAAAATAATAATAACAGATGATATGGATTCATGGTCTTTGAACGATGAATAAATTTTTTAATAGAATCATTTGAGTGTAAAGAAGAAAACGATATAGGAAATGAGACCGGGACTGAATCAGAAAACAAAGAAGACTAATAATAGTATCATTTGTTGTTTGCATATATTCTGAATTTTAACTATGTTGTGAGCTATGTTGTAAAATGATATGTTTTTAAATAACAAACCGATATGATGTACTAAGTTTATGAATTGATGTAGTGAACCTATATAATTAATGTAGTGACCCTATATCATGTTTCGTATATCAATTAAGTTAATTGTATAATTAAATTTACAGGATGTTTTTTGACTCGCTTTTTAGTTGAAGTGGTCACATGTCAAGTATTGGATTAGTGACGCGCTCAAGCATGAAGAACATTGCTAGGAAACACAAAGCGGCTCGGTCGAAATCGCATCACAAATAAAAGAAGGCCCAAGACTCCTATCAGACGGCCTCTTTTCAGCCCAAGAACTTCTGCTTCAAGGCTTTGCATTATAACTCTTAGTCAAACCATCATCCGAGCCCAAGGCGAGCCGTCAAGCGGGTCTGGGTGCAGCGCCAGTGGGGCTCTAGGGCCCCACAGTCCCAGTGGCTATTGACCTAGCCGGTTAGGTCGAACCAGTGGGCACCGTCCGATTCATCCGATTTTCTCCATGTTGGAAGCTTAAATTCCTTATCTTCGTACCAGCAAAACCGTAGATTCCCTCACTTGGCTTTCAGAAACTTCGGCACCCTAAAACATCGTGATTTCCGCACCAAGAAGTTTGACCTCCTCCATCAAATTTGTATCCCCTAGTGGGGTGTGAATTTCACACCCCTTCGGGAAGTGCGAAATTCCGCACCTCCCCCACCCCCCCGGGGCGAGGTGTGAATTTCGCACCTTATCGGGAGGTGCAAAATTTCGCACCCTACCATGGAGGTGCAAAATTCTGCACCCCCTGGTGGGGTGCGAATTTTGCACCCCTCTAGGGGGTGCGAAATTTCGCACCCCTTGGTGGGGTGTCAAATTTCACACCCCGAGGCGGGGGTGCAAAATTTCATACCCCGGGCCTAGGGGATGCCAAATTTTGCACCCCGGGGACAGGGGTGCGAAATTTTGCACCCGGGGGCTAGGGGGTGAGAAATTTCATACCGCAAGGCCAGGGGATGCAAAATTTCGCACCCCAAGGCCAGGGGATGCAAAATTTCGCACCCCGGGCCAGGGGGTGCAAAATTCCTGATGTTGGTTGTTTTATGGGGTGCGAAAATTGCTTCTGTAGGCCCCGCTGCTCACCTACTCCCACATAACCTTCCTCCTATAAATACCCCAAGCCTTAGCCTTCATTGGAGGTCTTCTCCCTTGAAGTTTTGGACCTTGAGAGCTCCAAACACTCATTAATGGCTTCCAACACCTCTACTATGGCCATTGGAGATGACATGGATAATTAAAACATGGCATGCATTTTTCCTTCAACACTTGAACATTAACAAGGATTGTTATGCTACTCTTGACCTTCATGGACATGAACACCAAACTTGGAGATTGTTGACCAAGTCAACGCTTTTCAACGAAGAAGAAGAAGAAGGGAAATTTAGTCAAAGTGTGGAATAAGCATATATTTTGCTATTCTATTGTAACACTTTATACTTAGCTATTGTCTGAACTTGTACATCTTTGTAATCAACAAAAGATATGATGATTATAAATTTGACGTAGGTGTTAGCAACGAACCACTATAAAAGCTGTCTCTCCTCGCACTTACATTATTTACTGTTTATTTGGATAATTGTTCACACGTACACATTGGGTGTTGGCGTGCGACAATTTTTCCCGTCAATAATGTTTTAGAAGGAAACCAGTTAAACATGAATAAAGATCCTGCATTACACTGGGATGGCTCTAAATCGTTCTCATATCATCGGAGGAAATCAGTACATATAATAAATTGCATTTATAAGTAGTTTTTCCTTTTTTAAAATCATATTGGTAAATTTTGACTTACATTGTCGACTCTCTAGTGGGAGCCTACACTTGCTAAGGCGTTTACCCAAACTCACGCGAATCCTGCATTGCACCGGGGTGGCTCTAAATCGTCCACACTGCATCAGACAGAATTGGTACATATGATAAATTGCATTTATAAGTAGTTTAAACCATTTTTAAATCGTACTGGTAAATTTTGACATATATTGTACAATTCAAGATGTCGACTCTCAAGTGTGAGTCTACACTTGCTAAGGTGTTTACCCAGACCCAAGCGGTGAAGCAGACCGACAAAGAGGATAACACCTTATATACCTGGACGGATGCAAATTTTGGGCACTTGATGGTAAGAATTTGTAATGTACTATATTTCACTTTGTTCATTTAAAATTGAACATTTAATGTGTAAATTAATTGTTCGCTATCGTAGGAGAGATACCAAGTGAAGATTGCTCTAGTGACACAGTCCTCAGGTCGTGACCCAACCCTAGAGGAGTGCAATTGCATTTGGGACGTCATCATTGACCCGCCTACCAGGAATATATGCTACAGATTCGAAAACATAGAGGTAAATTGTTTTATTAACTAAGTTATAACTGCTATTCAATCCTAAATTATAATAGTGGATAATCCATATTTGTTTTATGTATATGTTTTTGCCAAGAAATATGTATTGACCATCCAACAATGTGCACATCTATAATACATAGTGTACTACTGAGTTATACATATTAAAATCCACCAAAGTTACATAGGAAAAAGAAATTACAAATTAAATTACTATTGATGTCTACATTTTAATTTTGTGAAGGTTGAACATATAAATTAGAGATATTTAAAACGAGCTCGTCGCATAGAGCCAGTTTGTAATTTTACAATTTAAACTTTGAATGAGTGTATATGATACAATATAATTCAGAATTCTTTGAAACGAGAATCTACTAAATTATAGTTTTCGAATATAAGAGAAAAATTAAGATTTCATCTAGTAGATTTTGGATTATGTTAACTTCAAATTTCTAGAAAAAATGCAGTGTGGTAGCTGTTGAACTATAACGATTTATTTAATAAAATGGAAGGATTTTAAGAAAATAAAATAGAAATTTTCATAAATAAAATATACCTAGTGGGTATATTGACTTGTGGTGAACTTGGATGTAATATGGTTATGAGTTTATTACTTATGATTATACGTAATGTTATATTACATTTGTATTGTTTAAGATCATCACATCAACCATGATGATACATAGAAAAACTCATAATATAGTATATTACAGATAGCGAAGATCCATACCTCTTACAGGAGATCCTAGGAGGAGGAGGAGTTTGCCATGCTCTGTCAGAAGATGGTTGAGCTGGACGATTAGAGGAAGAGTTGACTGACTTCAATGCTCGATGAGAGGATCACTACATTTTTATCCAAGCATGGGAGGATGCATGGGGATGAGGATGGGTCGGGCGATGGGAATGATGAGGAGGATGATGTTGATGACAAAGACGAGTAAGTACTTGTCTTTTTTGATTTTTTTTGTAGCTTAGTAAATATAAATACGTGATGGTTATGCATACGGTTTGTTTTTTATGGATTATGGATATGATGTTGGTTTGTAAATATGATGTTGTGGAAATGGTTTGTTATGATGGATTGTGAATGTGATTGTTTGTTATGGAATGTTTAATATTGTTATTTATGGTTTATTAGTTAGTTTGTGGTTACATGAGTTGGTTTATAGTACATATGTTGGTTTGTGCTATGAATTTGAGTATATATGACAGGTTTGGTTATGGAATTAATCGTATATGAGTTGTAAAATGAATACATATATGTATGTGTGGCTTGAGGGAAGTATAGAGCTTGAAAACCGCAAAAAGGTTCCAGACCGACTAGTGATAGATTTCCAAACGCACAGATCTACGTTTAGCAATAGCTAGCCATGGACTATAATTCCAGATTAGCTTCGGTTTATGACAGCTTGGTGTGGTAATTTTTGATGGTTGGTGACAGTGTGTGTCACAAATATGATGATCTACAAACAGGCCACACAGCCAGATAAGCCATCATTAACTATAACTAGTTTAGTTACAGAGCCGTCGCTAGACATGATGTTATTTTTCCAGCGTTAGGTTATATGGCGATGACTTTTAGCTCGATGGATAAAAGTCGTCGTTGTCTGAAGTTGTTCTTGTATTGTTGTTAGTTTATGTGAATACATATATCCGATGTCTACATATGATTTTGAATGTGTATAAAGACATGACACTATCAACATTTGAAAGAATCTCGAATATAGCATCAAGTTCAGGTGTTGTTGTAAAGTAATCTTGCTTTCTCTTAAGTTATATTCAATATAAGTAGGTTAGTTTTGATCTGTATCTCTCATTCCTCATTTATGGTTAATTCTTGTAAGCATTTGCTTCTTAACAATTTTATAACAATGGTATAATAGCTATTTTCTTGTTCTTCTTTAATTTCTGTTAAACCATAAAAATACGGGTTTAATATGAGGGTGTTATCTAAGTCATGTCGTTACAATTTAAGTCGCAAGGCTCATCTTGAAGAAAATTAGGACATTTACCAAAAGCCATGGTGTGCAGCTCCATGTTGCTAAAACCCCATGCCGCTTTCGGCTCGTGTCCTCGCTTACAAGTCGTTACCAAGTCATCCCAGAAAGGTCAAGTCGTTACTGAGTCATACTGCCCTTGGTTCATAGCGTTAGAACCAAGTGGGGTCAATTGGCCATCATGTCATCCTTAATCCATGGCGCGGCGCGAAGTCAGAATCATGTCGCATAGTCATAAGCCGCACACTTGATCATGCCGTTTGGACCGGGTTAACTCATGTCGTATTTCACCATGCTGTAACCGACATGAGATATGCTGAGGCACTCATTCCATTGAAATCAGTCAAGTTGTGCCACATCAATCTGTGCCATGCTACCTGAGTTAAGTTGCTCCGCCTTAGTCATCCCGCTTCCGGCAGTGGCCAGGTTGTTGTCAACTATCTTCTGCCAAGTTATTGCCAGCTGTACATCCTGCGCCATGACCCATGTCATTCTGACGACATGACTTATTGCACACCTTATTTTTGGCTTCCATCACTCCACACTCAATCCTAGGATGGGGGTGAGCTCCACTTTAATGGGGACCGAATTTTATGACCACGAATGGTTGTCTAACCATTTCCTCAACAATGCTAAGTGATTTCTACATCTCCAATCATCTCCAATCCAAGATCAAACATGGAATTCTTCATCAAACCATGGAAATCCATTCACGAGCTTGAAGAATCATAGATCTACTTATCAAATTGCTATACTTAAAGGATTTCCTTACTTCCATTAGCTTTTTGGATTAAATCAAGAGAAGAGTGTGTGAGAATGAAAATCTATGTAATGAGAGAGTATTCAAACTTTGCAAATTTGCATGTGATAATGAAAGTTTCTGTCAAAGTGGATGTAGATCTATCCTAGATTGAACCACTATAAAAATCTTTGTTCTTCATTTTTTTTCTTTCTATTTTTTTATTGTGGTCAGCGCTATTTATACATCGTCAGCGCCATTCAAGAAGGTAATATCAACATTACAACCACTTGAGTTATTACATATGGATTTATTCGGACCAATGCAGGTTCAGTCAATAAACCATAGTCGATTTGTGTTTTGTAATTGTTGATGATTTCTCACGTTACACCTGGACAATTTTCTTGAAAAACAAAAGTGACACTTTTAATCATTTTAAATCTTTCGTCAAAAGAATTCAAAAATCGAAAGGGCTTAAGGTTAAAAATATAAGAAGTGATCATGGTAGAGAGTTTGAAAATAATGAATTTGAACATTTTTGTACAAAGAAAGATATATATCATAACTTTTCGTTTCCTAGAACTCCACAACAAAACGGAGTTGTCGAATGGAAGAACCGGACTTTACAAGAATGTGCAAGAACATTATTAAATGGAACCACTTTACCAAAACATTTCTGGGCAGAAGCCGTTGCAACTGCCTGTTATGTTTTGAACCGTGTATCCATACAACCTCTCACCAAGAATAGATCTTATGAATTATTTAACAACAGAAAGCCTAATAATTCATACTTCAAAGTATTTGGTTCAAAGTGCTTTATTTTGAATGCGAAAGACCATCTAGGTAAATTCGATCCAATGGCCGATGAAGGTATATTTGTTGATTTCAGTGGATCTCGAACGGATAGAAAGAGTACAAGTGGTACGTGTCATTTTATTGGAAAATCACTTGTCTCTTGGTTTAGTAAGAAACAAAATTGTGTTTCACTATCTACATGTGAAGTGGAGTATATATCAGCAGCTCTAGCTTGCACACAAATTATATATATGCAACAAACACTTAAAAATTTTGGTATTAATTTATCAAATTCAATCATATACTGCGACAATACAAGTGCGAAAAATTTATCTAAAAATCTGGTTAATCACTCCCGAACTAAACATATAGATATACGACATCATTTTCTGAGAGATAATATTGAGAAAGGAAATATAAATCTTGAATATGTACATGCGGAAAATCAACTAGCAGACATCTTTATTAAGCCTCTACTCGAATCAAATTTTATCAAACTTCATAGAGAGCTTGGTCTCATATCATGGAAGGAACTTCAAAATTAATATCTACATGTGTTTCATGATATAACAAGTTAAAGTATGCACGTACTAAATTACAACAATTCTTACTTAGCATATTTTTGCTATTATTAGCATATTGAATATGAGCCTCTCTTTAAATTTACGGCCAAAACTCTATGTCTTTTCCTAGCCATTCATGTATATACAGTAAAACACTATATATATATATGATAAAATATATCACTTTAGAATTCATCCTTCATATCAAGTAGAAACAATGGCTCACATCTGCGATGAATGTGCACAAAGGTCACACATTTCGGTTACAAGTTGGAATACTATTCTCCTGAAACACCGAAAAGTAGACCAAAATGCACTCATACCCCTGGAAATACACCAATGCCTAAACGCGCAAAGAAAGCTCTGTTTTGCTCCCCTCGAACTAGAGATAAGACAGGAGAAATTCATCACTATCAAAAACAACAAATTGAGCTTCAATGACAGTTGCAATACGAACAGAGAATTACCTCGGACCGTCTCTCTCTTTTGGAAAGAATGGCTTCATTTTTCTGTAGCACGAACAAACATGGAGTTTATGAACCTATGCCATATGTCCCTTCTTCCTCTAGGAGTCCAAAATCTTGGGATCGTAATTATAATCATAATGAAGGTGCAAAGAAAAAATGGTCGCCATGGACATCTCGTATTCGAGAAGTTAAGGAAGAGTCAACCGAGCATAATTCAGCTACATCACATTAATTTTTTAGTATATGTTATGTTTTCTTTTATATTTCATGTATTTTGTTTTATTATTTCAAGATTTTTTTTTTCAATTTATATATAATAGCACTTTGAAAAATCTTGAAAAGCTGGAAAACCATGTTCAGTTAAACCAATCGACCGATAAAATCCCCTCAGTCGACCGTTTAACACTCTGTTTCGAAACAAAACAGGCTTTAGATAAACCAGTCGACCGGTCGATAATCACCAGTCCACCGGAAATGTTTCTGTTTTGAAACGGTCGACCGGTGATTTCGTCGTGGTCGACCGGATCCGTTATTTTCTGTTTTTAAAACATCAAAATTGCAAACGTCGGTTCCACGTCCCACCCTTTCATTTATCCTTTTCAACCTTCAAGAACACAATCCCATATCTATCCAAAATCCCCAATTCAAATCTCTTAAAAATCAATGGCTCCACCGCAAAAGAAATCGAAGAAATCGTCTTCTACACAACTACAACCCATTGATTCCAATACAAAACAATGGTTAATGGATCCAATAGCAGTCAAGAGAGGGAATGAGATGAAGGGTTATTTGATTCATGAAGGTTTGTTCATCAAATACTCTGATTTCCTTCTTTATGATGTTAAGGAAATAGCAACCAGAGCCCGTATTCAATCTCTTCTTGACTTTGATGATAACAACATGGAAATCAATCATATCATGATCAAGTTGTTCTACGCAAATCTTAACTTACACAAGTTCAATCCCGAGAATTCTACTCATTGTCTATGGTCGGTTGTATGCGGTGAGCATGTTTTTATTCCAAAGGAAAGGATGGCAACGGTTCTTCGTTCGGAAAACATTGGTACGAAGTTCTCAAGCGATTTTTGTACTATTCATACTCGATCCAATGTAAGTCATCTTTTTATTGAAGATCATAAACTTAGTACAAAAGCAATCAATTTAAGGCCTACTGCTGGAGTTCTACATCATGCTATTACGCATTCTTTACTACCTAGAATTGGTAACTTCGATGCGATTTATAAAGAGAATTTTAAGGCTTTGTATGCTATATATGGAGATATCCAAATTAATTTGATAAATATGATCTTTGATGAGATCTTATTAGTGAATGATCGAACGAGACCGCATTTGTTCTACAATGAATATATTATGCGATTTCTACTTGATTGTGTTCACAAATCTCCCGAATCTAAAATTTCAAAGCCAAAATGTATCAACAAGGCATCAAGAAAGAGAATGAAGCTTCCTGAACCATGTTTGAATATCATACCTTTTGAATAGTATAAGGAACAAGGTCATCGAGAAGCCACTTCTTCACAGCCCTCTAAACCCAAAGCGGAAGAGGTCAAGCTTCTTCAACCATCATCGTTGACTAAAGATTCACTTGAACAAATTGTACGAAATCAATTTCTTCTTGAAGCTAGACTTAAGCGTACCGACAATAAGATCGATAATTTAAATACAAACTTGACAAACGTTTTACGAAACTTAAGTCTTTCTTCGGTATTCTTTGGGATGCAATATCTTGTGGCGCATCCTACTCCTCTACACATATACAAGACCTAGGTAAACGTCCAATGCCTCCTACTTTTACATGGACATCTTCAGAGGAAGGCACTAGTTCTGGAACAAGTTATGGACGTGGTCATGGAACATATTACATTAAGGAAGAAGGAAATGAAGAAGAAGAAGACGAAGGACAAGAAGAAGAAGAAACTAAATCCGACTCACCATCTCACTAGTTCCTTTTATCCATCTTTTATCATATATTTAAGACTTAAAACAGCACGTGCTGTATTTTATTTTTGGTTCAAAATCTAAGACTACGTAACTTGGTTGGGTAAGTATGGTGTGTATGATACAATCCTAATGTATTTTGTGATGAATGATTTGTGTATCTTAACTCTTGTGATATACTACTCCTTTTTGTCGATGACAAAGGGGGAGAAAAATGCTACTAACAATATTCTTTGTAGATTTTTTTTAGTTTTTATTTTAGGGGGAGTACATAGATAGGGGGGAGTCAGGAATACTTTCAGAGCTATGTTGTCATCAATCAAAAAGGGGGAGAATGTTGAGTCTACGATTTCATAGCATTTTGATTAATGACAAGGAGAAAATTCATGATCAACAAAGAGAAGAGAATCAATGATATCGTAAGTTAGAGGCTGATTATTTAGTATTATAAATGTTAAAATCTATCCTCAAATAACCATATACCTCATTATTGTGAATATATATATATATGTATATATAAAAATGCACATTTATTGTGCATATTGCGAGAAGTCGGTCGATAGGTTTCAAAATAGGCGGTCGACCGTTTCTGGGCAGAATGCACAATAAACGTGCATATATATATATAACGTATATATATTCAAAAATCAGTCCACTGGTTAATTTTGACCTGTCGACCGTTTTTCAAACTGAAAGCAACATTTTGAATATACATCTTCTTTCATCAAAAGTTGCTTCTCTTTCTTTTGATCAAAAATCATTTCTCTTCAATGTTTCTCTTCACAAATGATTACAATTGTTTATTCATTATATAAACATCATTAAACCATCAACAAATTAACATCTTTGATCTTAATTCTTTCATCTTTCTTGCTTTCTACTTGATATTCTAAAAGCGCTCATATTCAACCAAAATATCATTTGAATCTCGTAACTTATTTAATACTCTTGTGATTCAATACGATATCTACTTCCAAATCTTCACATACATCAAATTATATTTGAGGATAAGATTATAGGAAGGGTGTACTACAAGTGACAAATCCGTGTTGCAAAGAGCACAAGTTGTCAACATATAAATTGTAATCTTAGCTGTTGAAGTCCTCGAGAGTTATAAGAGGCAAGTGTTGAAGTCCTCAATGTTGTTGAGGCGTGAAATCCCGTTCGGCTGTTCGGGTATTGGGAACCTGTTCCTTCGGGTGAAGCGAGGTGGTTGATTAGTGAAAATCCAGAGAGAGGTCTGGGACTAGACGTAGGACGGTGCTCCGAACCAGTATGCCCTGGTGTTATTACTTTACTTTACTGCTTTTTTATTTGTGATATATTTCACTATCTCATATTTATTTACATAAATATTGTAAATATACAAGTTAGTTTATCACATACATTCCGTATATCCATATTATTGATCCTGCTTAAGTCGTATACCGACTTTTCAACTATCATTCCCTGTTTACTCCAATTCATTACTATATATCCATTTATGGTCGTAATGCACTAGGCCTCCCACATTAAACCTACAACCTGTGGATGCTGGATATGCCGGGCGGCTCTGGGAAGACTTCTTCCACAAGTCGGGTTTAACCTCGTGTCTTAGCACGTCTCATGTTTATGCACTTAGACCATCCACATTAGATTCACCGCTTGTGGTCGTTGGTTATGCCGGGCAACTCCGGGCAGACTTCCACCACAAGTGTAATCTAACCTCGTATCTAAGCATGATTACAATTTCAGTTATTGTAATACTAGGAATTTCCATTATTAAACAATTATACCTATGTCATTATAGGCTTTCATGCCCCTAACACAAGTTATGTTCATAATGAACAATATGCCCCAAATTTTATGTTTTTAATTAATTTTAAGTTTTGTCCAAATTCCATATTCACATGCCCAAATTCCATATTCAACGATTTGATTGACATTATGCCCACATTTCCCAATTCAAGTTACGCCCCAATTATAATGTTTTTCCCTCGTTCCCAATTTAACGTGATCGCATATTTCAGCGGCATGCCTAGGCTCGAAGGTAGCCTGGCTATAAAAATAAAAAGGAAAAGAAAGAGGGGAAAAGGACAGAAATGATCATACTAGAAAATTTGACATATAATGGCAGAAATAGGCATAAACATATAGTGTCATAATGATAGTAGGCATATAGGAATATATCTAATAAACAAGTGATAATGGAACTGATTCTAAAATAATAGGGACAGGCATGATCAGATCTAAACAATAATTTAGATGTCCAACTAACAGCAGATCTCTAACCACAAATATGATAGGTACAAGGCGATCTAAATAGTGAATTAGATCTATAATCAAAGGTAGATCAGACATGATAAAGGTTAAGATCCAAGTCATAGTTATGTAAGAATATCATGGATTCACAAGTTATTATAGATCTGATATGATTTAAGCAGTCACAAGCATAAATCCAAATTACAACCATATCATGTTTTACTTTTTAATTATTTAAATCTAAAAGTAACTTAAACTCACAGTGTTTGGATCTAGAAAGATAGAAGAAGAATAACAAAGGTTGAATCACAGATCTACACTTGACTAACTTGATTAACTTGATTGCAGAAGAAGGAAAAGTTTTGATTCAGTTTGGGCACCGACAACATCTAGTACTCCATTATTTTTTAGTGTAGAAAACAAGAGAAATGAGGCCGTATTTATAGCTAAAAAGACCTCGAAACCCAAATCTGTCTGTCAGCCGCCGGGGGGGTGGGGGGGGGGGGGTGGGGGGGTCGACCCCCCTTAGGGGCTCGACAAACCTGGGGCGGGAAATTTTCCACCATGGAAATTTTGATTTTTTAACGAAATTTGATTTTCTTATTTAATTATATATATGTGTATATCTATATATAATTCTCTTGCATGTATACAAACTTCAAACCTTCATAACTTCTTCGTACGGTGTCCGTTTTTCGCAAAACAAATGTCTACCTTGATCAGAATCTCAAGTCAGACGAAATAGCGCAGTATGTTTCCCTTAATTCCGAATACTAAGTTAATGATTCTTTAATTTTTTTTCTCTTTAGTGTCGTTAAAATTTCGTGGTGTTACATGAAGTAAAAATCATGTCATATGGTCATAAGCCGCACCCTTCATCATGTCGTTTGGACCGGGTTAACTCATGCCGTATTTCACCATGCCGTATCGACATGAGATATGTTGAGGCACTCATGCCATTGAAATCAGTCAAGCCATGTCGCATCAATCCATGTCGTGCTACCTGAGTTAAGTCGCTCTGTCTTAGTCATCCTGCTTCCAGCTATGGCCAGGTCATTGCCAACTATCTTCTGCCAAGTTGTTGCCAACTGCACATTCTGCGCCATGAACCATGTCGTTCCGACGACATGACTTCCTACACACCTTATTTTTGGCTTCCATCACTCCACACTCACTCCTATAAATAGGGGGTGAGCTCCACATTAATGGGGACTGAATTTTATGACCCCGAAGGGCTGTCTAACCATTTCCTCAACAATTCTAAGTGATTTCTACATCTCCAATCATCTCCAATCCAAGATCAAACATGGAATTCTCCATCAAATCATGGAAATCCATTCTGGAGCTTGAAGAATCATAGATCTACTTCTCAATTGTTATACTTGGAGGATTTCCCTACTTCCTTTGGCTTTTTGGATTAAATCAAGAGAAGAGTGTGTGAGGATGAAAATCTATGTAATGAGAGAGTATTCAAACTTTGTAAATTTGCATGTGATAATGAAAGTTTATCTCAAAGTGGATGTAGATCTATCCTAGATGGAACCACTACAAAAATCTTTATTCTTCATTTTTTGCTTTCTATTTTTCGTTTGTGGTCTCACTTTACTTTGGTGTTGAAACAAAATTTTGGTTTTAACAATTTCCAAATGGTATAAAATTTGAAATAGATAACGAGAAAGACGACAAGTGGGTTGCATTCTTTAGAGTTTTCTTGCTCCATGGGGCATTTTCTTGAAGTTGATTCCTGAATTGTAATATGTATGAGATATCGTAGAAATGAGTATAAGGAACTAAGTTATATTCCCGTTCATCTAAAACCAAAAGGATAACATGAATGACATAAAAATGAAGTGATGTTGCTCTTGCCCAATAAAGTATTTATGAAAATACATTTCGAAAATTATAACATGCGAAACTAATTAGATAATTTTGGAGGTAAGTATACATTCATTGGAATTGATAAGGTAAAAAACGATCAAATGCAAACTATGCTGTCAAGTTTTAATCTTTACACGTGAATTCTTTAGAATCAACTGAAAATTCCTTTTTACTTGTTTTATCTATTATCAACCAAACGGAAAGCTGTAGGGAAAAAATAGATTCTATAAGAGCTGAAGAAATTCTATGTTTGAATTCATAATTTAATTATATAGTTATATCAATTGAAGAAGCTAAAGAATATAGAATCTCCGTTAGTTGATTAGCTCATATAAAAGTTTCAAATTGATGAAGGGAAAACCAATTTCGCTAAAATAAGGAAGGACATTCGACACTGCTGTTAGCACATGAAAAGGATGAAAATACAATAATAGTGCATGCTACAAACAGTGTTGGCCCAAGGTAGCTAGTTACCCCAGCTAAGAAAGCAGTGACAAATCAAAAGGAAAAATGCATAAGCTAGGATTTGAACCTTAGTTGCCTCTTACCAAGGCAGCACCATTATCAATGCACCACGTTGTCAATTAATACAATTAAGATAAAGAAAATATATTAAATAGTTTTAACATAAAATTTTGATAAACACTCCACCATTCTCCACCGTTTCCCTCGCCATACCTTTTTCCTTAAGCAGTTGTCTTGGTCACCTTGCCTTGGGGTTGGGACTGGCTACAAATATAAAGGAGTTAACGGCCATATGTCTGAAAAGAGGAAGACGTTTGCAGAGCTTGATGAATTGGTAAGGGAAAACAACTATCTGCTGATAATTCAAAAGTTCTGATTACAGGAAAGGGAGAAGTATCAAGTCTTCAAAATGTAAAAAACATGGTTTATGTAACACCCCGCATTTTGAGTAATAAAATTATCAAAATAATTACATGACTAACGTGTGTTTGAAAATTGAAAACAAACGCATGTAATAAAACGAATTAAATTAAGAAAAGGGAAAGTATTTAACACCAAATTAAGAATGCGCGCGAATTTTTTTGTTGAAAATATGTGTACATTAATTTCATAAATAGTACGCATTTGAAAAAATGAAATGCAGAATAAATAAGGAATACATAAAATGTTTCCATTATGCAAACATAACGTTGCAATGGTATACATAGAGTTAAATAAGAAGAAACGTTACAGAAGAATGAACGCAAGTTAATTAACAACATGTTATAAATTAATAAATAGAATGTAATGTTAAAGTTTAGAAATAAAAAGGTAGTAAATAATAACATACATGTAAGCGCGTATGAATATATGTTTATATATATATATATATAAAAGTTAGCATTCGAATTTGAAAGTTAATACGCATCATTAATGTGAACATAAATGGAAATAACGTCAAAGTTGGAAGTAGATAATTAATTATGAATGTTGATACGCATATGTATATTAAAATGTGTACAGACATAAATATTAGAGGTGGCGCGCATTTGAAAAATAATCATGCATCATAAATAAAAAAGTATGTGGACTTTAATAACATTAAGTAATGTTCTAATTTAAAATGAGTATGCATGAATCAATTCTAGAAATGGTACAAGTTTAAAATTAAAATTTGACATGTATTGAAAACAGAATAAAAGTTAATATGCAAGTAATAAAACTGGAAATAAATATAACGTTAAAATTAACATTTGAAATCTTATGTAAATAAATTTCAAAGTATACGCGAATATTAGTTACGTGTTTGAATTTAAAAGTGTGTCAAAAACAAAAACAATAAAAATATAGAATTAAACAAAAACGGTCTAGAAGTAAATATGTAATCAAGAAAAAGGAGTAACAAATAAATCACGCATGAAACAAACGGGGACCTGATGATTTAAAATCGCATGGTTCGACCCATGCATTGGCTCGGTCGACACATAGGTCGACCCACATGACATAGGCATGGGTTGACCTAGTTCGGGCTGGAATGTTTTATTTATATTTATTTTAAACATGATTTCTGGACCGGGTTTGATTTGAACAGAGGGATTTATATTAATATAAATCCAACAGACGTAGTTTGTCTGGACATCTGTACATAAACCTATATGGCCTTAATCTTGAACTCATATTTTCTGATTGAGCTTTGTCATTCCTTTTCTCCTCCAAATTCTTCAAAAATTAAATAGATTAGATTTAGGTTATTTGATTTGATATTTGAAGGCAAAAGCAATGGATTCAAGATTTAGATATCTAGATTTATTGGCAAAACAGATAATATGCCTACATACGAATCAGATTCAGAATTTTGAGCATAAATTATAAGGTAAGCGGATTTAAATTAGATTTTCTTATAATAGTATATGATATCGTTTGGTTCCTGTAAAATATAATATGTTCTCTCCTTCCACTTTTCTTTCTTTCTACATCGAAATTTATAGTTTTATGTTGAATTTTGGATATATGCAAGATGTGCATAAATCCATAATATTGGCATATGTGTAAGACTGAATTGTGCATCTGATTATAATCTCCTTTTTTTTGCATATTGGAAATATAATTCAGTTTGAATTATGAATAAATGAGGATTTGATAATTTGAGGTTAAACGAACTTGTATACCAAGATGATAACAAAAAGGGGACATGAGTTGAAAATGAAAAGAGGGAAACATGAATTCATATATATCTATAAAACAAAAGATTAGGAATAGCCTATGTTGATTGGTTAAGAAAATGGAATATATTTGCAAAGTTTTGTCAATAATAAAAATAGGAAACATGATTGCAAACATGAAAATAAGCAATGGCAGGGATTAGTGCTAAATAGGAAATTAACCATATTGCACACTAATTCAATAATCAAAATTTTTAGAAAATGAATGTCTTACAATTATGGATTCCTATTACAGTGATTAAATAAAACTATGGAAATGAATTTTATACAATTTTGATAACTAATCAATTGGGAATAGGTCTAACTTACTAAAGAATAATTTGTAAAGACAAAAAGGAAAAGGGTAACATTATTGGAAGATGTTAAGAAAGAAAAAAGGAATATGTAAGGTTTATTATAAACCTACAACTGCAACTTATATTTGCATAAATATGAAAATTGGGAAATCATAATAAATAGGTTTGATTCATTTGCAAATATGAATATGACAGAAAATGGTTGAAGAGGAAGTTAGGCTTTAATATGGACATAGTGACTCAAAATAGTTAAGTTACGAGCCTAAAGGCATTAGGTTTTGATATGAACATATTGATTTATAAGGTGTAAGTTACGAGCCTAAGATTTTATGGTAGCCTTACGACTTAGCAATGAAATTGATGAACAAATAAAATTCAGACTAAAAAGGTTCATGAATATTGTTCATCAATAGGAAGATGAGGAAGTATAATGCATAATTGTAAATTAGACATAGGTATAATAAAATAGTAGTATGCGTTTGCTCCGGTCTATGGGGATGAAGAGCTCAATAGAGAAAATCATCATAGGTGTCTGAAGACATGGTGGAAGCGACCAACTTATTATTCGATGGGACTGGAAAGAAGTGTGAGGCTCCTATAAGGCATGAGGATACTCTAAGATGTCCCTCTGTCGTAGGCCTAACTAAGTTGTACCACAGGGGCATGGTTTGTAAGGTTCCATCCATAGAGCATGGCTTGACTTCACATATATCGGGGGTAGCCTAAATAGATGATTGGATGATTTTTAAGAAGATTTGGTCATTGCCTCGGCTCGGGAGAGCAGACTTCATGGTCAGGACTCAACAAGAATAGCAGGTCATCATATATCTATCATCATTAGTTGGAGTAAATACGGGAAAGACCGGAGCTAAACTAAAAGGCCAATGATCTTTTACTATTAGGTCATTAGAAGAGGGACAAGGTCAAATTTGATGCTTGGATAGTTTGTTAGGGGCAAATTCACTTAGCTCTTTGATTGATCTTTCATTATTTAATAGGGATCGGGTGGGGCCATAGCCACTGAAAGAGACTAACCAGTCTTTGGATATCTATAATGTAGGCCTAACGATGTTGTCCTTCGAAGACATAGAAATCCCCCGACTAAGTTTTGTAGAGGAACAATGGAGATCTTGTACATTTCGTAGTGCGACAATGGAGAGCACTCGAGGAGGGTATTATGGGAGTACCTTGAGACAAGGGGAATATAGCTACATATATATAACTTGTTAGGTTAATCTACTTAGAAGTAGATGGGTACAGTTTGTGTGTGAAATCGGAAATGTAATGTGTAATAACCCCGAATAATTTGATAAAGGTAAACCAGTGATTGAACGGTTTATATAGTTTTATTTATAGAATGTATAATTTGTCTATTTACCAGAATTTTTGTTCTCATCCTCTCCACATAACAAAACCGCAGGTTAGATAGGTGGCAAAGATTATACAACTTAGAGACACTTGTTACATAGTGTCATTATTAGGGTACGTATTTACTTATTATTTTATTTTATTCATTCCACCACGAGATATTTTATTGTGAGCTCTGATATATTTTATCTTTATCTTTTTATAGGATACCAGACAAACCAACTCGGGTTTCAATGGACTTGGATTTTTGCATTTTGCGAAAAATTTGAACCCACTGAAATTTGGGTTGTTACATCTGGTATTAGAGATTAGGTTTAGGATTTCTAATGGTAAGTGAACATATTTGTATTTTTAAAAAATTAATATTATATATAAACCTAGATTCATAGAGGAATCCACTAATTAAGTGAACCAACATATAGATAAAATTGGGGATATCAGTTTTGTGCACTAAAAAAATGGTAATTGGAACTTGGGAACAGTAGGTCCATGAGTGGCCATAGTGAAAAGTGTACAATATGTTTTGGAAAAAAATATAAGAGGGAAGATTCGATGTGTTAGTATCCAAAATTCTGGTTTTTTAGATTAGTGGATTTGGCAGTAAAGTCTTGTAAGTTGAGAAAGATTAAGAAAAAAAATAGATTACGAATATACATACATATATATATATATTTGTGTGTGTATGTGTGTGTGTATGTGTGTGTGTGTGTATTGAAGGTGGTTAAAGATTTATTGATGCATTGGGCCAAAATTAAGCCTAAGCCCGAAAAAAAGAAGCAACCGGATAAATGCGATACACAAAAAAAAACAAATATGGTAGCTGGCAAT
This sequence comes from Allium sativum, assembly GCA_030737875.1. Lineage (NCBI taxonomy): Eukaryota > Viridiplantae > Streptophyta > Magnoliopsida > Asparagales > Amaryllidaceae > Allium > Allium sativum. Next base: position 43,028,114 of record CM060918.1, on the reverse strand, counting down.
GATTGCAGCGTACCAATCGGCCATTAATACCATTAACGCGTGTATTGTAACACACACTTATCGAAGCACTTCATCCCCAAATAGAGAAAACTAGGGTATCTTGGCAGCCGAAAGCTCCACTTTTCGAAAATGCACGCTGCTTTCTGGTCATTTCTAGCGAGTAAAGATTTCCTAATTCGATGAACGAGAATGTTAACTTTTGTATGAATTAGTTTGCTGATCAAATTGTTGTCTCTTTTCTTCTTTTCAAACACGCATCGATTTCTCTCCTTCTAAATATAATGAACGGTAGTTGTCAGTGCTATGTGAAGCATGTAGGCACGAGGGAGAGAAATATGTGATCTTAGGTAAATAAGCTCCTCCTCAAAGTTTCTAGTAAAAGCTATTTTGTTTTTGTCTCTTGTGGTATTCATAATATCTGAACTGAAATTTCAATCAAAAAAGAGATGTTCGTGAGATTCCTGATGTGTGTTGCAAAGAGAACACATTGAATCAACGTTAGTATTCCAATTAGCGAGTCGGTCCGAAGTAGGTAGATAACCAATGACAGCTTTGTAGGTGGTGAAAGCCATTTTAGGGCAGTTCGCTTTGCTCCAGATCTAATCCACCCAATCTTTCACCGCATGTTTGGTTCATGTAGTTCCACGTCGAGGACATTGGGAATTTACCATTTGCAATGTCTGACCAAACCAAATATCATGACTTAAGCTAGGAATGATTTGATTTTGCTGGATATCAGGTTGCAAAGCCTGCATGCAATTGGGATTGTTTGTATGCTACTTCCCATTTGTGATAATTTTGTCAACAGTGAAATCATAACCGCCGGCCGCCGTTAGAGAGTCCCGCCCTAGGAAACTGACCAGAGATTGCCCTCAAAATCATGGGTCCTTCCATAAACTACTGGATTTTCCATCCACAAATTCATGACGAATTAAATGTTTTAGAGTATCCCTAGTTGCCATGATGTGTTTCCAAACCGATGAGGAATTATTATCTCATGTCATAATCCAGAGATTATTTTTGATATATCAGTTTCTTATCCGTGAAGCCCATAAAGAATTGTCCTAAAGAATTTTCCAAGCATGTTTAACACTATCAGTTTTCTTCAATTCCTTGAGGTTAGTTAATCCCACTCCCCCCTCTAATTTGGGTCTGCCAAGAATGTCAAAACTGACTTTGTGCAACCTACCTCTCCAAAGAAAATTTACATATATTGCATTAATCTTGTCAATCGTACAATCCAGTATTTGGAAAGTTTGAAGCCAAAATCGAACTTTTGCTGTAATCACAATATGGATGAGTTCTAATCTCCCTACAAAGGAGAGAAGTTTAGAAATCCACCCATTAATTTTGTCTTCAATATTGGCAATTAAATCACCACATTCTTGGTCAGTAATAATAGCTGACGATAAAGGAACCCCCAGGTACTTCACTGGGAGTTGACTTTCATTCATCTCCAGGATTTGAAGTGTAGTGATCTTCTCTCTGCAAAACTTATTAAAATAGCATTTAGATTTGCAGTTATTCAGTTTCAAACCTACATACATTTCGATCTTTTTGAAAATGTCTTTAACTGCGCGTGTAGCCTATTCATTTGATTTGATAACTAAAATCAAGTCATTAGCGTAAAGGAGATGATGAACAATCGGCTGATGATTGTAAATAGGTTGGAATAGACCATGATGACATGCCAATTCCACTTGTAAGGAGAAATATTCCATCGCGATGGAAAATAAATAGGAAGAAAGAGGATCACCTTGTCTAATACCTCGATTTGAGTTGATGTAGCTTTAGGAACACCATTTATCATGACAGAAAAAGTTGAAGTGGATATACATTATCTGATAATTGTTGAAATCCGTTGAGTTAACCTCTTACAGTCCAACATGTGAAGAATAAATTCTCGATTGAGTCTGTCGTATTCTTTGTGAAGGTCGACTTTGAAACACATTTTATCGGCCACCTTTTAATTAAATTGTCAAACTAGCTCATGCGCCAATAGAGAATTTTCCGATATGTGTCTGCATTTAATGGAAGCAGATTGACAATTAGAAATAACATCATGTAGAAATTGGATGAGTCGATTACAAATCACTTTACTGAGAATTTTGTAAATAAGATTACAATATGCAATTGGTCTGTAGTCTTCAATTTTTCTTGGTTTATTGACTTTTGGAATGAGCGTTATAAAAGTATGATTAATTTCATGTGGAAATTGAGCAGTAATAAATGTCTCTTGAATAGTCACTAACAGTAAATGTTTCATATTTTGCCAATGCAGCCTGAAGAATTTCGTATTCCACCCATCGAGACCTGGACTTGAATTGTCATAGATGGAAAAAACCGCTTTCCAGATTTCCCCTTCCGTTACTGCGGCTAGCAGTAGAACTACCCCATCTTCACTAATCAAACGGTGACAGTCAATGGGGTAAATTACTTGTATTATCGCCAATATATAACTCTGTGATGTAATTGATAGATGATTCTTCAAAAGATTGTATATTAGTAACCCGTTCTCCATGAACATCAAGAGCACTATAGAAATTATTGTAGTTCTTACGATAAGACATTCTCGTGTAGAAGAACTTAGTGCAATCATCACCTTTAGTAAGCCAATTAACCTGAGCCTTCTGTTTCAAGTAAATGGCATGAGTTGACATAGCCGTTTTGAGTTGAGACTGAAGCCTAAAGTAATTTTCATTCAGAGCTTCGTCAAGAGGGTCAGAATCAAGCGCAACTAGAGCATTGTTGCATTCTAACTCCAGTTCCCTTAGTGAGTGTTTTTGGCGGTTTTTGTTCCAATCTTTAAGTCTAGATTTTGCAATTTTGAGCATACACATAATTCTATATATAAACACATTTGGCGCAAAAGTAGCGCTATCCTTATTTTTTAGTCCGGACATATTTGGAAGGAATTAGTGGGAAAGAGAAATTTTGGATGAACAAATTTAATTTTACACAAAGTATTTGAGAACAATAGTTAAGAAACCACTTTGTACTTAGCCTCATTGTTAAACTTTTAAAGAGAACTCGGAAAATATTTGGAATATATATGTACATATAAGGAAAGTCTTTTTAAACAAAAAATATTGACCTAAATGGTGACACAATTGATTTGCATCGTTGGATCATCCCATGAATTCCATTTCTCCATATAAAGAGAAATATATCAAACGGTTGAGATTTTATATCTCTCTGTTTGTGTCTAATTTTGCGTCCAAATTGCCGCCCCCATACATACATACATACATACAGATATATATATATATATATATATATATATATATATACTTCTAGAAAAAATTTCAACTTTTAAGTTTAAAAGTTTACAATTTTAGAAATTCACTGGTTTGTAATATTAAGAGTTACATTATAATAATTTTTGAGAAAATTATGCAAATTTGTTTTCAAAAAAATATAGCGTGTAAGCAAGTTGTGGGGCTAAGTGACATAAGTGGTTACAAGAAAGCGCAAATAAATGAATTAGACATATATGGTGCATATGTGACTTTGGGTAAAATATAGAGTTTTTTCATAAAGAACAGATTGTGACACAATTTAGCATATTGGAAAATGAAGAATTATAAAATAAGTTTTTATGAATCAATAAGTTTTAAGTAAAGGTGTCTTGTTAAAGTGATAAGGAAATGTGCAATAAAAGAGGTGTATAAAATATAGGTGAAAACCATATTTTGTGCTATCTATTTCAACAAAGTAATATTTTTTAAATAATGAGGTTTCCTTGTTACATCACATAGAACACAAAAGTCCTCTTCAGAAAAGATTCGTAGAAATTTAATCTTATTAAATCCTCTTGAAAAAGAAATGTGTATCAAAACAAATAAGGGTTTCAACTGAGTTAAAGTGCATAATCCTTTTTTAACTTTCGGGAAAAGTTTATGAATATAAAATTTTATTGAATTTAAGATATTTAGTGCGAATGGTTCCAGTAGTGTGCATGAACTATTGGTAAAGGTATGAGGAATTATTTTGATATGTGAGTAAACCTTAAACTTGATTGTTAAAGTCTTAAAGGAGAAATAAAGATGTAAGAACGAGAATCGGTAAATACTTAAAGGCTATGAAGTGATGTAAGAGAATTGAGAAAAAGGAAATTTTAGAGAAGATGTTTCAAGTGGTTACTGTTTAATAGAAACCAGTTAAAGGAAATCTTAAAACTTGCATTTTTCATGTGAGGAGGATAAAGAGTAAATGAATAGATGGGAATCATTTTTTAAGTGAAATTATGACATGGGTTGTAATTAATAGAAATCATTTTTCAACACTTCTTGAGAAAATAGGAAGGTTTGACATGTTGTCTCAATCTGTAATGGGAAGAGAACTAGGGGTACGCGGCATGCTTTGTAGAGAGTGGTAGATGAGAAGGAAGGAGTGCTATGGTTGTCTAGATTCAGTAATGATGACCTTTTTATGTCAGAGGGACGTGGTACCAAGCATCCTAGTCCTTGTGGATAGCCATATTTAACCGTTGTATCTTTTACCAAGTAGTGATTATAATAGAGTATGTTTTCTTTTAGTATAGATTTGCACTCCTAAGTAGTGTTCTATTTTATTATTGAAAATAAAATATTTTAACGTGATACTGTCCCTTTAGGTATTTTCGATGATCACTAGAAAGCATAAGGACATATGATGTTGTAAATGAAAGAAAAAGATAAACAACTAAAAAACTAACAAGATTTACAGAAAGCAACGAAGATTACAACTGCAATAAATAAGGAAAATAAAAGTAAATAAATTATTCAAAGTAATTAGGAAACTAAAAAAAATCTTCTTATGTAAACTATGCTTGGAATATAAAATAGGAATTGTTGAAAGATTAGCGATAAAGGTGTCCAAGTATGGGGAAAAGGAAAGTGAAAGTGGGATGGAAAATATGGAATTTTCCATTTTCTACCTTTTTCTAACAAGAGAAACCGTAGTGGAAAATTTAGATTTTTCTGAATTTTGCAAATTTAATGTCGGTTGGTATGGTTTGTATGCAGGAATTGAATTAGTTATGCCCTTATTTAGTAAGGATGTGAGAAAAATTGGATGAAAAGATATTTGTTATCAGGTTATTGCATTCATGTAAAAAAATTCAACATACTAGGTTTTGTGCATCATATTTTCAAAATAATTTTGAAATAAAAGAGAATTCATATCGGAGTACCGCTTAGGCATTCATTGCATTCATGAAATTTTATGATGTGTTACACTTTGCACGAGTACATAGATGGTTGCAAAATTGGATGCACACGTGATGGTTGTGAATTTTGCGAGGAATTACATAATTTTGTCCTTCTTAAACACCGGGGACGAAGTTTCCTGAAGGATGAGAGGACGTAACACCATGCGTTTTAAGTAATAAACTTATCAAAATAAAAATAAGAGTAATATGCGTTCGAAATTCAATAAAAACGCATGTTATAAAATGAATTAAATTAAGAAAAGAGAAAGTAATTACCATTAAATTGACAATGAGCGCAAATATATTTATTTTGAAAATATATGCATACATTATTTTCATAAATAGTACGCATTTGAAAAAGTGAAATGCAGAATAAATGAGGAATAAATAAAAAATTTCCTTTATGCAAACATAACGTTGCAATGGTATAAATAGAATTAAATAAAAAGAAATGTTACAGAAGAATGAATGGAAGTTAAGTAATAACATATTATAAATTAATAAATAGAATGTAACATTAAAGTATAAAAATGAAAAGCTAGTAAATAGTAACACACATGTAAGCATGTGTAAATATATGTTTATGTCATATATATGTAACACCCCACCTCCGTTAAGGTCACTCATAAAGGGAATGCCTTAACTTTGGTGGAGCATTTAAGTAAACAGAACAAAAACTTACAAGAACGATAAAACAGTACTTGAAAATTTTATAACTTTATTTCAACAGAAACCGAAATAAGCATGGTTACATCCTTTCAAATTACAATATCAGAATTCAAGTACAAAATATCAGTCTTGTACAAAAGCCTTAAGAATGCATAGTTTAAAAACATAATCCCCACAGAAGAAGACAAGTCATACTTTGAGCACTTCAAGCGGAAGAAATCTGGATCAAGCTAGAGTATTCCCTTCTACAAAACCTGGAGGGGGGAAACATAAGAAAGGAGGTGAAACAACAAGGGTCAGACAAAAGTCTGGCAAGTCCAGTGATTTTCAGTTATGAACAGATAATAATAACATGACATGAAAATAAAACTGGATGAGAGATAACTGTAACAAATGTAGCAATATAACAGAAGAACAGAATGATATAAGCTATTGTTTACACTTCCCTGCACTAATACTAGTATAACAGGATTAGGTGTCACCCTAATGTCTAAACTAAAACAGAAACGAGTACAGAATAATTTCCACATAAGAGAATGCTAGTAATGGGCCTTTACCACCCCAACAGAAACAGACAGAAACAGAATGCTGATAATGGGCCTTTACCACCCGAAAAGAAACAGACAGAAACAGAATATTAATAATGGGCCTTTACCACCCGAACAGAAACAGTCAGATTAATCCCTACGGAAACAGAATGTAGAATTAGGTGTACACTAGTAAATGGGCCTTTACCACCCGAACAGACGGTACCACGCAGAAACAGACAGGTGTTACCACCCAACAGAAACAGACGATACCAACAGAAACAGACAGAACTAAGTGTACCCTAAAACCCTACCCCAAGCGATCGGCTCCCTAATACATAAATATCCTGTGTCGGCCCCACAGTAGGGTGTATCATTCCCTAAAGTGACAACCAATTGGCACAGACCTATTTAGAGATGTCACGGCGTCTTACATCCTCAGAGGCAGACCGAGATCCATGCACGCACATGACCCGGTTGGAACGCACCATCAACACCCCTCGCCGTTATCAGAATGAACCGCTTATAATTAGTTCAGTAAGCGTGCCCGGACCCTACCTACTGTTGGGTCAAAGTTTTGATACCAGAAAGGGTTACTGACTAATATGGGTCCCAAACAACAGATGACACAAGTAATTCCCCTCCTAACCTTTTGTCCCCAGACTAACAGATTTCAGATTAACTTGTTTACAAGTTCAGACATACAGAATTCAGATCAACCAGTTCACAGACAAGTTTTCAGACTAACGGATCAGATATACAGATTTAACAGACTTACCGATTAACCAGTTACAGATTAACAGACTTACAGATTTGTCTAACTTTGTAATTGGGCCTACAGATTCACGGAACAGATTTATTAAATTCATCAGACTAGTGGGTTTAATCCTATCCGCCCAACACATTTTAGACATCATGTTTATCTCAGATTTTCATTAATTAATTATTAATGCCCAGACCTCTCACATTAGACTGACAGTTTGCGGCTACTGGTTAGGCCGGTTGGTTCCGGGTAGATTTCTATCGCAAATTGAGTCTAACCTCGGGTTTCAAGCACGTTATGACTAACTTCTCACATTAGAACCTATTGTTTGCGGCCACTGGAATATGCCGGGCGGTTCCGGGCAGAATTACGCCGCAAACTCATTCTAACCTCGAGTTAGCCATGTTTATCTTTGCGGCCAATTAATTAATGATTTACCATTTATACCCACGCCTAATATACATGTCAATTATTCATAGCTAATTCAGATTATGTCAATAACAGACTGAATATATCAACTTAACAGACATAGCAGATAACAGGTTTAGGCGACTTAACGGATTCAGCAGATTAAGCAACTAGCAGATTTAGCAGATAACAGATTAGGCATCTCAACAGATTTAGGTTGGCATTCTTAACAGAATTAGCAGATGACAGATTTGGCAGATGAACAGATCTAGCAGACTAGGCAGTAGGGCAGAACTAGCAGATTAAGCAATATAACAGAACTAACAGATTAGGCAAATATAGCAGAACTGGCAAATTAGGCAAATATAACAGATTTAATCATTCCTTAAAGTTTCACAACATATCTTGCCTAATTATAAATCTTGCCTAAGTTCACATGCATAAATAATAGTCATGATTCACAATATGATCATATACCCCATGTTTGCATTAAATTTGCATGTCACAGATTATGGCCATAATTTACATGTCCCAATTTAGTTCAACTTGCCTAGTACAAAAGATTCACATATAAATTATACCAAATATAGCTATTGACAAAAATCTCCTACTTAGGTATTATTGACATTTGATAGATATCCTACTTTAATGTAAATCTTTATACCTAAACCATATTCTCCTTATCTCAAGTCATATGTTAACATACCATGGTTCCTCTTCTTCCAATTCACAGAATATGCATAGATCTAAATCTAGTTTACAACCTATGCCCTTTTTCTTAAATCAGCCACAGATTAACCAACTTCTCAAGTCATATGTTCAATATTCTTTATGTCACAAACCCAAGTCATAGGTTCAATTATATGCCTTAGATTTATGTCCTAAGTTCCAAGTTCAACCTATGTTCTTTCCTCAAATCAGTCACATATCGGTCATGCCCATTTCATGCATTATTCATTTTATTGTCCCAAATATTTTAGCGTATGTTAATCTCTTTGGAGATTGGCGCAGGCTCGTAGTAGCCTGGCTATAGAACAGAAAGAAGAAGAGATACAGAATAAAATAGATCAGAACAGAACATACACAATTTCAAATTCAGATTTATAATCATGTCACAATTATGATTAAAGTTTATATCGGAAAATAACTGCACTTGCCTTGGTTGGATTCTTAAAGAAAAAGGTGTTGTAGATGTTCTCTTTTAATCCTAATCAGAATTGGAGGAAGAAGAAGCACAAGTCCTAGCTTAGGTTTCAGCAGAGTAGAGCCGCCATTGATTTATTTATTTTTAGAGAGAAAAGAGCAATGGAGGCTAGAGAATTGTATATGAGATTTAGGTTTAGGTAAGGGATGTATATATAGGTGCAGAAAGTTATTTAGGACCATTAGATTAACCCTGAATCATGAGAACCATTCAAATGCAAAATCTGCATTTGAGCGAATCGGCCCACGGGATGACAGCCAAACACCCTGGATTAACCCTTAGTCGACCCAACGGGGCTCGGGTCGACCTCAAAAATGGGCCGGTTCGGTTATTCCCCCTTCCAATTCGTTGTTTTGAACCTTTTTTGCATGTTTATTTATTTAATTTTTATATATATCTATATATATTTCTCTCATATGCATATAAACTTCATGGCTTAATAACTTCTTCATAATTAACCATTTTTTTTTATATTCTCAGAAAATACGGGGTGTTACATTCTCCCCTCCTTAAAGGATTTCGTCCCCGAAATCTTCAAGTTAAGAAGAATGTATCCTAACATCCAACATCCATCTACTCAACCATTCAATCACAGGCATCCATCGTCCTTAAAAGGCTTCTAATGTCGTATGAACATATGCAAAGTGTGTGTGTATGTTTCTTATCTAATGCAAAATCAGGCGGTCTACTGATCCAGTTGACCTCCTTAATGCGAACCATGTTAGTGTCATGAGTCCAAATATGTATGCAAGAAATCCTATTTGATACACATCATTTCTATATGAGTGCATAACCATTCATCCAAATGCAACATCCATGTGAGGAGTCAATCATTCTGCATCCACAAAAATTGAAAATGCTCACACATCCATATGCAGTATGAGAGTGTTTTCGAGCCGATCTAGTGCCTAGTGTGTGTATATGCATCCACGAGCAACCACTAGCAACCACTTGCATCCACTTGCAACCATCAAACATAACATGTCTCAAACACATGTTTACACCCATTAGTTTCTACCTAAAGTTCGAAGATTCGATCGATAGGATACAGTCGAATGATGGAAGCGAGTACGATAAGACAAAGACTTGGTTCCCATTGGACATTGGTTGAGAAAATAATTCCCCTAAGTATCAACCCCGAAGACCGAAATCAACATCAGATTGACACCCAGAGGATTACCCTCTTTAGACAATGTCAGAACTGGAAATCAGAATTATTCAGATATTTACAGACTACTGATACATATCAGGTTCCCTAATGATTCTTAGGAAGCTAAGCATGATAAAATCATATCCCACAAAACCTCAGAATGTATCTGTCATACTTGATGCCTAACATAGATATCTCTCAAACCCCAATTTATCACAAACAGATTAATCATAACCCTTATGGGTTTGAGTCTATAGCGGAATCAGAAACAATGCTAGTATTAAAGTGCAGAGTATCGATTACAGAATCAAAATACTGGAATCAGAAAGAGTTTTAACTCAACAATCAGATAAAGAAATTAAACCTCCTACATAAAGTTTTCCTAATCCTATCCTATCCACTAGCCTCGAGAGTGTTCGCCTTCCCTCCAGCAGTTGGTCCTGCCCTCTGCCCTTGTCCTCGTTTCTTCAGGCAGTCCCTAGTGAAGTGTCCCATCTCACCACAGTTGAAGCAAGTGCCCTTCTTTGGATCCACTTTCTTATCGTGTGTCCTATCCATGTCTCCCATGTACGTTCTCCATTCGTGACCTTCCACCAAAATGAAGCTTCATCCTTCATTAACCAAGCAGCTGGTTGAACCTTCCTCCCATCGTCTATCTCAAAGGTACCAACAAGTCCTCCACTTCGTTCAGCCAACTTCTAGCCTCGACAACGTCTCAGTCCCATAAAGCGGCTTTCCGCCCATCGCACGGAAGTTCTTACATATCTTAGAAAAAGCATCTATACGCGGAGGAAGAGATTCAAAAGGGAAAGAGGAAGGAACTCGAAACAAAGAATCGAAAGAAAGATATATGGCTTTTGGGGATTATGTTTTTTTATTTTTCAAAAATAAGCTTTACTTTTGAAAATACTTCCTTTTTAAATCCTTTTTGAAAATAGTTTTCAAAACTTTTTATCAAATCTGGTAACCTTCGGCTCTGATACCAAGTGTAACACCCCACCTCCGTTAAGGTCACTCACAAAGGGAATGCCTTAACTTTAGTGGAGCATTTAAGTAAACAGAACAAAAACTTACAAGACAGATAAAACAATACTTGAAAATTTTATAACTTTATTTCAACAGAAACCGAAATAAGCTTGGTTACATCCTTTCAAATTACAATATTAGAATTCAAGTACAAAATATCAGTCTTGTACAAAAGCCTTAAGAATGCATAGTTTAAAAACATAATCCCCACAGAAGAAGACAAGCCATACTTTGAGCACTTCAAGCGGAAGAAATCTGGATCAAGCTAGAGTATTCCCTTCTACAAAACCTGGAGGGGGGAAACGGAAGAAAGGAGGCGAAACAACAAGGGCCAGACAAAAGTCTGGCAAGTCCAGTGATTTTCAGTTATGAACAGATAATAATAACATGACATGAAAATTAAACTGGATGAGAGATAACTGTAACAGATGTAGCAATATAACAGAAGAACAGAATGATATAAGTTATTGCTTTAGACTTCCCTACACTAATACTAGTATAACAGGATTAAGTGTCACCCTAATGTCTAAACTGAAACAGAAACGGGTACAGAATAATTTCCACAGAAGAGAATGCTAGTAATGGGCCTTTACCACCCCTACAGAAACAGACAGAAGCAGAATGCTGATAATGGGCCTTTACCACCCGAACAGAAACAGACAGAAACAGAATATTAATAATGGGACTTTGCCACCCGAACAGAAACAGTCAGATTAATCCCTACGGAAACAGAATGTAGAATTAGGTGTACACTAGTAAATGGGCCTTTACCACCCGAACAGACGGTACCACGCAGAAATAGACAGGTGTTACCACCCAACAGAAACAGACGGTACCAACAGAAACAGACAGAACTAAGTGTACCCTAAAACCCTACCCCAAGCGATCGGCTCCCTAATACATAAATATCCTATGTCGGCCCCACAATATGGTGTATCATTCCCTAAAGTGACAACCAATTGGCACAGACCTATTTACAGATGTCACGGCGTCTTACATCCTCAGAGGCAGACCGGGATCCATGCACGCACATGACCCGGTTGGAACGCCCCATCAACACGCCTCGCCGTTATCAGAATGAACCGCTTATAATTAGTTCAGTAAGCGTGCCCGGACCCTACCTACTGTTGAGTCAAAGTTTTGATACCAGAAAGGGTTACTGACTAATATGGGTCCCAAACAACAGATGACACAAGTAATTACCCTCCTAACCTTGTGTCCCCAGATTAACAGATTTCAGATTTACTTGTTTACAAGTTCGGACATACAGAATTCAGATCAACCAGTTCACAGACAAGTTTTCAGACTAATGGATCAGATATACAGATTTAACAGACTTACTGATTAACCAGTTACAGATTAACAGACTTACAGATTTGTCTAACTTTGTAATTGGGCCTACAGATTCACGGAACAGATTTATTAAATTCATCAGTCTAGTGGGTTTAATCCTATCCGCCCAACACATTTTAGACATCATGTTTATCTCAGATTTTCATTAATTAATCATTAATGCCCAGACCTCTCACATTAGACTGACAGTTTGCGGCTACTGGTTAGGCCGGTTGGTTCCGGGCAGATTTCTATCGCAAATTGAGTCTAACCTCGGGTTTCAAGCACGTTATGACTAACTTCTCACATTAGAATCTATTGTTTGCGGCCACTGGAATATGTCGGGCGGTTCCGGGCAGAATTACGCCGCAAACTCATTCTAACCTCGAGTTAGCCATGTTTATCTTTGCGGCCAATTAATTAATGATTTACCATTTATACCCACGCCTAATATACATGTCAATTATTCATAGCTAATTCAGATTATGTCAATAACAGACTGAATATATCAACTTAACAGACATAGCAGATAAATAATAGTCATGATTCACAATATGATCATATACCCCATGTTTGCATTAAATTTGCATGTCACAGATTATGGTCATAATTTACATGTCCCAATTTAGTTCAACTTGCCTAGTACAAAAGATTCACATATAAATTATACCAAATAGAGCTATTGACAAAAATCTCCTACTTAGGTATTATTCACATTTGATAGATATCCTACTTTAATGTAAATCTTTATACCTAAACCATATTCTCCTTATCTCAAGTCATATGTTAACATACCATGGTTCCTCTTCTTCCAATTCACAGAATATGCATAGATCTAAATCTAGTTTACAACCTATGCCCTTTTTCTTAAATCAGTCACAGATTAACCAACTTCTCAAGTCGTATGTTCAATATTCTTTATGTCACAAACCCAAGTCATAGGTTCAATTATATGCCTTAGATTTATGTCCTAAGTTCCAAGTTCAACCTATGTTCTTTCCTCAAATCAGTCACGTATCGGTCATGCCCATTTCATACATTATTCATTTTATTGTCCCAAATATTTTAGCGTATGTTAATCTCTTAGGAGATTGGTGCAGGCTCGTAGTAGCCTGGCTATAGAACAGAAAGAGGAAGAGATACAGAATAAAATAGATCAGAATAGAACATACACAATTTCAAATTCAGATTTATAATCATGTCACAATTATGATTAAAGTTTATATCGGAAAATAACTGCACTTGCCTTGGTTGGAGTCTAAAAGAAAAAGGTGTTGTAGCTGTTCTCTTTTAATCCTAATCAGAATTGGAGGAAGAAGAAGCACAAGTCCTAGCTTAGGTTTCAGCAGAGTAGAGCCGCCATTGATTTATTTGTTTTTAGAGAGGAAGAGAGCAATGGAGGCTAGAGAATTGTATATGAGATTTAGGTTTGGGTTAGGGATGTATATATAGGTGCAAAAAGTTATTTAGGACCATTAGATTAACCCTGAATCATGAGAACCATTCAAATGCAAAATCTGCATTTGAGCGAATCGGCACACGGGATGACAGCCAAACACCCTGGATTAACCCTTACTCGACCCAACGGGGCTCGGGTGGACCTCAAAAATGGGCCGGTTCGGTTATTCCCCCTTCCAATTCGCTGTTTTGAACATTTTTTGCATGTTTATTTATTTAATTTTTATATATATATCTATATATATTTCTCTCATATGCATATAAACTTCAAGGCTTAATAACCTCTTCATAATTAACCATTTTTTTTATATTCTCAGAAAATACGGGGTGTTACAATATATATATATATATATATGTATATGTATGTATGTATGCATGCATGTATGTATGTCAAAAGCAACGTACATTCGACTTTGAAATTTAATACACGTCGTTAATGACTTTAGTGTGAACATAAATGAATGCTGGAAACAGATAATTAATTCTAAATGTTGACACGCATATGAACGCACATGTATACTAAAATATGTATAGACATAAATATCAAAGGTTGTACATGTCTGAATTTGAAAATAAACGTGCGTCACAAATAAAATAAAATTATGGAGACTCTAATAATGTTAAGTAACGTTCTAATTTAAAATGAGTGTACATGCATTAATTCTAGAAATGATACGTGTTTAAAATCAAAATTTGATATGTATTCAAATTGGAAGAAAAAGTAATGCACAAGTAATAAAATTGGAAACAAATATAACATTAAAAATAACGATTGAAATCCTGTATAAATAAATTTCAAAATATATGTACATACTAATTACGGGTTTTAATTTGAATGCAAGTCAAAAACGGAAAAGAAAATAATAAAAATATATAAAAAAAAAAAAAAACAGTATAAAAATAAATACGTAATCAAGAAAAAAGAGCAACAATTAAATCACGCATGAAACAAACAAGGACCCAGGGATTTAAAGTCGCATGGATCGACCTAGGTCAACCTAGAACATTTTATTTTTATTTATTTTTAAATGTGATTTCTGGACAGAGTTTGATCTGAGCGGAGGGATTTATATTAATATAAATTTGACAGACATGATTTGTTTGGACATCTATAATTAAACCTACAGGGCTAAGCTCTTGAACTCATATTTTCTGAGGGAGCACTAGAGCTATATCATTCATTCTCTCCTCCAAATTCCACAAAAAAATAGATTAGATTTAGGTAATTTGATTTTAGATTTGGAGGCAAAAGAAATGGATTCAAGATATAGATGTCAGGATTTCTTGTCTGAACGGATAACAAGCATACATACAAATCTGATTCAGAATTTGGAGCTCAAATGGCTAGGTGAGTGGATGTAAATTATATTTTTCTTATAATAGTATATGATATCGTTTGTCTCATGTAAAATTTATACTATGATCTCTCCATCCTCTTTTCTCCCTTTTTACGTCGGAATTTAAAATTTTATGTTGAATTTTGGGTATGTGCAAAATATATATAAATCCACAATATTGGCGTTTGTGTAAGACTGAATTGTATGTCTAATATTGTGTGATTGATTATAATTTCTTTTGTTTGCGAGCGTTGGAAAATATATTTCAATTGGAATTATGGATAAAATATGATTTGATAGTTTGTGATTAAATGAACTTACATACCAAAAAAAATAACGAATATGGGAAATGTGATGAAAATGAAAAGAGGAAAATATGAATTTTCATATATATATAAAATGAAAGGTTGGGAATAACCTATATTGTGCAACAACCTGGAGTTTTAAATGAAATTTTTGTTTATGATTTAGTTTAAATTTTGATTTTGACTTAACACACATTGTATTTTGAATTTTATGAAGTGAATGAATTTAATGTTGATGAAAATATAAATCGATAACAAAAATATCAATGTTTGTTGATTCAAATCTTATTTGTTGAATAACTTTAACCAGAATTGATTATTAGAATTTAATTCATTTAAAAAAATTAAATTCAAACATTAAACTTGTTTTATTGAATAATTGGTTTTCACACGAATTTTTAATTTAAATTAATTAAAATTGTGATGAATTTGAATTATAAAATTTAAATAAAACTAAAATGTTGATATAAGAAATAATGTGATGGTATTTCGAATTTTTAAATGTGTAAACTGTATGGTTTTGCTATGGTTTGTCAAAAATTTGGAAATTTGAATGACTTAAATTAGAAATTTCAGAATATAGGGATTTTTATATTTTATGATGCAAATTGCAGTCATAAATTTGTTTACGTCTTCATTTGGTTAAAATCAGTTACCTTCTGCATTTAAAATTTGATTTATCAGTGAATAGGAACAGCGTTGACAATGTTTACAATAATAATCATATTTATTTCCAAACCTAGCTTATTGCGAAAGCTAGTACCATGCCATCCACTAATTCACCGATTGATTTATGTTAAAATCTGAAAGGTCGTGAATGATTGTTTGTGGTGGTTTCCTTTCTTTGTATCCTTATTTTCATTCATTCATACAATCATTCCGGTTCTTCTTTTTCTCCAAAATTCTCAGCAGTCGACCATGGCTAAAATATAAATTTTAGATCTGAATTTTTAAACTTATATATATATATATTTTATGAAACCTATTTTTATTTTTGAAATATTGCAAAACAAAATCTAAATTTACTGCCGTTGTTTATTTTATATTTTTTTGAAAGCAACCAATCAAAACCATCAATCTCTTCTCCCTTTTCCTCTTTTTATTTTCTAATTTCTTCCAGATTTTGATCTGTTTTATAAAGCCATAACTTCCTCATACGAAACCCATATCCACTTTTCTTTTTTCTAAATTGGTTAAAATTGAAAGAGCTACAACTTCTGTGATAAACTCTTTTCCAGATTTCAAAATTTCCTAGGTCGAAACTGACAATCTTTCAAATGCATTTTTGGGCCTAGATATCTAACCTGAAAATTTATCTGTCGTTGTGTTGGTTATACCTTCTTTAAATTTTATCAAAAAATAGTTTTATTTTTTCTAAAATTGAAGATAAAGAATTTGCAACAACTTTATAGTTTAAGATTTTTCCTAATTCTAATGTTAACTGGTTCAAAATTCACTTTTAAAATGGTTAAAATTTTGTTCAATTTTGTAACTTTTTAGTAATAATCTAGATCCATTGTTCTTATTTCCCTTGCCATTGTTCCGAGTTATGTGTTTGTGTGGGTTTATTTTACTTTAGTTTTGTGTGTTGAGTTGTGTTTAATTTATATTACATATATATATATGTTTGGGGCGTGCGTTTTATTTTATTTTGCATGTATGTAAGTTTGTGTTATATATATTATATGTATATAGTTGTTGTGTGCATGAATTTGAGTTAAGTTTCTATTTTGTTTTCTTTTTATAAAAAGAAAATGTTTGTGAAAGGTTTGATAGGTGTTTGGATTGTAAGTGTGTTGCTTTGATTTTTTCAGAAAATATTATAAGTAGTTTGCTATGTATGTTTTATATGTAATATATATGTATATATATTATTAAGGTAGCATAATTCAAGTAATTAATGTTCCACCCTTGCATTTTCTTCCGAACTTTGGATAATAGAGAGTGACAATCATCATAGTGAAGGTGCTTGATGATAAGAGAACCCCTAGGTATTTTATGGGAAGAGCGCCAGAGAGGAAGCCAAGAATATGGAATATATAGTCAGAATTGCATTGTTGTCACTAAAATAGATCTTAGACTTGGCTGTATTTACAGAGAGTCCTGTGTAAGTATACAAGTTCTAGAAAACAATTTGAAGACATATTGCAGAAGAAGTTATTGCATTGCCAAAGATCATAAGGTCATCCGCATAGAGGAGATGGGAAATAATAGGAGATATAGTGTTGCTTGGAGTGAATTTTCTAGTCAAAATAGCCTCATTCATCAATTAAGAAAAACACTCCATAGCAGTAGTGAACAAATAGGGGGCGTGCGCGGATCGCCTTGACGAATCCCCCTATGACTAGAGATGAATCCTTTCGAAAACTCTTGGATTAAAATGGGAAAAGAGGGTGAGGAGATGCAAGCATATATCACATTGATAAAGTGGGAAGGAAAACCCATTTTGAACATTATATAACAAATAAACTCCCTGTTGACGGAATCATATGCTTTACTTAAACCAACTCCGACGCAGAATTTGGAAGTCCACAGTTTCTTGAAATCTCTTAACAGTTCGTTAGTAAGGAGTATGTTCTCACCGATATGTCTCTCCAAAATAAATGCACTTTGGTTCTCTGATATTAAATGAGGCAGGTATACCTTTAACCAATTGGGTAACACCTTATTTAGGATTTTGTAACAAACGTTGCAGCAGGAGACAGGACGATATTCAGTGATGTTAGAAGGCCTTTCTTTTTTGGGAATCAAAGTAATGAATGTGTGGTTTTTACCTTTAGGAATTGAAGTTGTATGAAACATATCATTTACTGCTGCAAGTTGTTCTTCCTTGATCTGATCCCAATGTATCTTGTAGAATTTGGCATTTAAGCCATTAGGACCTGGACTAGCATCGTCGTAAATAGGAAAAACCGTTGTTTTAATCTCAGATTGTTGGATAGCTTGTGTTGACGTCAAAAGTTGGCCACTAATGATGGTCAATCCCCAATCGTGTGTTGAACACACGAACAGATAACGGTAAATTAAGTAAAAATCAGGAACACATGGAATTTTTATAGTGATTCGGCAAAAGACGGTGCCTACGTCCACTTTATATATTGATTTTCTTTTGACTACAACTACACTAAATTTCCTTTTTGAAGAAAGTGGAAGAATTGGCTGTTTTTGGAGTTAGTCGTAGAACTTGTATTTGAGAGAGGAAGTTCCCAAGGGAAGTTGAAGTGGAGAAAAGTCCCTTTCTATTTTGAGCATGAATGTATTTATAGCTGAAAAGAGGCGCTAGGAGAGCTGTAACATGGCCTGTCTTTTCCGTGGAGCTCGAACACATGGAGCTTGATCATTTAAAATAATTGCGACGGTGAGACCCGGCCTACTGTTGATTAATAGTATCCTCAAGAATTATGGCTTGCATGACACTCGAGATGAGGTATATCAAAAGTTGAGCCTTGACCCGAAGCGGTTAATCGCCTTTAATGCCGAGAATCGGGCTAATGAATGACTTCTCTGGATATTTCTATGTAGATTCAGAGATATCTGATCGATCCGACGTTTAAGGAAATGTTTGACTCAGTCAGTCTTGAAGAGCGATAATATCGGGGCATGAGATGTTGTTGCTCGAGGGAAACTGTTTCGAGCCAAGTTTTATTTAGGCTTTCTAAAGCAAGGATCAACGGCTGGGGTCGGTCAGTGAGTCTTTTGACATTGGGCTTCGATCCGTTAAACCGTGACATCTTTTGCCAAAAAGTGGGTCATCACTTTACCCCTCAGAATACATCCTTCTTGATAAAGGAGGTGTGTTCTGAGTATTGCATTGGAATCCAATGTGCAGGCAACTATGGTTGCACCGAACCATATTAAGGCCAGAAATCCTACGATCCCAGTGGTTGTATTAAGACCAGAAAACCAACGATCGGTGTAGATCGTATTAAGGCCAGAAAACCAACAACCATCGAGGATTGTATTAAGGCCGAGAATGCTACGAAAGAAGTCGACAACTTTGGTCGCAAGGTCCAATACTACAAAGATTGTATAGGCCATTATCGGTTTAGAGATGGCTTTGAATTTGATTGGGTGAGTTTTAACCATATCTGGCTTAAAGGGTTGGCGAGCAGTAATTGCACTTGGCTTAGAGGAGTGGCGAGTATTAACCATACTCGGCTTACGGAGGTAGTGAGTATTAACCATATTCGGTTTATGGAGGTGGCGAGTATTAACCATACTCGGCTTATGGAGGTGGCGAGTATCAACCATACCCGGCTTATGGAAAGTGTTAATCGTGCTCGGCTTATATAATTTTATCCATACTCGGCTAATGGAGTCGGACATATGCAGTGATGGGTAAATGAGACTTAAGTGGCTGTCGCACTTCTGTCGAGAACTTGTGAAGTTTTGGCGGGTGGTAAGTGCACCCGACTTAGAGAAGAGGCGAGTATCTTCCATATTCGGCTTAGAGAAATTTGACCGTACTCGGCTCGAGGAGTAGGCTTAGATAGGTGGCAGGCTTTGACCGTGTCTTACAGACGGTGGTTTGACACTGGCCATATTCGAGTCGGCGAGCGTCATCCACGCTTGGCTGAAATCATTCAAACGTAGTCCATGTTTGTAAAAGAAAGTTTATTGCTGCTAAAGAGCTATTGGAGGAAATGAAAATAAATTCTAGATAGTTGATAACTGAATCCAAAGCACGTCTAGGAGTTAAATCCTAACCCCATACATATTTACTTCATTATACCCATTTTATTGAGAGAAACAAAAATACATTCGAAAGAAGAAATCTAAATCTTATTAATTGATGATGATGCCACGATTGTCGGGCTCAAGGTCCTTTCCGTTTCTAGGAGCTCGAGGACCGACCTGAGGAGCTTGGATAGAAGATTGTGGTGGCATAGCTAGAGTGGTTTTCCTGACATACTCTGGAAATTCTCCCCGTCTGACCCTATCCTGGATGAGATCGTGCAAGTGCCTGCATTCGTTGATGTTGTGGCCGGCAATGTTGTAAAACATGCAGTGTTTTCCAGAGTCGAGCTCTTTCTAGGTCGGCTCTCTTCGAAGAGGTTTTGGGAAAGTTAGAGATCCTCGTATGTCAAGGTAGATGTCAAGCAGGGAGGAATTGAGCTCGGTGTACTGATCGTACATGTTCTCTCTCTGAAGTCGTACGGTGCATTCATTCTTTTCTAAGACCTTTCCTCTTCCTTTATTCTGTCCATTGGTGTTGGATGGGCCTCCATCTTTGGTGGCAAGCTCCTCGAGGCTTTCCATCTCAATGCTGGCATCTTCTCGTCGGAGGAACCGCTCAGCCTCAGCGTAAAAGTCTTCAATGTCCATGGGAGAATCCCTGGTTAAATACATCCTGAATTCTGATTGGTTCTGAACACATGCAATGGCGGCCATAAGCACCATCAATGACTCGGGTCGATCGACTGATGCTACGGCCGTGTTGAATCTTTCGAGGAAGGACTAGAGGGTTTCGTCGTGTCGCTGTTTGATAGAGATCAGGACCATGACGGTCTTTGGTCGAGAGATATGAACTCTGAATTGTTCGATGAAGCGGATGACTAGCATGTTCCAGCTGCTGATCAACTCCGTTGTTAGCTACCAAAACCACATGTCGGCTATATCTGTGAGGAAGAGGGGGAAGCACTTGGCCATAACGTTGGTCGATGCAGAGAGTACTTCCATATAGCGCATATATCGCATAAGATGTATGGGTGGGTCGGTCCGGCCATTGTAGGGCTCTATGGCCGAAAGCTTAAAGTCTGAAGGATTGCGGTAGTTTCTGATTTCCCTGGTGAATGGGCTGCAATGGATATCATCTACAGCCTTTATAGCAGAAGTAACCCGGGTGAAGCATCTTATAATACTTGCAAGCTGGCTTCCATCTCCGATGAGCCGTTGCCATGAATCCAGCTCTGCATTTGGAAGAACTCCAGTACTAAGCTCCGCAGAAAGCATGCTCAGAAGGGTAGTCGTTGGCTGGGCTCAACCTCCGAGAGTAGAGTGAAGGTGAGGGCGAGGGTTCATCGCAGTTTCGGGGCCTGGTTCAGCCGCTGTGGGGATTGCCCAATCGTTATTAGACTGAACCATACCTGCTCCTATAGGGTTAGTCCGAGTTTGGTTAGCAGCAAGCCGACCAGCATATCATGTGATGTTCGGGGTTCTTCGGTGCCCCCGCCAAAGTGATGTTAGAAAGGTTTATAGTAGCATTTTCCTCCGCAATGCCGAGAACCGGTATGGTTGAGTGATCTTCCTGATTCGAAGGGAAGGCTCTACCGACTCTTCGTTGGAAAGGAGAAGGCGTAAGATGAGTCTGTGGTAAGATGCCAGGTTGTAATGGGAATGGAACTAATCCTAGTCGACCCAGCTGATGTTCGATCGATCCAGGAAGTTGAGATGTTCCCTGGAGTGGAGGCAAAATGGTCGAACGACCTAGATCTTGATCGCGGGCCTCCTGTGAATCTGCAGCCGCGGCTGCGTCAGTCACTGGAAGTGATGCTCCTGGCAATGGTCAATCGAGAAGTAAAATCGAGCCAGGACGAAGCAAAGGTATGGTCTGATCTGTGGCTTGTATTTTTGCAGACCGAAGTTCAGTTGTTTCCCTGGCTTCGCCCTATGGAGGAATTGATGTTGAAGTGTTAGATCCCTTTTCCATCCAGTTGAGGAGGTTATTCATCAACTGTTGTTGTTATTCGAGAAGTTTACCCCAAGATGTCATCTGGCCTCTGAATTCGGCTACAATCTTGTCCACATCGTCCCGAGTAAGATATCGGGACACGTCTTCATGAGAGGAGACTTCCTGGCTTGCTTCTGCAACGACTATTTCGGCTGCATCAGCGTTTGTGGGATGGGACGATGTTCCATCCTTCTTTCGCTTGTTCGTCGTTGATTGGAAATAGCAGGATGTCGTGGGGTATGTTGGTGCATGAGCCCCCTACCTGGCGCGCCAAAGTATTGACATCAAAAGTTGGTCACTAGTGGCGGTCAACCCCCAATTATGTGTTGACAATCAAAGATTACAGTAAAGTAAGTAAAAACAGGGAACACGCCAAATTTTTATAGTGGTTCGACAAAAGACAGTGCCTACGTCCACTTTATATATTGATTTGCTTTTGATTACAAGTACACTATATTTACTTTTAGATGAAAATGGAAGAATTGGCTGTTTTTGGAGTTAGCCGTGGAGCTTGTATTTGGGAGAGGAAGTTCCCAAGAGAAGTTGAAGTGGAGAAAAGTCCCTTTCAATTTTGAGAATGGAGGTATTTATAGGTGAAGAGAGGAGCTGTGCAAGCTGCAACGTAGCATGCCTTTCCTGCAGAGCTCGGACAGGTGAAGCTTGATCATTTGAAATAGTTACGGCGGTGGGACTCGGTCTACTGCTGATTAATAGTATCATCGAGAATTATGGCTTGTGTGACACTCGAGATGTGGTGTATCAAAAGTAGAGCTTTGGCCGGAAGTGGTTGACCGCCTTTAATACCTTGAGAATCGGGCTAATGAATGACTTGTCGGGATATTTCCACATAGATCCAGAGATATCTGATCGATCCGGCCTTTAGGGAAATGTTTGACTTGGTCAGTCTAGAAGAGCGATTATATTGGAGCACGAGATGCCGCTGCTCAAGTGAAACTGGCTCGAGCCAAGTTTTATTTGGGCTTTCCGAAGCAGGGATCGACCGCTGGGTTTGGTCGGCAAGTCTTTTGACATTGGGCTTCGATTCGTTGAACTGCGACAACTTTTGCCAAAAAGTGGGTCAACAACTTGTATGAATTGTGCTTGATCAAGGTCATTTATGGTGCAAATTGGTTCGAAAATTGGAAAGTCATAAGCCATCGTGCCATTAGATAATTGTGTGTAATATGTGATAACTTCTCTATTTCCTCCGACTTAATCAGAAAATATCCATCAGATGTAATGAAAGCCTTAATATTATTTCCAAACCATCAAGATGACATTTTGGAATAAAATATTTTGGAAATCACATATCCTTATTGCAATCATGAAATTTTGGATTTTTGTTTCATAATCAAAGCTCTGGTTTTTTCCATAGTGTTCAACTGGTGTTCGACATTAAGCATATAGTCATAAAGTTCAAGACTGCATGGATTTTGATCAACAACCATTTCAAATTCAGATAGCTGCCTTTCCAAATCAAGAATATGCTCACTTTATTTAGGCCTTAGCTTATTACACAATTTCATTTATATTCTGTAGCACATTATGAAAAGAGTACGATGGTAAATTAAATGAATTGCATGACAAACCTCGACTAACACACTTCATATATCCTTCTTTCAAGTGCCAATCATTGTGATATCTGAAGGGGAATCCCATGGAGTAAGAAGTGGGATTAGATGCAGAATTAAGGCATTGTGATCGCTGGACACTTGCGAAAAAGAAAGAGGTTTCATGTCCAACATTTTCTGCAAGCAAGCATTGTTTACCAATATCTTGTCTATGTGTGTAGCTACACCTTTTCTGCGCCATGTAAAATTAAATCCCAAGGGTCTAATTTCATTTAAACCAGCTTGAAGGAGACAATTATTGAAAGAAATATGTTATGGAAATGGAATAGTCAGACCACCTTTTTTATAAGAGAAAGACGAAATATTGTTGAAGTCACCTATGAATATCCAGCTAACATTAATATTTCCTGCTTCATTAATTATGTGTTGTCATAGTTCTTGCCTTTTTTGAAAGAAGTTGCTTGCATATATAACTGTGAAAGCAATTTGCAAACCACCTGTATTATCTGCAAGAACAATGAGATGCTGGGTAGAAGATAAAAATGTAGATATGGACCAAACTGATGTATCCCACGCCAAAAGAATACAGCCTGGACACTGAAGGAAATTATTAATCACAAAGTCCCATGCAGATGGGATTTGTTTTTTTAAAAAAAGGTTAAATTTAGTATAAGATAGCTTATTGTTTACCAAACCAACCAATGTTGGTTATAATTTGTGAGGGAGTTTGAGTACATCACCGATACGTCATGGTGTATTCATGCCCCTCACATTCCATGTAAGTGTAGTCATTTAGGAGCAGTAGTGCTCCTTAAATTTCTTTTAGAAGGATCACTAGTAGCTACTATCTTTACTTTAGCTTTATCCAGATAAGATACATTCTTTGTCACCAAGTTAGATACATCAGCAGGTTATTAAATGGAAAGGTCTTCTGGTAAGGCATCTGCCATATGACCTAAGTCAACTTAGATAATTGTGGAAGGAAATTCATGGTTTAGAAAGTTAAGATCATCAGAGGTAGGCTGTGACCCTGCATTTTGTACCTTCTCTTGACTATCTTGAACAGAAACATTAGTGGAAGTATACGTGTTAGTGTGCATTAAGCCTTTAGCCATCCATCTTGGTTCAGTATGAGTAACATGCACTGATTCAAGATGACCAAAAGCCATACACTTCCAAAATTTGGGAGGAATACATTCATATTCGACCTTGATGTCCTTTTTAACCCCATTATGAAGAAGAACAGGTATCTCTCAGTTGTAATAGAGAGTTGAAGCCTTGCAGATTGAGTGAATGTTTTGGATGCAGTTTTAGGGTCCACTTGTATAGGTTCAGAGATGAAACTTGCAATCATAGATATGGCGTCTGAAGTCCAAAGTTCCATGCCAAGATTATGTAGTCTAGCCCATACTTGAACTGCATTTGTATTAAACTTGTTGTAATCGTAACCAAGCTGTACCCACTCATCAACCATAAGTAATTTGCCAAAATAAGAGTATATAGAAGTCATGAGTACCTTCTGATAATCTGAATAATGTGTAAACTGCACGGCAATGTGAATGTAATGATCACCTTCTGGCTTCCAAACTTTAGAAATATAATCCTTCATCTTTTTGACCGAAAGACGAAAATCTACAAGGTGAAGTACAGTGGTATTTGCCATGCTTCTTTTGGCTTAGTGAATGTTTCTTGTGGAATGAAAACATGTGAGGCTAGAGGTTTGGAGTATTGCAGACGACGGTTATGTGATAAACTGGATGTGACAAGGTGTTGTCTGACGACGGAGGCGTAGGACTTGGGAGGTTGGGATGCGTTTAGGTTAGAGGTGGAAGTTGTTGTTGAAGATGGAGGTAGTTTAGGCGGTTGAGTACATAAGGTAGATGGGGAGTTAGTTGCAGTAGTAACCGCATGTTTAGTCGCCATTAATGTACATGGATTACCCCTGCAGTCCTTTATTGGCTTCTAATCTATCAAATACCGGATTTTACATTAGATAAGCTCATCACTTTATGTGCAGATTTTTTTTCCTATTGTGGTGGAAAACGTCGTATAAACCTAAAACTGAAGGAGATGAAGGCTTAAAATACTTCCGGACTTGAAATGAGCAGCAGTAATTAAACTCATATGGAATTTTCTGACACGTGATAATCTTTAGACAAAGTGGATAAACAATAAATATTGCATTGGGAAGCATTTCTGGTCCATGAGCATAGACAATAATGCTCTCAGCACATGGAAGTCTATTCTTCGTCTTCCAACTTCTAGAAAGCAGTTATTCAATAAAGTGACTGCTAATGGTTCCTCTTCATCTTTATGGTTCAACCCTTAGCTGAACTGTAAATGTTCGGTAGACATTTTGGGATTTCATAGATTGCATATTATTGAACACAAGTGTGACACAGTAGCATCAATTTTTCATCGAGGTTCTCTCCTGCCTTTATCACATTTCAGCAACTCGAGAACTGGTTGATGAATTTAAACAAATTTAGATACAACCAGCACAAACTGATGACTATTATGAATGGTGCAAGGGGAGGGTAGTTTACCTTCTCTAAAACATGGGCAAAGATCCGACAACAAGGAGTATACAACCCATTTTACAAAGCTATTTGGCATTCTAAAAATAGCCGACGTATGTCATTCATCACCTATTTGGCAGTATTGGATCGCCTTAGCAATATATCTTGTCTAGCTAGCTATGGAATTGTCTCGAACACCTTATGTCCCCTCGCTTCAAGTTTGATGAAACTACTAACCACTTGTTTTTCTACTGGGGCTATTCATCATTCATCTGATATTTTATAAAGCATCAACTTGGACTAAATCCCTCAATTCAAGGCTTTTTTAGCGAATAGCTTTTGTTTCTTACTTCAGTTTTCAAGACCAAGGATCAAACACAAGATGATGCGTTTGGATCTATTACCTGTTCGTTTTACTCCATCTGGTGCGAGCGTAATGCGAGGATATTCATTGGTAGGAAAATCGATGCGTACAGCGTATACCAGACCTCAGCAAATTATTAAAGATATTTCTTATCTTGTTACAATGGTAGCACTACAAGGATGAATGCTTGGAATGAGGAGTTTCTGGCGAGATGGGGAGTAGAATTACTTGACAATGGTCGAGATATTATTTGGAGTTTTAGTTGGAGGAGAAAGAGTAGCGGGTTTTTTTCATTTTGAATTCTGTATTCAGTTCCTGTACATTTATTGCACTCATGTATTAATGGTAATTCATATATATGTACTCTTTTTCCCCCCAAGGTACCCAGCAGGGGATTGCAACGTTTTGATGAGGCATATATATATATATATATGAATTTTTATAATCGGTATTATAATAAAGTCTACCAATTTTCAAAAAAAAAATTAAAGGTAATAGAATTTTTGTATAGTTTGGTGTTGCTTCTTTTAAACCCATGAAATAAAAAAGTTTCAAAAATTATTCCAGAAATTCAATTGCCATGTTGTTCTGTCCAGAAACTCCCTCATCCTCTTATAAAAATAAAATATTGAGTGGTTATCGAGCTTGAATCAATCCTGAGTTGTGCCTGGATGTCGTCGTTTCATTCTATGTCCATTCGTTTGTCATCTCCATTTAATGCCATGAAAAGTGAGTTTATCTCATACTTGACTTACATTTTCATAGAAGTGAAATTCAGCACATTTGAAATGCTATGAAATGTATAGGATTGTTCTAGAAAATTTTATTATATGTTGTACACAACTCACACACATTTATAACACAACTGATATATCTGACATGAATGTGCAAATACGACATGTATTACTCCATGTATTTGCTTGATTTGTTGAACTGAACTAACATATTTCTGTATCACTTGATCTAGGTAGAAAATTACATACGAACAACGTTGGTCTATTTTGAAAATATTCGTCTAAGTTAAATATATTTTGATTAACAAAGCTTTTCTAAATATATTTTAATTATAATATTATTTTTAAAATTTAATTAATCTAAATAATTTATAAGTAATTTAATAAATATTTATTATAGTTTAAAATTATTTAAATTTTAAATCTAATGTATAAATATAGATTTTAAAAAATATTAATATAGATTTTTCTTAATACTTTACATTAAGAAAGGTTTAAAAAGAGATTTGGAATATAATTGTAACTTAATGGTTTTAATGACTAAATTGAAATGTAATTCAAGCTATATTAATTTTAAAAAAAAAATGCTATTTAGAAAATGATGAAAGGATTTTTATCTGAAATTGGTTAAGATAATAAAACTTAATAATTTGATTAGATAATAATTGAAGAAATGAATGGTTTGAATCTAAATATAATTGAAGTAATATTTATAATTGATTAAACTTGAAATCTGAGATTTAATAGTTGTGAAATGAAAGAAATCTTATTTAAAGTAAATTTGATATTTTTAGAATTGATTGATATAATAAAATTTGGGCCCAACTTGAATAATATCCATAATGTATTAGAATATGAATATATTGTTAAGTTGGAATTAATTTGAACTGAAGTTTTGGTAACTGAATTGATTATAAGTTGAAACTGAACATATGGATATATATTTCGGATTGTATTACTGTTCAAGACAAGATTTTTAAACCAATATTATTTTATACAAAACTAATTTAGATTATTTTATATAAATGTTTTTTATAACTATTAATATTTAACTATTAAACATCTTATAATTATTTTAAACTTCAGTTGATTTGTTTAGATATTTAACTACTATATATATATATTTGTAATCATTTTAATCTAACTTATTTTATATAAATCTATTTATTTAAATTAAACTATTTTATATTTTATTAATAATTTGTAATAAAGGTTTATTTACGATCCAAGCTATTAGATCAGAAATGTTTAGTTTCAAGATTTGTGAATAACGGTAAGTAAGATAGAAATATGAAATCAAATATAATTCATATTAATAAAATATTATGATTATGGAATCTGGATTCTTGAATGAAATCAAATAATGAATCGAATGAAATGCAACTTGTGATGTTTAAATATTGAACTTAATTGTTTAAATATAAAACCAATATTTGTAGTTAATTGATTGAAACCAATATTTGAACTTAATTGATTCATGATATTTTAAAATGTGATTTCAAATATAAAATGACCACGGTGTGAAATAAGCGTTTGGTTGTTAAAGAGACTAAAGTCGGTATTAACATACCCTTTGTCAATACTGATACCACTTTAACCACTATGTACATGGTGAAGAATCCAAAATGAAGTAGGATGGATTTGGAGGCGATTATTAGATTTGAAGAAAGAGAACGATGATGGATGTCCTTAACCTTCAGATCATAATTAAACTGACTAAAACAGGTGATATACCGTGATTAAATGGGGTCGCTCCTCTTATCGAATGCACTTCTTCGAACCATATATATTACTTTGTGATTTGATTGGTGGATCCATCCTCGATTATGGGAGTGTGTTTCGTGGTGGGTGGTAGCCGCGGCTATGCATTAGCACTGGCTCGGGCCTGCAACTGGTAGAATCCTACCTTAGGTATTCCCCGTGTGCCATGTCATATTATCCTAATCGAGCCCCTACGATTTTGATTTAACGTTGTCGTATCATGGCGCATCCCTATCCACCGATGGCTTACTTGTGTGTTATATGCAAATTGTATGGCAACGGTATAAATGGCGTAAGTGTAATAATGGTAATCCTGCTTTTGCTATTTTGATATTTTTCTTTACTGAATAGACACTATTATAATAGCGCATGATATAATATGATATCTAGTTTAACGGATCCTTAGAGGATGAGAATCCCAAATATCCTTTGAGTTACTTATGCATTTCATTGAATATTTCACTTGAGTTGATTAACTTATATAAGAATGTTAATTCTGCTCTGAGTTGTTTTGTTTTGCATTATTGCTTAGGTCAGACCGAGTATTGCAGTATTGAGATTGCACCTTCCGAAGCTGAAGACTGCTGAAGACATCATCTCTTTCTTTCTTCTTTGTATTAGAAACCCTTGTATTTAGGCTTCCGCAGTATTCAATTTTGTAACTCTGATTTATGTATAAGTTTTGAATTTTATTTAGTAGCTTTATGAACTACTATCATATTTTATTTTATCTGCTGCAAGATATTCTATTTTTTCTGTGCCTGCGATTCTGCGATTTGGTTTATTTAACCCCATTGTTAAAACAATCTGATTTTTCGAACAATTTGATCTGGTTTAATTACGGACTTAAATGGTAAAAAAAAATAGAATGTTAGATGTGGTACCAGAGCTTTGGTTTAATAAAACCTTAAGTTGTGGGGTTTAAAACTCATTTGAAATGGGGTAGCGATACTTTAGAATGAGTAAGTATTAATCGCAAAATCATTATTGAGAGAGCGTATTTTGAAAAATATAAATAGTTTTGAAACTGGTTTTAAACGAAATTTTAAAGTATTTTAATATAAAAATTATTTTAAATTTAATTGTTTCTAAGAATTTGTTTCTTTTAGATCCAGCTTCTTTGAATAGTCTCTCTTCATTTAGGATTTTCTAAATCTAAATCTCGGTAGTTGTTCTAAATCTATCTTTGAAAATTTACGATAAATGGTTTCCAAAATCTTAAATATTCTTCGATTTGATATAATTAGGGTATCCAACCTTTATAGATTCATGGTTGATAGGTTCTTTTTTCGTTAAGCTCTTAGCATAGATTCTAAACTTATTTTGACCTAACTTGATTGATGGTGAAAAGTGATTTTTAGTATAAACTATACTAAGAGTTAATGGAAGCATCATGTATTAACAAGTAGAGGAAGGTATTTATTTACTTTATGAATTGGAATTATAATATTTGAAATATTACAGAATTAAAAGTTTGTATTTGGAATGAATTATAGTAAATAATAGTAATTGAATTCATATGAAATTGATTTTGAGAAAGGAAAATATATGATTTCATGATACGCAATAATAGCTTAAACATGGTAACTTGAAATATAACTTTAATAAATGTTAAACATTGATTTGGCTTAAGTAGATGTAATAGAAATAGTATTATGATTTTAAGAATGTTATGAAATGGAAAAAAGTTTACTATATGTAATCACATATAAATTGTTTATAAAAGAATAGTGATTCATGTATATAACGTATGTTAAACTTGTAAGAGTTAATTGGACTTTGTAAGTACGGTTATATGTAAACTACAGTTAATGAAAATGTGTAAAACTTATAAAACTTATTTAGTTTAAAACATAAGCATTTGAAAAGAGGGTTTGTTTTGGTAGGATTGGAATAGTAAAAAAAACATACTGATACTAAGGCTATTAAAAATAGCATTGTTCTGAATTTGTTTTAATAAAATGGAATTAGTTATAAACAGAAATTGTTTATGATATAATTTGAACTTAGTTGGCATTTAAGAGAATGATGATATTTAAGACTAAAGTAAGAAGAATGTTGACGTGAACTTCAATATGGAAAAAAGATTGAATTTTATAAGAATGAACTGGTTTTAACTTAAGGTTAACACCGTTGATTGTTTTGAAATGAGTTAAAGCATTTTATGTTTTGCGTTGCAAACTTTAAGATCAATTATAGTTATTAAAGATTGAAGTTGAATTTTAATAAATAAATGAGTTGGGGGAGAGATAAAATTTTCCCTACTTAAAATGTTAATAAAAAATGACTTGAAATATATCATTTATAACATATAGTTGGAGAGTTTGGTATTTATTTTGTTTAAAAAGAGAAAACGTTTGAGTATTACTTGACATTAAAAATTGGTCTATTGAATACTTAGTGATTTGGGTATAAGTCTGATTAACGTATTCGTTAAATCCTATATGTAACAGATAGATATAGAGTCACACTCTAGTTGCTTGAAAATGGTTCTGGTAATGAGTGCATCATCATCGATATCTATATTTAGGGTTTGAACGTGAGATAAATATATAGTGTCAATAGAGATGTTGAGTGAATAACTAAAAATATTTGGAATGTTTAAGAAATGCCTAAACCTTTGATTTAAACATTTGTTTTTTTAAATGTATAATTTTGTAAGATGATAGATATAAACTATTTGATTTTTAAATATATTGAATTATTCGATTATTATTTTCTCTGTTTCATTCCTTTTTGGGGACGAAAAGTTTGAGTGGGGAGATTTTAACAACCTGGAGTTTTAAGTGAAATTTTTTGTTAATGATTTAGTTTAAATGTTGATTTTGATTTAAAGCTCAATGTATTTTGAATTTTATGAAGTGAATGAATTTAATGTTGATGCAAATATAAATTGGTAACATAAATATCAATGTTTGTTTATTCAAATCTTATTTGTTGAACAAATTAAATCAGGATTGATTATTTGAATTTATTTCATTCTTAAAGATTTAAATTTAAACATTAAACTTGTTTTATCGATTAATTGGTTTTCATGTGAATTTTTAATTTAAATTAATTAAAATTGTGATGAATTTTGTAATGGCCCAAAAATCCCTATCTTTCGAATCGACTGTAAATCACACAAGTCCGTTCAAAAATGGCAGAAACCCTCAGAACATTAACTTTGGGCATACAACACATTATCATAGAAACAAAAGAACTATTTCATTGTTATCACAACAGTTTACATCAAAGTTCAAGAATATTAGAGCACATTGCAAATATCAGAAAATAACAAATACAAAACAATACATAGCGGAAAACATAATACATTCATTGGAAGACTATCAAATTCTCTGGATACAGCTTTAGCTTCAGTCCGGAATCCTGCTCAAGAAAAATATTCGCAAACAAAACTACCTGGCTGCCTATGTGGAAATAAGGCCACCCGAGTTTGCAAGGAAAAAACTACGAATCAGTCATAGGACTAGCATGAGAACTTAAATTATTTATTCTTAACTTATTCAAAAGTAAGGCATATCATGGGACCATGCCGTATAACATGGAACGAGTTTCCTCCACATAAATACCATTTCATCAAACTTGGAACAAAAATGGTTCCATTTTCATAATTAGATTTATCAAATCTAATGAACTTCATTTTTTTTTAAAATCCATTCTTTTTGAAAATAATCTCTTTGGATATGAAATGCCCATTTCATTTCAAATCATTGAACTACTAGATATTTCTTTCATATCAAATTATACTTTACCTTGGGATTTCAAAACAAATCACTTTGGAAATCTCAAATATCTATAATACATCATATCAAAACATATGCAAACAGATCAGGAAGTTTCCCCCGATAAAAAGCCAGCTAGGTCTCACACTTCTCATCTTGTCAATAATTCTGTGTATGTCCCTCTCACAAGAGGAGTCCCATACATGGTATGCCCCTCTCGAAGCGGTGTCCGCATACCCGTTTGCCCAGAGTTTTAGTCACGGGTTACTCGAATCATAGGTAACATATCAAATCATTTCTATCCCAAAGAAATAAATCGTTTCGCAATAATAATCACAAGTACTTTCAAATCCTACTACTTTTTCTTTCCAAATCATTTAAACATTGGGGTCTAAGCCATCGAAATTCTCTTTGGTAATAAAAACACCTTTTATAAACCATTTATCGCTTCAAAATATTTTCTAGTTCCTCGAAATCAACAATTCATTTCATGTTCGTTTATGAAATCATCTTTCAAATTCATTCATTTAGATTCATGTTTGTAATTAAATAAATCAAACACTATCGCTAAATCAACAACGTCACAAAAAGCACTACGAATAAGCTTATTCGGCTAATTTAGTTATACTGACTTAATATCATCCCAATCTTCATTTTATCGATTCAAATTACTTTCAAGCCATTTATTATGATTTATTATAATTTATCCTTATTTTTAATAATTTAAAAATACATCATTCCTTTAAAAAATCCAATTTCGTGTCTTCAACTGCAAAACCTGTATTTTTCTAGTAAATTGATTTTGACTTATCTCAAAATCTAACCGTTGGATTTTAAATTTATACATATCATTTGAAATCTCTTTTCATTTTGGACGCAACGTTTTTCGTTTAGGAATATCTGATGGTCAAATCTCCCAGTGCATCAGTTTGTACTCAGTGGTCGAAATTCGTGAAGTACCGCTACGCGACGAGTTCTATTCTGACCAAACTTCGATTTTTAAATAAGATCAATTGACTATAATTTCAAATTGTTCGTTAAATATATACCACATATTAACAACCAATATAACACCTAATCCACATATCGTCGTATATACCATATAGGTCATAAACCATTAACGCTTATATGGTTTTGTTAATCAACAAATTAACCGCAATATACAGTCATCAATCAACGTAAATATTCATCACAATCATATCATTATCATTCAATAAAGTTCATATCGGTATCGAATAACTACTCGCTTAGTTAATTTTCACTAAATGATCAATTTAGGTTTAATTCAATTCTAATGTCGCCATTATTAGTTCTAAGCGTTCTATACTCAAGTAACTACACATACTTCACTTAAAATCATATATTTTCTACATTAGAAGTTAGTAAACCATATAGTAAACCCATATCATCAATCATAAATCAATATATAACTCAAACAAGATCACAATAGCAATTAGAATTCAACTAGCCTTTATTATCGCTTAAAAGTTCTCAGCTCATGGATCTACTATGCCAATCTTTAATAAGAGGATATCCTAACATTCCCGGTTGATTTTGGCAGCTTCTCGGCGTCACCAAAGATTTTTGAAATTGAAATTGAAATGGTCAGGGGTTCTATTCTACGGAATTTTCAAACTAATGGACGAACAAAGGGGTATGTTTTTGGGTTCGCAGAGAAAACAGTTAAGGATTTCTTGGTGTTAGGAGCCTGGGAAGGAGCTGGGAGCCACGCTGGGCTGTTGTGGTGGCTAGTGCTGGTCAGGTGGGCCAAGATGTGGGCTATAGTGGGTCCAAAGGGTGTGAAATTGGGTTGATTTGGGGAAGGGGTAGCAATTTAGGGTTTTAAGGGAATTAAAAGGGTATTTTGGGTTTATTTTGTAAAGAGATGGGCCATGGCTTGGAGGAGGAAGGGATGGAGGCATTTGCTGGTGTGGGGACGAAGGTCAGGTGTTGCGGAAGTGAGTTGATGGTGGAGGGTGGGCTGCCATGGCCATGGGAGTGAAGGAGAAGGAGGAAGCAAAAAAAAATGGAAATGAAAAAGATATAAGGAGAAATGTATTTGATTTCATAGAAAAGGGGAGTGGCACAGATTAATGAGTTGTCGGAAGACAAAGAGAATGGAGAATGCACAACAAGTAATCTACCAGGCTTGACACTTCAAAGAAAAACACTTGTTCTTTTGAACTTGTTTAAACATGAATACTCGTTTCATTCTTTTTGCGCGTTTATCACTCGTACGATTTAATGGTAAATCCGATCGATACAAAATTTTGAAGCCTACCATATTTTAAATATGTTTCCAATGAAACAAGTTTCATTGAATTTGGAGTCCGTTTGAATAGCTACAACAAAAACATCATATTACAACGGTGTAAAACAGTTTAAAAGACTTTTTACAATGGTGAATCATATACTAAGAAGTTGTAATAGACTGAAATCTTTTATAACTATTTTGCAATACCTACTACAATAGTAATACAACATTGTAGTAATTCTCACTACAACTGTCATGCACCGTTGTAGTAATACCTACTACAACTGTTATGCACCGTTGTGACTTCATAATTTTTACAACTATTTCTATCAATTGTAATACCCTTTACTACAACTATAATTGAATACATTTTGCAAGTGCAACAAGACCTGGATAAACAGAGAACAAATTGATATAAATTCAAAATATCAGATCCATTTACACAAAATACATTACTACTTTATATTCAAAATACATAATTAATGAATCATACATCATCACAGTGATATATATCAATTCTTCATTACAAAACTGACATCGCTTGAAAGATATTTACTCATAAAGATTTACAGCAAGAAGTAACCTGAAATAAATTAGTGAACTTATAAGATGATTGATAAGATCATAATTTTCATGCATAATTTTAATTTAGCACATTGATAAACTTAAAAGCAAACATAGTTTTCTTAACTCAACTCCACCATCTTACACAAAATTCACCAAGCTTAAATGACGATATACTAATTAACATAATTTTCTCACCTCAACACCACCATCTTTTATTGTTAATATGTTGTTACAATCATATGCGAAATTGCAGTTAGAAATAGCAAATTATTTAATAAATACATGAAACAAGCCTACACATTATAACCACCCGGAAAATCTGAACTAATTTAAAATTTTTAAATTGGCTATTTTAGTGAATTTAAAATATTTAAAATAAATATTTTAAATAATAACGATGAAAAGTAAGTTTGAATCGATGTTTGAAAATAAATATAAGTAATTCTAATTATAAACAAGGCCTGAAATGGCGCGATAGTTTCAAAATTTGAATTCAAACTTTGACTGACTATACCAGGTGCAAAACAAAATGGATTTTAGTGAAACCAAAAATATTTAAATCTGTTAGTGAAAATCTTTCAAGCGAATCTGAAAAATCGAAGTTTCATAGTGGAAAGCAAAAGTTATGGCCAAACGAATTTTCAGAAAGGTCGTTGTAAAGTTTATATAGCCCGTGAAAATAGCCATTTTGCAAACGACATCGGAATTCGATGGAACCACTTTTGTTGGATCCGAGATGTCAAATTATTGCTAGCTTTCAAATTTCATAATTTTTGAAGTCAGTATGTGAGCGTGGCAAAGGAAAATGTGTTTGGTCGATTTTTGTTAAATTGGATCGACCAGAAAAGGGACATTTTGCAAACGATCTCAGAATTCGACGAAACTTGTTTTGTTGGGACGATATCATCAAAGCATATCTAGATTTATTTTTCGGGAATTTTTAGAATCAATATGTGGCCCCGGCAAATTGAAATGTACGTTCAAATTAAATATTGAATGTTTTATATTTTAATTTGAAGGAAAACTGACTGAAACAGTCGAATGGGCCTTCGAAACATATCCCATTATGTTCGGAAGGGGGTATTTAGCTAGGGACGACAGTCGTTGGGTTTGAATTGGTGTTCGTGTGTGACAAGGGGTATTTTCAGATTTTTATAATTTATAAATATAAAAAAATTATCATTAGTCAATGCTTTTTCTCTCTCCCCGATATACATCGACGCACGGCGATAAACCCTTCAATCTTTCCCGTCCACTTTCCGACCAAACCAAGCAAAATCAGCCCCTCCTCCAGTTGAGGATTTTGAAGAGCTCGAGACGAGCTTCAAATCCATATATAGTTTGTATTTTTTCGTCAAGGATATAGGGAGAATCGACGTCAGGAAGTCTCTGACTTTGAGCCGCCACCCCGCCTGATTCCGATCGTCGAACTGGCCGTGACCACCGCCGCCGCCTGCGCCTCTCCTCCCTCGTCGACACCATATAACCCAATCCTCCTACAGCGCATCGGATTGGAAGAAAAACCGGGCCCTAGTTTTGAACCACTTCGAAGGTACACGGCTGATTTTAATTAAACTATATTATAGCACTTTAAAGCGTTACGGTTTTTGATTTCACTGTAAAAATCATATCTTTTTCGTTTGTTGACGAAATTCAGTGAAACAAGAGACAGTGGACTCGTGCGGACGTCTTCTACATTCTAGAAGAAACCGGATATTTTTTTGAGCCTTCTGCTATTTTTGGTGGAGTGGAACCCAATGTGAGATTTCTAAATTATAAACGATATGGAAAACGACGATGTATAAATTATATAGTCGAAGTATGAGTTATATAAGCGTTGTACACCACATGTATAGGCATTGTATAAGTTATATATGCATTGTAAAAATTATATAAGTGTTGAATAGAAGTGAAATATACTTATATATATACGCCCCTCATCCACAAACCATAGGCGATATTTATTGGTTGTGATTGGTGTGAAAATTGGTTGATAGCGAATGGTTGATTAGAATTGTTTGTGGTTGAAATTGATTGATTGTGGTTGAAAAATACCCGTTTGTGGTTGAGAATTATTTGGTTGAAACCACATAGGATTAGTTTGTGGAAAAGAAAAAATATACATGCCGCCTGCGTGCGAACTAAATGCATGAAATCCCCATTGTCAAAAGCTGCGAGGCTTTAAGGTAGAGCGAGGAGCCGTACTAGGGACGACCCCAGTTTTAACTACCCTGCCGTTATGCTGCCGAAATTTTGAATAATATTCATGTGTTAGAATTATTTTCATGTGTTGAAACCGCATTCATGTGTTGAATAGAAATTCATGTGTTGAATGGTATTCGTGTTTTAAATAAATTGCTTTAACAATAAAAATCACATTTTTATTATATATATTCGAACTATTGAAAACCTTCATGTGTTGAATAGAAATTCATTCATTGAATAGAAATTCATGTGTTGAATGGTATTCGTGTTTTAAATAAATTGCTTTAACAATAAAAAATCACATTTTTATTTTATATACAAACTATAGAAAACCTTCATGTGTTGAATAGAAATTCATTCGTTGAATAGAAATTCATGTGTTAAATGGTATTCGTGTTTTGGATAAATTGTTTTAACAATAAAAATCACATTTTTATTTTATATATACGAACTATAGAAAACATTCATGTGTTGAATAGAAATTCATTCGTTGAATAGAAATTCATGTGTTGAATGGTAGTCGTGTTTTGAAAGAAATTATTTTATAATAAAAATCTTATTTTTATCATCTATATGAACTATATAAGGCGTAGGTTGTGTTTGTGTTGGTTGTGTTTGAGAAAATCTTATTTTTATCATCTATATGAACTATATAAGGCGTAGGTTGTTGTTGTGTTTGTGTAGGTTGTGTTTGAGCAAATCTTATTTTTATCATCTTAATGAATTGGAATAAGGCGTAGGTTGTGTTTGTGTAGCACTTTTTATTATATACGCGAGTTGCTCAAAAAGACAGGGTTTATCCCATTCTGAATAACTGAATCGACGATAAGAAATCGAAGATGAAGACGGTGGTTGAAGACCAAAAATCTTCACCTCGGTTGGATGATAGCTGATGCCCTAATTGGGAGGCATCCCGAAATATGGATAATGAGTGGTGATCGTCTAGACGTACGTGGAGATCGATGGGTATGCGAGGTATATAGTGCCTCCGGTTTCGTTCAGACCCAGAATGGACTTGTAAATGGACTGTGTGTCTAACATTGGAATTCATTCTGTGTGATTGATAGCCATCAGTTGCATGGTGTGAATTTGATGCAGTGATCAAGGCTTCTGTTGAAAAGAAAAGTCTAGTGGCTGATGATCAAAGCACGGCCTGTGTGGCATAGCTTTGTGTATAACGTGAATTCGCGAACCTCACACCCCGGTATGAACCAAAAACGGGAGAGGACATCAGGGAGGGCATGCCTTTCCTTCTAGCTAGAGGTGGTGTCAGTGCCTAAACTGGCTGAAATTTATATTATTTTCACCTATGTGGTTGTTGCTGTTGCGAGGCGCCTCAGATATATCGGTCGATCCGGGACCGATGGAGTCATTCTTTGACTCATTTACGCCCCAAAGGGCGGGGAAACGTAGTGTTCAGGCATAATAATCCACATCGGTGGACATGCCCTGACGATCCAAAGGGTTGATGCATTCTGATCCTGAGACACGGGTTAGAGCGTCTCGAATTCGGTAAGGACAATCTTTTGCCTTGTTTCATGACGGAAGTCCAATTTCCAAATACGACATCGTGCGGTTTTGATTGTAAACCTATATTTGGCGACATAGTGGCATGGGACGCTCATGTAGTCTATGATTGATACTTATGATTTGAAATTGTTTTTGAAACGTATAAACACTAGTAATAATATCAAATACTTTTGTTTTATTCGTATCAAGCATATTTTGGCCATTATAAGGTAAAAACTCTATCCTCTGGTTTGTGTTGCATTGTGTGATGGGAACTGAGTCTTATAATGACTTCATTTTTATAAAACGCATTGCGATGTTTAAAAGATTTACTTGTTTTAAAGCACTAACAATCCAATGGAGTAAACCCATTCCACGAAAGTGGCATCATCCTGTGATTAGCCAAATTATAAAATGTGTTAAGTAGATTTCTCATACCAGTCCCATGACTGACTCGTAGTTTGTTTCACTTGCAAACTCGGGTGCCCCTTTTTCTACACGGGCAGCCTTGTGTTCAGGTTTTAGCAGGATCTTTATGGATAGCTGGAGCTGAAGATGGATTCTATCATTATCTCTTTATATGTTGTTCAGCTCCTATTGTACATATTATGTTTGTTTTCCGCTGTAGACATTTATGTATAGCTGAACTGTATATGTACTAAGTATGATCCTGTATACTGTGTAACTCTGATGATTACGTTTATCCAGTGCATTATTTGTATATTATTTGGTGTATTTATTTATTTATGTTCTGCTATTATCTGTTTATGTGTTATATTCCAAAGATTACCCTTGCCACCGTCAGTACGGGGTTTGGGGTCGTCACAACGTGGTATCAGAGCTTTGGTTAAGCTTAGTGCTGGAATATAACATATTAACGAACTTGTAAGAAATAGAACCAGTAGTGTTCTAGGACGAATAACTCATTACAGATAGGATCAGTAATATCCTTGAATGAGTAAAGCATAATGAAATACACCCCAGTAGACACATTTACATTCAAGTATTTGTCTCTATGTTTTGAAATATCTTTTCTGTTGACCTGACACTTTGTCTACTAATTGCAGATGCACTATAAAATGAGTGACAGAAACATAAGAAATAATCGTATGACTCGACAAGCTAATGAGCCTGTTGTGCTCCCGCAGCCACAATCAGATATAGAAGTTCTATTCAAGAGATTTCGAAATCTGGGTGGATCACCATTCTTAGGCAAAGAGTCCATTATGGAAACACAAGCTTGGATTCGTTCTGCTGAGAAAATATTTGAAGGTTTAAAGATGAGAGATGATCAGAAAAGATTACTGGCATCTTGGGCACTCAAAGAAGAAGCTCTGTTCTGGTGTGATTCGATTATTAAAGATAATCCAGAAGGTAATATCACCTGGGATAGATTCAAAGTGATTTTCCTAGAAAGATTTACTCCTCCTGAAGCAACTGAGCGGTTATGTGATGAATTCTCTTATCTGATACAGGGAGATATGACCATTCCAGAATATCATAAGAGATTTAATGAACTTTCTCATTTTGCCCCTTATCTGATTCAAGATCCAAAGAGGAAGAATCTGAGGTTTATTCATGGTCTGAAAAGAAAATACCAGAATAGTGTAATGAGGAATGTGAAGCTTCCTTTTTCAGAAATGATATACATAGCTTACCAGTATGAGGATCTCGACAAGAAAGGTATGTTGCGTTACGAAGAGGAAGTCAGTTCTAGTAATAAAGGTGAGTCTGAAACTGATCTTCCTAAGGCCAGTACGATGTCTGAGGTGAGTAAGAAGCCCAAAGTCAATCGAAAAAGAGCCAGATCTAGGAAAGAACCGGTAATAACTGCCATATGCAATAATTGCCATCAGAAAGGGCATTTGTCGATAAATTGCGGACCCTTAAAGAAACGAATAAAGAGTGGATCTAAATCCAAGAAGAATTTTCAAGAGAAAAGAGGTTGCAGTAAATGCCATCAGACTGGTCATCTTGCAAAGGATTGCTGGCTCTTAAAGAAACCAGGAAAGGAAATGACAATATTTGGGTGATCGTAGATCGCTTCACGAAGACCGCCCATTTCATACCTGTCAGATCGAACCGAACTGCTCAGAGTCTGGCGCAGATATATTTCAAGGAAATTGTGAGGCTACATGGAGTGCCGCTCGGTATAGTTAGTGATAGAGATCCAATATTTACTAGCAAATTCTGGGAGGCATTTCAAGTAGAACTGGGAACAAAGCTGAATCTAAGCACCGCCTATCATCCTCAAACAGATGGTTAGACTGAGAGGGTGAATCGTATTTTAGAAGATCTATTGCGGGCTTGTGTTCTTGATTTTGGTGGATCATGGGAAGACCACTTGCATTTGGCTGAGTTCTCATACAACAAAAGCTACCAAGCAAGCCTGACAATGTCACTATTCGAAGCATTATATGGTAGACCGTGTCGATCCCCTGCCTGTTGGGTCGAACCTGGTAATAGACTTGTATTGGGACCAGATATGATTCGCGAAGCCGCAGACAAAGTCCATTTCGTTAAGAAACGATTATTCGTTGCTCAAAGCCGACAGAAGAGCTATGCTGATTCGAGAAGAAGGGATTTGGCTTTTTCTGTTGGTGATTATGTGTATCTAAGGGTTTCTCCGATGAGAGGAGTGATTCGATTTGGTAAACTGGGAAGTTGGCATTGGTCCATTCCCTATACTTGAACGGATTGGAACCCTCGCTTATAGAATTCAATTACCTGATTGGTTGCCTAGAATGCATGATGTATTTCACATATCTCAACTTCAAAAGCACATTCATGATCCAAACTTGATCGTGGAAGAAGCAGCGCAACAGGATATTGAAATTACTCCAGAATTAGCTGTGAGAAGAGAGCCGCTAAAGATTATCAGCAAAGAAACCAAAGAACTGAGGAACAAGAAGGTTCACTTAGTCAAAGTGCAATGGAGTGGAGATCCGCGGGATTGTATTTGGGAAACAGAGGAAAGCATTAAGAAAGCATATCCTAAGTGCAGGGTGGATATCTCTGATTGACTCTGGTGCAAGGTACATTTACCATACTTTGCATTACCATTTTGTTCTCTACTTAGTTGTTATTTTCTTTTCATGGATGTAAACTTTTAGTTCTATAGTCTGACTAATTTAAAAAGAGTATATGAATCGATTAGTATATTTTTGAAAAGTTGAAAACAAATTGA
The DNA here is from genome assembly GCA_030737875.1 of Allium sativum. Classification (NCBI taxonomy): domain Eukaryota; kingdom Viridiplantae; phylum Streptophyta; class Magnoliopsida; order Asparagales; family Amaryllidaceae; genus Allium; species Allium sativum. The sequence goes on along the minus strand of CM060918.1, from coordinate 42,985,678 downwards.
TTGTTGTTTGTGTTGTGTGATAGTCGATTAGATTAATTAAATTATTAGAATGATAGTTAATTAAATCAAGTATTGAACTGATTTAAAAATAGATAGAAATATATACATGTGCATTATATATGTTTGAACAGGTAAAGGATTAGCTGTTGAGTAAAGAATTTATTTGCGTGCCCGACAAATAGGTAAACCTTAATGAGTTGGATGCGAAATATTATTATATCAACTCCTGTGAATGCCATTAGATGCGGAGTGTTGGTTGTTCTGTGTGTAATAATAAACGTCGCCATAGGATAGCAACAATTAATTTTGAACTACATTACATGGCATACTTCTCGAAGATAGGCTTACTTCATCATATACCACATAAGCATTTGGAGCTTGTGCGACGAGGTTGAAGATTTACCATACGAGCGAGAGGCTTGTATGGCGATGACTATATATTACAGGTTGAACTGATGACTCATTGGACCATATAAAATGTAACGGTAAATTTCCAGATTAATAAAAACCCTACACGAGTCTAGAGATGATGATAAACACATCTCTCTGGTCATTAAGGCACAAAAACCATTTATAGGGTGACGCGAATTTATTCTTTGGAGTTATGATCTATACACACTCCCCTGTGGACACCGGAATATATCACTATAAATATGTGCATGCTTATTAGGATTTATTGGGTACCTAATACAGCCCAATAAATTTCCAAACCCCTCCCCGTACAAAGGAGGTTATGGAGAAATTTTTCGAAAATTTAGGGTGTTAGCCAAATTTTTGAAGAATTTGAAAATTCTCAGAAACTGAAAAGTTGGAGAATGGAAGCCAGATTGAACGTAGAGTTGATTAATCAAACCACTTTCGAATTTGTTCCTTTTCGAGGACGAAAAGTTTTAAGTGGGGGAGATTGTAACAACCCGGAAAATCTGAACCAAATTAAAAAATTTAAATTGGCTATTTTAGTGAATTTAAAATATTTAAAATAAATATTTTAAATAATAACGACGAAAAGTAAGTTTGAATCAATGTTTGAAAATAAATATAATTAATTCTAATTATAAACAAGGCCTAAAATGGCGCGGTAGTTTCAAAATTTGAGTTCAAACGTTGATTGACTGTACCGGGTGCAAAAAAATGGATTTTAGTGAAACCAAAAATATTTAAATCTGTTAGTGAATATCTTTCTAACAAATCTGAAAAATCAAAGTTTCATAGCGGGAAGCAAAAGTTATGGCCAAACGAATTTTCAGAAAGGTCGATGTTGAGTTTATATAGCCCGTGAAAATGGCCATTTTGCAAACGACCTCGGAATTCGACGAAACCACTTTTGTTGGATCCGGGATGTCAAATTATTGCTAGGTTTCAAATTTCATAATTTTTGAAGTTAGTATGTGAGCGTGGCAATGGAAAATGTGTTTGGTCGATTTCTGTTAAATTGGATCGACCAGAAAAGGGCCATTTTGCAAACGACCTCAAAATTCGACGAAATTGGTTTTGTTGGGACCGTATCGTCAAAACATAGCTAGATTTATTTTTCGAGAATTTTTAGAATCAATATGTGGCCCCGGCAAATTGAAATGTACGTTCAAATTAAATATTAAATGTTTTATATTTTAATTTGTAGGAAAACTGACTGAAACAGTCGAATGGGCCTTCGAAACATATCCCATTGTGTTTGGAATGGGGGTATTTAGCTAGGGACGACAATCATTGGGTTTGAATTGGTGTTCGTGTGTGACAAGGGATATTTTCGGATTTTTAAAATTTATAAATATAAAAAAAATATCATTGGTCAATGCTTTTTCTCTCTCCCCGATATACATCGACGCACGGTGATAAACCCTTCAATCTTTCCCGTCCACTTTCTGACCAAACCAAGCAAAATCAGCCCCTCCTCCAGTTGAGGATTTTGAAGAGCTCGAGACGAGCTTCAAATCCATATATAATTCGTATTTTTTCGTCAAGGATATAGGGAGAATCGATGCTAGGAAGTCTCCGACTTCGAGCCGCCGCCCCGCCTGATTCCGATCGTCGAACTGGCCGTGACCACCACCGCCGCCTGCGCCTCTCCTCCCTCTTCGACACCATATAACCCGATCCTCCTATAGCGCAGCGGATTGGAAGAAAAACCGGGCCCTAGTTTTGAACCACTTCGAAGGTACACGGCTGATTTTAATTAAACTATATTATAGCACTTTAAAGTGCTACGGTTTTTGATTTCGCTGTAAAAATCATATTTTTTTTCGTTTGTTGACGAAACTCAGTGAAACAAGAGACAGTGGACTCGTGTGGATGTCTTCTACATTCTAGAAGAGACCGGATATTTTTCTGAGCCTTCTGCTATTTTTGGTGGAGTGGAACCCAATGTGAGATTTCTAAATTATAAACGATATGGAAAACGACGATGTATAAATTATATAGTCGAAGTATGAGTTATATGAGCGTTGTACACCACATGTATAGGCGTTGTATAAGTTGTACGTTCGATGTATAAGTTATATATGCATTGTTAAAATTATATATGTGTTGAATAGAAGTGAAATATACTTATATATATATATACGCCCCTCGTCCACAAACCATGGACGATATTTATTGGTTGTGATTGATGTGAAAATTGGCTGATAGAGAATGGTTGATTAGAATTGTTTGTGGTTGAAATTGATTGATTGTGGTTGAAAAATACCCGTTTGTGGTTGAGAATTATTTGGTTGAAACCGCATAGGATTAGTTTGTGGAAAAGAAAAAATATACATGTCGCCTGCATGCGAACTAGATGCATGAAATCCCCATCGTCAAAAGCTGCGAGGCTTTAAGGTAGAGAGAGGAGCCGTACTAGGGATGGCCCCGGTTTTAACTACCCTGCCGTTATGCTGCCAAAATTTTGAATAATATTCATGTGTTAGAATTATTTTCATGTGTTGAAACCGCATTCATGTGTTGAATAGAAATTCATTCGTTGAATAGAAATTCATGTGTTGAATGGTATTCGTTTTTTAAATAAATTGCTTTAACAATAAAAATTACATTTTTATTATATATACGAACTATAGAAAACCTTCATGTGTTGAATAGAAATTCATTCGTTGAATAGAAATTCATGTGTTGAATGGTATTCGTGTTTTGAATAAATTGCTTTAACAATAAAAAATCACATTTTTATTATATATACGAACTATAGAAAACCTTCATGTGTTGAATAGAAATTCATGTGTTGAATGGTATTCGTGTTTTGAATAAATTGTTTTAACAATAAAAATCATATTTTTATTTTATATATACGAACTACAGAAAACATTCATGTGTTGAATAGAAATTCATTCGTTGAATAGAAATTCATGTGCTGAATGGTAGTCGTGTTTTGAAAGAAATTGTTTTATAACAAAAATCTTATTTTTATCATCTATATGAACTATATAAAATAGTCGTGTTTTGAAGTAAATCGTTTTACAATAAAAATCACATTTTTATTATATACATGAATTGTTAAAAAGTGTGAAGTGTCGAAATAAATGTCTGTTTGATAAAAATATCATTTTTATCAAATGTATGAAAAGAATATGGTTTTGAAGTCGAAGAATCGATTATATATATATATATAATTAAAATATATCGAATAACAAAGCTTCAGTTCGTGTTTTGAAACCGTGATTTCAAACGATTATTGCGGGAGATCCGATTATCGGATTTTCTCGAAACCGAAACCGTTGGGTTCGCCTTGGAAATATCTTTCCAACGACAACCACTTTGTGAAAATCCAACGGTTGGATTGTCTGGAATGTTTAAATCAAATTTGAAGAAAAAACAGCGCCAGAATCGATTATATATATATATATATAATTAAATTTAATCGAATAACGACGCTGCAGTTCGTATTTTGAAATCGAAACTTCAAACGAGTGTACCGGGAGATCCGATCGTCGGATTTTCCCGAAACTGAAACCGTTGGATTCATTTTGAAAAGGTTGTTCTAATGATATAAAATTTGTGAAGATCCAAAGGTTAGATTTTCAGATATGTGTAAATCAAATCTGAAGAAAAATAGCGCCACAGCCGCGTTAAGGCCCGAAGCGTCGTTTGAATGAAATGGCTATTTTTAAATAAATAAAAATAGTGATAAATTGTTATAAAATATTATAAACGATATGGAATGTGAAATTTAGAAACTAACTGAAGGTTAGTTAAGTCGAATGGTTTCCTGGGTTTTGATATGATATTGGTTTCGGCCTTCGGGGTTAATATTTGGGAAATCGTTCTCTTACTGATTTACGGTTAGTGACTAATGAATTGGAATAAGGCGTAGGTTGTGTTTGAGTAGCACTTTTTATTATATACGCGAGTTGCTCCGAAAGACCGGGTTTATCCCATTTTGAATAACTGAATCGACGATAAGAAGTCGAAGATGAAGACGGTGGTTTAAGACCAGAGATCTTCACCTCGGTTGGATGAAAACTGATGTCCTGATTGGGAGGCATCGTGTAATATGGATAATGAGTGGTGATCATCCAGACGTACGTGGAGATCGATGGGTATGCGAGGTATATAGTGCCTCCGGTTTTGTTCAGACCCAGAACGGACTTGTAAATGGACTATGTGTCTGATATTGGAATTCATTCTATGTGATTGGTAGCCATCAGTTGCATGGTGTGAATTACTTGTGTGGCATGCTAAGATGTAGTGATCAAGGCTTCTGTTGAAAAGCAAAGTCTAGTGGTTGATGATCAAAGCACGGCCTGTGTGGCATAGCTTTGTGTATAACGTGAATTCGCGAACCTCACACCCCGGTATGTACCAGAAACGGGAGAGGACATCAAGGAGGGCATGCGTTTCCTTCTAGCTAGAGGTGGTGTCAGTGCCTAAACTGGCTGACATTTATATTATTTTCACCTATGTGGTTGTTGCTGTTGCGAGGCGTCTCGGATATATCGGTTGATCCGGGACCGATGGAGTCATTCGTTGACTCATTTACGCCCCAAAGGGTGGGGAAACGTAGTGTTCAGGCATACTAATCCACATCGATGGACTGGCCCTGATGATCCAAAGAGTTAGTGCGTTATGATCCTGAGACACGGGCTAGAGCGTCTCGAATTCGGTAAGGACTATCTTTTGCCTTGGTTCATGACGAAAATCCAATTTCCAAATTCGACATCATGCGGTTTTGATTGTAAACCTATATTTGGCGACATAGTGGCATGGGACGCTCATGTCGTCTATGATTGATACATATGATATGAAATTGTTTTTGAAACGTATAAACACTAGTAATAATATCAAATAATTTTGTTTTATTCGTATCAAGCATATTTTGGCCATTATAAGGTAAAAACTCTATCCTCCAGTTTGCGTTGCATTGTGTGATGGCAACTGAGTCTTATAATGGCTTCATTTTTATAAAAAGCATTGCGATGTTTAAAAGATTTACTTTTTTAAAGCATTGGCAATCCAATGGAGTAAACCCGTTCCGCGAAAGTGGCGTGGTCCTGTGATTAGCCAAATTATAAAATGTGTTAAGTAGATTTCTCATACCAGTCCCATGACTGACTCGTAGATTGTTTCACTTGCAAACTCGGGTGCCCCTTTTTCTACACGGACAGCCTTGTGTTCAGGTTTTAGCAGGCTCTTTCTGGATAGCTAGAGCTGAAGATGGATTCTATCATTTATCTCTTTTTATGCTGTTCAGTTCCTATTGTACATATTATGCTTGTTTTCCGCTGTAGACATTTATGTATAGCTGAACTGTATATGTACTAAGTACGATCCTGTATACTGTGTAACTCTGATGATTACGTTTATCCAGTGTATTATTTGTACATTATTTGGTGTACTTATTTATTTCTGTTCTGCTATTATCTGTTTATGTGTTATATTCCTAAGATTACCCTGTCCACCATCAGTACGGGGTTTGGGGTCGTCACACACCTAGAGAATAAGAGGTTGCAGTATGCCAGTATCGGTGAAGTTCGTTTTAGTTGGCAATGAGCAAAAGTCCTGGCACTAAAAATCGTGCCTCGTCCAATCCAATGGTAGAAGTAACTTGCCATCTGTTTTATTTCAAAAAACAATGAAAAACCTGTAAATTTTAATTTAGCCACACATGAGGTGAAATGTATAGTCTGCGATTTTGGTTATAGCATCAACACTGGCACTTGAGTTATGTTCTAGTTTAAGCCTGAGTGGTAGTTTAATTCTGAGCATCCAGTCATCATACATACGTTAGTATGCTAATAATGTCACAAACTTATAACTTCAAATACATAAAATAATTTGTGGCTTGCTGCAATTTCGATGTGATTGCAAACAAACGCCACAAATATATAATTATAACCACTTGACTACATCGACAACCAATGAAACCTGGATATAAGATTTACAGTGTGCTATAGTCACATTACTGTATAAAAATCAAGCATTATGTTGTAACAAAAGAAAAGGGCTAACTAGATATAAGAACTGAAAGGTAAATCTAATCCTTACGTTCATAATCTTATTCATTTTATCACTAATTTTTCTAATTTGTTCAATGGAGACTACTTACACAGTAACATGATTGGTAAATTTACCCTACCACATATAAACATGCTACCAGCCATTTTATTCATGCATCACTATCCTTGACCAATAGATAGGTCGAGTCATACATGAGTGTTTTATTACCTTACAATAGCTACTTCAGCTCAAGGAATCAAAAATACATGTCAAGTTGAAAGTAATAGAATGAGGAAGATACCTAAGCTCAGCATAAATTTATATGTAACAAAAATTGTTCCCTTTTATGGATGGGTAATATCTATAGCGTATGGGGGTCTAATTTCAAAATCTTTCTATTTATGGTCCCAAGACTTCACTATTTCACTACATCAACAAAACTTAAATATATAATAAATTTTCTTATAAACTAGAATATTCAAAAGTAAAATAATAACAATAGAATTTAACATTATAGTTTGGATAAATTTAGGAGCAATTTGTATCAATGCTTCAGAGATTTATCAATAAAATACAATTTATAAGATCTAACGAATGCAAATAATGAAAGGGACAGAAATATCAATTTAGAAGGGGACTATTGGGGAACTGATGGAATGAATGCCTGGTCGATGAGTAGCCAAAGAGAAGAACTGAAGGTAGTGGTGGCAGTGATGACCCGAGGAAAGCTAATGGCACCAGTAAAAGAAATTACAACGGTCGTAAATGACCAGGCATGGACTTACGGAGGCCTATATTGCTGGAGCCAAAGCATGAACAACTAAAATTAGAAAGACTTCAATAATCAACCATCCACCAAAAGTTAGATGTATCAAAATTGTCGTAGTATCCCAAAACGAAAACAGAAATAAAAAACCAGCAAGATAAAACATGAAAAGCCCAAACCAATGGACAACCAAACCATGGAACAAAATTTATAACTATCTCAAACACAAGACGATGCATCGAAACATCACTCTATCCCAAAAAAAACTATGAAACCAAAATAACCGGCCTTGTAACACCCCAAATTTAATACATTATAACCATATTATAAAGATATTAAAATAGGAATTACTTAATTAAACATTCAAAATTGAGTGAAATCGGCTTTACTGTTTGCGTTCGTCTTATAATTCTGGTTGAGATAGACCCCAAGTTTGCGTAAAACATACAACGTATAGAGAAGGTATGAGCATTAGAAGTTTGTCAACATATAAGGGGATTTTATATATATATAATTCAAAATTATATTCGAAATATAAAAACGAGATGAAGAGGGATTCCAGACCGTTGTGGGATGACCCACGTTCTGCCTGGATCGACCTATGGGTCAACCCAATCATGGATGGGTCGACCCAGTAGGTTGGTGGGTCGACCCAGCTGTGATCTGGGCATATTCATTTCACTGTATCTGGACTATTTTTCTGGCTAGGTTCATTGCTTACTCAGCGCTACATGTACTGATTAGATTAAAAACCTACAATCTAAAGGCTGAGGTTAACTCTATGAATCTATAAATAGGCAGCCCTCTCTCATTCCAACAAACACATTCTTCATGCCTTATGCCTCTATGAATCTAGTCTAAAAAATATATATAATGTGGGAATGCTGCTGAAGCCTTGATCTACAAGGATAACATTCAGGATTTACATCACAACAAAAAGGATAGAAGTGGACTTTTTTGCAATGACATATATATATATATATATATTTATATATAAAAGAGATTTAATCTCTTCTTCACCAAGACCTGCTGTGAGTTCCCTGTTATTTTCATATCTGATTTCTATAATATATCATGACAGATAAATAAAGCTAGGTTTAGGATATACAGTGTTTATTAGACAATTGTTATACTTATTCATCACTATTATTCACCTATGTCGTTGTTATAAGTAAAACACATACCTTTTCTGTTGGATAATTAATTAATTATGTGTATCTATCTTCCATTTCCCTATTTCCTACTGTTTTAGTTCATTTCTAGTCTTTCCTATATACCAGTGTGATTTGATTCTACTCTCCTTCCTCTTTTTTTTTCCTTTTTGTTTATGCCAAGCCTAAGCCTAAACCCATTAGAGTTTGCATATAATAAAATTTGGATATTAATAAATAACATAAAAAAATAAATTTAGGCATATTGTTAAATTGAGGACTGTTTTAACTATAATTTGGGAAAGAGATAATATGCACACGTTTATACTTGCTGTAAATTGAAAAAAATGGATAATACACTACAAGAAAAATGATTTTTTTTGTAGCACTCAAAAACCGCTACCAATCATTTTTGGTGGCGTTTCGATAATCGTTACGAGAAAACATGCCACTAAAAATCATTGCAAATTGGTTGCACTATTTTTAACACCACTATAATTTCTTTTGTTGTAACGTTTGTTAAACGCCAACAAAATAATTTTCGTTGCACTAAATAAACGCCATAAAAAAGCTTATATTGTTACTAATAAGATTTCCAATTTTACCCCTGGTTTATGGTTGCGTTTATTTAACGCCGCTAAATATATTTTTGTAGCGTTTTTAAAACGCAACTAGAAGTTATTAATTAATTTTCTCTTTTTTCCCTACAATTAGTTTCCTGCTAGCAGTCTATTTTGTTTCTACAATGTCAATCCATAATCATTCACATACTCATGACGTTCAAACAATCAAAAATACAATTTACCATATAATCAAGTAAGATATGGATAACCGATTCAATACAATAGTTTTCCGTATAACTGACGAAAAACTAACATACAATAACCACTCCGATATACAAATTTACATAATTTATACAAAGAAAATATTATACCCGTAATGTACACGTCTAATACAATAACCACTTTGCTCTTTGAAGTGATGCAACATATAGTCAGACAACTCCTCCTGATTTCACAAGAGGATATACAAATGTTAACAAGCTATGTTAATAAGCCAACATATTATGAGTCATCGCAAAACATGACTGGACATACCAAGCAATGCAAGTTCATATGTTTGTTACCTTCGTGTAAATACAAAATAATAGTGTGTAGCTTTAGCAGCAGCTGAACACAAGTGACAATACAAAATACTAGTCTCAGCTGAAGCCAGCTTTAATGTGTTCCATTCATGTAAATAGTAAAGTAGTATACAACAAATTAATGTGAACTCAGCCATCGAAAATACTTCCATAGGCAATAGACTCGAAAGTGCTTCCACAGGCAGTTAATGGTGAACTCATCCATTGAAATGTTTATGTGATAACTGTATACAGCAGTGAAAAGACCTATTCGTCAAACTGTATACAACAATATTAGACTCCAAATGTTTATGTGATAACTTACTTCCATTGAAATGGTGAACCCAGCCATGTTTCCTATATATATGTGATGTATAGACGTTTACAACTGCAATTTAGGAACAAGAAATAAATACTGCTCTACTTACAAAAGGATGAACATTTTACTTAGGTTATAGGAAACAACCATTAATCTATGTGTAGAACAATGGGTGGAAAAATATTACTGACTTCCAATTCTGCCAATTTCTCATTCCTTATGTTCTTTTTGTGGGGTTTGTGTGGGTGCGTGGCGGGGGGTCACAACTCACATAAACAATGGCTACAACAACACGATGAATACTATTTTGAAGTTTAACATTAAGAAAAATAGGATTGCATATAAACAGTTTAATGTAAAATGCATAACATAACTAAAAAGTTCCAAGTCAATACCGCTAAAGTATCTTCCAATCCTTCCTCTAGAAGTTCCTCTCGAGTAGCTTTATCCAAATTACTTGAATAAATTTTCTTAACTTTAACTTTCAAATTATGCAAATCGGACTTGTACTCTCTCAGCCTTGTCAGCAATACACCTTTAACACTTGGTTGCAAACTTCTTGCCTCAAGATCCATTTTTCTAATCTGAGCAGATATATGTAGACATAACCCTTTAGTATCACTCAACCATGTTTCTTGATATATTTCAGCATATCATCTGTACACGTAAATAGCCATGTTATTTCTCTTCATGATCTACGATCTTAGCTGAAACATAAGCATACATACAAACATATATTACACACACACGCATGTATATATATGTATATGGGATTTGAATTAACCTAGATGTGCCTAAGGTTTACCTGTTTTCCCACCTCCTATTATTTACATTGATGGCCTAACATGCACATGCAATCATTCTTTCGTAGATATTCTTGGCTTTGCTAATCTGCATAATATAGGTGAACGCAAACCAGTTTAAACAGTAGTGACCTAGGATTAGTTTCAGGATAAAATGTGCTAACATGTAGCAATAAGAAATCGTACCATATCAGTATGTCTCGTAGAAAATCCAAGAGCACGCCTGTAGAGTTCGTAAGTAATAGGTATTTTAAGCAATCAAAATTTGTTAAGACATATAACAATGGTAAATTAACAAAATAGACGAATTTTTTGTAAGTAATAGGCATGCCTGTAGAGTTCCGAGCAATATGACAAACTCGAAGAGCCTTTTGAACTGCAGGCATATTCAGATAAGAAGAAACATAATTGTCCGAACAAATGTAAGACCGGATCTCAAACTTCCTTTGTACGGTATAATCATTTCTTCTATAACACCAATTCAGGTTGATTGGATCTCTGTTCAGTTTCCCACATCAATTCAGGTTCCTCTAGCCTCAACAATATTAATAATCGAGATTGCAAATATGGTTTAGGTGCAACTTGATCGTTGATGGCCTAACATGAAAAATTGCAATCTCAACTATTAATATTGATGGGGGAAGAGCTTAAAACTAATTACCTTCGTATCCTATGTAACATAATGCTTCTCCGGAGCATATATGGAAATTTTATGAAATGTATCGGAATGTTACATAATCCTTGTACCATTACATAATCCTTGAGTGATTTGCCTATGCACAGAAAATAAGTATGTTAGCCAATGTAACATTCATTAGCCAACACAAACTTTAGAAGATCCTCTGTTAAGTAGTACTACCAGAAAGTAAATTTTAGAACCATGGCGACCGGATGTTCAGTAATTTTAAGATACTGCGACCAAATTCCATGAAGATGGAACATTCGCGTTTTATTAAGTCCTAAATTATGAGTTATATCCAGACACCTGAAGATAAAAGAGGAATTGAACCAACATTCTGTGAGCTTGTTGAGGAAACGCTCTGAAATGATAAAGTTGATCATATGGACAAATATTTTTACCATTTACGGTTTAATAATTTGGTCTGTTTAACAAACCAACTAAACTCGACTTATTTTGGGAGTTACTAAATTGACCCATTAAAACTTATTGATTTTCTGAAATAGATTTACCGAATTTTGAAGCTCTTTAATGATTGAAAAAATTATTTTAAATTTTTCATCATTCCAGAGTGTTTCCTCAACCAGACCACAAAAAGCTAGAACAATACCTCTCTTGCCTCCAAGTATACGCTTAGAACCCGTGATTTTTTCTTAATAACCTGTGAATGTTCCACCTTTATGGAAATAAGTCATAATATCCTAAAAATACTAAACACCAGCCGACATGGATTTGAAATATACCTCCTGACAGCACTACTATACACTAACAATGAACTTTGATAGGAGATCCTACCGTGTTAGTGTTTCGTTTCAAATTAATTGTTGATTCATTGATAGGAAATCAATACCTCTCTTACCTCCAAGATAAACTGAATTTACGTAGTCACTTAACTTAATTTAGTAACTCCCAAGTTAAATTAACTTAATTTAGTAACTCCTAAGTCAAATTAACTTAGTTTAGTAACTCCCAAGTCAAATTAACTTAATTTAATAACTCCGATGATAGATTCATTGTCAGCTCATATAAATTAGACCTCTTGGGCCATAAAATTAACTTTCTAATATTTCTGAGATTTCTCGAAATGTTCACACACACTTGATATATACACCACTCATAAACATATGTGCTCATTCTTCACAGATACAAAACATAGTTTCACCTGCACTATCGATGTTTGTATGCTCATAATCATTATATGTTATATATACATGTGCTGATGTATATCATTGAGTGTGTATGCGTATATACACATACACACACACACACTGTTGTCAAAAATCCTAAAATCCTGCGATTTGAATCCCGATCCAACCTGAATCTCTCCGTTTATGACTCGATTTTTACATTACGATTCAAACTTAGTTATAAAAAAAACACATTCAACTCAAACTACCATATGTAATATACTTGTTTAAATTTAATTGTAGAAATTCAAACATCTAAATCAAATTCAAAGTGCATACGAAACCCATAAGTAATGATATTCGAAAGCTATGACTTACGATTTAAAATCTGTTTCGATTTGAAATATAAACTTTACGATTTAAGATTTAAATACCATTTTGAAAACCTTGCATACATACATACATACATACATACATATATATATTGTATGGGGGAAGGGGGCAGCCTGGATTCACACGTTCAATCACAACAGATATATGGCATATTTCATTGTTCACGTATATATACTCCTATACATGCAAATCAGATGGAATAAAATAAAATAAATAAACAAACATAAACACATTCTGATTGCAATGTAGGTGTATCTGTTTTGAACCTGTTTCTCTGTTCAGTTTCCCACATCAATTCACGTTTCTCCCTCATAAATATTAATATCAAGACTGCAAATACAGTTCAGATTCAACCTGATCGTTGATGGTCTAACACAAATTTTGCAATCTCGATTATTGATATTAATGGGACAAGAGCCTAAAACAAATTGTATTTGTCCCTTTGGGTACTCCTGAGCCTATAGAGAATTTTTTATAAAATGTATCAATTAAGTGTCACTCTTTTATACTGCACAATTTCAGTATTCATGTATACACGTATACATGCAAATCAGATGAAAGAAAACAGATTAAACTAGCATACATAAACACATTCTGATATACTTACATAATATCACATATTGCAAAATTCTTAAACTCCCAAGTCATAAGCTGCATAATTTTGTATACTGAGTAACTCACATATATAATTCATGCATTGCAAGGTTCCTATATATATACATACATACATACATACATATATATATATATATATATTTATGTATATCAGTGTAATATGTTTGTTGCACGTACTACATCAAGCAATTTAAATGAACATGTTAACATTTAAAATCAATGTCCATATTGAATTCCAATCTGTATAGAATATAGTTCAGGCAATCGACATATATGTACAAAACAGGTTCAAAACCCATTCGATGCAGATGCAAACATTAGAAATCAACACTGTTTGGTAATTATTTCTAGTATACAATCAAAACCCAGAGTTAAAAACTCATTCGATTCAGAAGTAATTTAATCTGGTATACTGTCAAAACCCAAAGCTCAAAAGTAACTTAAAAACCCAGATATAAAACCCATTTACAAACACTGTTTGTAGAAGTCAACTGTTTGGTTTATGGTTGCAGAACTCAATGCTCAGCGGATTTTAACTGTTCAAAATCCTAAACGATAGGATCCAAACAAAATTAGATAAATCAAGTTTGGTTTTATACCTTTCTAGCTTTATCGATTTCACGATCTTTAATATGATTAGGAATTGAATCGAATTTCTTTGTAGCGTCGCTGAGATGAACCACCTCTGCTGGTATCCATACCAATGTTGAACGAGATAGTTTTTTCAAATTTGAATTAGACTGAGAAATAATAAACGGGAGATTGAAAAGGGTAAAAAGATAGGGTTTTTTCCAAAAAAAGAAATAAAAGTGAACAAGGGTTAAAACTTAAAAGATGTTAAGTATGAAGGAATAGGAAAAGAGAATAGGTAGATTATGTTTCTCCTTGGACACGCGGACTTGTGTTTACAAAGAGGCGGGAATGTGAATTTTTTTTACTGTGCTTACATTGGTCATGAAAACACTTTTACTTGCATTAGATAATAAACGCCTCTGATTTTTGCAACAAAAAAATCATTTTTCTTGTAGTGATATGCACAATCCTTTACATATTGTAAAACTGGGGACATGATTGGATGAATAGTATGCATATGTGTAAACATGTTACATGTTAGATTTGACTTAATACAGACGTTAAGTAAATGACATGTGAGAATATTGTATGTACCAGATGTAGGCTAATAAACTGAATCATGGTATAGTTATACATACATCTGGGCAGGTGTTTTGGGGAAGGGTTGTACACACATAATAATATGTAATATTACAACCATGCTTATTAGCAAACCAAAACTTACTAGGTTAAATCTGATTATTAATAACCTAAGAGGTCCCTCGTTCTGCCATTGTGTCAGGTTTTCAGGACTCTTAAGTCCTAGTTATTTGAAGGCACAAGCTTAGGGGGTTTGGCTTGTGTCAATCTACTGTTTGGGACTCATATTAGTCAGTATCCCTATTGGTATTTATTTAGAGGGCCTTGCACTTGGTAGGAGTCAGGGAATGCTTTACTAAAATGGATAGTAAGAGGTTCATATGGGGAAGGTGGGTACGGGCGCATTTCGGTGGAGTCATGAGCATGCATGAGTCCGATTAGGGAAACTAATTCGCTGTAGCACTAGTAAATAGGTATGTGTTATATAAGTTGATGGGTTAGAGAGTGATACGCCCTGCTGTCAGGGTTGTCACAGGCTATTACATATTAGGGAGCCAATCGTATGGGTAGTAATTAGGGTACACCTAATCATGTTGTTATATAATTAGGGTAACACCTAATCCTGTTATGTAATTAGGGTACGCCTAATCCTGTTGTTCAATTCTGTTGTTTTTTCTTAGTAATTAGGTTTAAACCTATTTTTATTATACTAGTATTGGTGTAGACATGACATGTTTTAGGAATATAAATATGAATCATTACTCGATCACTGTTATTCCTGTCTATTCTACAATTTTGTATACTTTATCTGTTATTTTATATGATAATGTATTTTCTCATCCAGTCTTGTTTACCTATCTTTGTATTTCTATTTTATGCCTAATTGATAATCACTCGAACTCGCTAGACTTCATGTCCAACCCTTTTGTTTTTGCTTCTTTCTTCCTCCCTTCCCCCCCCCCCCCCCCAGATCTCAGAGTGGTAGCACTCCTCAGTGATAGGAATTTCTCTTTCAGCTTGGATCTGGACTTTCTAAGATGTACTGTTTTGACTTGCTTTCTACTTACTATGGCTTGCTATGAGGGATATGGTTTTATATTACTGCATTACATTTTTTTTATGAGACCGATTTGAGATACTTGGTTTTGTTGTAACCGATTTTGATGTAACATGTTTCAGATTACATTTTATTTTTAATAATAAAGTTTAAATTCTCTGCTGCTTATTTTATATGTATCTTGTAAATCTCTGTACTATTCATCTGTTGTGCTTCACAAAATTTAATGCAGTCCCTTAAGTGTGACATTAACGGACGTGGGGTGTTAGATTTGGTATCAGAGCTGAAGGTTACAAGGTTGAATAAAAAGTTTTTAAAAAATGTTTTCAAAAGCAAAGTATTTTCAAATAAAAACTGTTTTTGATAAATAAACATATCCCCTCAAACCACATTCAATAATCTCCCGATCTCTTGTTGAATCCTTTTTCTTTTCTTTTCAGCATGTCTGGAGCACCCAATCTTCCTAAGGGCATTATTCCACTACCATCATGGTTCCGTAGGTATCTTGAGGCTACAACACCTGCCAGAGGTCAAGGAGATGCCCCACCTATAGCTGCAGCCGCAGTAGCTCCACCTCCACGTGTAAATAACTTTTCTAAGTTATGTAAAGACCTTTGCGCTATGGGAGGAAAACTATTCCGTGGTACCGATAGCTTTGTTGAAGCACGAAATTGGCTAAGAGAAACAGAGAATGTGTTCGGTCTTTTTGATCTTAATGATAGAAGAAAGATACAGTTGGCCTCATGACAACTAAAGGACGAGGCTTCCTACTGGTGGGAAGTAATGCAGGCAGTACAACCAATAGCTACTTGGGATGATTTCAGAAAGAGATTTGAGATGAAATTTCTATCTCTATTGGAAGAGGGATTACAGATGGAAAGATTCTTGACCTTGAAACAAGGGGACATGTCTGTTAAGGATTATGTGAATAAGTTTAATCAGTTGGCAAGATTTGGTCTGGACTTGGTGAATACACCCCATAAGAAGGCGCTTAGATTTGCGAGAGGGTAGAATCAACCTCTCAAAGGACTTGCATTATCTCTTATACCGATGGGGCGACGTTTGAAAGGCTGGTTGACATGTCTCTTATGCATGAATTTGGCAAGGACGAGAAGAAAGACCGAGGAGACATGGGCTAAGTGCGAGAAGAAGAAACGGTGGCCTAGGAAAGGAAAGGAAAAGAAAGAAGCAAAGTCTGACAAGGCTCTGATCAAGAAAGATATCAAGTGTCATGGTTGCGGGGTTATGGGTCATTTTGTGAAAAACTGTAGAAAGGTGAAGAAAGCCTGCTTTAATTATGGACAAATGGGACACTTCACTAAGCAATGCCCTAGCAAGTAAGGACAAGGGATATGAACTTATGGACAAGTGCACGCTCTTGAGGCTAGCGCATCTGACCGAGGTAGGAAAATCACAGTTGAAGGTTTGATTTCTCCTTTTGACTATCCTATTAGAACCCTGTTTGATTCTTGCGCTTCACATTCGTTTATATTCAGTTCTTTAGTAGATAGTTTGCACCTTAATTCCTATACAGTTTCTGATCCCGTAGTGATCTCAAAACCCCATAGGACGTACGACTCATCTATCCATGATATGTAAAGGTTTGATAATTTCTGTCTTGGGCGTCAAGTTTGAATGGGACGCATAAATGTTGGGCTTTATGGGCTATGGTTTGATTGTAGGCATGGATTGGATAGCCATGTATGGTGACATCCTTGATTGTGAAAATAGAATGGTTAGACTTCTTACTTTTCGTGGTAGGACTCTCAAAATTTCCTGTGACTCACGGGGATCGGTGATGCTCAGTTTTCTAGAATCGCTTGATACTTCTGTTGATGATTTGCGATACGTGCCTATAGTCAGAGATTACCCGAATGTGTTTGAGGAAGTTAAGGGACTACCTCCGAGATGTGAGATAGACTATCATATTTTCATGGTAGAGAATGCGAAGCTAGTTGCTCTATCAGTGCGCTACATGGCTCCTAGAGAGAGGAGGGGGACTCTACAAGCAAGTAGGGGAGCTATTCGAGAAAGGTTTTATTAGACGAAGCATATCATAGTGGGGAGCTCCAGTCGTCTTTGCAACCATGGCAGATGGCTCATTTCGTCTATGTGTGGATTATAGGGAGCTGAATAAGATCACCAGGAAGAATAAGCACCTGCTACCCATGATTGACGACCTATTTTATCAACTAGTAGGAGCATCAGCTTTCTCGCAGATGGATTTGGCCATGGGATTTCATCAGCTAAGGGTGGAAGAGGACAACATTTATAAGACTGCATTCATAACCCGGCACGGCTTTTTTGAGTGGCTGGTTATGCCATTTGGGCTAACCAATGCACCCACCTATTTTGTGGACTTGATAAGTAGGGTGTTCAGAGAGTTTCTAAACAAGTTTGTGGTGGTCTTTTTGGATGACATTCTGATCCTCTCAAAGAATGAGGAGGAGCATGCCCTACACTTAGAAGAGGTTCTATGCACTCTCTGATCGCATGAAATCAAGGCAAAATTTTCTAAGTTTCACTTTTGGAGAAAGGAAGTAAGGTTACTAGGGCATGTAGTCTCTAAGGATGGGATAGTAGTGGACCACGTTAAAGTTATCGCAGTTCAAGATTGTAGGGCTCCAAAGAATGCGATGGAGGCGAGAAGTTATCTAGGGTTGGCGGACTATTATAGAAAGTTTATCAAGGACTTTGTAAGGGTATCGGCACCGCTTACCCAATTAACTAAGAAGAACTTGGTTTTCTCATAGAGCATTGATTGTGAGGATGCCTTTCAAAGGTTAAAGAGGGCTCTGATAATAGCCCCATTTCTAACTCTGCCCGATGGAAGCAAGATATTCATGGTCTACACAGATGCTTGTGGCACAGGGCTAGGTGTCGTTCTGATGAAAGAGGGAATGGTAGTATGCTATGGTAGCAAACAATTAAGGGTTTATGAGAAGAGCCACCTTATCCATGATCTAGAGTTGGCTGCCATACCATTCACATTGAAGTCTTGGCGACATTATTTACTTGGAGATAGATTTGAGCTATACAGGGATCATAAGTCGCACAAATACTTGTGCACACAGAAGATCTCAACCTAAGGCAGAAACGATGGATGGAATTCCTAGCGTCCTACAACTTTGAGATAGCTTATTCCTCGGGCAAAGATAATTTGGTGTCGGACACATTGAGTAGGCAGAGGATGACTTTGAGTCCTCAATTATAGAAAGGAGAAGCTTGGAGTACATCTTGACCTTTGATTTTAATCCATCTATGGATTTCACATTGGGATTGTTAGCATCATTGGAGGTGCGGCCTACTCTATTGGAGCGTATTGGATCTATGCAGTGAGAGGACCCGCAGATAACGGACATCTTGGACCAACTTAGTAGAGGAGAGACTTCTAGTCACCTTGCTAGATATACTATAGACGAGAAAGGATGGCTATGACGAGATGGAAGGCTACGTGTCCCTAAAATTGGGGAATTGCTAAAGGCAGTGCTTGAGGAAGCCAATCATTCTCGGATGACTATCCACCCGGGCGACGACAAATTGTATTGTGACATTAAGAGAGTTTTCTTTTGGACTGGCATGAATAGGGATGTGGAGGAATTTGTGGCTCGATGTTTGATGTGCCAGCGAGTAAAGGCTGAACAAAGGAAACCTGGAAGATTGCTTCAGCCCTTAGATGTCCCACAATGGAAGTGGGAAAGCATCTCTATGGGTTTCATTGATGGATTGCCTCGATCAAGGAAAGGAAATATGAGCATTTGAGTGATAATAGGCAGATTTGCAAAGAGCGCTCATTTTATTCCTTTTAAGAGTAAGAGGAAGACATCTTGGCTGGTATTAATATATCTTCGCGAGATAGTCTGACTTCATGGGGTACCTACCAGTATAGTAAGCGACCGCAACCCCATATTCACTAGTGAGTTTTGGAAGAGCTTACAAGAGACTTTAGGTACACAGCTACATTTGAGCATGACATACCACCCTCAGAGCGATGGACAGACTGAGAGGGTGAACAAAGTTCTTGAGGATCTTCCAGGACTATGTATCCTAAATTTCGAAGGGACTTAGGAGGAGCATCTCTGATTGGTTGAGTTCGCCTACAATAACAATTACCAATTGATCATAGGCATGGCATCCTTCAAAGTGCTATATGGACAACCTTGTAGATCGCTGACTTATTGATGGGAGTATACGAACAGACTTCTACTTGGACCTGAGATGATTCGAGATACTTTCAAGAAGATTGATCTTATCCACAGAAGAATGAAAGTAGCTCGGGACAGACAAAAATCATATGCTGATAAAAGGAGGACCGATTTGGAATTCGAATTGGGAGATATGGTCTTCGTTAAAGTGTCACCGTTAAGGAATGTGGTTCTCTTTGGATCAATATGGAAGTTGCGCCGAGATTTGTGGGGCCATGCTCTATAGTGTAGAGGATAGGTTAGATGGCCTATAGGATCAAGCTATCAAACAGACTGGCGGGCGTACACAATGTGTTTTTTATGTTTCCCATTTGAGAAAATGTCTATATGATGCAGTAGAGATAGTAGGGCTGAGCACTCTTAAGGACACTGAAGTTGAGAAGGAAGCATTGACAAGAAGAGTTCCGACTCATATTCTTGGATCAGAGATCAAGAAGCTATACAACAATGAAATCAGATTTGTAGAGGTACAGTGCGGAGATGATCGCGAAGACGCAACGTGGGGACTCGAAGAGAGGATTCGCACTTCTTATCCTTTTCTTTTTGAAAGTACGTTCTTGACTTCTTTTCCAAGTTTTTACTTTGCATTTTCTTCTATCAATTAAGTATGCATATCCTATCTTTGAACCCTCGATCCTTAGGTGGAATCCAATGGTTGGAAACATGCGTTTGAAATTTGTTATGATAGATGGTTGCAAGTGTATGAAAGTGTTTGCTAGTGGTTGCTGATGGATGAATATACACAAACTAGGCACTAGATCGGTTCAAGCACTTACATACTGCATATTGATGTGTGTGCATTTAAAAATTTATGTGGATGGAAATGACTGAATCATCACATGGATGTTGCATTTTGGTGAATGATCGTGCACACATATAAAGTTTATATGTTGTACTAGGATATTTTGCATACATTTTGGATTTATGGCACAAATATATATTGCATTAAGGAGGTCAAATGAATTAGTGGACCACCTGATTTTCGCATTAGTGTAGGGACATATACACACAACACTTTTGTATATGTTCATACAAGCATTAGAAATTCTTAAGGACAATGGAAGCCTGTGGATGATGGATGAGTAGATGGAATTTGGTGGTTGTTAGGATTGTAACATTCTTCTTAACATGGAGATTTCGGGGACGAAATCCTTTAAGTAGGGGAGAATGTTACACCCCAAAATTTAATACACTATAACCAAATTGTAAAGATAATAAAATGGAAATAACTTAATTAAATATTCAGAATTAAGTGAAACCGGCTTTACCGTTGCATTCGTCTCAGAATTCTGCTTCAGATAGACACCAAGTTTGTGTAAAATGGACAATGTATGAAGAACCTATGAGCATTAGAAGTTTGTATACATATAAGGGGATTATAAATATATATCAAAATATAAAAAAGAGACGAAGCGGGATTCCTAACCGTTGTGGGACAAACGACGTTCGTCCTCGGTCAACCTATAGGTTGACCCAAACATGGATGTGTGGGTCGATGGGTCGACCCAGCAGCGATTTGGGCTAATTCATTTCGTTGTATCTGGGCTATTTTTCTGGCCAGTTCGTTGCTGACTCAGCACCACATGTACGGATTAGATTATAAACCTAGAATCTAAAGGATGCGGTTAACTTTGTGAATCTATAAATAGGCAGCTCTCTCTCGTTCCAATACACACATTCTTCATACCTTCTGCCTCTATGAATCTATCTAAAAAAATATATAATGGGGGAATGCTGCTGAAGCCTATATCTACAGAGATAACATTCAAGATTTACATACACAACTAAAGGGATAGAAGTGGACTTTTCTGCAACAACATGTGTAGATATATATAAGAGAATTAATCTCTTCTTCACCAAGACCAGCTGTTAGTTAGCTGTTATTTTCAGATCCGATTTTTAGACTGTATCATGATAGTTAAATAAAATTGGGTTTAGGATGTATAGTGTTTATCAGATAATTGCTATACATGTTCTCCACTGTTATTCACATATGTCGTTGTTATAAGTAAAACACATACCTTTAATAGGTAGGGGACATGGCATTCTTTACTAAATTGGATAGTAAGAGGTTCACATGGCGAAGGTGTGTACAGGTGCGTTCCGGTGGAGTCATAAGCGTGCGTGATCCAATTAGGGAAACTAAGCCACTGTAACACCAGTAAATAGGTCTGTGTTATATAAGTTGCTGGGTTACGTAGTGATACACCTTACTGCCGAGGTTAACACTGGGTATTAATGTATTAGGGAGCCAATCGCATGAGTAGTAATTAGGGTACACCTAATCTTGCTATTACGTAATTAGGGTACACTTAATCTTGTTTTGTAATTAGGGCATGCTTGATTTTGCTGTTTCTGTTGAGTAATTAGGTTTACTCCTAATCCTGTTAAAATAGTATTGGTGCAAACATAACATGTTTTAGGGATATGAATGTGAAGCATTACTCGATCACTGTTATTCCTCTTATCCATGTCTATCCTACTGTTATGTTTAGTTCATCTGTTACTACTGTACTTTCTCATCCTGTCTTTGTATTTCCATTCTATGAATATTTGAAAATCACTGGAACTCGCCAGACTTTATATCTGACCCTTTTGTTTTCTCTTCTTTCTTCCTTTTCCCCCCAGGTCCTCATAGTGGTATCACTCCTCAGTGATTAGGACTTTCTCTTTCAGCTTGGATCTAGACTTTCTAAGATGTACGGTTTTGATTTGCTTTTTACTTTGCTACAACTAGCTATGAGGGATATGGTTTTGTATTACTGCACTATGTTTTTTTTTATGAGACAGATTGGAGATACTTGGTTTTGATGTAACTGGTTTTGATGTAACCTATTGGAGACTATGTTTTAATTTTAATGATAAAGTTGAAATTTTCCGCTACTTATTTTATATCTGTTTTCTGAGCCTCCGAACATTTTACCTATTGTGCTTCACGAAACTCAATTTATTCTCTTAAGAGTGACATTAACGGATGGGAGGTATCACAGGCCTTAACCCTAGCATGTCAAAAATCGATCCATAACAAGTTCGCACTTAAGGATAAAGTGAGTTAAAAAAGAGAGAAACCTGAAAAGCAGGTAGACTACGAAACTTAAAATATCTTTTAGATCTGAGAGAGGAACTATATGAAACTCAGCCTGAAGGGAGGTGGAGTGTATAGTTAATGGATGGTGCTTGAGAAAAGGAGTCGATGCTTACAAAGGAAGAAATTATTAAGCAAGGTGTCGGAGAGGATAAGGGGAAAATGTAAACATCGCAACACTCAGTGGACCTATATTCCAATAGGAGGCGGCTTAAGTATGTTGAGGAGGAATTTGAGGGGAGAAAGAGATCGATTTTACTTCAGGGAAGAAAATGAAAGGACAATTGCGCAAGGGAGTAAAGTTATGTCACGTGAATTACTTTGGAGCTCAATTTTCACTGCTCCCGCCTAAATTTCGTGCTTTTGCATATGGCATGCCGCCAATTTTTCATAGACCATACATGTTATAAATTAGAAATAATGAATGAAAATTTATACAAAAAATGATATGAATTTTAAAAAAAAAATTCATTAAAATATTTAATATTACTTCTTAGTTTTTATAAATTATTACTTCTTCTAAGTTATAATTGAATATCAACTACAAAAAAAAAAGAGTTGTTATAAGCAGGCATTTATCGCAACTGGCAAAGAAGAAAAGTTGTGATAGACATCTACTATAACTAAAAAAATAAAATAGTTGTTGAAAATAAATTTATTACAAATATCCGAGAAAAAAACTTGTTAAAAACCTTTATTACAACTGGAACTTTCTATAAGTTGTAAAACTGCAGTTGTAATATGGTGTTTTTATTGTAGTGAACATTGGTCTTATTATTTTATTACATTTTCATTTAATTTCTACTAATTTTCCTGATACGTGTTTATATTTCATACGCTCACATACTAACTCCAAAAATCATGAAAATAGAAATTTTTACCATATTTCGATGTTCCAGATTCGATAAAATTGGTCTCTTCCAATTGGAGACTGTTTGAAAAATGGCCTTATTTCTAGCTTTTATTTAATTTTAACTGATTTTTCAATATACGTTTATAATATATATGCTTACATACTAATTCCGATTGACTTCAAATTTGAAACCTAACAATAATTTATTATTGTTGATCCGACGAAAGTGGTTTCATCGAAATCCGAGGTCATTTGAGAAATATCATTTTTTAGGCTATTAAAATATCAAATTTTAATATATTTACTTTTAAATCACTTTTAAAAGTTCACTATTCTTATTTAAATCCATATTTAAATTGACTAAAAATTTGGGTCAATACAAATTTAAATTGTAAAATTTAAATAAAACTGAAATATTGACAAAAAAATAATACGATGGTATTTCAAATTTTTAAATGTGTAAAATGTATGGTTTTGCCAAGGTTTGTCAAAAAATTAGAAAACTGAATAACTTAAATTAGAAATATCTGAATATGGGGAATTTTATATTTTATGACGTAAATTGAAGTCATAAATTGTTTACGTCTTCGTTTGGTTAAAATCCCTTACTTTTTGCATTTAAAATTTAATTTATCAATGAATAGAACATCGTTGACAATTTTTACAATAATAATCTTATTTATTTCCAAACCTAGCTTCTTGGAAAAGCTAGCGCCACGTCGTCCACTAATTCACTGATTGATTTACGTTAAAATTTGACAAGCCATAACTGGTAATTTACGGTGGTTTCCTTTCTTTATATCATCATTACCATTCATTCATACAACCATTCTTCTTCTTCCCCAAAATTCTCAGCAATTAACCACGGGTAAAATATAAATTTTAGACCTGAATTTTAAAATATTGTATATATTTTAGGAAACCAATTTTTTTTCTGAAATATTGCAAAACCAAATCTAAATTTCTTGTCGCTATTTTTTTATATTTTTTTTTGAAAGCAACAAAAGCAAAACCATCAATCTCTTCCCCGTTTTCCTCTTATTTTCTATTTCCAGATTTTGATTTATTTTATAGAGGCCATAAATTCCTCATACGAAACCCAAATCCACTTTTCTTTTCTTTTTTTGCAAATTGGTTAAAATTGAAAGAGCTAAAACTTCTGTGTTAAAGCTTTTCCAACTTTAGAATTTTTCTAGGTCGAAATTGGCAATCTTTCAAATTCATTTTCGGGCCTAGATCGCTAGCCCGAAAAAATTTCTATTTCTATTTTGGTTATATCTTCTTCAAATTTTATCGAAAATCAGATTTTTTTTTTTAAAATTGAAGAGAAAAGAATTTGCAAAATCTTTCCAGTTTACGTTTTTCCCCATTTCTGATGTTAACTTGTTTCAAAATTTACTTTTAAAATGGTTAAAGTTTTGTTCAGTTTTGTGACTTTGTGATAAAAATCTAAATCCATCCTTCTTGCCTTTCCCTTGCCCATTGTGCTGAGTTATGTGTTTGTATGGGTTGATTAATTTATATTACATATAAATTTGTTTGGGGCGTGCGTTTTATTTTATTTTCCATGTACGTGTGTTTGTGTGATTTATATAATATGCATATGATTGTTGTATGCATGAGTTTGAATTAAGTTTCTATTTTGTTTTCGTTTTATACAAAGAAAATGTTTGTGAAAGGTTTGATAAGTGTTTGTATTGTATGTGTGTTGAGTTGATTTTAAAAAATTATAAGTTGTTCGCTATATATGTTTTATATAATATATATATATATAAGATAATAAAATGTTTGTGTAGTTTGGTGTTGCTTCTTTTATACCTATGAAAAAAAGAGTTTCGAAAACTATTCCAAAAATTCAATTGTTATATTGTTTTGCTGAAAAACTCCCTCCCCTTCTTACAAAAATAAAATATTGAGTGGTTATTGAGGTTAAATCAATCTTGAGTAGTGTTTGGATTTCGTCGTTCCATCCTGTGTCCATTTGATCGCCGTCTCCGTTCAATGCTATGAAAGGTAAGTTTATCTCAAACTTGACTTACATTTTAATAGAGGTGAAATTCAACACATTTGAAATACTATGAAATGTATAGAAGAAAATTTTATTATATGTTGTACACAACTCACATGCATTTATGACACAACCAATATATATATATATATATATATATAATATGAATGTTCATATGTGACATGTATTACTTCATGTATATGTTTGATTTATTGAGTTTATTTCATGCATATGTTTGATTGTTAAGTTCGTTGATATTGTCTGTTTGTTTATTTGTCTCATATTGCTAGTTCCCTATGAGTTGAAATGATACATACCCGAATCACAATAAAGATTTTGGAAATGAATTGAATCAATTTAGGATGCTGGTTGAAATGATATATATCTGTATTACTTGACCAAGGTAGAAAATTATATACGGACAACATTGGTATGTTTTGAAAAAAAATGGTAAATTCGTCCGGTTTTCAAAGTGATGGAAAACACTTTTATTGTAACCAATTAATAAATACAAATTATACATGAGGTCGTTGGTTACCAACCTACTACAAATTCGGTTTTTAAGGTGGACCGTCCACCGTCATCCTAACTAGGGCTAGACACTATTTCTAGACTATAATGACTCCACGCAGGGAGACTGACATATTATATTCTTTCTATACAAAATAGAGCATTTACATCTGTATATAATAGGGTATGTTAAAACATATACAAAGTACCTTGAAGTACGATTACAACCATAAAAAAAATAAAGAACTGTATACACGAGAATTGACATGTTAGGCAGCAAAGCTGCTCATGCCATGACAAAAAAACTTTTACAAGCATGAACAATAGTGGCCAAAGGCCATCACTTGAGTGATAAGTGAAAACAAGTTGTAAAAGGCAGAAGCACGGCAAATTCGTAGATTTGAGCAAGAGCTTCACATTTTGCCAACTACTAGAGCATAGCTTTCACCAAACAATTACACTAACCACCTCGACATCCACAAAGTGAGTTCACATAGCAGCTTTGACATGAAAATATCCATACAATATGACCTAGGTCTGCATAGAAGGAATGAGCATCGTAAAAGAAACCCACCATCTGACATGACGGGTTGAGTGCCTAGGCATCTCCATGTTTGTCGTAGACTAGTAGATGATGCGAAAAACAACATGACTCCCTCCTACCATGAACATGATCATCAACAAACATCAAGCACCGCAAAACCAAGGAAATAAACCCAAACATCAGAATGCACAAATCATTGCTAACTACAAAACAGATGATAATAGCAGCTTACAAGTTGAAAACACAACACCCATTGAATACGCATCAACACATGAAGATCCATCACAAACTAAATAGACGAGGATGTTGAGACGCGAGACTTCATATATAGTTAGGCATCGTTGAATGACGAAGTCACACCGCGCAAGCTAAATCTCCCAGTAACTGAAAGTCGAAACCACCAATTGAATATCAAGCCGACTACATTACTATAGTAGCAGGCCTGAAGTTTCCGGAAGTGGCCACCGCACAACAATGAAACTGAATTTTGTTATGGGTTAGGAAAGAAATGGCGAAAAAGGTAGGTATCGAAGAAATTAGGGCATGCGATGCCGATGTAGGGTTAGATCTGAAGAGTAGAAAATTAGGGCCTTGAATTTTAACATGTAGACGAAAATAGAGGATGGGGAGGAGGAGAGAAGAGAAACGGCTAAAGGAGAGAGGGTCGAAAAACAAAAGTGAAATGGGCAAATTCAAAGAGAAGAGGGAGGAAGAAATATCACCTATTGCCATTAACATTAAAACTCAAAGCCGAACCCATTTACCTATTTTTTGAAAATATTTGTCTAGATTAAATATATTTTTATTAACATAGCTAATTTAAATATATTTTAATTATAATATCATTTTTTAATTTAAACTATTTTATAAATAATTTAATAAATCTTTATTATAGTTTAATATTATTTAAATTTTAAATCTAATATATAAATATAAATTTTATAAAAATGTAAATATAGTTTTTTCTTAATACTTTACATTAAGAAAGGTTTAAAGAAAAATTTGGAATATAATTGTAACTAAATGTGTATAATGACTAATTTGAATTGGAATTCAAATTTTAGCTGTATTGTTTAAAAAAATGTGATTTAGAAAATGATGAAATGAGTTTTCTATGAAATTGGTTAAGACAATGAAACTTAATAATTTGGTTTGGTAATAATTCATGAAATGAATGGTTTGAATCTGAATATAATTGATGTAATATTTAATATTGATTAAACTTGAAATCCGAGATTTATTAGTTGTGAAATGAAAGAAATGTTATTCAAAGTAAAATTGAGATTTTGAGTATTTGATTGAATTAGTAAAATTTTAATCGAACTTGAATAACATCCATATGTATTGGAATTTGAGTATACTGTTAAGTTGGAATTAATTTGAAGTGAAGTTTTGGTAATTGAATCGATTATATGTTGAAATTGAACATATGGATATATGGTTCAAATTGGATTAGTATTCAAAACTAGATTTTTAAACCAGTATTATTTTATACAAAACTAATTTAGATTATTTTATAACTATTTATATTTAACTTAATTATTAAACATTTTATAATTATTTTAAACTTCAATTATGTTATTTAAATATTTAACTACTATATATATATTTATAACAAATTTAATCAATTTTTTTATATAAATCTATTTATTTAAATTGAAATATTTTATATTATATTAAATTTATATTATATTAACAGTTTTAAAATAAAAGTCTATTTTCGATCCGCGCTATTAGATCTGAAATGTTTAATATAAAGATTTGTGAATAACGATAACCAAGATAGAAATTTGAAATCAAATATAGCTCTTGTTAACAAACAATTTGTAATTATGGAATTTGGAGTCTTAAATGAAATCAAATAATGAATCGGTTGAAATGCAACTTATGATTTTTGAATATTGAACTTAATTGTTTAAATATAAAAACAATAGTTGGAGTTAATTGATTGAAACCAATATTTGAACTTAATTGATTAATGATATTTTAAAGTATGATTTCAAATATAAAATGACCACGGTGTGAAATAAGCGTTTGGCTGTTAAGGAGACAGGAGTCGGTACTACATACTCTCTATCAATACCTATACCACTTTAACAACTGTGTATATGGTGGAGAATCCAGAATGAAGTAGGATGGATTTGGAGGAGATTACTGGATTTGAAGAAAAAGAAGATGATGGATGTCCTTCCCTTTCCACTACAAGAAAACACTGATTTAGCGTTATAAATTTAGAAGCGGAAATTTTCGTTGCTAATTTACGACGGATTTCCATGTGATCTGCAAGGGAAAGTTTTTTGTTTTTTCAACTTTTTCTTTTATTTTGTACCGTCGTCTTCTGTCATCCCTCACTAAGCCATTGCAAATTGCTTTAAATTACCGATAGAAATTTTTTCCTGCTATTTTTCACTGCAAATACAGGTTGGATACTAACGAATATTTGTTGAAGCTATTTTGCAGCAGAATTCCAACAGATTTGCAAGAGATGTTTATATTATTTTTCTAAGATATACTTTAGTGTTATCTTTTAATAATTATTAACATGTTCAATAATTAATAATTAATTTGTAACTAATGATTTATAAGTAATAATAAATAATAATTTCATTCTATAATAAATAACTTCTAATCATTGCTTATTAAGAATTAGCAAAATAATCTTTGCTTCTAATCAATGTAATTACTAAATTCTTAATTAAGTCCTCTGCTGTCATCACAAATTTCAGTCAGTATGCCAGTATATTTTATGCTAAATCCCAAAATTTTAAATTGTTTTATAATTATTCCCCTAAATAATGAAAATATTAGTTTATTATAATAATTATTTAATAATTAATAATAAAATTTAATATTTATGAAATGATATCTAGTAGTCAATAATTAATTTTGAATAATTGTATTTAATAATTACAATTGATACTTATATTTTATAATTATAGTTGATAATTATATTTTATATTTCGAAAATTTTGAAAATTTTAAATCATCGTGAATAAATTTGAAATAAATCATAAAGTTTATAAAACCAATTATTGTTTGACACGAAATAACCAAAATTTGTAAACTTTAGAATATTGAAAAATTTCATATAATAGTTTAATTTAAATTGTATAATACTTCATATTTTAATTTTAAATTTTTCCATAAATTCTGACTAAGATAAAGTACAAATTTGTTTAAACGTTGGCTCCGCAGGTGAATTTTTGGCTCCAACGCGTGAAAACCCTACTTGTATTCCTGTTGTACTCTCGTTGCCATTCACGCACTGGAAAGAAACCCTAGATCTACCCAAAAAAAAATCAAAATCACCTATCCTTCAATTCGACGAGTTTCTGGAATCGTCGTCTCCCTAAGTCTAAATAGCCACCCCTTGCTTCTAAGTCGAAATTGCCACCTCTTGCTCCTAAGTCGACGTCCTTTTACGCTCCTGCTTATTGAAATCGTTCGTTGCTTCTCTTCAATCACCACCTCGGTGCCTCTTGCTTCTGAATCGTCGCGTGTACTTCGTGAAGATAAGAACGTCGTTGCTGAAATTGCAGGTAAATACTTGTAAAAAACGAAAATATTTTATGCCAGTAGCTCGATTTCCTACCTGACCCGATTGGCAGGTAAAATATGTAGTTTCATTGTTGAAATTGTTGGTGACCCCCATTAAATAAAATAAGACTATCTCGTGTGTTTGTTGAATTTGAAGTATGAAAAGAAATATATATGACAGATGGGAACATATCATGTTTGTTTCATATAATAATCATTTTCATAAGTTTAAATTTGAAAGAAAGTTAATTAACTATTAATTATAAATCAAAGTCTGGAATAACTAATTGATACTTAAAATTTACAATTAGAAAGTAAGATTTATTATTTAGTGTTTAATAATTAATCATTATATTTATTTACAAAGCATAGATTTGGATAAGCCAGAAAGCACGATCCCCGTATAGGAAATAACCTCATTCATCATCATCATTCAATACCGCTCAATCCAACGAAAAAGAAATCCTCCAATGCCTCTCTTTCGCATTGCCCTGTTGTCCATTCTTCGGTAATTCATTTGACCCCTTCCGCTTCAGCCCCAATTCTCCTTTTTTTTCTTTCTTTCAAACAATTGTTTCTCTTCATTGACGCTGCTCCGCTAGAAAATTAACCCACGAATCTCCTTTGCTTGTTTCAGGTTTGATTCCGCTACTTCTCTTCCTAAACAAACCTAATTTCCGCTGCTTCACTGGTTTTAGGTTTGAATCTCCTTTTTAGTCGGTTATTAAATTTAATTCCATTCTGATTTCTTGCTTTGATAATTTTGATTTTGATTTCTTGCTTCGGGCGATTTTGATTTCTCTTTTTGACTTTAGAAATAGATGTCGCTTTCTATTTCGAAAACGATTTCGATTTTGAGAACGATTCCTATTTCTATATCGAAATTGATTTCGATTTCGACACTAATTTCTATTCCCAATCTGAAATTAATTTCGAAATTGATTTTGTTTAGTTTCTTACTTTGGGTATAACACGTCGTTATTTGAGTATGCCTAAGGGCATCTCCAGTGGATTCAGGGCTGAATATTCAGCCCACTGAATATTCAGCCCTGAATCGGGGAGTAGGCGCCAGTGGTCTGGCGCCTACATTACAGGCGCCAGATCCTGGCGCCTGTATTACAGGCGCCAGAATTCTGGCGCCTGTAATGTAGGCGCCAGAATCCTGGCGCCTATAATACAGGCGCCAGGATTCTGGCACCTATAAACCCCCCTCCGCCATTTTTTCCCCCCATTTTTTCACTCAAGCTTCTCTTTTTAATTTTGTTTTTAATAGAAAATTGAAGTGAGATGCCGCCGCGATCTGATAAAGTTGGAAGAAGAGTTCGACGTAAGCCCTCTGATGAGCAAGCAGGTCCAGTACACATACCTCCGGCTCTTGGAGTATCAGCAGATGAGCTTTGTGTCCTTCACGATCTTCCAGAGGGTTATCAGCATAGAGCTGATACTGCATTTGACTTGATACCGGTATAACTTTAACGTTAATTATTTATAGTATTGCGCATTTAATATGTTCGTACGAGCCTAATAACTGTTACTGAATTGGAAAACATTCCTTATTTCATTATATATAGGATCATCACATTCATTGTCGAGGTAGTTGGGCGAAGTGCATTCTTAAATTTTATGACAAACTCCCCCCTTCTATGAAAGATAGGTTGCATCGAAGTCCTTTTGGACAGTTTTTATCGATTAGGCCGATTCAGTCGTTGGACAGAACTCTATTAGAGGCACTATGTGAGAGGTGGTGGCCGACCACACATACATTTCATTTTTCTGACTTTGAGCTTGGTATCACACCTCTCGACTTCTTTATGTTAACTGGTATTGAGACTGGTCATATTGATCGGAGACCGGTTTCTTTTGATGACTTGTACGAGTCGGTTCGGTTGTATTCCGTCTTCTTACCCCATTTGGATGAGTCTCACGTTAGTAGTGGTGCGGTTACTTTGACTTACCTCCAGCAGTACATCACTGCTAATTCCTGTCGACCAGAGCTTGTGGATGGGGTGACTAGGGCATTTCTATTGTACTTGTTTGGTTCGACATTTTTTTCGAACCAAAGAAGTACCATTCGCTTGGGGTATCTAGCTTCACTTACTATGTTGGATCAGCTTGATAAGATAGATTGGGGCACAGCTATACTAGGTAATTTGTACTCTGCATTAGATTCGTATGTGTTGGGAGACATTAGAGAGATGCAGGCTTTGTGGTATATTTTGCCCTTTTGGTACTATGAGTATACGGTCAACATGCATCGACGCATGGTAGAGATGGCGAGTCAAGTTGGTGAGCAATTCTTTCCGCGGATGAGACGGTGGGAGGCTATTCATTATTTACCTCGTGCCCCAGTGGGTGTACGTCATGAGTTGATGGAGGCTAGGATACAGATGGACATGCGTAGCCGGGGAAATTTGATACGCACTCCTTGGGCCTCACATTTGGCTCATCTGACAGATGCAGGCATTATTACCGACGCCCACCCGATGACGGTTGCATATACACTATCTATTCGTCGGGTGGCTTTACTTATCCCCACTTTTTTGCCCATGTGGTATTTGGGCGAGAGATGTGCGTATCAGACTAGCAGTGATACGCGTATACCCGGAGATCTTTTACCTTGCGAGGACATGTTTGGTAGATATCGGTTGATTGGATCAGAGTACATACAGGCACTACGGCAGGCTGGTTGGATTGATATTGGCCCTTTCTTCATTTTTGGGGATTACGATTCCTATTGGCATCGAGTTGCTCCACGTAGAATTCTATGTCCGGATTATGCTCGGGGGATCAACTCCGATCATTTAGGACCTCATATTGGAGCCGGTAGGGTTCAGATACCGCAGGTTTCATTTTTCCCTACTCCGTCACAGTTTTCACAGCCTCTGATGCAGATAGAGCCAGATTGTATGTTTAGAGCATACGACATTTCGGGTACCGTTATTGAGCAGCCGATAGTGATTCCAGATGACCCCGATTATCCAGGTGTACCCTCAGCCGGACTATACCCTCCATACCAGGTATGGTTATTACATAGTTAAAGTTACGTACAGTTATTATTAATAGTTCTCTTTAAACGAATTCATACAAGTAATTCACGTCATATATCTCTGTAGTACGCACATTTGTTGGATCAGTCTAGAGTCACCCTTGCCGTTTATCGTGAGATGACTCTTTCGCATACTCAGATGCTGCATCAGCAGTACCGTAGTCATACAGAGATGTTGGAGTCTTAGATCAATGAGTTATCAGAGATGCTTAGGGCTCAGGGGCCGTTTGCACACGCTGGTCCGAGTTGGTCTTCGACTAGAGATTTTGATGAGGCAACTAATCTTGATGATTTGCCGACCCATTATGCCGATCAGGACGACGATGCGGACGATGACGCTGATGTTGATGATGACGGTGTTGATGATGAGGTTGATGTAGGCGACGACGTCGATGACGATGTTGGTGATGATGATAGAGATGACGATGGTAGCGACGATGATGGAGGTGTTGCTTTTTAGTCGTGTAGTGATGCTGATGGAGTTTTTTTATATGGTTTCATGTATCTTGTTGATGTACTTATGTAGTGTATTGTAGTATTGCATTGTACTTGTTCTGATGATTAGTTGACTGTTGTAGTAAGTCCATGTGTTTTACTGATGTTTTATTTGTGGACTTTGGTTTGGTGATGGAGTTTTTTATATGGTTTCTATATCTTCGCTTACTACGTTATTTGTGGACTTTGGTTTAGTGATGGAGTTTGTTATATGGTTTCTATATCTTCGCTTACGTCAGTATTTGTAGTAACCGTTCATCTTCTTGTTAATTACCATCACTAGATAATTATATAACATGTTTTCTTCTTGAACGCAATCACATTACAACAAGCTTAACAGATACAACAAGTTTAACAGATACAATAAGCTTAACAGCTACATTAGGAATACGGATAATAGTACTTGCCTACTAAAACATCAAAGCAACACGTTCAGCCTTATGGGATTCGCATTGCGTTCATTCGCAACTCTTGAACTTGATTTTCGAGACGCCTTATCTCTCGTTTGAATTTGTTTGCATATACTATTCCCCTAGGGCACAACGGCTCGTCAATCCATTCCGTGTACCTGCATCCATTTGGGTAGGATGGACAAGCCCGCATGCGCCGCCCAATATTGTCGCCTTCTGCTCGAACCAGAAGTTGGACCGCATGACCGCAGTAGCAAAGTACATGATAAGATTCGCCTTCATGTTCTTGCGGTGGTACTCGATAGAACTCTACTTCTTGTTGTGGTTGAG
This sequence comes from Allium sativum, assembly GCA_030737875.1. Taxonomy (NCBI): domain Eukaryota; kingdom Viridiplantae; phylum Streptophyta; class Magnoliopsida; order Asparagales; family Amaryllidaceae; genus Allium; species Allium sativum. Next base: position 42,951,047 of record CM060918.1, on the reverse strand, counting down.
AGAGAGCCTGTTGGTTCGACAGTTGAACATGTGGTTCTTGAACTTCTTGTGGACGATTTACATGCCCTTGTTCATGCACCAGTTGAACATGTGGCAATTGCGCTTCTTGGGGCCTAATTTGCATTAGAAAATCGAATTCGTCTTCGAGCTGCTGAAGCCTCATCTGTTCCCACGCCTGCTCATCAGAGTCAGTTTCTGATGGCAAAAAAGGCATTTTGAGTGAGTGATAAAAGGAGGAGGAAGTACTTAAATGAGAACGAAGTGGTTTGAGTGAGATATAATGTGCGTAATTTGAGTAACATATATAGCTACGGGGAGCAGAAAACAGTAAAATAAATAATGATGCTACTGCTCACTGTTTCGCCTGACTTAATACTGTAGAGAATCTGCTTTTCTTACTGTCATGATGTGAAGGGACACTGGTTCTACTTTTCAATAACTTGTTTTCTTCTTGAATGCAATCACATTTCAATAACTTAATACAAACTTAGAGATGGTAGCAACTCTAGCCCAATACAAACTTAATACAAACACAAGGCAGCCACTTACGTAATACATTACAAACACAAACAGCAAACTCAAAATACATTACAATTAATAAGGGAGTTTCCTAATCAGTTCCATAACGGGTTAGCCAATCGTAACGAACTTTATACGCTTCGTAGCCAACAAAATCCTCACCGTATTCGAACAGATAACGAGAATCATATGTTGCTCGATTTGTTTTAAATAGGTTTTCGTCTTCAATTGTCTCGATAATCTTTGTGTATCGATCACAAGAATCTGCAAAATGATGATTAGCCATTTGTAGTTCAACTGATGTTCGTCTAGTCGGCCGAGAACGATGGTTGTTGTGTAGCCTCGTGATCAATTCCCATCTTTCTTCATATGTTAAACCCCCTCCACTCTGCATTAGTTTCCATTCTCTTTTATCAACCTCAATATAGGCATTGACGAGGGCTAGAAAATCCTTGGATGAAAATGGGGGACGTGTAGATGTCGATGCTTGACCACAATTACGAGGTCGCCTTACTGGAGCTGGACGCGTTACTGGAGCTGGACGCATTTTTGGAGCTGGACGCAGAGCTAGAAGCACCCGATGCTGGACCTGCAAAGGAACTTCGTCAATTTGCGTATCAGGAACTAATCCAGCTTCATTCTCGTTGACTTGACTTCGTTCATACTCATCAAATAAGCTGTCCATTTGTTCATCACTTATTTCCCAATCGGCCATAGAAAGGAACGTTGTTGTTTGAAGAGATAAAGGTTATGGAGGTATATTCATCCAGTCACATGTGTACAGTGGAGGATATGACCAAACACTATAGATGAATACGACCATACCATCCATGGCTTCAGTCCCACATGGCTACAGTTCACGAATATGGCTACAGTTCACAAATATGACCATTCACAAGACAGCCATTATTTATGACCATTCATAACATGGCTACAGTCTCACCATGTACACTGTACACTGACACACTAACATGGAGCATACAAACAATTCATCATGGCTGCAGTCACATGGGATTGGAAAAGTGATTGATTAGTCCCAACGCTTCCATGGTATACATATACTGGTTGGACAGTAAGGTTCACAACCACATTTCAAACTCCACATTTTACATTCACAACTTATAACTTTCAAAATAATGTCTGGTCGTTTACTGAAAGCAATAATGTTATGCGATAGCGACTCTGAAAACGAAGCGTACGCTTCAGCTCAACAGCAAGAAGAAGAGGAACTAATACAAATCTACATGAAGCGTACGGATCCACTAGCGGACAACACGGTGGCTCAACAGTGGGTCGAAGATACTTTCACCGGGATCATGCGGCATTTCATAAAACACTAATAAAAGATTATTTTGCTTCAGATCCAACTTACGGCCCATCCATTTACCGCAGACGATTTAGAATGAGTCGACCTTTATTTGTAAGAATTCTTAAAAGTATTCAGTTGAATAATAAATACTTCGTTTTTAAGCAGGACGCTGCAAAAAAACAAGGATTGAGTGGGCATCAAAAGATGACCGCAGCTTTGAGGATGTTAGCGTACGACACGCCCGCCGACGCTCTAGATGACGCTTATCGTATTGCTGAGAGTACCGCATTGGAAAATCTAGATCATTTCTGTCAATCAGTGGTGGACATTTATGGGGATGAATACCTCCATACTCCCAACGTAGCAGACGTTGCTAGATTGCGTGAAATGCACGAAAATCGCGGCTGGCCGGGGATGTTAGGGAGTCTAGATTGTAAGCATGGGGAGTGGAAGAACTGTCCTAAAGCTTTCCATGGAGCGTACAATGGTAAAGAAAAAAACCAACAATCATCTTAGAAGCTGTTGCATCTCATGATCTGTGGATATGGCATGCGTTTTTTGGAATGCCTGGTTCACTTAACGACCTCAATGTTATTGAGCGATCACATTTGTTTAGCGATTTGGCGCAGGGTAAATCAACTCCTGTATCGTTTACAATTGGGCACAACACATACGAGCACGGTTACTATTTAGGAGATGGAATTTATCCTAAATGGAGCACGATTGTGAAGACATTTTCAAATCCACTAACTCCGAAACAGAAAAAATTTGCTAGTATGCAGAAGGGGCAAAGGAAAGATGTTGAGCGAGCTTTTGGGGTTCTTCAATCGAGATTCGCAATGGTTAGTAATCCTTGTAGGTTATGGAAGCGGTCGAAAATGTCTAAAATTATGTTCTGTTGTATCATTCTGCATAACATGATAATTGAAGATGAACGCGAGATGGTTTACCCAGATTACGAGTACGAAGGATCTAAACAACCCCTCAGATATTCCGAATTTCCGATGAACCAATTTACGGACAGTACGATATGTTTAACGCCGATAAACATGAAATATATCGTAATGCGGCACTTCACAATCGGCTTCAAAAAGATCTAATGGATCACATTTGGAACTCTTATGGCAATCAGTAGATTAAATTTCATAAGCTTTGTTTTATTAAGTTTATTTGCTTTGTAATCTGTACAATTTATGTTATGTAGTATGTTGAATTGTTTTGATGTGGTATTTATTAGTTGATACATATATACGGACGTAAACAAAATAGAATATCAGTACTTCATTCATACTATAAAACGCTACTTAATTCGATACAATAAAGGTTGTGCATGACTTCATAAGTCAAATACAGTATAAATGGGAATACACCACTACCTAAACTAAATTACATACGTCTTGATCCGGCCCGACTATCAACAATACGCTGTTTGTAATCCATCCAGTACTGCTTAGATAGTGGATCCATTCCCGTAACATCCTTTTCCATTACCATACTCTCTTGTTGTTCGCGCTCCAACTCGAACCTACCCCGTTCAATCTCGGTCAACTGTTTTAATATCTCCAGTTTTTCTGAACTATTTCGTAGACGATCTTCATTTTCTTTCGCATGTTTCTCGTACATCTTCGCCAAACGAGAATCAAGCTGGGTTTGAACAGCATTTTTCCTTTTCGCAGCATGTTGACCCATTGGTCTAGCATCTTCATCAATTTGGGGGTTTTCTTCTGCACCCTCGTTAGAATCGTGTTGTGAAGAATCTCCTGGACTTGAAGTATACGAATTTCGGTTTGTCTTTTTCTTCTCTTTACCCTTTGATTGAACATCTCTTAAGCTCTTCGCATTACAAGAACTCCATTTGGGATTACTAACGAGTACGTCATAACAATTAGCAAACTGGTAGTAATGAGGTTTTTTTATACCATTTTCTCTTGGAAATAATTTCAATAATTGATCGTTTGCCATTCGCTTCTGAAAATGATAACGTAATAACTGTTTGTATACATTCATGCTATAGAAATGGAAAAATTATTCAATCAAATTATGGTTTTCAAGATTATTACCAGTTCGGCTTCGCCTCCCATTCCACTAGGGTTCGCAGTTCGGATATTGTGAACTTGAGACTCGAAGAATTGGGTTTGTCGATTAATCTTTCCAAATCGACCAGTAAGTGCAGAGATTGATCTCGTCTTGGATACGTGTTTCTTGTTGTATGCAGCCATAACTTTACCCCAGAATATCTCACTGCTTTGGTCATTTCCCTTCGCCGAGTCGTTAGAAAAGTGGCAGTATATATAGCAGAGATCTTTATCTTCGTCTGCAGTCCAAGGAGCAGATGAATGAAACGATATCGGAGGAGAAGAATGAGGGATAAAATCCTCGACTGGTTGAGAATCGATATCCCAAGTATTCGAATTCATCGCTTCGTTGTACGAGTTGAATGGAAATGACATAGCTTGCTGCTTACGATTATGGGTGGAAGTAAATAAATTTGTGTGTCTTTCAAAGTGATATTCATACATGAATATATAGAAGAAATATGACCATTTATAGCCGTTGTGGTTTAAAATATGACCGTTTATAGCTGTTGCAATCCGAAAAAACGACCCTTGGAGGGGTATTACGGTCAGGACAGGTGTTGGGAAGGGGGTGGGATCCTGACGCCTGTAGTACAGGCGCCAGGATCCTGGCGCCTACATTGTAGGCGCCAGAAGCTGGCGCCTACAATAAAGGCGCCAAGATCCTGGCGCCTGTACTACAGGCGTCAGGATCCGATTCAGGATCCTGAACTGGATCCTGAATCGGGGCCTTCATATTCAACCGCAATTGCACCACTGGGTGCAATTACCTTAATATTACGGGCTGAATACTCACCACTGGAGTTGTTCTAATACTCAGACTTGTTCGATATTGTAACTTGTATATTATTACCAAATAACCTATGAGAATTTTTGTAGTTACGCAAATTTTTTTCTTTCAAAATGGGATTGAAACAACAAATTATAAAGCTGGGTTGCTTTTCAGATTATAATTTTGTAGCTACATTAATAATCCTTGACTTAAGGCTGCGTTTGTTTTTTGTTTTTTGTTAAATGTTCTGAATGCTTGTTCTGAATTATAAATCATAAATTTTGAAGTTGTTTGTTTTTTTGTTGAAGTTCTGAATGAAACCATCAATTCAGACAAAATAATTCAGAACATTTTTAATGCTTAATTTTTGTTTTGAATGGTGAATACTGTTTTTTTGTCCTGAATGCTGAATGCAAACAAACAAATTAATAATCATTCAGAATTCAGCATTAAGCAATCAGCATTCAGACTTCAGAGTTCAACAATCAGAATTCAGAATTCAGCATTTCAAACAAACGAAGCCTTAAGGTCTGTGTAACACTGATGATACAAACATGACCCTTTGCTAGTTGATTAGATTTTTTTTCTATAATTCAGTAATTAAAAAAAATGTTGTAGTTAAACTGTAGTATTACTTATGTATCGGTATACCATAATCTTGAGGCTCATGTATTAGTAAGTGCACCACACACTACATACGTTCCCAAAGGACTGTTATTTTTGGTAATGACCTCATTCTTGTTTATTGGTTTGCCAATCTCTTTATATTGTTGCTTGATGTTTGGAAGTACGGTTGTTCATATTTAACATGGTTGACTGTAATATGGCATATCTGCCTTCTGTGATAGTGTTGAGATTTGCAATATGGCATATCCTTGGCTAAAACCAGTGAATCAAATATGTGGGTGAAAGCTGTACGGTCAGGTGAAAATTTGTTTGTTTTAAACTTACTTCAGTCTGAATAATTGGAGAAAATACAAATAAATTTTAACATCTATCTGGTAAGGAGTACATTTCTTTAAACATTCATTATTTTGATTAGGGTTTGAAGAAATTCATAACATTTAACAAGTTAGTACTAAATTTCTTTGATTATTCAGTGTTCTCTGGTATCTTGAGTTTGAATATACAAATTATTGTTTGTATATATTTTATGATGGAAGCTTTTGATTATGATTTGAACATCTCTGTAGTTTTCTAGTGCTTTATGATAACTTACTAAATTACCGTTTCTGGTATGATTAACAAATTCTTTATATTAAAAATTGCAATTTAAAATAAAATTTACGCTTTTAAGTAATAAGATATGTGCAGTATTGGAATAAAACACAACATTTTTTGGAGCTAAATTGCAAATTTTAGATTGTTGTTTTTTCTATCTAAATTTGTACTTTCAGCTCAAAAACATAGATTTCAAATTTGTTTTCAAATAAAAGCTATTTTGTTACAAATATAAATACTTTTAACCATCCTCATTTGCCCATATCTTGTTTTATTGGCAATGGTTATGTTAAGATATTTCCATCTATTTTCTTTATGGAAGCTTAACCATTGGACATATACATTAGTATGCACACAAGCAAGTACATGAACGTTGGCATTAATAAGTGAAGCAATAGTTGAACTCGAGCATGTGTATGAATGCAACTTTAAGATATCATGGCAGAATTGCACATTTTGCTACTTGGTTATTCCTAATAACTCAGCTGTTCACTATAAATAGTTTCATAATATGGCTTAACAAGTTCTATCGCCCTGAGGAAAATGCATATAGCTACATGGTGAGTATGATGTTGGCTTCAATTTCTACGTGTATTTCATGTATTGTTCGAATTATTTTGATGTATGAATGGTATGCACCAAAGTCATCATGAAAAATTAATGTTCTCTTCATAGCTATAACTTTGGCTCTTCGTCAGATCATCACTTACACATCTGTTCATCTCAAAGTACGTAATCTTCTTTTATTTTATTTATTTTTGAACATATTTTTGGAAATGGTGTTTTTGATTTCTGGTTTGTTACCAGATTGATGTGGATTTGCACAATGCTTCTCTGTTGATGTGTTGTTAGAAGGTAAGTACATTTTCATGTTTATGCCTTTGTTTTGAATTTTCTAACAAACTGCTTCAGCGACAATAAATTATGTTGATGCTAGGATATCCGCATTTATTTTTTGGTTGTAGGTGCATATTCGTTGATGGTGGTTATGTATTTATGAGGATTTTGATTATTGGTATGGATACAACACTACCATTATCTGTTTGCATCGTTGATGATTCATGGTTGACAAAAATGACAATTTAAAGGAGCCTCAAATTGAAGGGTTTAGTCTGATAGGTATAAATTGAGTATCATCTTTCCCATTTTGAAAAATGCTGAAACTCCAAGTGCATTGTGGATTTAAGAAAAATGGAGGTGGGGACGTGGACGCTATAGATGTTAGGTATGTAAAGAAATGTCAATTTGTTGTTGCTTTTGGGATCTTTGATGGTTATGATACTCCTCATCAGCCATCAAACATTGGTGCATGAAAAAGTGCGTTGCATGAGAATAGAAATTGTTATATGTGTATAGAGTATGAAAAATCGGAAAATTTTATTGTAAATTTTTGTACTATTAAAATTCTGTTGAAATAAAAAATTTATTTGTTTATTTCGTTTTATGTTATGCAGTATTGTTATATATATTTATTAGTTGCAATTAATTTTTTTATTGTTACTGTTCTAATTGGCATTTGCAGTAATAAAAGAATGTATTGCAATTGGTGGGTTTGCAAATTTGCGTGTGATTGCCGACGGAAATAAAAACAATTGTCACCAATAACGTTGCTAAAATGTTAGCATTTGTGACGAGTTACCGATAAATATCTAAGGTGATGCAAAAGTTGAAATTATCCGCTTCTAATCCCTTGATGTTTAGCAAGGGATCTCCAAATGTTTTTTTTAAAATATATATCCATCGCTAAAAATATTTAAAATTAAATTTAAATATATTGATAAATGACGGTAAAGTGTCCGAGAATTTACGTTAAATTCCGTCGTAAAATGGTCACTAAAATACCAATGTGAATTTACCAACCAGTGCTATCCATCACAAATCCGTCGCTAATACATGTTTAGTGACCGATTTGCGACCGATTCGTCTGCTGCAAAATTTGTGTTTTTTTTGTAGTGTTCGGATTATAATTAAAATGACTAAAATATGTGCTATACCGTTATTAAGTGAGGTCGCTCCTCCTATCGAACGTACTTCTTCGAACCATATCTATTACTTTATGATTTGATTGGTGGACCCACCCTTGATTATGGGAGTGTGTTTCGAGTTGGGCTGTAGTCGCGGCTATGCGTTACCACCGGTCCAGGCGTGCAACTGGTAGAATCCTACCCTGGGTATTCCTCGCATGCCTTGTCATGATATCCTGATCAAGTCCATACGATTTTGATTTAACGTTGTCGTATCACGGCGCATCCCTATCCACCGACGGCTTATTAGTGTGTTATATGCAAACTATATGACAACGGTTTAAATGGTGTAAGGGTAATAATGGTAATCCCGCGCTTACGCTATTTTGATATTTTACTGTATTGAATATACACTATTATAATAGCGCATTATATTATATGATAACTTGTTTGATGGATCCTTAGTGGATGGGAGTCCCAAACATCCTTTAAGTTACTGATGCATTTCATTGAATATTTCACTTGAGTTGATTCACCAATATAAGAATGTTATTCCTGATCAAGTTGTTTTGTTTTGCATTATTTCTCGGGTCAGACCGAGTATAGCAGTGTTGAGATTTCACCTTTCGAAGCTGGAGAATGTTGAAGACATCATCTCTTTCTATTAGCTCTGGTTATTTCTTCTTTGTATTAGAAATCCTTGTATTTAGAATTCTGCTGTATTTAATTTTTTTAACTCTGATATTATGTATAAGTTTTGAATTGAATTTAGTAGCTTCATGAACTACTATTGTATTTTATTTATTCCGCTGTGAGATATTCTGTTTTTCTGTGTCTGTGATTTGATTATTAAGCTCTATAGTTAAAACAATCTTCTTTTTCGAACAATCTGAGCTAGTTTAATTACCGATTTAAATTGTAAAAAAAACACGATGTTACATATTGATTGGTTAAGAAAAGAGGAATATATTTGCAAAGCTTGGTCAATAAGAAAAACAGAAAACATAATTGCAAACATGAAAAAAGTAAAGGTAAGAATTAGTGCAGAATAGTGAAATAACCGTATTGTGCACTAATTCGATAACCAAAGATTTTAGAAAATGAATGTCTTGCAATTATGGATTTCTATTACAGTGATTACCTAAAACTATGAAAATGAATTTTATGCAGTTTTGATAACCAATCAATTTGGAATAAGCCTAATTTCCTAAAGAATAAATGTGAAGATGGAAAGAAAAAGGGTAACATAACTGAAAGATGTTATGAAAGAAAAAAGGAATATGTGAGGTTTATCATATACCTACAACCACAATTTATATTTTCATAAATATGAAAATTGGGTAATCATAATAAATAAATATGTTTTATTTGCAAATACGAATATAACAGGAAATTGTTGAAGAAACAATTAGGCTTTAATATGAACATATTGACTTAAAATTATTAAGTTACGAGCCTAAAAATCGTTTGGTTTTAATACGGGCATACTGATTTTCGAGGTGTTACGAGCCTAAGATTCAACAGTACCCTCGCAACTAGGCAATGAAACTGATGGACAAACAATATTCAGATTAAATAAATTAATGAATATTGTTAATCAACGGGAAGACGAGAAAGCAAAACGTATAATTGTAAATTAAACATAGGATCTAATAACATAGCGGTATGCATTTGGTCTAGTCTGTGGGGATGAAAATCCCAACAAGGCAAATCATCATAGGTGTCCGGAGAAATGGTGGGAGCATTTTCAACTTATTATTCGACAGGGCTGGAAAGAAGTGCAAGATTCTACGGGAAGCGAAGATACTCTAAGATGACCCTCTGTAGTAAGCTTAATGAAGTTGTACCCATAAAGACATAATCTGTATGAATCCATCAATAGAGTATTCCTTGACTGCATTTATATCAAGGGCATCATAAATGGCTAATGAGATGGTTTTTAGGAAGATTAGGCGACTGCCTCGTCGGAAGAGCAAACTTCGTGGTTAGGACCCAACAATGATAGTAGTTCGTCAAATACCTGTCATCACAAATCCAAGAAAGTATATGAATGACTCGAGCTAAATTAAAAACCCAATGATCTTTTACTATCGGGTTATTGGAAAAGGGACAACGCCAAATTGGATGCTTAGATTGTTTGTTAGGGGTACGGTCAGTTAGCTCTTTGAACGATCTTTCATTTGTTGGGGGAAGGGTATGGCCATAGCCACTGAAAGAGACAGACCAACATTTGTATATCTGTAATGCAGGCCTAACGAAGCTGTCCTTTACAAATATAGAAATCCCCCGACTGAGTTCTGTAGGGGAACTCAAGATTTGGGCGCTTTAGTTAGCACGACGGTGGAGGCTTATTCTCTTTTGTGGCATAACGTAGCACGCTTTCATGGCGTAGAAATAGAGACTTAGTGGGCTTTCGTAGCATAGCGATAATGATCTAGTACGTTTTCGTAGTTCGACGATGGAATCCACTAGAGGAGGGTTCTATGGGGAGTACCTTGAGACGAGGGGAAGATAACTACATATATGATTTATTAGGTTAATCTACTTGAGAGTAGATGAATACGATTTATGCGTGAAATCGAAAGTATAATGTGTAATAAACCCAAATAACTTAATAAAGGTAAACCAGTGTTAGAATGATATATGTACTGTTATTTATAGAGAGTATAATTTGTACATTCACCAAAACTTTTGTTCTAACCACCTCCTCATAATAAACCTATAGGATAGACATGTGTTAGAGATTATACAACTTAAAGACACTTGTTAGACAGTGTCATTATGAAAATAAGTATTTGCTTACTGTTATATTTTATTCATTCTGCTGTAAGATATTTTACTGTAGGCTTTGATATATTTTCTTTTTGTATGTACCTAGACAAACCAACTCGGGTTTCAATGGGTTTGTATTTTAGCATTTTGCGAAAAATTCAGATCCGCTGAAATTTGGGTTGCTACAGTTTATATTTAACTTTTAATATGTACCAAAAATGGACATTTTTAAAGTTTGAATTAATCTCAAAAAAATAATTATGGCTAATAGTATTAAATATTATAAAATAATTTTGGGTAGAAACAGTTAAATGCATAATCCACTTGTCAAATCATTGTCTAGTTTGGACTGTATGCAGATAAAAATCCTTGGGAGTCATAAAGAGGTAAAAAGACATGTATATCACATTAGGAAGTATTTGAATGAAAAAAGCATTTCCACAAAGAAAATGTCATTCATAGAATTTTGAAGACTTTACATAATCGAAGAGTCCTCTCAAATGGCGACCACCAGTACCCCTTTGTCCTCTCAAAAAACTTTCTCGAGCCCACCAAAACCTCTCAAATCAACGGTTCCCTCTCCGCCTCCTCCTTTCAAATCATCCACGACACAGCTTCCTCCTCTAGACCCTCCACATCGCCCGAACCCACCGGCGCCCGAACCACCGCCGTCAACTAGTGCTCTTGTCCCTGCTCCTCTTCCAGAGACGTTGCAGTCGCGAAAATGGACGGATCTTTTTGCTAAGAAACCATGGAATGCTGGAGTTTTCGAAGCTCCTCCAATCACGCTGCAATACAAAGGGAATGCACTGCTGCCTTCTGATGATATTTACGAAGCTGGAAAAGAAGTCTGGCGAAACTATCTCGTTGGCTTCTTTCTGGATGCGCCACTTTCTTACACAGTTGTGTCGAACCACTTGCAGAATTTATGGAAGCCTTCGGGCGGGATTAAGATCAAATCAACTGGTAAAACTTTCCTCTTTTTGCTTTCTGATCCAGAAGATAGAAAAAGGATTCTCTGCGCAGACCCTGTCTTCATTCGCAACAAGCTTTTTATTTTAAAACCATGGGATTGCAATGCAGGATCCAGTACCATTAGAAACGTTCCTGTATGGATTAAACTTTCGAATTTACCTTTATATGCTTGGTCGAAACCTGGGATAAGTTGGCTTGCATCTCATATTGGTAGATTTGTTTGTATGGATGCGGCGACTGAATCATTAGACCGATTGTCGTTTGCGAAATGCTTGGTAGAAGTTACGCCTGATAGCCTGCTGCCACATGAGTTTCCAGTAATGCTTCCTGATGATACCGAACAGTTAGTTTATGTTGAATATGTTTGGAGGCCAGATATTTGTGACGGCTGCAAAAGCTTTGGTCATAAAAATGAGAACTGCTCTCTTGTAGGAAGTGGCAAATCTAATGTTTACAGAGGAGAAACCTTCGTTGGTAGTGAGAAAAATAAGGAGAAAGATGATCGGAATGTAAACAACAAAGGTGGAGGAATAAACAATCAACCAACGGGGAGGTCTAACAACCCAGCTAGCATCAAACAAACGTGGACAAAGGTAGTCGGTAGGAAGAACAGTGCAGTTAGCAATACCAACACTAGTATGCAAGAAACAGTGAGTAACGAGCATGGCAATAATATGGTGAGTAATGATATTGGTCAAGCCAGTGTCAATAGCTTCAATGTGCTCTCTGACAACTTGGACTCGATGGCTGAAACTCAGACAATTTTAGAAACTGAGGTCCAAAATTTGTCTACTATAGTTGAAGATGGGGAATATGAAGAGGTGGCAAGTGACTATGATGGATATCTAGACATTCCTTTACCAATATTTAATGAAGCAACCGTAGGTCCTGTCTTCGTACAAGCAGGTATAGCTATGCAGAATGACATCGCTGGAAAAGGCTCGGGATGCGAAGCAAGTGTTACGGAAGTAGAAGAAGGAAAAGTAAGGCAATTCGATGTGCATGTACGTAATGAGGGTAGTTTAACAAAGATGACTGAATTGGTTGATGAAGTGCTTACTTTTGGCACAGAATTAAGTAATATAAAGAGCACCGGAGAGAACAGTGAAGATGCTGCTGTGACTTGCCAACATGGTGAGGTGAATTTAGTTGTTGATCTAACTGATGACAATACTAAGCGGGATGTTCATGAGAACAAAGAATTGTCTGATTCGGAGCAATCTCTTCTCAAGCCATTGGATGTTTTTCTACAGCAAAATTTCAATCTAAACGTTTGGCAGGAGGCAAGCCCAACTAGCAATGAAGACATGAATGAGGAAGAAGAACTGTTTCCTCTTATTGTCCAGCTATCAGAATTGTTGAATAAGGATTTGACTGAAGAAGGTAACAGTTCAAATAGGATTGCTTCTTTACATCGGAAACTCAGTGAATGCAATAATATCCTTACGAAATTTAAAACTGGCGAGCTCAAAAAAGACTGGACTAAAAGCATAATTGAGTTGCTTAAGAGGAATATCAGAGAGCATCAACTCAGACAAACAACCCCTACTGATATACCCAACGCCGGTGGTAAATCCCCATACGAGAATATTGCTCCCCCACCGGGGCACAAGCCTAGGCCCCTTGACGCACTGTCTGATCAGGTATCTACGAGTTCTTCTGAGAAAGCGCTACCAAAGACACCCATTACTCGTAGAATGAAGAAAGAGATGATGAAGAACGTACATGAAGCTGGTTAGAAGTCTTGCTTCTTATGCCATGTACTTGTATCCTTTACAAGTCAATATGTATGCTATACCATGTAAGGTAGAATGATTTAGTTGATGTACGTTATTAGAGATTTGGTGGACGGTCCACCTTAAAAACCACTAGTTGATATGTGCATCACATATCACCTGCACTTCAATGTACCTTTTATTTTTAATAAATAAAAAAGTGTTACGGAACACTATAAAAACCGGTCGGCTCTGCAAAAAAAAAAAAAAAACATTTCCATATGTTTGTTAAAAGATGCTCCAAGTTGGGTAATAATAACAAGACTTTTTTTTTTTCTATGACTCAAGGTCAAAAAGAAATAAGTTATATAATCCTATTAACGGGAAAGTCATTATCAGTAGAGATGTGGTAAATAAGAAGGTGATTATAATAATTTCCCATTTTTTGGTGAACAAGAAGAAATAATGTGCAGGAATTGTCGACTAGTTTGGCAACATCATCTCAGTTACCCATGAATGTGTAAGGCTGTCTATTTGAGGATATATCGAGCTAAAGGCTACAAAACATGATGCCATTACAAGAAATATGTAAGTAACACTAATTAATGATGGTATTACTTTTTTGTCTCATCTTTCAAATAATGTAGTAATAGATTTCGAAGAATTGATGCAGGAAAAAAATGGAGGAATTAAATAGGAGGAGAATAAAAACTATTATAAAGGAAGATACATCATACATAGGAGTTACCATCTTTACGAAAGCAGTACAGAACCATTGGTGCAAAACACGTATGTTAGGTAAACAAGAATATTAAAAGAGAAGATAAGTACGTAATACAAAAAAAAATTGGTATCCAAAAGATAAAAGGAAAAGAAAACATATATGTAGTGGTACATTCTCGTGTTGCCCATTTAATAAGATTATTTCGTCCTTTTGCTACTTAAAAAAATAAATAGAAAACATATCAAATGGGTTTAATTTGGCATCTTAAATGATAACTCAAAAACGTATTTCAAAGCAACCATAAGATTATAAAATTAATGTGCATAAAGATACAATCTTAAAATTGAAAAATCGCTTTATCATTGAAACAAGCCCTAGAAGCATGGAATTATAGGATTGATAAACACATTATACAAACTCTTTTTTACAATACCCTTAAATGCATGCCATCTCTATAAAACATTACAAAATGGAGATATCGTTTATACTCGTACGTGATGGTATATTCTTTATCGAAACTAATCCAAATGCATATGATTATTTCACGAAGGGAATGAGATTAGAGTTAGAGATGAAGGATATGCATGTAACTCATGTTATATTATCTTTCCATCCTTGTGAGTAAAGACAAGCACATAATATTATTTCCTAGGAAACCCATGTCCATCGAAGAAACATAAGATGAATGGAATAAACAGATTAAAAAATGTGGAATAGATCAGCTCCCAAAATGTAGCGTTATATATTCAAGAATTCAATTAGTCTTAGCACCTCAAAATTTTAGCAGAAAATTTGATAGCTGTTATATTTTACTCGGTTGCTACGTTTCTGATGGGCGAACTAGATGATAACAAATATTCTCTAGACTAAACTAACGCTTCAAAGAGATTCCTATAAATTAACCCTTAGGCTGACTCTAAACTCATTACAAAACTACCAGACAGTTGAATTTCTGCCAAAAATTTTCGTCTCCTTCTAAACTTTCTACAAAAGTAATATAAAATCAAAGCAAAAAATGAGAGAAGATTAGATGTTGAAAGGATAAACCTATAAGTTAACCCTTAGGCTGAGAAGGAATATGTTTGATGAGATGATTATTACAGCTTAATTATATCAGACCAGTAGGATGTAAAACTCTAGTAATTTCTAAAGCCAAACCGTTAAACCTGAATCTAAATTAGAGATTGCATATACTCAAGTGGTAACTTTGACTTCAACCCAAATTAAAACCTTAATAATAACTGCTACCATACGCAATCTACCATACTCAAGTGGCTTGCAATATATCTATGTGCATATGTGTTAGGCGTAGTAAGGAAGCTAGTTTCCAATGAGTGACGCTGGTACGTTGCAGCGTTAGGTATATATTCTTTACCCGATGCAGTGTTAGGTATATCATAGCTTGGACGTGCATGCATCGTTGGCAGAAGACTAGCTAATATAGAGTGTACGGGTCTAATATAATGGAAGTCCCAATGGGCACAGTTCTTGACATGAAATGATACAGTTCAGATGACGCATATAAGGGTCATAAACTATGACCGAGAGGTGGACGTAGATGAGTTGATGTGACAATCTAGCAAGCCGGTAATAGCTCATATAAGTGGGAAGCAGTTCCTGAAGTATCTTTAGTGTTGTGATATTAGTGTGAAATTATTTCCATGGTATTCTAATGGCTATATATGTTTCCTTATATAGACTATAGTAGCCCTAGTAGTGGTGGTCAAGCATTATTTAGCATTATTTACCAAGTTCCGATCCATAGTTTGATCTTTATAGAAGCCTATGCAAATTATAGTATGAGAGTAATGGATAAAATCAATTAGCGAAATCCGTTTCCAATCCATTAATATTGGTGATTGTGTCAAATTTTGACGATGGAATTTAGCGTGAGTTTTCTGATAGTTTTCCGTCATTATACTATTTATGTAATAAAAATATAATGTTATTTATTAATTTAATTTTAATTTATTTACCGACAAATAAGTAATTTATAATAAATTATTAATTATAAAAGATGTTGGTGAATCCTTACTAACTGCAGAGGGATTAGCGGCAAAAAGTTTTGACCAAAAAAACTGTTCTAGGTATTTGTCGGAAACCCTTACAATTCAGCGTTTTTATTTAGCTTTTCTTTTTTGCTACTAATGCGTCACTATTTCCTTTCTGATATGGGAATAAATGTTTTTACCATCCTCTCTTTTCAGCTTTACAAACTAATATTATTCAACTATAAACATTGATATAAAAAGCTAACCAAAAAACAATATAAATTTGTTGTCCACGTACAAATAACACTATATCATAAGCAACAACGCAAGGATAACATTAATATATCACATAAAAAACATCCACAATCCTTCATTTTGTGCACCAAGCTAAATTATGAACAATAAAATTATTCAACTGGTGTTTACACCAAAATTGGTCTAAACACCCAAGGTACTAAAACTGTACTTCACAAATACTTTGAGAAATAAATGGAACCGTGTTTAATCAGCAATTGAAAATGAAAAATGCGAGAAAGGTAAAGTAGAGACGAAATTTAGAGTGGTTCAGCAGTTAATTAGGCCTACATCCACTGTGAAGGTGATTTCCAATCTTAGAATGAGGATTACAAAATACATCAATTCTCTCTTTTCATACATCTCTATATTCACTCAATATACCCTCGTTTACATATTTCAATCTTGGAATTATACAAGAGAATGGTAGAATTTGAGGAGAAGAAGGATGGATGAATGATTGAGAAGGAAGATGCCTTTGTTTTTCTTGATCACAAGATTGTATTTGACGCCATGGTCGAGTCAATAGTTGAGGATAGGATTTAGCAGCACTTCGTGGTTTCAAAGATCCGATCCCCCTATGTTAGTAGCCATGGCGTATTTACAGGTGAGCTCCCTTCGGGAAATGACCTGAAATCCGTTTACGCAGGCTACGGATCGCCCATTCTATTAATTACAATCATGTCATCGGCTAGTTGTAGCCAGCTGTCTGCGGCTGTACTTAGTTATCATGTGCGAGCGGGTCCATAGGAGTGGGCGTCCCCGTAAGAGTGAATGCTTTGGGAAACTTGGAAACTTTTATAAGAGAAGAACGCGGGACTGGACTCGATTCTCCCTTGTTCCTTGCACGACCGACCTTCTTAGTTCAAGGGCGCTCGTCCTTTTGCTGCCTTTGTGTGGCGCTGTTTGTCCTTACGACTTTGCTATGAGATCGCTTCCGCCTATGTTGAATGGACGACTTGCTTTGCTTCGGTGTTTGAGCGGCTTTGCCCCAATATGAACGATCGACTTTTGCCTCTGCGCCTGAATCACAATTCGCGTCTAACTTTTGTTGGAGACATGGTCACATAAGATGTTGCGAGCGCTTGTTTTGCAGTTCCATCCCAGGCTCGGTCTTTTGACGGATAAACATTTGCCCCTCGAAGTTGTTTTTAAAACAACAAAAACTACAAGCTTCGAAGTAACGAGATGCAATACCGCTGGATGGATTAAGTTCAACGTTCTGCAAAATAGGCGCCCTCACAGATAGCTTATGTTTTCAAAATTTGAATATTTCGACAATTGTTCGTCTACGGACACTTGGCGGGATATTTTCCATGTATGCTAAACCGGATCACTGTATTTTAATTGATTTTCCATATCGTTAAAAAGGGGCCTTCTAGTCTTCTTTAAATATTGTCTCTTCATTTTCCCGCTTTTATATTTCTTCGATAAACCTGCTTCAATGGCGATTTCACTATAGAAGACCTCGCTGTTGCTTCTTAAAACTTCGATTTTTTTGTTTGATTGATCGTTTTGCCTGACCCCTTTTTTTTTGGTCGAAGGTTTACTTCAGTTGTGTTTCCGACTACAATGCTCCTTTCTTCGAATTGAATTTTTCTCATAAGTAAATTTTCTTCCCCTTACCTCTGACTTTGGGTTAATTCTCTCGTTTTTGTAAAAGAGGGTTCCCAGCTTGGTAACATCGAGTTGCTTGAACACATATGGTTGTGATGTTTGAGAAGTGTTAATTTGGCTTGGTATGTACTTGGATTTCACGCAAAACCTTCTGGCGGTCCCAATTTGTACGATAAACTTTTAGCCCTTTTTATGTTGGCAAATTGCTTGCTGAAATGCCTATGAAACGGCATTTCCTAATTCATCATTACCTTTACCGGATGTTTGATGGGATACTTATATCATAGCGATACTTCTGCTCGACCCCCTCTCACTATTCTCTTGGCATGTGCGATTAATAGTTGCAACCGAACAAATCAGAGCATGTGTTTCTTATACCTTTGAATTTTCAAACCTTCTTTTATGTGATTATACTGCAAGTAAGCCCTTATTGTAGGGTATGACTGACGATTCATTTGGAAGGTGTATCTATCCAAAGTTGCCTCCTTTTATTACTAGCAACTCAATAATTTTTTTTCTTTTTAAGCATGCTTATCTTCGCTGACATGTAACTAACCGTCAATTCATCTTAATCCCAGTTAACTCATCATGTCTGGGGAACGAGAGGGCCTGGATCGGGCGATTGAGGTTGCCCCGGCTACTGGTTCCGATTTGATTGTTAGCCGGATCCATCCTCGACCTTGCTTTTTTGATAGGGTGGCGGCCGGTTGCCGTAAATCGACACTTTCTTTTGATCAATATTTGCAAATGTGCAACAGCTTCGGGTTTTCGAAAGCCGGCCAGATTTCCCAGAAAGGAAGAATTGGTCGATCATCCGCCCTCTAGATATGTGACGGTTAATTATCATATGCTGTCTAGTGGGGCGATTCCTCCTTATAATCCCTACCTAGATTCCATTCTGCGGCACGTGGCCATTGCCCCATATCAGTTGCATCCTAGTGGATATCAAATTTTGCATGGGCTATACATACTCTTCATGAAAGTCCAGCAGCAGGAACTCACGTTTAAGGATATTTGTTCTTTGTACACTTTTAAGAGAAGGGAAGTAGACGGTCCTTCTTTTGGAAGATATGCATGGTAGGATTATTACTGGTCTGACGGATGGCGCTAAAGGATTCCCGGATCAATATTTCTTCATCTGATGTCCTCGTAGATTCTATGGTCGATGGGTAGAAGGAGGTAATTGCACCTTTGCTCTTAGATTTCTTACTCCTTTTGTCTTTCTCATTTGGCTTTCTTTCCGGTTCTTGTAGTGATTCCTTCAGTTGTGGTTCTTACTTTAGATCAAGCCCTCCTCAATTCTTTAATTTCTGTTGACAAAAAAGAAAGGAGCAGAGAGGTGTTGCTTTCAGAGGAGAACATCCGCAAGTATCAACTGATTCATTCTACATGATCTTTTAAAAAGACTTTGGCTCACTCTCAATGCTCCGCTGGTAAGTCTTTTACCAAAAAGAAACGTCTAATCCCTGATGTAAGTGGTTGACCTTCGTCTTTGATTACCAAAGGGAGTGACAGAAGATTCGATGAGAACACGGTCGGTTTGAGGGTCGATGTAATTTCTGGAATGACCTCCGAAAGTTCTGCTCGCCCTGTTACTCGGGCGGAAGGTTCCTCAGGGACTTTTTGAGACCTGGGGGATTTGGACTCTTCTAAATACTTGAACCAGGCTAACGTTGTGATGTCTGATCCCGTTGTATCTGATATGGGAAGAATCCGAGGGCCTGCTCAGCGTCCTGGGAAAGTTTCTGCCTTCATAACTTCCCCTGGAATCGGTTTTGATATCATCTTACTTGTGGCATAATTTCCCGTAAATCTGATAATCTCTGAACGCTTGCTGAACTTATGCTTTATTTTTCAGGTGTAAATGTGAACTATTCGTTATCGGATAGATTTTCTCAACAAGCTGATCTTACTGATCCACGAAGCCTCTTACAGTCTCACCTTTCCTGTTATTTGAAGCACTCCCAACTGTCTTCAAGTTCTCAGGTCCAACATACCTCTGAACTTCCAATGGTCGATTCTTTAAGGCGTGGGGGACTTGATCAGGCTAAGGTGCTTGCACAGATTGAATCTTCTGCAAGATCTATTGTTCCGACCCCTGCTCAGGTTCAAATAATACGTGATCGTCCACCTTATAGGATTCCTCATGGAAACTCAACACTTAAGGATCGCTTTAGCGGTTGGGACTTAAGGGGAATGCATTTTGACTTGGATTTACATCCCAATGATAGGCGAGATGCTGTGAAAAGTTTAGATGCTGTAAAAAGTAGCATGACCAATCAGCTTAGTATTGTTAAGAATCAATTTGAGACACCATTGAATATGGCTATGAAGGATGTTGATAGGCGACTGGAACATTGGGCCAAATTTGGTTATGAATTCCAGAAATTGAACGCTCGGCACCTTGACCATATTGAAACCTTAGAAAATGACAAAGCTGGCCTGATCCACTTGATTAGATCCCAAGAATATGATATTTCTTCTTTAAAGAATGGAAGCATTAATGTGAATAGCTTAGAGGCCAGAAATGTCGAACTTAGGAAGGAGCTGGAGGGTGTGCGAGCGTAGCTTTTAGAAGCTCAGTCTGCTCAAGAACTTGTTGAGCGCCGTTTAGCCTTAGAAAAGCAGGTTTCAATTTCTCTAAAAGAGGAAAACATGGCTCTCGAAGGCAAAATTGCTTTTCAGAATGAAACCCTTAGAGCCTTTGAAGAGGATAAAATCAGGTTGCATAGAGATCTTGATGAAGCCAGAATCGGGATTGACAATACTTTATTTCAATTCTATGTTTGCAGTGTCATGAGTCGTGGAAGTTTAAGCTATTCGAACAAGGATTTTCCGCGAACTCTGGCTCTTGTTTGGGAACAAGTACTTTTATATTCCAATGATGTTGATGACGAGTTCATTCAAGAACAGTTTTTAGAAGAAGAAGAAGACCGCAAGGCTCTGGTTGAAGGTAGGAGGATACTGGCGAACGAGCGAGCTCAATCGTTTAGGAGGGAAAGTTCAGACTCTACCATTTCTTGTGCCCTACCTGATTCCGTCAGGATTGATATTTTGAGCTCTCCTATTCCCCCCGCTAGGGGTGAGCAAAAAACCGAAATAAAACCGAAACCGAACCAAAACTGATAAAAACCGAACCGAAAAATACCAAAACCGAAAATCAAAAAACCGAACTGTACTAATATTTCGGTTTTGGTTTTAGGTCCAAACCGAACCCAAAAAAACCGAACCGGACCGAATTATAAAATGTTGCACATTGTCTCTTGTTGCATGCTGTTTCGTATTATATAGTATATACAAACATTAGCCATTGCTTCACTCATTTGATTTAGCTGAATACAAAATTAGGGATATACTAATATAAAATGTCCATTTCTTGTTTTTGTAGATTCTTGAATGTTTTGAATTGAAGATGAAAGTTGAGGTACCAGTGGACTATTTTCTAGAATTCCAAGCTATTGTTGGTCTGTTGTATTGTGGTTCACTGGAGTGCTCCTGCTCATTTCTTTTTTTTTTGTTTCTTGTCTTCGGCTTAGAGCTAGCTTAGCTTTATACTACTTTGGATGACTTATAGTTCATTAGTCTGTACTCTGTACCATGTGTCTTAATACACTCGGTTGAAACAATTTATTTTAATTTCTTTTCTGGTTGTTTAAACTTATAATATTTTTTGTTTAAATCGGTTTTAAAACCAAAACCGAACTGATAAAAACCGAAATCAAGGTTTTGAAACCGAAACCGATGCTTCGGTTATCGATTTTTAAAACCGAGGTCTTTCGGTTTCGGTTTTACCCCAAAACCGAACCAAACCGGGGTTTGCTCACCCTTACCCCGCGTAGATCGCTCTGCCTTAGATGTTGCAAGAACTCAACCCATTATCGAGTATCCAGCTCAAGAAAATGTTGTTAAACAGTGCGTGAGTCATGGCAATGCTTCTTTTAACCCGAACGATTACGAGGCTGATTTTCTATACCCAGAAACTCTAGGTAAAATTGATATTTGCCAATTTACCC
Source organism: Allium sativum (assembly GCA_030737875.1). NCBI lineage: Eukaryota > Viridiplantae > Streptophyta > Magnoliopsida > Asparagales > Amaryllidaceae > Allium > Allium sativum. The sequence goes on along the minus strand of CM060918.1, from coordinate 42,929,086 downwards.
CGGATTTGGATTTTCTTATTTCTTCACCTGGGATTGCTGAGTTTAGCGCTTGTTATTCGTTTGCATCAGGTCTGCTTTCACTACCTCCTTCATCTGTTTGTGGCACTACTGCTCAACTTGTTGCCGTTGACTCTGTCCTAATATCTACCAGCACTAACCCTCTCATCACACCTTCATCAGATGACCCATCTTTACCAGATGTGTCTGATCCGGAAGATAAAGACGAGTTTTGGAATACCAAGGCTGTGTCCACCCTGAAACACAAAAGGAAGTTAGCTGATTAATGGTCCAAGATCATAAGCTTTTTTCCTTCGATGGTTCTTTCGTATAGATAGATCAGCAAATGCCTGAACAATTGGTTCATCCTCCCTTGTATAAGAAATAGCATTTGTGACCTTTATGGTCTGATTCCAGCCTATTTTCTTTTACCTGCTACGTACTTAGACCGGTTGTTTGTGCGAGTGCCGGCCCTTGCTTAATATTTTATGTTTACGCACTTACGTTTGTATCGTTTAAATGCCATCATAGTTTTATTACTTTATTCTTATGAGTGGTTGCACGTTTAGTTTGTTGTTCGCGCGAATCTTATCGTTCGAATAATTCTCGCAATGATGGTACGTTTTGAGTGGGCATTGGTTATTTTTTACACAATCGTGATGTCCCCATACCAAGCTCTTTTTTAATCCATAGATTCTGTTAATTTGAATCATGATTTCATTTGATCAGTTCATGCTTTTTTTTTTAAAACAACGTGTGGTTATTATATGTATTTTCTTTTGGGTGCCCCATGGGAGGTCTTGGGTTTCAATTTCGACCCAAGTTCGGCCTTGTCAGTCCTTATTTTTCTAGGACTGACAGACCTTGTTGGATACCCCCTTCGACTAGGATTTCTGATTTGCGCTTACAGCATGTTTTGTCGGTCCTTCCGACACTTGGACTGATGTTTCTAGCCTAGATATTTATCCGTGGGGTGTTTTTATTATTTCCCTTGTACCTTTTTTTTAAGCCTGATGTCAGTTTCTCCAGCAAATGCTTGCTAAAGGAAGTACCACCTTTCGGCTTGTTGTTTGCCTTAGAATAACATGTCTTGTTGAGACGATGTGCTTATACATCCAATTTGATTCGCATGCTTTTTATAGTGCTTTCAAGCCGTTTTGCTCAAAATGTGCTTTGAGAACCTTCCCTTTGCGACTAGGATGGGTATGATTAATTGCTTCTATCATGCCTACATTTTTAAAAATCAGTTTTTAGCAAGAAGCGATAAGTATGGTACTCAGATAAGCGCATGATAATTTCCTTTGTACAAGGCACTTATAAGTAATTCATTGTCAAATATTATCATGAATATAGAAAATGGCACAAAAGGTAAAACGACTACTATCTATTAAGAAAACAGGTTAAGAAACGGAGTAATAAAGCATACTGACGAGAATTTTAATTCAAAACTTCCATGATCGAGACACCAGCTACTGATCCTTAGCCAAACATTAGTTCTGGGCTAGTTTAGGTCCTTTCCTCAGAGAGTTTGCTGCCCCTTGTTTGCAGAGAAATAGGAGAATGGCCTTGCACATATTGTTGTAAATGATTCTCCCTAACCAGCCCCTCGATTAACGATTTTAAGTGCCTACACTCATTAATGTCGTGTCCTGGTAGGTCATGGAATTGATAGAACCTTCCTGATTTCATGGCAGCATCTCTGACTTGCATCCGTTCTGGGACTAGATACTTTTTGCCCTGAAGATATTCCCTATGGTGTCATTAAGGGAGGTGAATTCAAAATCCTGGAAAAAGCGTGGTTTCCTTTTAGGCTGTTTGGTTCTTCCCTTGTCGCTTCTTTCCGAAACTCCACCTCTTGCACCTAAGATATATTTGCGCTTTTCATTCTGATTTATGGAACGAGCGCTTTTCTCCCGGCCGGGTCTTCTCCAGGACCCATAGTCACGACACGCAGTTTTTTGAGTAGAATTTCCTTGTTTAGTAAAAAACTCTATTTCGCTTGCATGACTTGTTCGAGCAAAGGAAGGTCAGCGACACTTGGTGTGGCTTTTACGATAGAGGCTTGAACAACGAGCATCGACTTGATTTTCTTTATCACTGCGTCGTTCACAATAGTTATTTGACTCGTTAACCCTGTCATTGCTTCTTCCAACGCCCTCTTGGTTACGGCCGCCTCAACTTTTAACAGTTCCTTTTCTCTGGGATGGATGGTAGACAAAGTGGCAACGTCGAAGACGCCGTCGATTTTTCCAGTGATTTCCTTCGGCGTGCTCATGATTTCAAGCACAGTGCCTCTCGGAAAATCTTATCGGATCTGAAATGGGGAAAGAGGCAAACACGGCCCCAAGGTGGGCGCCAAAATGTTTACACCAAAATTTGTCTAAACACCCAAGGTACTAAAACTGTACAATACGGTAAGAAATAAACGGAACTGTGTTTAATCAGCAATTGAAATGAAAAATGCGAGAAAGGTAAAGTAGAGACGAGATTTAGAGTGGTTCAGCCGTTAATTAGGCCTACGTCCACTGTGAAGGTGATTTCCAATCTTATAATGAGGATTACGAAATACATCAATTCTCTCTTTTCATACATCTCTATATTCACTCAATATACCCTCGTTTATATATTTCAATCCTGGAATTATACAAGAGAATGGTAGAATTTGAGGAGAAGAAGGATGGATGAATGATTGAGAAGGAGGATGCCTTCATTTTCCTTGATCACAAGATTGTACTAGACGTCATGGCTGAATCAATAGTTGAGGATAGGATTTAGCAGTACTTCGTGGTTTCAAAGATCCGATCCCCCCTATGTTAGTAGCCATGGCATATTTATAGGTGAGCTCCCTTCAGGAAATGACCTGAAATCTGTTTATGTTGGCTATGGATCGCCCATTCTATTAATTACAATCATGCCATCGTCTAGCTGTAGCCAGCAGTCTACGACTGTACTTAGCTATCATGTGCGAGCGGGTCCATAGGAGTGGGCGTCCCCGTAAGAGTGAATGCTTTGGGAAACTTGGAAACTTTTATAAGAGCAGAACGCGGGACTGGACTCGATTCTCCCTTGTTTCTTGCGCGGCCGACCTTCTTAGTTCAAGGGCGCTCGTCCTTTTGCTGCCTTTATATGGCGCTGTTTGTCCTTACGACTATGCTATGAGGTCGCTTCCGCCTATGTTGAATGGACGACTTGCTTTGCTTCGGTGTTTGAGCGGATTTGCCCCAATATGAACGACCGACCTTTGCTTCTGCGCCTGAATCACGATTCGCGTCTAACTTTGGTTGGAGACATGGTCACATAAGATGTTGCGAGCGCTTGTTTTGCAGTTCCATCCTAGGCTCGGTCTTTTGACGGATTAACAACTGGTGTGAACGTTAAACCACATACAAAAAAATACCATCCACAATAGTACTAAGACCACATAACTACCAAAATAACAAACAAATCATCCATAATTGTACTACAACCACATCGCTACAAAATAAGTCCTAGCATACGAATCAAGCTACATAGATGACGATGGCGAAGGCGTAAGCGAACGAGAGATCGAATGACCCTTTCAACATTTCTAATTGCTCTTCAGTGAACTAGGGAAGACGATCCCCTACCATTGCTCACGTACTAGAAGGGTATTGCCTTTAGATATGGGATCCATGAACTTTTGCATATAGCAACTAGCCATGAATATGTTACACATGAATATCCACATATAGACAGTCAAATTCAACTAGTTTATGTTGTCTGGTTTATCCGAATGTTTAAGAAATTTAACAAATGTTTTAAGGTTTTATTTCAGGAATCACTCACCATCCGAAATTAAAATCATTAGCCTGATTAGCAGCATCAAAATTTTCCTTTGACTGAGGATTACAAGTCAAAAACCAATTGCTGAGTAGTGTTACCTCTACCTCCTTTTCTAAGATGCTTGCGTTGTCGAGTACATATTGTCCATATCAGAAGAGAGTGTGTGTGTGTGTGCGCATGCATGTGTGTGTAGATGTATAATTTATACCTGATACTTGTTTCTATAAACGTGGACGACTTCAGCATGGGCTAACAACTAGTTATGAGCTGCAAGATAAGGCTCTCTGCTAGAGTCACTGACACTGCAATGACCAAACTGCGATAGTGAGCAACGCCCAGGTGCAAACAGTCCATTTGAATAACCAAACACGCAAAGGGACTATGTTTCATTCAATGTGATCCAGTGTTTTACTCGATCACCAAACAACTTAAAGCAATGCTCAACGTAATCTTTGAATTCTTCCCTGAAGTGTTAATTAATTGCATTTTACCACATTAAAATATATTCTCGATTATATATGAAGAACAACACAGAAATGTTATATGCTACTCACACTATATATAGGCTAAGGAAATATAGGTACTCGTCTTCTAGACTTTGAGGAAGATCCCAGTGAAAAAGAGCTATGAAAGGAAGGATAACTAAACATGATTTATATAAACAAACGGTTGAGATAGCTTGTATGACATATATTATTTGATACCCGTGACGAATAAGCACATTTGGACAAAAGCTCACCGATAAGATTGTTGTAGTATTATACACCTGCTTGGTTGATTCTACCACCTAATTTTCCCTTTGATTGAACAAATTGCAAATATTTCAGATAGATATAAACTGTAAATATTAAGATAAGAAATATAAAAGTGATCCTTATGGTGCGTTTGATTTTGAACGGGAAGGGTTATTTGAAAGGGGTATTTCTTACAAACGGGGAATGCGTTTGTTTTTACGAAAGGGGCAAATTGAAAGGGGCATAATTATTATTTTATTATTTACTTATTTGTGTTTATTATAGTTTTTATTGAATGCAGAATACAAACTGTAGAATACAAATTGTAGTATACAAACTATAGAATACAAATTGCAGAATCTAAATTTCATAATTAACACTAGTACAATGCAGAACACCAGTACATATAAAACAAAAACAATTTAAACATACAAACATAACACTAAAATAAAAATCAATAACAAATACATAAGAAACCTATAGTTGTCCAGCCCACAGCTTATGAACATAATGAATAACACATCCCCTCAACTGTGTGGGTTTGTCAACCAGAGAATAAAAAAGGTTGTGGCCCTTTTTGTCATTCTTAGGAAGAACAACCGCAACCACTCAGCATACTCCTCCCCGTCCTGACGTACTGACATACACAGATCTATAAGCTCGTCTTGGTCCATGGACGAAGGAGCAAAACAAGAAGGGCCAGCACCAGACCTGATCTACCTACGAGCGAGACAACTCGAGATCTCAGTAGTATCGCCCCGAATAAAATCGCCATAGATTTGGGCCTCGTGCAGATGAACTGGTGGAGCAGCGGAACTATGTACTGACTTTTATTAGTATGAATGTGGCCTCCAAATATAGAGTCCAGCTCTCTGAATCGCACTGGAGACCTACACTTGAATTTGTGTGACGCTGGTGGCATTGTCGCCTACCACTCGTCCGTCCCACTTACGGTATCCAACTGCTCGTCCCATGCCCCGCCATTAATCTATAGCAACCTGTTCCACGGATTCTAGTCTTTTTCATGTTATCAAACTTGTTCTTCATTTGACCTGCATTGTAGTCCAATCTGGTGCACTGGTTGAATGTCGCTGCGATCTGCTGGTACAAATTTCCAACGTTATGCGCACGAGACTCCGGATGTTCCATGCACACATCGATGAAAGCATTGGTGATGGTGTTGTTCCATTTGGCAAGGGAATGGGTAGAAGAGGAATGACTTGCTGCCATTTTGAAAAAAAAATCAAAAAATTACGATATATATATATATAGTGGAGTTAAGAAGCTAAATAACACAAATATAATAACAGAAACCTGAAAAAATCAAAAGCTTTGATGGGGATGAAAGCTTGAATTTTTGGATTCAAGCTAAATAACCCAAATATAATAACAGAAACCTAAAAATATATAGCAAAGGCATCTGATGCGAAAGCTATATTTCTGACCGTTTGTCTCGAAGGGGCATCCGTGTGGGTCCCAGTACTGACGCATCGGACGTGTCTGACGCCGACGCAAAGTTTAACTGCCCAGTCCGAAAATCAAATGCTACCTTACTAGGAAAGATTCTGGATCAGGAGATAGAAAATTGATACGCCTCTATACCAAGGTCTTTCATCAACCCAATATATTTTTGCAATACAAAAGCTTTGACTTTAGTACATAATCAAATAAATGAAAGCACATTCAGTAAGAAGTCGACAAATTAATCTGAATTACCTCATAGCGATGATAGGCATCAATAGCATCACTTCCACTACTTTTGTCCTTAATCTTTTCTGAACATTTAGTGTTTAACAATAAATGTACAACGAAAGAAAGAAAAAATATGCAGGCATAAAATTCAATAAATTTACTCGATAAATATCAAACAATACCACTACTAGTACCCAAGATCTGGAATTCTCAACTCAACTTAATTAACGAAAGTAGAGGTTTGCTGAGAAATCTAAACCATTTGAATACGAATAATGGTTCAAATCAAAAACATATGTTCAATAGGTTTAAATAAATTCAATTAAGTAAAACATCCAAATCTAAAATATGGCAATGAAAAATATGTTTACTAACTCAAGTAAACTAGCAATCAGAGGAAATCTATCTATGATATACTGTTATCATCCATTTTTGGTGAAAACCAAGTTAGAGATATCAATTCTGGTGAAAACCAATGAAAAATGAATAATTGATAAGGCTGCTATAAGCAGGATAAGTATCTAATCCTACCTAATTTGCAAATGATGAATCATCTCTGGGATGTTTATTTGCTTAAATTCAAGGACGAAACTGCAAAGCTTTCTAGATCCCATAAGGGTTCTATGCAAATAACTGGTATTGTTTTAAAATATTACCAATAAAGGGACTTAATTTCTCTATGAGTATCAAACTAACCAGCTGATAGCATATGTTTGTATTACAAGTTCCCATAAATACCTTCAGTGAGAATTTGAAAAGAGAGAAGCAAAAAGTTGAGGCACCACCTCAGGCAAAGCAGCGTACGACGTAAGAAATCCTGACTTGGTACTGAGTATGATGCACAAATTGAAGAAGGCGAAGCCTTGGTAAATCTCAAGGGAGAAGAGGTTGGTGATGGAGAGGGAGAGGACCAAGAAGCCGAAGAGGAGGCAGATGCGTGAGTACCAATTTAGGGAGAAGAAGCGTCATTTCGATTTAGGGGCTTAGAGCATTAAAAAGCAAGGAGAAGCGTGATTTCTATTTTGAAGCTTAAGGGGGCTGAAATTAATGCAAAGCTGAAGCATAAAATTTCAACTTGGAGCCAAATCTTTCGGTTTTGGAGCCAATTTCTTTAGTTTTGAACAATGTAATTAACATTTTGGTAGATTAATTAAATTTAATTCTTAATTTTCAAATTTTTTTAAAATAATAACGTCTACAAATTAGGTTCATTTGAAATGTTTTTTTTTAAACAAACAACCACCCTTTAATCTAAACGACATATTTGGTTAAAAAAAACAATCAGCATATCTGTTTGTTATTTCAATTTAAAATCAAATAGTAAATGAGATATACCATTTTTCGGACTATGGAAGTTGCCGCCTATTGATGCCTAAAATTGTCGTCAACACCTGAGAGTCCTAAAAAATTGAAACTTGTTGTCCAGAGCAGAGAATTATAAGAAATGCGGTAATAATGTGCAGGGAAGTAAACACCCAATTACTTAAAGATGATTTCTATGGAAACAAACACAGATATGAAATCACACGCACAAACACAAGATATTTCACCCAACCACCCTCTTTATTGATTCACAAAAACAAATTTTGTTTACACTCAAAAACAAAATTACAAGAATCAATAAACCTTATTGAGAAAGGGAAAGAATATCTAGATAACTAACACTCTTTGTTGGAGAGCAATGAAGAACGATGGCTAAGCCTTGGATTAACTGGAGGCACCAATCATCTCTAGGGCACCAAGCCCTAGACGCACGCAGCCGCCACTCTATTTGGTCATACATTAATCCAACCATATGTGCTGCTTTTATAGGAGAATAGAAGACCTAGGAAAAATATCCAATTTTCCTCTTAGAGATATATTAGGAATATATCCCCTCAATACTTGCAGATAAGTCACAGAAAGACCGGTTCAAAATCCAGCAATAAATCCACTCAAACGCTAAACTGCTCCTTCTAACCTTCTTTCTGTTGTTACACCATCTCCTCTATCGTCAAGCACATCCACGCCTCGTCTCTATCAACATATGTGAGTTTATGTCACAAATCACAACACTCCACCTTGATATGAAATCACATCAACAACAAGTCAACCGACTTCCATGGACATGTGAAATCACCATCACAATGCTCCACCTTAATCTCAAATTTATATCAACACTCCAACATATGTCCACTTTGAAAGTTATTTATAGTGGTTCGGCCCGTCGGGGCCTATGTCCACTTTGAAAGCTGTGCTAATTTTATTCCGTCACAACAAAGTACAACGAGACTATTATAAGAAGCTATAATGATAAACAACATCCTCTTTGTCCTTGTTATCGATTTTCGTTGAGAGTAGTCGAGGAGTTGCCGATGTTGTAGCGTAGCCGAGTGAGGCGGAGTCGAGGCCAATTGAGTCAAGGCCGAGTGAGTCGAGGCCGAATGAGGCATAGTCGAGGACAAGTGAGGCGGAGTCAAGTGAGGCAGAGTAGAGTTCGAGTGAGGCGGAGTCGAGGCCAAGATCCGCGGGAGGCGGAGTCGAGGCCGAATGAGGCGGAGTTGAGGCCGAGGCGAAATCGAGGCCGAGGCGAAGTCGAGGCCGAGCGAGCCAAGGCCGAGTGAGGCGGAGTCGAGCCTTTAGGTCTGCGGAAGGCGGAGTCGAGGCTCGGTGTCTGAAGGAGACATAGTCGAGGCGGGGCGAGGCGGAGTCGAGGCGGGGCGAGGCGGAGTCGAGGCGGGGCGAGGCGGAGTCGAGGCCGAGGGTCTGCGGGAGGCGGAGTCGAGGCCGAGCGAGGTGGAGTCGGGCATCGAGGTCCGCGGGAGGCGGAGTCGAGGATCGGTGTCTGAAGGAGGCGGAGTCGAGGCGGAGTCGAGGCCAAGGGACCGCGGGAGGCAGAGTTGAGGCTGAAGGGGTTCGAGAGGTTGTCGGAAGGGTCCAAGAGGTGTTGGGAGGTATATTGTAAGCACCCCGAAGGAATTAAGTATACCGGAAGTAGTCCGGAGTCATCTTCTTCCCAATGGCCTTGCTGCCATTAATGGAGTTCGATAAGCTCTCAAGCCAAGTCCCCTTTTGGAATGAATGAGGTAGGGGGTATTTATAGGAAGAGGTTAGGTGAGAGTAGGTGAAAAGTAAGAAGGAATAAAAAGGAGTGGGAAAAGGGATAAAAAGGAGTGGGAAAAGTGATAAAAAGGAGTGGGGTTTGCACTATGGAGTGATCAACCAAAAATAGGTATCCCAAGGCATGTCCCTTCAGAAAATCTCGAACCCAGATGTGTCAAAGCCCAGAAACTCGAACCCTCCCTGGGGTACGAAATTCGAACCCGATGGGGTTCCAATTCGCATCCCGTGGGGTTCAAACTTCGCACCTCGTGGGGGTTCGAATTTCGAACCCCGTGGGGGTTCGAACTTTGAACCCCGTGGAGTACGAATTTCGTACCCTAAAGGGGTACGAGATTCGTACCCCTAGGGATACAAGGAGTGCATGATAAGCGTCGAGGCTAAGGGCTTTACCCTTCCGCGGATCGAGACGATGGATTGGTGTTTTGGAGGAGCGGTGAGGTCCTTAGCGCGATCCCTTCTTGACCTATTTCCCTTGCTTTATGGCGACATTCCCATCTTTAATCATACGCGATACGTTGAGTCGAGCATGCCTTGCATACTTTTGGGAACCGGACCAAAAGGCCGGTTAACACCGTCTTCGGACTCCGTTATCGTAGTGACAAATATTTTAGATAATTTTATCAAAAACCTTCGGCACTAAGTTGATTTGAATTAAATCGGAGCAGTTTAAAATTTTATAATTTACTTATTTGAAATAAAAAAATACTTGTTTAATTTTATGAAATTTTGTAATCTATAGTTTGTTATTCGCAATTATTAAACGCGTATTACATAATAAAAAATGAATAATTCATTAACTATAAATCCATCAAATTTAAAATCATTGTAATATCACACTTAAACGTGTCACTCAAATATCGTGTTCATAGTTGTAGATGCATACCTCATTCACTCGTCTCTCCATTTAAATGACCAGTCATTCGTTGCATCCTCATTCGTTTTTTCAAACGACGCAAGTTTATGCATTTAACTCAGTGTGCCTTTTCGTGGGACCTCCATTGTGGCATTTGTTGCGTTTGAAATGAATTAAATTTGAAAGTTTTGGAATTCTTTGAAAGTTGGAATCACAGCCAAAGCGTAACTTTGGGCTGTTATAACTTCATGATCTTTGATCCGTTCTTGACAGTGGCTCCATGGTAACAGTGGCATGGGTTTGAATCCTAGAATGACATGCTAAGAGCTTACCATGTGCATATGCTAAGATCAACCACTTATGTAGTGCTCGCGGACCGGGCTAAGTGCACTAGGGAGGGTTTTACGAATCCAGTTGGTTTCTCTCCTGAACAAATTCAAAAAAAATGATTTCAAATATAATTACAAAATATTATATACTAAATAGTAGATATTATTTCTCTATTATTAAACACAACATATTAATTATTAATTAAAAATATATTAAAAAATAAAAATTAGCTTTAATTATTTAATTGTGATTGATAATTAGTCAATATATTATTAATTATTTTTTAAATAGTTATTATTATTAATAATTACTTAATTTTTGTTATTAATTAATTATAATTAGTTGAAATCGTTTAATATGTATTATTAGTTATTAATTATTTAGTAATAATTTCTAATTAGTAAAAAATATTTTTAATTATTACTTTTCAATCATTAGTTATTGATTATTAAATATGTATATTATAAAATTCATTATAGCTAAATCGTATAAGCCTAAATTCTAATTTAGGAATATGCACCCCTTGCAAATTTCTTGGAAAATCCATCATAAAATATCTTCAAAATGCTTTCGCTTGTAATCTGACTCGATTTGCGATGGAATTCAGTGTCAAAATTTATCCATCGGTAAATCAAAGCAGTTTGCAACGGTTCAGTGGCGGATGTAAAAAAGGTTGGTGATTATAAATAAAAAACTAAAATAAAGAAATCTTAAAATTATCTCTTACAAATCACTCGCAAATTTGTCGCAAATATAGCAATGGAAAATTCCGTCACTGATTTTTGTCGCTATTCTCAGCTTTTCTTGTAGTGTAGGAATACACCAATTGTACAGCGCTTTATGTCACTTAAAAGTAGAATTAAAGTTAACTGCGTATGATTATCACTTATTAAAGTTTTACTCATTCACATGCTTTTGGATTGATCGCCCTACCCTATCAACACCCAAGAAGTATGTTGTAGTGGTGTTCGGCTAATGCTAGGAAATTATCAAGGTTGAAATAAGAAAAATAACCCATAACCTATCATATATCTGACAGCGCATGGAACGGAATATAATAATAACATAACATGATATAAAACAGACAAGACAGTATAAGCTGAAATGAATCGCAAGCATCAGATTAACATATCCACATCACAACATAATATTTAATAAGTCATACATAGATACATCTTCAAAATATTGTCTCTACTCAAAACACTACTATACCCCAAAGTAGTGGACAACGAAGTAAAACGGGGTATGTGCATTACAACAAAAATACCATATTACAACTGCATGTTTACAACTGTAACAAAATGCCAGTTGTAATTTTTTTTTTTACAACTGTTGCTTTCTAAAAGTTGTAATAAACATATTTTTAACAACTCTTTTATTTTACTAATAGATGCCTATTACAACATTTCTTTTTTGTAAGTTGTATTAGATGCATATGGCTAACAACTCTTATTCCTTACCAGTTATAATAGATGTCTATTACAACCTTTCATTTTTAATTAATAAATGATTAATAATAAATTATAATCACTATTAAATAATTATAATTAATTTTAAATATGAAATAACTAATATTCACAGTTAACATTAAGTAAATAATAATGGATAAAATAATAATAACTAATAAATACTATTAATAATTTTGAATATGAAATAGCTAATAAATAGTTAATAACTAGTAATATATACATAGTAATTAACCTTTAATAATTAAAATAATTTACTTATATAAAATAATAAGTGGCAATAATTTTATCTATTAAATTACATGAAAAAGTTAAGCATAATTTTATTCGCACTCAAACGAACAATCATCGAATGCGAGTGAGACCATATCCGTATTTGTATTTGTTTTTCTAATACCAGATAATTTTTATTTTTCGAATAAGGATAGTGATGAATTTTGAATTTTTTGAGTATTTGTTATAGAATGTTATATGGTGGAGCATACAAATTATCTTTTAATGATAATAAGTAATATTTAATATTTTTAATAAAAATCAATTTCAAGAAATCCATATTATATTTAATATAAAATTTTCTTATTAATTCTAACTTATAACATATAATTCTATATATTTAGGTGAAATTTTGATTATGATCAATGAAAAATTAAAGGTCATAAAATGTTAGCGCAAATGGATGAAAGTTGAATGAGAAAAATAAAAATTAGATCCAAAATGTGTTGACGCAAAAAGGTCCAATTAAAATTTACCCGAATGCGTGCGGGAATGATAATAACCCCGCAAATTTCAGCATCTCCTGAATTCCAATTGCTGGATTGAAAGCCACGCAATCCCGCATCCGATTTTCCTGGCGCTGTAGCAAAATCCAAGTAATTTACGGTCTTTTCTAAATCAAAATCTACGTAGGAAAGGTTAAAATATGGGCAGACCGCCTCTTCTATACTGCACTCTAAATCAAAATTGATGACGTTTCATCTAGAATACTCTAAACGAAATGGATATCCCCCCTTTACATCTTAGAGCTACTCCAACATAATTCAAGGACGTAATATTATGTTCTTGAAGATTATGGGGAAGAGAAGGAAATCTCCCCAGCAGTCGCACCTTAATTTTTTCACCACGCGATGTTTGCTTTATTTTTTCATTCGTGACGCGCCGATTTTGTGGGGCCGCGCCTTATTTTTGCTTGTAAAAATGTTTCATGCCGATAAAATCGTCTCGAGAGACAAATTCGGAATTGGTCCCGCAATATTTCATTGAATATTACAACTTGGAACATCTATTGGTATGATTTTTACCCATAATTCAAGATTCAGAGTAGGAATTGATGGACTGTTGGAGATGCTCTGAATGGTCGCAGCTCCTGAAATGTTTCCTCGTCCAAATTACATACAAAAAAATCTCACCTTCTCGCGCAAGGTAATAGATCTGATTAGGTCCTTACGCCTCCATAGGCCTTTATGAGAATGGTCAATCAACCTTGATAAAAAATCTTGTTTTCTTTTCGCTGTCGAGTTGTTTTTTTGGATCGTATGTCTGAAATTCTCACATTCTATGTTCCTACTATTTACTTGAAGCATTTACTGAAGTTTATGAAAATGCAACCATGAACTCAGATGTACAAAAGGAGATAGCAAATGTAAAAGGGAAATATATAGCGCAGGTATGTTGATTCTATGTTTGTTCGTTCAAATTTCATAGGATAGAATTAAAGTTTGAATATTTAAGCTTCAGGAAGAATAACTGTAAACGTTTGTTTCATGTACTAAACCATTGTATTCTTGAGAAACGGTAAGTCTCATGAATATTGAAATATACTGCTCTCTGAGAGAGCAGTATATTTCAATATTCATGAGATTTACCATTTCTCAATTTAATTTTTGTAACAGACCGATTTGAGATGGCTTTTTGAACTGGGAGTGATCTTTACTGTGAAATGTTTCGAGAAGGAATATGTTCTTAGGTAATATGTGTCGCAGGTTAGTTAGAATCTTCACTCCTTGGAAATATTATTCAGATTTAAGTGTATGGTGATGTCCCAGTTTTGTTCATCCTAGATGCTTGGGTAAAAATTCAAATTTCATCGTATTTATTATTTGCAAATTTTATTTATCATAGATGCTTGAGTAATATATATGAAGCATGGTAGGTTTTGATTTGTTACATTTTCAGTAAGGTAGTAACTCACTTTTGAAGTGTGACAGTTCCCAAATTTTTAGTGGCATGTTATTACTGAGTTTTATAAAATTTTATTTAAATTTAACTAAAATAACCGAATTCCATATAAATTAATCTAGTTTATAAGAAGTAATTAAATTTTATAAAAATTAATCAAAGTTATAAATTTAATAAAAATTAAATAAGTCTTGTAAAGGTTGACTAAGACATGCAAACATTAAATAATATATACAGAAATTAAATAAGCATTAAAAAAATAAACTAAGCTAACTTAGTTTTATGAAAATTAGCTATGTTTTGTAAAATTTTAACTAAATAGTTTTTTAAGTTGTAAACTTTTCTCTAGCTTGTATCATATTTTATCCAATAGAATGAAGCCCCCCGCTGCTACATGTCATATTTTACACACTAATTCAATTTTGTTTTTCTCTGTCTTTTTTCTTTCCATTTGTCACACTGCTACTTGCATTTGCCTTTTCTGTTTTCTTTGTTGTGTCCATTTGTTTTGCGATTTGCATTTGTGTTTTCAACAAAATATAAACCAAATTGGATATACCTGCATTCTTACATATGCTTGTTTCCATGCAACAAATTTTTTAAGTTCTCTCCGACTTTTGGATTTTGAGTAGGGTGACATATCATAGCAAACTTGATAAATTAAAGCATCTAAGCTTCTATTCATCAGTTTTTTAAGGTTTTGTCCTGCAAAAATTGTTAGAAAGTAAAAAATTAAAAACGTATTCTTTGTTGTCTTGCAAAAATTAAGTACTAGGGAAATTGTTAGAAGGTAAACATCAAGGACAAAATGTTCATAATTGGTTTCTTCATTAACGCCAAGTTGGTGCATCGGATGCTTTCTTTTGTTTCTAATGCTTTCTTTCTTTTTGAATTGTTTTGGTTTTACATTCATGATTCTTTGGCCAGATAACATTCATTAAGTGATATAACTTTATTTGGAAAATTACTTACAAATAAATTGGCTTGCCAAAAAAAGTATTGACACTACGTTGTTGTGGAGATCCATTATCATAGTTATAGTCAATGTTAATTTTATGGCTGATACTATTATGGTGATAAAAGTGCAAAAAATAAAAATCAGTGGTTGTGTTACACTTGTAGAAAGTAAAATTAGATTTTTATTTGTCTTTTCGGACCATGTTTTCTTTAATCATTCATAAAGCAAAAACAGTTATAATCTCTGTTCAAATATTTCAAAATTTTAAAATGTGCATCTGGATGCAAGCTTGTATTACTTTTATTAGTGTTGCTAAAATATATCGTAGTTTTGATTAGTTTGTATTGAATTTTATAGAGAAGGATGTATATAATGTTACAAGCAGGGAACTTACATTTCATTCTTTTGTTTTACAACTAGCCGTACACTATCAATATTTGTATATAGAAGTGACACATTAGGAATTACTTTATGAAATGCTTGTATTCCATATTGTAGCATCAACAATAAGTAGAATTCTACACTTATTGAAACACAAAATCCAAGTTCAGACCCTTTGCACTTTCTCATGCAGGCATCAGCATGGATTATGAAGGTGGTCAGAGAATATGTTGTTCTTGGCAATGCTCAAGTTTCTATTTATATATTCTTACACATGCAATTTTTCTATGCATTACGACCATGATTCTGAACAAAAGATGGAGGAGGATTTTAATGGGATGAATATCATGGGATTGCATGCTCTAGAGAAATTCTGTATTTGAAATTCCATGTTTGATGCATGTATGACACATTATGAACTTATGCTACTATCCATTTGTGTACTGTAGCTATTTGTATGATTTATAAATTCAGCATATTATGTAAAAAAATGATGAAAGTTTGAAAAAATTAATACATATTATTTTGGTTTATGTTTTAAGTTTGTTTGATATCTTCTGTTTTGTATATAATATATTCTTGAATGAATTCTTTTATTACTAATATGTATATAATTTGTGCATATATTGTTATGTAACGATGGTCGGAACAAAGCCCCCTTCCTTGCACGCATATGAGCAGGCACACAACTCTCATATAACAAAAGAAATCTCTGATGTTACGTGCCTACCAACTCATATTTATATACAATTCCTTCAATATATTTCGTGATGTGGGACTCACTACAAGAAAACAAATGAATTAAGACATCCAATATTGGTATCAAATTAAGATATTTTGTCTCTATATTTGTTTTAAGACGTAGTAGTCACCAATATTTTTATCTCAAATTTTAGGTCCCTAAAAAACTAAAGACAACCTAAAGCGGTCTCAAGTAACTTAGAAACTCCTTAAAGACAAATTATTTTGTCTCTAATCTAATAATCAAAGGTCAAAACTACAACTAGTTATAGGTCACAAATTAATTTTTAACTTGGCGGGTTCATGATATTCATAGGAACGCACGTTATATATATATATATATATATATATATATATATATATAAAATTCTCAATGGAACTTAATATTTATAATAGTCACAGTTCGAACACAATTATTATGAACAAACACAATGATTACTATAACTGATTATATGATCATCGATACATTTAAATTCAAAATACAATCTATAATCCGAATTATAAAAAATTTACATCATCCAAATTATATGTATCTTCCTTTGCATTGACTCATCAAGCAGAGTCAGCTCTTCATTACGCCGTCAAACATTACCAGCACTCGTTCATTATTCTTTGCTATATGTGGCACGCCACATTTATCACCTGGTTGCAATGCTATGTACTCAAATTGGTGCTATTGTTGCCACTCATGGGTACGACTGCATAGCATTTTTTCATAATTAGCACAGCGGAGAAGTAGCATTTGTTTTTACTTGTATTTTCCAGAGAAGACATACCGCCATTCCTTTGTCATTCTCATTGGCTCCAAGTGTGTTGTCTACCACAGAATACCCATCACAACTCTATTTGCATTGAGCTTGGCTGCAAATTAAAAAATAAACCAATTATTATTCGAAACAATAATTTACAGCCTTATTTATCCCAGAAACAAGAGAGGTAGCAGCAACAATTAATCAAGTTCATTTATCAACTTCCCATCCGTAAGACTATTGCGAGGTTGTACAACACAGTGAATTCAATTACTCGTATATGACATAGTATCAGACAACAAGAGTAATTTGGCACAAAACTATATTATGAAACTTCAGAGTAATCTAGCACAAAAAGTCAAAACTATAGCTTGAAAGTTTGCTTATGCAGCTTATACAGCCTATTGAAATATAAACATCTGCATATTATCCAATCTTATATGAACAACCATTCTTTGATAAACTGTGAATCTCTTCATACACATAATGAAGTTCAATCAATTAACCCTTGATTAATACCCCCAAAACAATCATCCCTATTCAATTAATAAAAAGTAGACACCTGCAAACGTTAAATGTTCATGTCAAAGTTTAATGTTCATGTCAGGATTGATTTACCACTCTTTGAATATAATCATTTACTCAAAAAAAAAAAATTGATCCAATCTAAAGTTGAATGTTCATGTCAAAGTTAAAGAATAAGATCAGAAAATTGAAGAAAAACAATATTAGAAGAACAAAAAAATTCATTTGCTGATAAAATAAGAAAAAAACTTCGAAAAAAATTGCTTAATCTCAGGATTGATTTTGTGAAAACAGCATGAAACAACCATACTTCTATGTAGACTAATCTTATAAATTAAATTGGGGAAACTTACCTTTTCACTCTTTGATAGACCTTCATGCCGACTAATCTCAGGCTGAATCAAGGTATTCTGTCCAGGAAGAGGATGGCACAATTTGAATCGGCATGAAACTATATGCCATGAGTGGTAACAACGAGAAAGTGGCAGCGACGAGAAAGTGGGAGACATTCTGATAGTGGGGTTTGGTAACCTAATGAATGAATGATTCTTGTTAGATCCAACGTTCAAGATTAGATCCCATAGAAAATATGGATTGAAACAGGATGAGACCGATTAGGGATCTGACCCGGGTCTCTAGTTTCGTTTTGTTGAGACAGCTTATTTTTGTCTTTAAATTGTCATTCATTAGGGACATAATATAAATATGTGCCTAATTGTTGTCTCAAATATAACTTATTTTTGTAGTGACTATTGTATCCAAACCATCATTCCTCCTTAACAACATGCGAGACAATCCTAACAGCCTCCCCCTTGACTCGCATCCTACGAGTATCTTTTGAGGGAACTGCCTTGCCTGCATGGTCCAGTCCGAACCTTCGGCTCTGATACCACTATTATGTAACGACGGTCGGAACAAAAGCCCTCTCCTTCTAACATAGGGCGCACACATATGAGTTGACATACACATCCTTGTAACAAAAGGAATCCCTATAGTTACGTGCCAACCAACACATATTTGTACACAATTAGTTCAATATATTTCATGATGTGGGACTATTGTATCCAAACCATCATTCCTCCTGAACAACATGCAAGACAATCCTAACATATATTAGAACCGTAAAATAATAGTTGTAATAAAATATATTACAACGGTTATTAACAGTTGTAAAAATTATAACAACGGAGCATAACAGTTGTAATAAAGTTCATTACAACACTGAAAAACAGTTGTAAAATATACATTGTACAGCGATGTCGCAACGGTGCAGAACAGTTGTAAAAGATTTTTTTTGTCAAAGCCGACCAGTTTTTATAATGATCTGTAACACTCTTTTATTAATAAAAAATAAGATACAAAGGTAGCAGGTGATATACATAGCATATATCAACTAGTAACTTCCACACAGGGAAGAGAGTACAAGACTCTTACATTACATTATACATTGCTCATAACATGGTTCAAATTACTTTTTAGCTCGCAATGAAAAATCATTGCAAGTACCTTGAGTTAGTTGCAAAACTACTAATCATTGCAATCCAAATGCCATTGTTTTACGGGTAGTATTAGAGTCAGTTTTTTATAAGTTAAGTATTACGTTAGAGTGAGGGGAAGTATTATAGTTTAGACATAGAAATATAATTTTTTGATAACAAAGGGGAAGAATTATAAAATTGGGCTTAGATAAAGGGGGAGTTAGTAATTCCAAAAAGAGTTGTTGGAATTAGGGGGAGTAATTGAAGCATCAAGATATCGTGTAAATATATTTTATAAACAAATGTTGTCATCATCAAAAAGGGGAGATTGTTATGGATTGAGATGAAGATGATAATGGTTTTGATGACAACAATTTTGTTTTAACTATTATTATTACAAAAGATACACTAACACTATTATTTGGATATATATACATATATATATATTTACAGGACGTATATGCAGATATCTTACACAGATATTGATATTGAAGACTGTATAGTTTAAAGAGATTACAATGATGGAGAGTTCAAGATTGAAGACTCATGAGTAACAAGAATCCAAGAAATCAGGATAAGTAATAGAGTCTAGAATTAATGTTAAAACTTCATAATAGCACTAAATCCTTATTTTAATTTTCTCACAATTTTAGCCTTATAATATTTAAAATGTTCTAAAACTTTTATTTTTAAACCGATTTCAAAATTAATTCTTGTTTAAAATATATATCTTTTAATATCTTTATTTATTTCTTGAATTTTAAATCTGACTCCTAATTTAAATATTTTAGATTTTCTTACTTATATTTTAGTTTTAATTAGATGTGTTTACTTAGATTTTAATACTATTATTTCTTTATATTCATATCTGTAGTTTATATATTAAGTTTTAAATATTTTTATTTCTATATCTATAGTTTTATATTAAGTTTATATCACTTTTATAGATTATATGTTTTTAATGTATATTCTTGCTCTATTATAATACTTTAATATATATGAAAATAGTTTGTTTAAATTCCAGAATTACCTCGAATTATATATTCACACATCGTTTACATTGTTTTCAAAAATTTAAATTTTCCTAAATCATGTCGATATCCCCTACCATTCATGTCAACATGGTAGTCGCGCTTTTCAAATTTCAAAAGGTGTGTCTATTTGTTTAAATCTTTTTCTAAAAGGATATAACTGTTGGTACACTACAAATACCCTTTTAAATTTGATTTTTTCAACGACTTTCATTGTCTTCTTCTCTTTTCTTCTCTCTATTAATACTTTTAAATTTCAAGTTTTATAATCAAACTTAGCCTAAGTTCAAAGAGAATTGAACCAATTCATTTCTAGTTTGACTCTTTTCCATTCTCTCTTAAAAAGTTAAGTGATATTTAGAGTTATAGGAGTATATGTGCTCAACGATCGCAAGCTCAAAGTTTTATTGAGTATTCCTTCCAAACTAAGATTGAAAAGGTATGGTTCTAGCCCGTTCAAATCAACTGGGTGTATTGTATTTCAAAAAACAATTGGTGTGATTGTAGCCCAGAAAATCAATCGAGTCTTACTGTACTCCAGAAATAGGTAGGGTTGACCTCGTGGCCTATGAAATAGAGGATTGTAATTTGAAGATTATTTGAAAAGAAATCTACATCAACCCAAATTTTTGTGGGACTGAATGTAGGATAACTCCGAACTAGTATAAAAATCCGGATGCGTTCTTTCCTTTGCTGCTTTTACCATTTTTTGCATTTGTGTTCGATTCTCTGATTATTTTGTGTCTGTGATTTCCATTTGTTTCTAATACATAAAAAAAGATTTCACAAAATTTATAAATTTTATTAAACACTATTCACTCTCCATATAATATTAAGATTGCCTTAAGATTTGTGATCCACATTTCCCAACAATGGTCTTGCCTAGATTGAGGCCTAGGGTCAAGTTTTCGGAAAGTAAGAGCAATGATTTACGAAACGAAGATTGGATTTGGATTCAGCATCAAAGATAACATGTACTTAGGAAATCTGGTGGAGTTTGATCATAAAAAGTGTTAATGTCTGATCACGGTAGCGTGTTTTGGTGGGCGGATGCGATTTGTAAGGGAGGTACGGTGATGGTGATTCGAATATGGACAAGTTGCATTTTCGAAGAGCTTCATGACTTGTATTTTCAGATTCGAATTCCGACAATTAGAGCTTGGTATCACCTCTTAAACATGCACAACCTTGATGGGTTCTTGCATTTGATGGCCAAAAGTATTTTAGAATTTGGGGAAGATGGATACAAGGGCAAACTTGTAATTAAATTAAGTAGTAGTTTAACAATTATCGATAATAGTCGTGTAACTTATATCTTTCGTAACTTTTGCATACAATATCAGATTTAGATGCAGTTTCTTGCTTTGGACTCGTATTGGCGAGCTCTATGTTTTGGCACTAGTTTGGGCTGGTTTGGTGAAGGTGAGTGGTATTGTCGTTCACTGAACCGTAGTAGTTTGTATGGTTAAAATATGATATTTCTAGGTGATTTAAAGTCTTAAAATATATTTTTCTGGAATTGTTGAACCTATTTAATAATAATTAAAAAGTAATTTGGTTAGTTTTTACACCAAAAATGGTCTAAATACCCAAGGTACTAAACTGTACTTCACCAATTTGGTAAGAAATAAATGGAACCATGTTTAATCAGCAATTAAAAATGAAAAATGCAAGAAAAGTAAAATAGAGGCGAGATTCAAAGTGGTTCAGCCGTTAACTAGGCCTACGTCCATTATGAAGGTGATTTCCAATCTTATAATAGAAATTACAAAACACATCAATTCTCTCTTTTCATACATCTTTGCATTCACTGAATATACCCTCGTTTATATATTTCAATCTTGGAATTACACAAGGGGACGGTGGAATTTGAGGAAAAGAAGGATGGATGAATGATTAAGGAGGAGGATGCTTCTATTTTCCTTGATCACGAGATTATACTTGACGCTATGGCCGAATCAGTAGTTGAGGATAGAATTTAGCAGAACTTCTAGGTTTCAAAGGTTCAATCCCCCTTATGTTGGCAACCATGGTGTATTTATAGGTGAGCTCCCTCTGGGAATGATCTGAAATTTGTTTATGCAGGCTATGGATCGCTCATTCTATTAATTACAATCATGCCATCGGCTAGTTGTAGCCATTTGTCCAGATCTGTATTTTGTTGTCATGTGCGAGTGACTTAGTGGAGCGAGCGCCTTAAGTGGTTGAGCGGATCCATATGTGCGGGCGTTCCTATGAGTATGAATGCTTTGGAAACTTGGAAACTTTTATAAGAGTGGAATGCGGGACTGGACCTGGCTCTCTCCTGTTCCTTGTGCGACTGTTCATCTTAGTTCAAGGGCGCTCATTTTTTGCTGCCTTTGTATGGCATTGTTTGTCCCTACGGCTATGCCATAAGGTCGCTCCCGCTTATGTTGAATGGGCGATTTGCTTTGCTTCTGTGTTTGAGCGGCTTTGTCCCAGTATGAACGATCGACCTTGGCTCCTGCGCCTGAGTCATGATTCATGTCCAACTTTGATTAGAGATAAGGTCACATAAGATGTTGCAAGCGCTCACATTGCTACTTCATTTTAGGCTTGGTCCTTTGACAGGAAAATAGTGAGTGGCTTTACTAGATATGCGATCTCTATCCTTTTTTGGTCCGCATTTCTCATTTGATATCGCGCCATCATCCTCGGTCGTACTGATTGACTTGACTCGTCTTGGGTTTGATATTTGGCCGTTTAAGTGCCTTGGATAACATTGCGCACGATCGACCTTGATGATGTCCGTTCCGTATCCTTTACTCAACGTGCATGTGGATTTTTTAGGGACTAACACTTGCCTCTCGAAGTCCGTGATTTCTTTTAGTAAGGAATTACTGGCTTCGACATATTTGATCGCACATTCTTTTGATGATTTATCCTAACCTGTCAAGGGGTCGTTCGTGCAAAAGATTAATATTGTTTCATTGTAGATGGTTGGTATTGTCTTTTTCCGTAAGCGAGAGGCTTGATGTATCCTTTTCGGTCATTGTGCGAATAGTTGAGTTTCGGGATGCCGGCTGGAACTTGATGAGACACTTCTTAGGCACTAAGCTGACATGGCGAAAATTCTCTGGATGTATGCCTTTTAATCTTCCTTATTTACTTTTAGCCTGCTTCACTCCACTTTTATCTTTTTTGAGAAATTTTACGGTCATAGTTGTGCTTCCTTGAGATTTTAACCAGTTAGTCTGTGTTTGACATCTCTGCCTTGATTTCTCTTCAAAAGGTTTTGGATTTATTATTCTATCATCTTGCCTAGTGCTTGCAGCAACACCTATTTTTTTCTTAAGTATTTTTCTTTCGGCTTCGAGGTACCATGATATTTCTGGGTGAGTCTTCGCTTTATTTTGTTTTGTTTGAGTACTCATGCGTTTCCAAGTTAGGATGTTTCAAAACAACCTGGACGAGTTGTGTATGAATTCGGGATTTGGGCAACGACCAGATTTTTGTGTAACGTAGATATTGTTTCTGTAATTATCTTTGGAGAGTATGAATCATCCGGTGGTTTTCTTTGAAACCCTGATGCTTGGTATTTGTTTTCATATTGTTTGGTGGAATGGCCCGGGTTTCTCCAATTGAGATGTTTTTGCTTATGCCTAAGTCTTGCTGGGTTGTTTCCCTTTTCATGGTTGTTTTCTGAGTCCATACTGATCTCTTTTGAAATAGGTCGTACGAGGATGGAATTTTTCATGTCTAGGAGGCTCAGGAAAAGGTCGACATGGAGGGCTGGTAACAAAAAGATGCGCCAAGGCAAGGGGATCTTGGATGCGACTGTCACTCAGTGTCATTGTTTGCTGAATGAACTTCCTGACTCAGATATTCAGACTGCTCTTGGTCGTATGGCTTCTTCGTCCATTACTTTGGATCCTGCAGCTGTGCCGGAGCCTTTTTCTATTCCCAACCCTTGCCATCTTGAACTTGTCGAGGGCTTTGTGGCTGAATGTTCGGCTGGCTCACGTTTCGGTGTGTACATAGTTCCATTTGAAAAATGGATTATTGCAGGTAAGATAGACGCCATGGAGGATTGCATATTGGCTGAGTTCAATCAATTGGAAGAACGCCCGCATTTGGTCGAAGGCCTTATCACCACCATCAGGGATTACATTGTGGAGCAAATGGGTACTTGGCATTCTCTTGTCGAAGATCTTCAGTAGTCAAATAAAGAGAATCTTGATCGACTTCATGCCTTGGAAAAAGATAGATACAAACTTGTCGAGGCCCTTGAATCTAGGGAGAGGACCATCTCTTACCTCATCTAAACACTGTGGCTTGCTAATGCTTTACCTGTTCTGGATTTTGGTTTTGATTTTGAATGGTACTTTTAGTCTGGCTTGTGTATGAGGGAGCCAGCCTCGTATGCTTAGGTTTGTAACTTTTATGGTTTGTGTGATGGTTACGTTTCTACGTCGTTCATAGTCAATAACGCTAGCTTGATTTTAATTTTAAGACAGCCTATTTCTTCTTTTGCCCCTTCTTTGAGGGGTTTAGTTCTTATTATGCAACTCGTTTACTTTCACGCGGGTGCGTCGCACGGTGCACCTTTATTTTCTGATTTACACATTCGGCCGGGCGCTTTATTAATCATTCGGTTGCGCCCGATTTTCTATTATTATTATTGTTGTTGGGATTTAGTTAGCTTTTGAAGTTCATCACTTATCGAGGGTTATTACGCGTTTGTATTATTGTAAGCGCGTTTGGTATCTTTTATTTAATAGTACTCAACCCCGTGCGTGACTAACTAGTAATCCGAGCCCTTCGGAGGCTGGTTTTGAATACGTGCCCCCGGAGAGGTCTTAGGTTAAAGGTTTTCAATCCATTCTAGGCCCTATTTGATTGTTTTAGTGATTCAAAAATGTTCTAGAATGGATTCCCACTTTCGGCTAGAATTTCTAACACCCCCTTTTGGCTAGGATTTCTGTTTTGCGCTGGTCCTTCCAGCATGTTTAATCCTTCCCCATTTTTATGCTTCATCCCGAGGAGAGGACACTAATTCATCTCGTCGAGCCTTGACTTAGAAGGGATAAAATTCGTGTCCTTCACCTAACAAGGTGCCCCTCGTGAATTGGCAATTTTTTTCGTTTCGGGACATGTCGGTTTTTCCGACTTTATGCCTTTACCCTAGGAAACAGACACTGGTTCGCCTCATTGAATTATTTTTTCAAGTTGGAGAACCTGTGTCCAGCACCTAAGAAGGTGTTTCTTTGGTGGAATCAGCAATTTTATCCGTGGGACTTTAACCGTGGGACTTTTTGAATTGCTTCCACTTCGGCGTTGACTCCTAGGAGGTGGACATCAATCCTTGCTACCGAATTTAACTTCGGTTTTAAGGAGTTCATGTCTCGTACCTGAGAGAACGCCTCTTTAGGATTAGCAATTTTATCTGAGGGACATATTTGGTAATATTCCTGTACTTTCAATGAGATCTGGCGGCGGTCCTTTGAATGGGTGTCTGCTAAGCATTCAACATACTTCATAATGAGACGTGCAGCCTTGTTGTCTGTCTTAGAATAGCTTGTTCTTTTTGAGGTGATGTGTTTATTCCTCCCGTTTGATCTTGCTTGATGTTCGCGATTCCCAAACTGTTTCATTTAGTGTGCGCCCTGGGATTTTTCCGTCAAAGTCTTGCTGCGTATGGCGGATTGCTTTTACCATGCCTACATTCCAAGAGATTGTTCTTCTTTTAGCATGGACCAATAAGTATGTTATTCGTATAGAGACATAACTAATTTTTGATGCACATAGTTCTTGCAAATAAACTGCAGCTTAATACGAACATAGTGAATAGTAAAGCAAGTTAAAACAATCTTAATAACAAGATAAAATCAGGGGAATGAAGCAAAGTAATGAGAGCTATGGTTTAGTGCTCCATTATTGATATATTAGTGACTAGTCCCCCTGATGAGCGTCATCTTTGGATTGGTTTAAGCCCTTTCCTCTTTAAGGCATATTGCCGCTTGTTTGCGAAGAGTCGGGACAACTTTTATGATCTTGTACATACTGTTGCAAATGGTTTTTTGGATTAACTCCTCGATTACTGACTTCAAGTGCCTGCATTCATCGGTATTGTGTCCTGGCTGTTTGTGGAACCGACAGAATCTTCCTGACTTCATAGCAGTATTTTTGACTTGTCTTTGTTTCAAAACCGGATATCTCTCGGTGTTTTTAGTTGCCATGAAGATATTTCCCACAATATCGTTAAGGGGGGTGAACTCGGAGTTCTTGAAGAAACGCAACTTCTTTTTCGCTCGACTGTCTTCTTCTTCGTTGCTCCTTTTTTGATTATCTAGGTTGCTTTGCGCATTTCCATTCTTCTCTACCTGTGCGTTTTTTTTCCTTTAATACTTGCATATTTTTCGGCTTTGTTGAGCAATCATTCGAGTGTACTTGGTTTCTTTTTCTTGATCCACAGCCTGTAACGCCCCGCCTCCGCTAGGGTCACTCGCAAAGGAATGCACTAGCTTTAGAGGGGCATTATTGGTAAACATGCACAGAAATATCACAAGACAGAACATATAAAATAGCGGAAGTAAAATCGAACTTTCATAAACATGAATACATAAGGTCTAAAGCCTTTTACATCAGAGTACATCAAAACCTGTCTTGCAATAATAAAGAAGCATAAAAACCTTTTCATAAATTATTCCCCAAAATAAAGCGATGAAGCAGCCATAGCCAAGAGAAGACCAAGCTATACATGATGACCTTCAAGCATAAGAGGCCCGAACTAAACAACATCATTTCCTCCCTGGAACCTGGGGGGGAAACGGAAGACAAAGAGGCGAAAGAAAACGGGGTCAGTCATAAAGACTGGTAAGTCCTATCTACTCCCAGTATAAAAACAGGTAAAGGTAACATGACATGCATAAACTGAAAGTAAACATAAGGATGACTACAAGATAGATAAACTAAACCAGGGTAACTGGCTGAACTACTGTAGCAAGGTAAACTAAGATATCGTGATAAACTACGGTGTCGTGATAAATCAAGGTATCACATCGTCAGGTTTCTATCAAGTATACTATCCCAAGGTATCTATCCTGTCTAACATCCCCCCGGTGTCTATTATGTATATTTTTCCTGGTTCTAACATGTATATTTGCTCTGCACCTCTCGTACTAGTATCCCTACCCGCGTCATGTGTTAACCATGAATGTCCCTTGCCCCATGTCATGAAATGGTCCATGTCAACCTAATATATAGCATATGTAGGTTTTCCCAACTCGTATGTTTCTCTCCATGTGTAAGTTCAGTCCTTTGCCAGGCCATACGGGCTTTCC
Source organism: Allium sativum (assembly GCA_030737875.1). Lineage (NCBI taxonomy): Eukaryota > Viridiplantae > Streptophyta > Magnoliopsida > Asparagales > Amaryllidaceae > Allium > Allium sativum. The sequence continues at coordinate 42,901,766 of CM060918.1, read as the reverse complement.
CATGTAAACGTTTTATCCTTGAAGTTGTTTTGGACTGCAACCCTTGATTTAGTTGTGTTTCCTTACCATGAACTATCGCGCGTCCACTTAGGATTTATGCCACCTAGGACCGCTAGGGATTATGCTACCTAATGAACGTTTCCGTGTCTTGGTTTGGGTTTTGGCCACCTAGGACCACTAGGGATTACGCCACCCGTCAACCGCGCCCTTGATCCCACGTATGTATCGTGAATCGTTTTCCATGTCTAGATGCACATGTTCCCCAATGTGCCATCCGAGTTCCGTGCCAGGGCAAATCAAGAAATACGGAACTCGATCGGGAGCTTTAAATCGTCTGCCGATGCAGATATCAAGGTCTGTTTTTGTACCCGTGGCTATGGTCCCACGTGACCCCTCCCTCAACTACTGAAAGGCAATCCAAGAAAAATCATGTATAAGAACCACTCCACGGCCCCACTATAGCCCACTTTCCTACGGGCCAACCTCACCCATGACTCGATAGCAAGCACATGGTCTGTTGGGGGTTCCCTGCCTTTCCGCACGTACACGATTGACTAAAGATGGTAGGTAGTCGACGATGCGCTATCCAGGGCAAAAACAAGAATCGTCGACTCCACGCTAATCCATCCCAGTCTTTAGGTTGCTCGCATAGCAACCAAGGCATACTCTTGGTCCTTCTAACGCAGACCTTAACCTCTCATGGGCCTAGTATAATTACCTGGCAGCCCACAGAGGGATCCCAAGAATATCCTCACGTCCCCCGAAGCTTCCACTTCGGCACCCAGTGCGCTGGAGCTTTTATCCAAGTCAGATAACTTGCTCCTCCTCGTATACTAAGCGATGACCTACCGTATCAGGTTACTCATCGCTTTGTGAATTAATCCTATGTCCTTAGCTAAGAATTATTACTTAGTTACCCTTAACTAAGGTTTACCACTTAGCTTCCTTTCCCGTTGTCCTTGATTAACCACGATTCCATACCTAGTTCCTCTAACTAGGGTTTGTCTTATTGGGTTAAGTGTTATCATTCAAGTCCATGCCTTAACCCGCCCACGAATCACGTCAAGATTGGCTAAGTATCTAAGTTCAAGACTTAGCCCTACAAGTTGGTTAAGTGTACCCAGAGGCTCATGACTTAACCCTATCAAGTCAAATCGGTCAAGTACTAGCTTACCTGAATCCTATCGGATTATCTTGCTAGATCGATTAAGCATAGATTATCTTAATCCCATCAAATTATCGAGTCGGATTGATTAAGTATAGGTGGGCTTAACCCCATCCTCTAATCGTACTACAATGGTTAAGTATATTCTAAAAAGGTCTTGTGACTTAACCTTATCAGGTCCGCGTATTAGATTGGTTAAGTGTAGGTTACTTAACCCCATCAAATCATCATGGATAATTGGTTAAGTATAAGTTGCTTAACCCCATTAAATTATCACGTTAAGTTGGTTAAGTATTGGTTACTTAGCCTCATTGAATTACCAAGTTTAAGTTGGTTAAGTGTTTAACTTAACCCCATCGAATTACCGTGTTTAGATTAGTTAAGTGTGGATTACTTAACCCCATCTAATTACCGTGGTTAGATTAGTTAAGCGTCAATTACTTAACCCCATCTAATTACCAAGTCGGATTAGTTAAGTGTAAATTACTTAACCTCATCCCCTAATCATCTTGCATGGTTAAGTGTCATTAAGAAATCAAGTCCGGTCCCACTTAACCTACCCATTCGTGTCATATCGGTTAAGTGTCATTAGTCAAATTTACTTAACCTTATCATGTGGCATTAATTTAATTAATGCACCCTCAACCTCTCACATTAGACCTTGTTGTGGTTACTAGTTAAGCCGGGCGGGTCCGGGTAGATTTATACCACAACCTAGTCCAACCTCGGGTCTTAAGCGCGACATGGCCAACTTCTCACATTGGATCCTATTGTTTGTAGCTACTAGTTAAGCAGGGCGGGTCCGGGTAGATTTATGCTACAAACTCAACCCAACCTCGAGTTGGCCACTTCCATGTTTGGTCTAGTGTTATATTACACTTACAACCCATACGTGTCTGATTTCAAGTCGCAAGTTTACCCCACGTGTCATGCCCCCATTTTGGTTCAACTTACATGCCGTGTTCACATGTAACCTCAAGTCAAGTTTTCATGTCATATTCAAGTCAAGATTTCGCGTCATGTTCATGTTTATCTAACTACCCCAAAGTCGTGTTTTCCAACGCAAGCAAAAGCGAGTCAACATAGTAAGGATACTACGTCACATATTGGTCTCAAAACATGCATGATGGCAAAAAGGGATTGGCTTCCACATGCACAACCTTGGCCAAAAACATGCATAGTGTCATAAGGTGATTTGGCCACAAACATGCATAGTATCTCAAGGGGATTTGGCCACAAACATGCATAGCATAAAAGGGGATTACTTGCATAGGTGTTCATGTCATAAACCTATCATGAAGGGATGAACATGCCCATGTTACTCATGTGATAAAAAGGTAAACTTGCATATTATCATAAGGGATTTCGGGTTCATATACTTGCATACCCTCAAAGTCACATTCATGCACATGTTTCATGAGTCAAAGTGGTTTCAAGTGTGCATGCTAACATACCACAAGCAAAGGTCCAATCTTGCATGACAAACTAGGTCCAATGTAACATGAATAGCATGGTTTAGTCGCTACAACATAACCCAAAGTCATATGTTCATGCTAAAGGGGCAAACTAGGTTCCCATAGGCTAACATACTCATGTTACTTTGCATTTTATCCCATGTCATATCAAGATCATCGTTTAAATCTACAAGTAGCTAGAACTTACCTAGCGTGGCAAGAGGACTAGGAGCATGAATCGTTTTGACGAAGAAAGGTGGCTCCTTTGATGAAGATCCGTCATGAAACTCGCATAGCAACGTTGATTTGGCCTCTATTTGGTGTAGCAAGCTTGCACCTTTTGATTTGATCCCGATTTGAATGCATAGGCTCTAGGAATTGGAGATGGAGGCCATGATCAAAATTGATTTTGGCAGCACTTAGTTGCTAGGTTTGATTTTTAGGGATTTAGGTTAGGTTTAGGGTCTTTTTATAGAGATTAGGATAGTTTTAGGCCCTTAGATTAACCCTAGGATAGATCTGAACCATCAAACCACGTCAGAAGCTTCCAGAACAAGACCAGGGACCAGTGCAGGTGCACCCAGCCAGGAATGCTCGTCTGAGCCAAGTCGACAGGGCTGTCGACTTGGTCAGACCAAGTCGACTCCCAAGTCGACAGGGCTGTCGACTTGGGTACTGTGGCGGGAATTTTTCCCGCCTGGCCCAACTGGCCTAATTTTCCAAATTCAAGTTTGAATTTGAAATCTGTTTTTACTTAGAAATTTTCTGAAACTTCGTTGGGCCTTAACTGGGTCATACGGACTCCGATTTTCGAAAACTCAGACTCTATTTCGCGTATTTTTCCGAGACGAACGCAATGGCATAGCCCGTTTTACTTGGTTCAGAATTTAAAATTAAATTCTGCCTTGATTATCGTTTTAATCATGTTATCGAAATGCGGGTTGTTACATTCTCCCCACCTTTTAGGATTTCGTCCCCGAAATCTCCAAGTTAGGAAGAACATATCCTACCATCCATCATCCATCTACTCAAAACATCATCCACAAGCGACCATTGTCCTTAGATGATTTCTAATGCTGTATGAACATATGCAAAACGTGTGTGTATGTGCTCCTTAGCTAATGCTAATGATCAGGCCTGAATGATCTTTCTAATGTAAGATATGTTAGGTGCCATGAATCCAACATGTATGCAAATAGTCCTAGTCATATAAGTACTATATGCGTGCACAAACATTCATTCATATGCAACATCCACATGACAACACATTCAATTTCATTCATAACGAAGTATAAATGCTCGTGCATATGCAACATGAAACGTGATCGCGTCAATCTAGTATCTAACGTATATTCGCGAATCCACGAGCAACCACTTGCAACCATATCAATCATAACATGTCTCAAATACATGTTTACATCCATAGCGTTCTACCTAAGGTTCCCAAGATAAGATTGAGAAGATAACAAGACAAACTCCTTACGGGGTTTGTAACAGAAACAGGACCGAGAGGATACCCACCAAGCGATAGCATGCGGGTAAGCTTTACAGGTGAACCAAGGATCAAAGATATACTCTTAAAAAGAGACGTGATGCGTGCGTCCAAGCCACATTTCCATGAGCTTAATTACATCATGCCTTGACCGCCTTTGACTTCATGATTTCGTAGCTCCTTGATTCCTATTTCCAAGGTGTGAGTGGAACTCATCTCACTGTCGCCTCCCGTTTCACTTTCACTTATTCTTTCCCTAGTATGCTCGGCTCAAATATGTCTGCGTACTCATGCAAGCTCTCCAAAATTCACTAGTGAATTCTGGATCTCGTTTTCCGATGCCAATCCATGTTGCCAAGAGTTCTTACTAGGGTGATTCCCATAACACATGCATAATCGAAACGAACCATCCGCCTTAGCGGCGGATTCTATTCGAACGGATTACCAATAACTGCATCCCGGGATTCTAGGTAACTAACCATGACAGAACCCAAAAAGTTACACGAAACTTCGAGGGTATTACCAAGGCTAGTCAAGAGTCTAACTACCCTTCTATCAAAACCGAGAGTGGCACCCCTTACTGGATAACCACTTCATCCCTAGAATCCATCCATAACCGAGGCATGTCATTCTCAAATCCAAAACAAGTCATGAATAAATGGACCGATTCTCCACAGGACTTGAGACAAAAATGGGATTCTCTATTACGCTAGTACTTAAGGTGCAGAGACTCAACTATCGAAGCAGACTTAAATGATACGATGATCAAACCAAAGTCCTAACGGGATGATAGAGAAGAAAAGCTAAACCTTTAACAAGATCGTTACCCTCCTTCCGAGGTACCCTAGAAATGGGAGCATACTACTGCCCTCACGATGATCTTGTCCTTGTCCCATGATACTTAACTATCCGCCCCGTTTCACCATGCCAAAGGTACTCCCTCATCATGGGTTTCATTGTTCATCTTTCCCTCTCATTCTGGGTTGAGCCATACCAACAAGTTGCTTATCCTTAAACTCGTATCCTTTACCCTTGCTCTTTATTATCCTTTCTTGTAACACGGCAATGGGTCTCTCGAGAACCACCTCCATCGTACAGGAAACACCTACGTGGCTAGACAAAGATTAGTCACAGTGAGAACTACTGTGACCACGGATGGAGGAAAGAAAGGAAATGAGATTCAATCAAGGAATCAAAGAATGGTGCTAATGGCTTTTGGGGAATAGCCTTTTTAAAACAAATTTTTCTTGAAAAATGCTTCTTTATAAACGGTTTTCCAAATAGTTTTCAGAAGGTTTTAAAAGCTTTTGCCCAGTCTGGTAACCTTCTGCTCTGATACAAAATGTAACGCCCCGCCTCCGCTAGGGTCACTCGCAAAGGAATGCATTAGCTTTAGAGGGGCATTATTGGTAAACATGCACAGAAATATCACAAGACAGAACATATAAAATAGCGGAAGTAAAATCGAACTTTCATAAACATGAATACATAAGGTCTAAAGCCTTTTACATCAGAGTACATCAAAACCTGTCTTGCAATAATAAAGAAGCATAAAAACCTTTTCATAAATTATTCCCTAAAATAAAGCGGTGAAGCAGCCATAGCCAAGAGAAGACCAAGCTATACATCAAGCTATACATGATGACCTTCAAGCATAAGAGGCCCGAACTAAACAACATCATTTCCTCCCTGGAACCTGGGGGGGAACGGAAGACAAAGAGGCGAAAGAAAACGGGATCAGTCATAAAGACTGGTAAGTCCTATCTACTCCCAGTATAAAAACAGGTAAAGGTAACATGACATGCATAAACTGAAAGTAAACATAAGGATGACTACAAGATAGATAAACTAAACCAGGGTAACTGGCTGAACTACTGTAGCAAGGTAAACTAAGATATCGTGATAAACTACGGTGTCGTGATAAATCAAGGTATCACATCGTCAGGTTTCTATCAAGTATACTATCCCAAGGTATCTATCCTGTCTAACATCCCCCCGGTGTCTATTATGTATATTTTTCCTGGTTCTAACAAGTATATTTGCTCTGCTCCTCTCGTACTAGTATCCCTACCCGCGTCATGTGTTAACCATGAATGTCCCTTGCCCCATGTCGTGAAATGGTCCATGTTAACCTAATATATAGCATATGTAGGTTTTCCCAACTCGTATGTTTCTCTCCATGTGTAAGTTCAGTCCTTTGCCATAGGCCATACGGGCTTTCCCATGTAAACGTTTTATCCTTGAAGTTGTTTTGGACTGCAACCCTTGATTTAGTTGTGTTTCCTTACCATGAACTATCGCGCGTCCACTTAGGATTTATGCCACCTAGGACCGCTAGGGATTATGCTACCTAATGAACGTTTCCGTGTCTTGGTTTGGGTTTTGGCCACCTAGGACCACTAGGGATTACGCCACCCGTCAACCGCGCCCTTGATCCCACGTATGTATCGTGAATCATTTTCTATGTCTAGATGCACATGTTCCCCAATGTGCCATCCGAGTTCCGTGCCAGGGCAAATCAAGAAATACGGAACTCGGTCAGGAGCTTTAAATCGTCTGCCGATGCAGATATCAAGGTCTGTTTTTGTACCCGTGGCTATGGTCCCACGTGACCCCTCCCTCAACTACTGAAAGGCAATCCAAGAAAAATCATGTATAAGAACCACTCCACGGCCCCACTATAGCCCACTTTCCTACGGGCCAACCTCACCCATGACTCGATAGCAAGCACATGGTCTGTTGGGGGTTCCCTGCCTTTCCGCACGTACACGATTGACTAAAGATGGTAGGTAGTCGACGATTCGCTATCCAGGGCAAAAACAAGAATCGTCGACTCCACGCTAATCCATCCCAGTCTTTAGGTTGCTCGCATAGCAACCAAGGCATACTCTTGGTCCTTCTAACGCAGACCTTAACCTCTCATGGGCCTAGTATAATTACCTGGCAGCCCACAGAGGGATCCCAAGAATATCCTCACGTCCCCCGAAGCTTCCACTTCGGCACCCAGTGCGCTGGAGCTTTTATCCAAGTCAGATAACTTGCTCCTCCTCGTATACTAAGCGATGACCTACCGTATCAGGTTACTCATCGCTTTGTGAATTAATCCTATGTCCTTAGCTAAGAATTATTACTTAGTTACCCTTAACTAAGGTTTACCACTTAGCTTCCTTTCCCGTTGTCCTTGATTAACCACGATTCCATACCTAGTTCCTCTAACTAGGGTTTGTCTTATTGGGTTAAGTGTTATCATTCAAGTCCATGCCTTAACCCGCCCACGAATCACGTCAAGATTGGCTAAGTATTTAAGTTCAAGACTTAGCCCTACAAGTTGGTTAAGTGTACCCAGAGGCTCATGACTTAACCCTATCAAGTCAAATCGGTCAAGTACTAGCTTACCTGAATCCTATCGGATTATCTTGCTAGATCGATTAAGCATAGATTATCTTAATCCCATCAAATTATCGAGTCGGATTGGTTAAGTATAGGTGGGCTTAACCCCATCCTCTAATCGTACTACAATGGTTAAGTATATTCTAAAAAGGTCTTGTGACTTAACCTTATCAGGTCCGCGTATTAGATTGGTTAAGTGTAGGTTACTTAACCCCATCAAATCATCATGGATAATTGGTTAAGTATAAGTTGCTTAACCCCATTAAATTATCACGTTAAGTTGGTTAAGTATTGGTTACTTAGCCGCATTGAATTACCAAGTTTAAGTTGGTTAAGTGTTTAACTTAACCCCATCGAATTACCGTGTTTAGATTAGTTAAGTGTGGATTACTTAACCCCATCTAATTACAGTGGTTAGATTTGTTAAGCGTCAATTACTTAACCCCATCTAATTACCGTGTTTAGATTAGTTAAGTCTTAATTACTTAACCCCATCTAATTACCAAGTCGGATTAGTTAAGTGTAAATTACTTAACCTCATCCCCTAATCATCTTGCATGGTTAAGTGTCATTAAGAAATCAAGTCCGGTCCCACTTAACCTACCCATTCGTGTCATATCGGTTAAGTGTCACTAGTCAAATTTACTTAACCTTATCATGTGGCATTAATTTAATTAATGCACCCTCAACCTCTCACATTAGACCTTGTTGTGGTTACTAGTTAAGCCGGGCGGGTCCGGGTAGATTTATACCACAACCTAGTCCAACCTCGGGTCTTAAGCGCGACATGACCAACATCTCACATTGGATCCTATTGTTTGTAGCTACTAGTTAAGCCGGGTGGGTCCGGGTAGATTTATGCTACAAACTCAACCCAACCTCGAGTTGGCCACTTCCATGTTTGGTCTAGTGTTATATTACACTTACAACCCATACGTGTCTGATTTCAAGTCCCAAGTTTACCCCCACGTGTCATGCCCCCATTTTGGTTCAACTTACATGTCGTGTTCACATGTAACCTCAAGTCAAGTTTTCATGTCATATTCAAGTCAAGATTTCGCGTCATGTTCATGTTTATCTAACTACCCCAAAGTCGTGTTTTCCAACGCAAGCAAAAGCGAGTCAACATAGTAAGGATACTACGTCACATATTGGTCTCAAAACATGCATGATGCCAGAAAGGGATTGGCTTCCACATGCACAACCTTGGCCAAAAACATGCATAGTGTCATAAGGTGATTTGGCCACAAACATGCATAGTATCTCAAGGGGATTTGGCCACAAACATGCATAGCATAAAAGGGGATTACTTGCATAGGTGTTCATGTCATAAACCTATCATGAAGGGATAAACATGCCCATGTTACTCATGTGATAAAAAGGTAAACTTGCATATTATCATAAGGGATTTCGGGTTCATATACTTGCATAGCCTCAAAGTCACATTCATGCACATGTTTCATGAGTCAAAGTGGCTTCAAGTGTGCATGCTAACATACCACAAGCAAAGGTCCAATCTTGCATGACAAACTAGGTCCAATGTAACATAAATAGCATGGTTTAGTCGCTACAACATAACCCAAAGTCATATGTTCATGCTAAAGGGGCAAACTAGGTTCCCATAGGCTAACATACTCATGTTAATTTGCATTTTATCCCATGTCACATCAAGATCATCGTTTAAATCTACAAGTAGCTAGAACTTACCTAGCGTGGCAAGAGGACTAGGAGCATGAATCGTTTTGACGAAGAAAGGTGGCTCCTTTGATGAAGATCCGTCATGAAACTCGCATAGCAACGTTGGTTTGGCCTCTATTTGGTGTAGCAAGCTTGCACCTTTTGATTTGATCCCGATTTGAATGCATAGGCTCTAGGGATTGGAGATGGAGGCCATGATCAAAATTGATTTTGGCAGCACTTAGTTGCTAGGTTTGATTTTTAGGGATTTAGGTTAGGTTTAGGGTCTTTTTATAGAGATTAGGTTAGTTTTAGGCCCTTAGATTAACCCTAGGATAGATCTGAACCATCAAACCACGTCAGAAGCTTCCAGAACAAGACCAGGGACCAGTGCAGGTGCACCAAGCCAGGAATGCTCGTCTGAGCCAAGTCGACAGCCAAGTCGACAGGGCTGTCGACTTGGTCAGACCAAGTCGACTCCCAAGTCGACAGGGCTGTCGACTTGGGTACTCTGGCGGGAATTTTTCCCGCCTGGCCCAACTGGCCCAATTTTCCAAATTCAAGTTTGAATTTGAAATCTGTTTTTACTTAGAAATTTTCTGAAACTTCGTTGGGCCTTAACCGGGTCATACGGACTCCGATTTTCGAAAACTCAGACTCTATTTCGCGTATTTTTCCGAGACGAACGCAATGGCATAGCCCGTTTTACTTGGTTCAGAATTTAAAATTAAATTCTGCCTTGATTATCGTCTTAATCATGTTATCGAAATGCGGGTTGTTACATTCTCCCCACCTTTTAGGATTTCGTCCCCGAAATCTCCAAGTTAGGAAGAACATATCCTACCATCCATCATCCATCTACTCAAAACATCATCCACAAGCGACCATTGTCCTTAGATGATTTCTAATGCTGTATGAACATATGCAAAACGTGTGTGTATGTGCTCCTTAGCTAATGCTAATGATCAGGCCTGAATGATCTTTCTAATGTAAGATATGTTAGGTGCCATGAATCCAACATGTATGCAAATAGTCCTAGTCATATAAGTACTATATGCGTGCACAAACATTCATTCATATGCAACATCCACATGACAACACATTCAATTTCATTCATAACGAAGTATAAATGCTCGTGCATATGCAACATGAAACGTGATCGCGTCAATCTAGTATCTAACGTGTATTCGCGCATCCACGAGCAACCACTTGCAACCATATCAATCATAACATGTCTCAAATACATGTTTACATCCATAGCGTTCTACCTAAGGTTCCCAAGATAAGATTGAGAAGATAACAAGACAAACTCCTTACGGGGTTTGTAACAGAAACAGGACCGAGAGGATACCCACCAAGCGATAGCATGCGGGTAAGCTTTACAGGTGAACCAAGGATCAAAGATATACTCTTAAAAAGAGACGTGATGCATGCGTCCAAGCCGTATTTCCATGAGCTTAATTACATCATGCCTTGACCGCCTTTGACTTCATGATTTCGTAGCTCCTTGATTCCTATTTCCAAGGTGTGAGTGGAACTCATCTCACTGTCGCCTCCCGTTTCACTTTCACTTATTCTTTCCCTAGTATGCTCGGCTCAAATATGTCTGCGTACTCATGCAAGCTCTCCAAAATTCACTAGTGAATTCTGGATCTCGTTTTCCGATGCCAATCCATGTTGCCAAGAGTTCTTACTAGGGTGATTCCCATAACACATGCATAATCGAAACGAACCATCCGCCTTAGCGGCGGATTCTATTCGAACGGATTACCAATAACTGCATCCCGGGATTCTAGGTAACTAACCATGACAGAACCCAAAAAGTTACACGAGACTTCGAGGGTATTACCAAGGCTAGTCAAGAGTCTAACTACCCTTCTATCAAAACCGAGAGTGGCACCCCTTACTGGATAACCACTTCATCCCTAGAATCCATCCATAACCGAGGCATGTCATTCTCAAATCCAAAACAAGTCATGAATAAATGGACCGATTCTCCACAGGACTTGAGACAAAAATGGGATTCTCTATTACGCTAGTACTTAAGGTGTAGAGACTCAACTATCGAAGCAGACTTAAATGATACGATGATCAAACCAAAGTCCTAACGGGATGATAGAGAAGAAAAGCTAAACCTTTAACAAGATCGTTACCCTCCTTCCGAGGTACCCTAGAAATGGGAGCATACTACTGCCCTCCCGATGATCTTGTCCTTGTCCCATGATACTTAACTATCCGCCCCGTTTCACCATGCCAAAGGTACTCCCTCGTCATGGGTTTCATTGTTCATCTTTCCCTCTCATTCTGGGTTGAGCCATACCAACAAGTTGCTTATCCTTAAACTCGTATCCTTTACCCTTGCTCTTTATTATCCTTTCTTGTAACACGGCAATGGGTCTCTCGAGAACCACCTCCATCGTACAGGAAACACCTACGTGGCTAGACAAAGATTAGTTACAGTGAGAACTACTGTGACCACGGATGGAGGAAAGAAAGGAAATGAGATTCAATCAAGGAATCAAAGAATGGTGCTAATGGCTTTTGGGGAATAGCCTTTTTAAAACAAACTTTTCTTGAAAAATGCTTCTTTATAAACGGTTTTCCAAATAGTTTTCAGAAGGTTTTAAAAGCTTTTGCCCAGTCTGGTAACCTTCTGCTCTGATACCAAATGTAACGCCCCGCCTCCGCTAGGGTCACTCGCAAAGGAATGCACTAGCTTTAGAGGGGCATTATTGGTAAACATGCATAGAAATATCACAAGATAGAACATATAAAATAGCGGAAGTAAAATCGAACTTTCATAAACATGAATACATAAGGTCTAAAGCCTTTTACATCAGAGTACATCAAAACCTGTCTTGCAATAATAAAGAAGCATAAAAACCTTTTCATAAATTATTCCCCAAAATAAAGCGGTGAAGCAGCCATAGCCAAGAGAAGACCAATCTATACATCAAGCTATACATGATGACCTTCAAGCATAAGAGGCCCGAACTAAACAACATCATTTCCTCCCTGGAACCTGGGTGGGGGGGGGGGGGACGGAAGACAAAGAGGCGAAAGAAAACGGGGTCAGTCATAAAGACTGGTAAGTCCTATCTACTCCCAGTATAAAAACAGGTAAAGGTAACATGACATGCATAAACTGAAAGTAAACATAAGGATGACTACAAGATAGATAAACTAAACCAGGGTAACTGGCTGAACTACTGTAGCAAGGTAAACTAAGATATCGTGATAAACTACGGTGTCGTGATAAATCAAGGTATCACATCGTCAGGTTTCTATCAAGTATACTATCCCAAGGTATCTATCCTGTCTAACATCCCCCCGGTGTCTATTATGTATATTTTTCCTGGTTCTAACATGTATATTTGCTCTGCACCTCTCGTACTAGTATCCCTACCCGCGTCATGTGTTAACCATGAATGTCCCTTGCCCCATGTCGTGAAATGGTCCATGTCAACCTAATATATAGCATATGTAGGTTTTCCCAACTCGTATGTTTCTCTCCATGTGTAAGTTCAGTCCTTTGCCATAGGCCATACGGGCTTTCCCATGTAAACGTTTTATCCTTGAAGTTGTTTTGGACTGCAACCCTTGATTTAGTTGTGTTTCCTTACCATGAACTATCGCGCGTCCACTTAGGATTTATGCCACCTAGGACCGCTAGGGATTATGCTACCTAATGAACGTTTCCGTGTCTTGGTTTGGGTTTTGGCCACCTAGGACCACTAGGGATTACGCCACCCGTCAACCGCGCCCTTGATCCCACGTATGTATCGTGAATCGTTTTCCATGTCTAGATGCACATGTTCCCCAATGTGCCATCCGAGTTCCGTGCCAGGGCAAATCAAGAAATACGGAACTCGGTCGGGAGCTTTAAATCGTCTGCCGATGCAGATATCAAGGTCTGTTTTTGTACCCGTGGCTATGGTCCCACGTGACCCCTCCCTCAACTACTGAAAGGCAATCCAAGAAAAATCATGTATAAGAACCACTCCACGGCCCCACTATAGCCCACTTTCCTACGGGCCAACCTCACCCATGACTCGATAGCAAGCACATGGTCTGTTGGGGGTTCCCTGCCTTTCCGCACGTACACGATTGACTAAAGATGGTAGGTAGTCGACGATGCGCTATCCAGGGCAAAAACAAGAATCGTCGACTCCACGCTAATCCATCCCAGTCTTTAGGTTGCTCGCATAGCAACCAAGGCATACTCTTGGTCCTTCTAACGCAGACCTTAACCTCTCATGGGCCTAGTATAATTACCTGGCAGCCCACAGAGGGATCCCAAGAATATCCTCACATCCCCCGAAGCTTCCACTTCGGCACCCAGTGCGCTGGAGCTTTTATCCAAGTCAGATAACTTGCTCCTCCTCGTATACTAAGCGATGACCTACCGTATCAGGTTACTCATCGCTTTGTGAATTAATCCTATGTCCTTAGCTAAGAATTATTACTTAGTTACCCTTAACTAAGGTTTACCACTTAGCTTCCTTTCCCGTTGTCCTTGATTAACCACGATTCCATACCTAGTTCCTCTAACTAGGGTTTGTCTTATTGGGTTAAGTGTTATCATTCAAGTCCATGCCTTAACCCGCCCACGAATCACGTCAAGATTGGCTAAGTATTTAAGTTCAAGACTTAGCCCTACAAGTTGGTTAAGTGTACCCAGAGGCTCATGACTTAACCCTATCAAGTCAAATCGGTCAAGTACTAGCTTACCTTAATCCTATCGGATTATCTTGCTAGATCGATTAAGCATAGATTATCTTAATCCCATCAAATTATCGAGTCGGATTGGTTAAGTATAGGTGGGCTTAACCCCATCCTCTAATCGTACTACAATGGTTAAGTATATTCTAAAAAGGTCTTGTGACTTAACCTTATCAGGTCCGCGTATTAGATTGGTTAAGTGTAGGTTACTTAACCCCATCAAATCATCATGGATAATTGGTTAAGTATAAGTTGCTTAACCCCATTAAATTATCACGTTAAGTTGGTTAAGTATTGGTTACTTAGCCTCATTGAATTACCAAGTTTAAGTTGGTTAAGTGTTTAACTTAACCCCATCGAATTACCGTGTTTAGATTAGTTAAGTGTGGATTACTTAACCCCATCTAATTACCGTGGTTAGATTAGTTAAGCGTCAATTACTTAACCCCATCTAATTACCGTGTTTAGATTAGTTAAGTCTTAATTACTTAACCCCATCTAATTACCAAGTCGGATTAGTTAAGTGTAAATTACTTAACCTCATCCCCTAATCATCTTGCATGGTTAAGTGTCATTAAGAAATCAAGTCCGGTCCCACTTAACCTACCCATTCGTGTCATATCGGTTAAGTGTCATTAGTCAAATTTACTTAACCTTATCATGTGGCATTAATTTAATTAATGCACCCTCAACCTCTCACATTAGACCTTGTTGTGGTTACTAGTTAAGCCGGGCGGGTCCGGGTAGATTTATACCACAACCTAGTCCAACCTCGGGTCTTAAGCGCGACATGACCAACTTCTCACATTGGATCCTATTGTTTGTAGCTACTAGTTAAGCCGGGCGGGTCTGGGTAGATTTATGCTACAAACTCAACCCAACCTCGAGTTGGCCACTTCCATGTTTGGTCTAGTGTTATATTACACTTACAACCCATACGTGTCTGATTTCAAGTCGCAAGTTTACCCCACGTGTCATGCCCCCATTTTGGTTCAACTTACATGCCGTGTTCACATGTAACCTCAAGTCAAGTTTTCATGTCATATTCAAGTCAAGATTTCGCGTCATGTTCATGTTTATCTAACTACCCCAAAGTCGTGTTTTCCAACGCAAGCAAAAGCGAGTCAACATAGTAAGGATACTACGTCACATATTGGTCTCAAAACATGCATGATGCCAAAAAGGGATTGGCTTCCACATGCACAACCTTGGCCAAAAACATGCATAGTGTCATAAGGTGATTTGGCCACAAACATGCATAGTATCTCAAGGGGATTTGGCCACAAACATGCATAGCATAAAAGGGGATTACTTGCATAGGTGTTCATGTCATAAACCTATCATGAAGGGATGAACATGCCCATGTTACTCATGTGATAAAAAGGTAAACTTGCATATTATCATAAGGGATTTCGGGTTCATATACTTGCATAGCCTCAAAGTCACATTCATGCACATGTTACATGAGTCAAAGTGGTTTCAAGTGTGCATGCTAACATACCACAAGCAAAGGTCCAATCTTGCATGACAAACTAGGTCCAATGTAACATGAATAGCACGGTTTAGTCGCTACAACATAACCCAAAGTCATATGTTCATGCTAAAGGGGCAAACTAGGTTCCCATAGGCTAACATACTCATGTTACTTTGCATTTTATCCCATGGCACATCAAGATCATCGTTTAAATCTACAAGTAGCTAGAACTTACCTAGCGTGGCAAGAGGACTAGGAGCATGAATCGTTTTGACGAAGAAAGGTGGCTCCTTTGATGAAGATCCGTCATGAAACTCGCATAGCAACGTTGATTTGGCCTCTATTTGGTGTAGCAAGCTTGCACCTTTTGATTTGATCCCGATTTGAATGCATAGGCTCTAGGGATTGGAGATGGAGGCCATGATCAAAATTGATTTTGGCAGCACTTAGTTGCTAGGTTTGATTTTTAGGGATTTAGGTTAGGTTTAGGGTCTTTTTATAGAGATTAGGTTAGTTTTAGGCCCTTAGATTAACCCTAGGATAGATCTGAACCATCAAACCACGTCAGAAGCTTCCAGAACAAGACCAGGGACCAGTGCAGGTGCACCAAGCCAGGAATGCTCGTCTGAGCCAAGTCGACAGGGCTGTCGACTTGGTCAGACCGAGTCGACTCCCAAGTCGACAGGGCTGTCGACTTGGGTACTCTGGCGGGAATTTTTCCCGCCTGGCCCAACTGGCCCAATTTTCCAAATTCAAGTTTGAATTTGAAATCTGTTTTTACTTAGAAATTTTCTGAAACTTTGTTGGGCCTTAACCGGGTCATACGGACTCCGATTTTCGAAAACTCAGACTCTATTTCGCGTATTTTTACGAGACGAACGCAATGGCATAGCCCGTTTTACTTGGTTCAGAATTTAAAATTAAATTCTGCCTTGATTATCGTCTTAATCATGTTATCGAAATGCGGGTTGTTACATTCTCCCCACCTTTTAGGATTTCGTCCCCGAAATCTCCAAGTTAGGAAGAACATATCCTACCATCCATCATCCATCTACTCAAAACATCATCCACAAGCGACCATTGTCCTTAGATGATTTCTAATGCTGTATGAACATATGCAAAACATGTGTGTATGTGCTCCTTAGCTAATGCTAATGATCAGGCCTGAATGATCTTTCTAATGTAAGATATGTTAGGTGCCATGAATCCAACATGTATGCAAATAGTCCTAGTCATATAAGTACTATATGCGTGCACAAACATTCATTCATATGCAACATCCACATGACAACACATTCAATTTCATTCATAACGAAGTATAAATGCTCGTGCATATGCAACATGAAACGTGATCGCGTCAATCTAGTATCTAACGTGTATTCGCGCATCCACGAGCAACCACTTGCAACCATATCAATCATAACATGTCTCAAATACATGTTTACATCCATAGCGTTCTACCTAAGGTTCCCAAGATAAGATTGAGAAGATAACAAGACAAACTCCTTACGGGGTTTGTAACAGAAACAGGACCGAGAGGATACCCACCAAGCGATAGCATGCGGGTAAGCTTTACAGGTGAACCAAGGATCAAAGATATACTCTTAAAAAGAGACGTGATGCGTGCGTCCAAGCCGCATTTCCATGAGCTTAATTACATCATGCCTTGACCGCCTTTGACTTCATGATTTCGTAGCTCCTTGATTCCTATTTCCAAGGTGTGAGTGGAACTCATCTCACTGTCGCCTCCCGTTTCACTTTCACTTATTCTTTCCCTAGTATGCTCGGCTCAAATATGTCTGCGTACTCATGCAAGCTCTCCAAAATTCACTAGTGAATTCTGGATCTCGTTTTCCGATGCCAATCCATGTTGCCAAGAGTTCTTACTAGGGTGATTCCCATAACACATGCATAATCGAAACGAACCATCCGCCTTAGCGGCGGATTCTATTCGAACGGATTACCAATAACTGCATCCCGGGATTCTAGGTAACTAACCATGACAGAACCCAAAAAGTTACACGAGACTTCGAGGGTATTACCAAGGCTAGTCAAGAGTCTAACTACCCTTCTATCAAAACCGAGAGTGGCACCCCTTACTGGATAACCACTTCATCCCTAGAATCCATCCATAACCGAGGCATGTCATTCTCAAATCCAAAACAAGTCATGAATAAATGGACCGATTCTCCACAGGACTTGAGACAAAAATGGGATTCTCTATTACGCTAGTACTTAAGGTGTAGAGACTCAACTATCGAAGCAGACTTAAATGATACGATGATCAAACCAAAGTCCTAACGGGATGATAGAGAAGAAAAGCTAAACCTTTAACAAGATCGTTACCCTCCTTCCGAGGTACCCTAGAAATGGGAGCATACTACTGCCCTCCCGATGATCTTGTCCTTGTCCCATGATACTTAACTATCCGCCCCGTTTCACCATGCCAAAGGTACTCCCTCGTCATGGGTTTCATTGTTCATCTTTCCCTCTCATTCTGGGTTGAGCCATACCAACAAGTTGCTTATCCTTAAACTCGTATCCTTTACCCTTGCTCTTTATTATCCTTTCTTGTAACACGGCAATGGGTCTCTCGAGAACCACCTCCATCGTACAGGAAACACCTACGTGGCTAGACAAAGATTAGTCACAGTGAGAACTACTGTGACCACGGATGGAGGAAAGAAATGAAATGAGATTCAACCAAGGAATCAAAGAATGGTGCTAATGGCTTTTGGGGAATAGCCTTTTTAAAACAAACTTTTCTTGAAAAATTCTTCTTTATAAACGGTTTTCCAAATAGTTTTCAGAAGGTTTTAAAAGCTTTTGCCCAGTCTGGTAACCTTCTGCTCTGATACCAAATGTAAAGCCCCGCCTCCGCTAGGGTCACTCGCAAAGGAATGCACTAGCTTTAGAGGGGCATTATTGGTAAACATGCACAGAAATATCACAAGACAGAACATATAAAATAGCGGAAGTAAAATCGAACTTTCATAAACATGAATACATAAGGTCTAAAGCCTTTTACATCAGAGTACATCAAAACCTGTCTTGCAATAATAAAGAAGCATAAAAACCTTTTCATAAATTATTACCCAAAATAAAGCGGTGAAGCAGCCATAGCCAAGAGAAGACCAAGCTATACATCAAGCTATACATGATGACCTTCAAGCATAAGAGGCCCGAACTAAACAACATCATTTCCTCCATGGAACCTGGGGTGGGGGGGGGGGGGGGGGGTGGGGACGGAAGACAAAGAGGCGAAAGAAAACGGGGTCAGTCATAAAGACTGGTAAGTCCTATCTACTCCCAGTATAAAAACAGGTAAAGGTAACATGACATGCATAAACTGAAAGTAAACATAAGGATGACTACAAGATAGATAAACTAAACCAGGGTAACTGGCTGAACTACTGTAGCAAGGTAAACTAAGATATCGTGATAAACTACGGTGTCGTGATAAATCAAGGTATCACATCGTCAGGTTTCTATCAAGTATACTATCCCAAGGTATCTATCCTGTCTAACATCCCCCCGGTGTCTATTATGTATATTTTTCCTGGTTCTAACATGTATATTTGCTCTGCACCTCTAGTACTAGTATCCCTACCCGCGTCATGTGTTAACCATGAATGTCCCTTGCCCCATGTCGTGAAATGGTCCATGTCAACCTAATATATAGCATATGTAGGTTTTCCCAACTCGTATGTTTCTCTCCATGTGTAAGTTCAGTCCTTTGCCATAGGCCATACGGGCTTTCCCATGTAAACGTTTTATCCTTGAAGTTGTTTTGGACTGCAACCCTTGATTTAGTTGTGTTTCCTTACCATGAACTATCGCGCGTCCACTTAGGATTTATGCCACCTAGGACCGCTAGGGATTATGCTACCTAATGAACGTTTCCGTGTCTTGGTTTGGGTTTTGGCCACCTAGGACCACTAGGGATTACGCCACCCGTCAACCGCGCCCTTGATCCCACGTATGTATCGTGAATCGTTTTCCATGTCTAGATGCACATGTTCCCCAATGTGCCATCCGAGTTCCGTGCCAGGGCAAATCAAGAAATACGGAACTCGGTCGGGAGCTTTAAATCGTCTGCCGATGCAGATATCAAGGTCTGTTTTTGTACCCGTGGCTATGGTCCCACGTGACCCCTCCCTCAACTACTGAAAGGCAATCCAAGAAAAATTATGTATAAGAACCACTCCACGGCCCCACTATAGCCCACTTTCCTACGGGCCAACCTCACCCATGACTCGATAGCAAGCACATGGTCTGTTGGGGGTTCCCTGCCTTTCTGCATGTACACGATTGACTAAAGATGGTAGGTAGTCGACGATGCGCTATCCAGGGCAAAAACAAGAATCGTCGACTCCACGCTAATCCATCCCAGTCTTTAGGTTGCTCGCATAGCAACCAAGGCATACTCTTGGTCCTTCTAACGCAGACCTTAACCTCTCATGGGCCTAGTATAATTACCTGGCAGCCCACAGAGGGATCCCAAGAATATCCTCATGTCCCCCGAAGCTTCCACTTCGGCACCCAGTGCGCTGGAGCTTTTATCCAAGTCAGATAACTTGCTCCTCCTCGTATACTAAGCGATGACCTACCGTATCAGGTTACTCATCGCTTTGTGAATTAATCCTATGTCCTTAGCTAAGAATTATTACTTAGTTACCCTTAACTAAGGTTTACCACTTAGCTTCCTTTCCCGTTGTCCTTGATTAACCACGATTCCATACCTAGTTCCTCTAACTAGGGTTTGTCTTGTTGGGTTAAGTGTTATCATTCAAGTCCATGCCTTAACCCGCCCACGAATCACGTCAAGATTGGCTAAGTATTTAAGTTCAAGACTTAGCCCTACAAGTTGGTTAAGTGTACCCAGAGGCTCATGACTTAACCCTATCAAGTCAAATCGGTCAAGTACTAGCTTACCTTAATCCTATCGGATTATCTTGCTAGATCGATTAAGCATAGATTATCTTAATCCCATCAAATTATCGAGTCGGATTGGTTAAGTATAGGTGGGCTTAACCCCATCCTCTAATCGTACTACAATGGTTAAGTATATTCTAAAAAGGTCTTGTGACTTAACCTTATCAGGTCCGCGTATTAGATTGGTTAAGTGTAGGTTACTTAACCCCATCAAATCATCATGGATAATTGGTTAAGTATAAGTTGCTTAACCCCATTAAATTATCACGTTAAGTTGGTTAAGTATTGGTTACTTAGCCTCATTGAATTACCAAGTTTAAGTTGGTTAAGTGTTTAACTTAACCCCATCGAATTACCATGTTTAGATTAGTTAAGTGTGGATTACTTAACCCCATCTAATTACCGTGGTTAGATTAGTTAAGCGTCAATTACTTAACCCCATCTAATTACCGTGTTTAGATTAGTTAAGTCTTAATTACTTAACCCCATCTAATTACCAAGTCGGATTAGTTAAGTGTAAATTACTTAACCTCATCCCCTAATCATCTTGCATGGTTAAGTGTCATTAAGAAATCAAGTCCGGTCCCACTTAACCTACCCATTCGTGTCATATCGGTTAAGTGTCATTAGTCAGATTTACTTAACCTTATCATGTGGCATTAATTTAATTAATGCACCCTCAACCTCTCACATTAGACCTTGTTGTGGTTACTAGTTAAGCCGGGCGGGTCCGGGTAGATTTATACCACAACCTAGTCCAACCTCGGGTCTTAAGCGCGACATGACCAACTTCTCACATTGGATCCTATTGTTTGTAGCTACTAGTTAAGCCGGGCGGGTCCGGGTAGATTTATGCTACAAACTCAACCCAACCTCGAGTTGGCCACTTCCATGTTTGGTCTAGTGTTATATTACACTTACAACCCATACGTGTCTAATTTCAAGTCCCAAGTTTACCCCACGTGTCATGCCCCCATTTTGGTTCAACTTACATGCCGTGTTCACATGTAACCTCAAGTCAAGTTTTCATGTCATATTCAAGTCAAGATTTCGCGTCATGTTCATGTTTATCTAACTACCCCAAAGTCGTGTTTTCCAACGCAAGCAAAAGCGAGTCAACATAGTAAGGATACTACGTCACATATTGGTCTCAAAACATGCATGATGCCAAAAAGGGATTGGCTTCCACATGCACAACCTTGGCCAAAAACATGCATAGTGTCATAAGGTGATTTGGCCACAAACATGCATAGTATCTCAAGGGGATTTGGCCACAAACATGCATAGCATAAAAGGGGATTACTTGCATAGGTGTTCATGTCATAAACCTATCATGAAGGGGTGAACATGCCCATGTTACTCATGTGATAAAAAGGTAAACTTGCATATTATCATAAGGGATTTCGGGTTCATATACTTGCATAGCCTCAAAGTCACATTCATGCACATGTTTCATGAGTCAAAGTGGTTTCAAGTGTGCATGCTAACATACCACAAGCAAAGGTCCAATCTTGCATGGCAAACTAGGTCCAATGTAACATGAATAGCATGGTTTAGTCGCTACAACATAACCCAAAGTCATATGTTCATGCTAAAGGGGCAAACTAGATTCCCATAGGCTAACATACTCATGTTACTTTGCATTTTATCCCATGTCACATCAAGATCATCGTTTAAATCTACAAGTAGCTAGAACTTACCTAGCGTGGCAAGAGGACTAGGAGCATGAATCGTTTTGACGAAGAAAGGTGGCTCCTTTGATGAAGATCCGTCATGAAACTCGCATAGCAACGTTGATTTGGCCTCTATTTGGTGTAGCAAGCTTGCACCTTTTGATTTGATCCCGATTTGAATGCATAGGCTCTAGGGATTGGAGATGGAGGCCATGATCAAAATTGATTTTGGCAGCACTTAGTTGCTATGTTTGATTTTTAGGGATTTAGGTTAGGTTTAGGGTCTTTTTATAGAGATTAGGATAGTTTTAGGCCCTTAGATTAACCCTAGGATAGATCTGAACCATCAAACCACGTCAGAAGCTTCCAGAACAAGACCAGGGACCAGTGCAGGTGCACCAAGCCAGGAATGCTCGTCTGAGCCAAGTCGACAGGGCTGTCGACTTGGTCAGATCAAGTCGACTCCCAAGTCGACAGGGCTGTCGACTTGGGTACTGTGGCGGGAATTTTTCCCGCCTGGCCCAACTGGCCCAATTTTCCAAATTCAAGTTTGAATTTGAAATCTGTTTTTACTTAGAAATTTTCTGAAACTTCGTTGGGCCTTAACCGGGTCATACGGACTCCGATTTTCGAAAACTCAGACTCTATTTCGCGTATTTTTCCGAGACGAACGCAATGGCATAGCCCATTTTACTTGGTTCAGAATTTAAAATTAAATTCTGCCTTGATTCTCGTCTTAATCATGTTATCGAAATGCGGGTTGTTACACAGCCCCTACTTGGTTTCCTTACGTATGCCCCCCTTAAGAGCCATTAAGATCAGGCTGGGTTCGAGATTCTTGGCTTTAGCCTCTGCCATATCAAAGCAAGTGAGAAAAGCTTTGATGGGCTCTCCTGGTCTTTGTTATAGTTCACTTAGCTCCGTAGCATCCCAAGTTTCGAATGCCTAGGATTTGAAATGCTCATTGAATATCCTATCCAAGGTCACGAAATTATCCACAGACTGCGGTGGCAGCTTTGTGAACCATATGTAAGCCACTCCTTCTAAATAAGTTAGGAATATAAGCATTTGATTTCATCAGTAGCGCACGCCCCATTCATATACTGGTCATATTTACATAGAAATATGTCAGAGTTGCTTGTCCCATCATATGACTATAATGATTGAGGTTCGAATCTTTGTAGGTATACAGTTTTCTTAACCCTTTCAGTGAGCGGGGTTTTAGTTAGGAAGGACTCCCATTCACTTCGATCAACCTTCTTCTCTAGGCTTTCCTTCACAATTGCTCGTGCCATTCCCATGATGTACTTCCGTTCCTTGCTTGATCCATGGATCGACCGCTTTTTTATTACCAACCTCTGATCTAGATGTGTCCTCATGAACTGCGGGCAAGGAATTTGGGCTTCCCTTTGGGAAGGACATCCCGATGATAATGGGACTTTTTTCCCGCTCCGCGATTGTATCGTCAGAGTGATCGCACATAGGTGTTTTTCCCCCTTCGTAGTTTGGATTGGTGCAACATGCAACTCTCTAGATGGAATCCCGCTGTCTAGAGCTTGAAGCAGGGAGCTCTGTTTCTGATTCGCAATTCGTTCGAGCTAGCGAGGAACATGTGGCGTTTAAAGTGGCTTTTGCGGTGGCGGCTTGAATGGCGAGTATCGACTCGAGCTTCTTCATCATTGCATCGCTTGCAATAGTTATTTGACTCGCTAATCCTGTCATCGCCTCCTCCAATTCCTTCCTGGTTACATCTTCTTTAACTTCTGGCAACCCCTCTTCGCCGGAGTCGCTGTCAGACTGCGTGATGATGTTAACGCCGTTGTTGGGGTTGTTGACTTCGTCGATGATTCTCCTTGGCGTGCTCATATTTTCTCATGTGTTATTACTTCTAGCCCTTTTAGAATAATTGGGTTTTGAATTACATCGTTTGCTTGGTGTAATATCTCTTCTTTGTAAATTCTAATTCCTTTCTATGCACAACTAATCTTTTCCTTTGCCGTCCAGATTGGGGTTTATCTCACTGCGGTTCTTCTTTCAGATGCCAATTACATAGATAGTTTACTTCCATTTTATTATATTTTCAATTCACAGTTTGCGTTCAGTTAGTTGCTTGATAATTTATTAGGTGTATTGGTCCTAGAACCACAACATTTTTTCTCCTCCTTTCCAAATTCACAACACGATGGAATCAATGTTTACTCAAGCCTTTATAACAATGTGAAGACTTGTTGGTTTCTATATATTTCACACTTATGATTTTGACTTATTTGTTCCAATTTGCATGGTTTTGTATTCAATCGAACAATACTACAATATAATATGAACAACCATCAAGGTTCAAAGATATAATGTTAAGATTCGTTAAACTAATAGCGAAACTACGGGTGTGTTTGGTTAAAAATGAGTTTTGGGTTTTTAGTTTTTAAAATTAATTACAAAACTTTAAAGGTGTAGAAGGAGGAATGGTAGAATGAAAGCAAGATGGAGGGGACCGCGGAGGGGATGTAGCAATCATAAAATGAGCATTTAGTCTCCATATTTCTCTCATTTCTCAAAACATGAAAAATGATAAAAGTTGTTTTTTATTTTGTGTGTTAACTTTGTTTTCTAAAATTGTTGTTTTCCATTATTTACATGCGTTGTGCACATTTTTGTATGAACGAAAACCCAAAACTTAAAATGGTAAACCAAACACTACCTACATTTCGGATGCATGAAGTGTAATTAGCTAAGGAGCATAGTACGTACCAGAATATATGTACAATCAAAATTACAATATTATTGTTGTTTTTCCATAAACATACTTTACATGTCATAAGTTGTCGATTGAAATTTATTATTAAAAATTTGGGTTTTAATAAGTAAAATATGTTAATATAATTATACAATAAAATGATAACAAATATACCAAATAGTTTTGAGCAACCAATTCCTGTCGAAGCACCAGACGTGGTGACTGTCCCTATACTTACACATGCACATATATGTGTTCATACACTATTTTGCATATTGTTTACTAGAATAAAGATGATTATTTGGATGATATATTTGAGTCATCAGATCTCTCTTTCCTGCTACCTTGGTTAGGCTCTATTTTTACTGAAGTTTCTATAGGATTATGTAGGTCGCTTCTATGTACTCTATAACAGCTAGCTAACTGAACGTTTGTGTTTCAAATTTGCTATTTTGGCTTGATGCGGCTTAATACAAGGAAGAATAAAGAAACGTTTGTGTATAAATATACACGCAACTGCCAGAATAAGGAAGCAATCAATATTCGGCCACGGCAAAATCCTCAATCCATGCCATGGCCTTAACTAATTTCGTTTTCTTTCTTTTGATCACATTTGTTTTAAGTTTCCGCATGGGCGAGTTGATGAGGCTGGACCATGCGGTGAAGGAAGATGGATCATTGAGTGTCTTAGTGGTTGGCGATTGGGGAAGAAAAGGCGAGTTTAATCAGTCTAATGTGGTCGCTCTGGTATTTATCGTCATCACATTATACAAATTAAAATTGTGTAAAAATAATAATTTTTTTTTAGTTCAATGAATGCAATATGTTCTGTTTTTTCCGTAGAAGGTGATTTTAGTTTCTGTGGCAATGAACTGAATTTACATTTTAATTTCATTGATTATTTCTACATGTCTCATGATAATAGCATGGGGAAACAGAAACAAAGGTATTAGTTAGTAAGGATTAATGATATATGAAAATGTTTGTTGTTTTGTAAGTATGAAGAAAAAACGTGGTTATATGTAATCTGATGTAGTATCGAATTGAATGATTCACACCAGTTTCCTGAATTTTGAGTTTATCAAATGGCAATTTTAACTGAAACTATCAAAACCCAGATTGTACAGATACGGCTATATTATTCATATCTTAAATAGGATTTGTTTATCTATTAGAGATTAATTTGCTAGGTTTTAGGAAGTCAATCAGAGATTTAAGCTAAATCTGAAAGGATTCAAAATTTTAGATAGAAAAGCTTTATTCAAATGTTAACCAATGCTTACACCTTCCGTAGTTAAAGTAGAGATTTATAAAATAAAAATTGAACATTTCAAGTTATACATAGCTGGTACGGTCGGGTGAAGAACTGGACATTGATTTTGTAATATCTACTGGAGATAACTACTTTGATGATGGATTTACCGGAGTAAATGACAAGGCATTTGAAGAGGCCTTTCCCAAATATATACATTGCAGAAAGTTTGCAAAAACAATGGTATAGTGATAAGGCTTTATTTTGCCAAATCATAATAAAAGCATATTCATAAGTTGGTTTTCCAATATAAAACTCATTGTATTGCGGAGATGGTTACATTTTCCATGTTTTTTCTTATTTCCGCGTATTAAAGTGTGCTTCCGTGAATATTTTGATTTTCTTACAAGGAATGTGATAGATTACAAACATATTACAATGATTATTTAGTTTGCTATTTCTTTTATTTCAGTTACATTTTCCATGCTTTTTCTTATTACCACATATTAAAGAGTGCAGCCGCCGACGTTTAATTCATGATCGATTTCCTTGGTTTGTCTGCTTTCTCCTCATCTATTCAGTTGTTCAGGTAATTTATCTATTCAGTTCATGGATATATTGCTTTTCTTATAGGTGTAGTTTTCTTTAGGGCTGTTACGGTTGAACCGTTCAACCGTCAAACCGTACCAACCGTTTACACGGTTACGCCTACTACGGTAACGGTAACAGTTGTGGATTTTAATAACCGCAGTAAACCATACCGATTGCACATGATTTTTTTATAGTTTATTTTAAAAAAAAAATTGTATTTTTACTACCTTAAGCTATAGAAATAGCATATGTATAAATTATTTATGTTTTTATTTATAGAAAACATGCACATGGATGATTTGTTTCATAGATAAACAAACCAATTCTTATGAAAAAAGTTAGAACTCGAATTATTTATAGATATTAATGTAAATTTACAGTAATTGTTGCGATAACGGTTAGATGGTTACGGTAATGATTATAAAATTTGCTAAACATCAATAACGGTTGCGGTTACGGTTGACGGTAAAATTGGCGGTTGTCGCAACCGTAACACCCCTAGTTTTCTTAACAATAACACTTGAATTATTTATACAATATATTAGGTAATTTGTTTTCTTTTAGTATGATTATATATTGTTAACGATCAATGACTTAATTTTGTAGTTTAATTTTCTACCTGAATTACTACATTACGCATGTGGACTAAATATTGAAATGCACTTGATTTCATGAACTTTTTGTTTTGGATTGCATTCTTTTAAATGTTGCAAGCATGTTGTCTATGTTCATTCATTGCCTTTTAGGTGGTGAATTTGCAAGTCAAAAATTGATAGGTTCTCTTGATAGATTTGTACATTGTTGTTCAAAATAATCAATATCTTATATGATTCAATTTAAGTACGGTAACTTTTATTTCAAAATAATCCTGAACATCGACTGTAGCTACATCTAAAAAAAAGAAAAGAAAAAAATCAATTAAGTTTTATAGCTAGTTCCATCAATAGTTTTCTCTACATCTAGTGATTTTTGTTAAATGTTTGTTTTCTATTTGTCGCTAGGTCATATTGGATTCAAATGTGAATTTGTCCTTTTATCAGTCATATTGTCGCTAGGTCATATTAGATCATCAAAAGCTAATTATTTTACTGAATTGTGACTCAATGTTCAGCCAAGAGGCGTTAAAACTAATATATATATATATATATATATATATATATATATATATATATATATATATATATATATATATATATATATATATATATGACCCTTTTAATTGCTGAAAATAGCATGTCATCGTGCATTTCCATTATCAGTGCGAAACTGATATTCAACAAATATTTGAGTCTGTTTCTAAAAAATATGAGTAGGTGATGATGTTTTTAATACAAAAAAAGCAATCAATTCACCAGAACAGTGAAGCGTGACTATGTTTTAAAATATATTCCTAGAACCTCTGATTTGAAGCTGGACGATTTTAAGTCACCATATTCCATAAAGTCCAAGAAGCTTTAGGCTTTCCCCTCCATTTTCGCTTTGCGTTACATGCACAAATGTTACTTTAGTGCACTACGTAAATCAGTCTCTGTAGTTAACATTTTAGCGTTTTGTCAAATTAGCAAGTGTGTTATTTGTGGTCCTAGAAAAATGTAGATTCTTTGCGCAACTACTGTTAAGGTGCATTTTTCTAATTTCCCATCATCAATCAATTATCAATATATTTATACATATCTGTATTCAGTGGTTCTGTTAATACTTTATATGTTACTCCAAAAATATCTATGGATGGGCATAGGCCATACCAAAATACGAAAACTTTATTTTTAGTTTAATTTCAAACCATATATAAAGTTGAGAGCTTAACATCAAAAATGATTCTTTTACCATGTGAAGGCCATCCATGTGTTTTTCTTCCTTGGTCATATATTATTTGTAAATGCTGATTTATAGCAGCGCCAATATCAAGTACTAGCATACATCTCAGTTGAGAACTATAACCTACATTTTTGGACAAAAGAATGAAAGTGAGAGAAAATAAAGAATAAACACTGCTCTGTTTCCAAAGATTTCGAACACCTGATTCTCTGCAACAATTCTGGATTAGCTCATGAAAGGCAGCATCAGTCACTTGTACGAAATGGCAATGAGTATGAACCTTCTATGAGAAAGATATACTGTATGCTAAAGGAGTAACACAAGGAAATGGATAATTAGCATTCATCGAGTTCTCGCTCTTAACGACTGTAGTCCTGTGTCAGAACCTTAAAATGATAACCTGATGTGCACTCCCAACCCCTTACTAGGTTAGATCTCATTCACATTTATGTTCCTTTAAAAAGAATCACATTCTTATTTTTTCAGTAATTATATTCAAATTATTCTATTTGAAGATGTTCGTGCTGTGGTATTTTGTGTAGTCCTTGGTGATTACGATCAGTATGGAACTCCATTGCATGGCAATAGCTAGTCCCTTCAAAACAAAATGATGCAAAGCAAGGAGCCATTTGAGACTACAATAAGGTGAGCCATTTTCTAGGATACATTTGAACATGGCTATAAGGCAATTTATTACTCAGAAAAATGTTCTCATGATTTAAACTATATGATATTTTGTATGCATTAAATCAGAACACATACAAAAGGTGCAAAGTGGATGCATTATTTTATTTACATAACCTAGTTGCATCTTCCTCAACAAAAATGCAACCTCATTGCTCTTTCCTATAGACTGTTAAGTGTGACATGGTTGCACTTTTGTCTAAAAAAGTAAAATGCAACAATGTTGCACATTTTGGCTAAGTTTAGCAATACATCCTGGTGGCACCGTTTTTATAGGACGTGTAATTGGGTTTCCCTTTGAGTTGCGTATATGTTACCCAACTATAATTTATCTGACAACATGTTAAGTAATTGCTGAAGCACTATTTCTTTATCACCATAATGATATGGTTTGGCTCAAATAAATGCTTTTAATATTATCTCAGGAATGTTTTCTCGGACGATGGTTCTCTAGCTTCAGATACTTTTGCTATAGCTGCGGCACAGGCATGTTTACTTTGAATTTATTTTGTTTTGCTTCATTTTCAATTGTGCAATGTAAATACTGTGTTGTGTTTTTCTCCCCTTTATTTAAACAGGCAATGGCGTAGAATGACTCAGTCCATATCCACGTGAATCCTATTGAGCCGATGCCTTCTCATATATGTCAAAACTTTGTGGTGAGGCATCACACTTTCTATGTTTAAATTCCCTGCCTCAATGGTTCATAGCAAATTTTAACTCAGTGCCTCTCTTCTTGTAGGTTTGTTGTCAGAAAGAAAAACTGCAAATTTTGTTCTCCTTGCTTCAAAGAGATGCACCAAAGTCTAGATTAATGGTTGCTCCGGATGGTTTTTCTTTTTGTATGTATGTTCTTCTATTTTAGTTGGTCAAGTTCGTACGAGTATGTCCCTTTCTTTCATTTAATGAAACATAAAACTTGTACATATTTTGAATTTTAATTTAAGAATAAAAGTTTGATTTCCTTTCATTTTGTGCAAAATTGTTTAAATGTTTGTTTTTCCATCCTTTCCATTCAGAATCGATGGCTAATTGTAAAAAAATTTAAAATTATATATGGCTCATGGTCGTATCTAATTTTAAAATAGATATGGCCATGAGCCGTATCTAATTATCAATTAAATACGACCATGAGCCGTATCAATCTAAGAATTTGATACAGCTCAAAGCCGTATCAATCCATGAATTTGATACGGCTTTGAGCTGTATCAAACCATGAATTTCATAAAGCTTTGAGCCGTATCAATCTATGAATTTGGTACGATTAAAAGTCGTATCAAAGTGACAAAGACGCTAAAATTTGATACAGCTTATAGCACTGCCAAATCGAATTAGATACGGCCATGAGCACTACCAAATTGGCATTTTTGGTGTTGTGTATGTTTCCTTATATTACCATGGGTGCTCATCGAACACATCGATGAGTAGACTAGGTGGCAGGTGCAAGAGTTATCTAGAAGTATACAGATTGATTAGCAAGAGGTGACGTCTTCTCATATTATATTAGTATTATCGATTATTCCAACGTATGACACTGTGGAGACATGGCAGTGTTAGCTACTTATTCTGAGATAGTTTGTCAGTGAGTATATTTGTTTCTAGTATGCTATGATTATATAATTATTACTGTCTCGCCATTTTTATGCATATGATATATATTATATTTTATCTAATGCACTTTTGAGATATACAATAGGTTATTTATTCATGTATGGTGTTTCCTTCCTCTTCTTCTTTTCTTTTCTCTTCCTCTCTAATCTATTCTCCTTATTTCATTCTGTTTCTTTCCCCTAACAGTTGTTCTACATCGATCGGGTGCCAGTATTTAGCTGTATGAGCACCTGCGAAGTATGATGGTCGTTACACATTAAAGAAGATAGAGATCATTCGGCAATGAATGCTAGCTGCTACATGCCGATGATGATGAGGGAAGAAGAGATTTAGAATTCCTTACTAAAGATGACATTTTTTAAAGATTTTTCCTTTTAGGAATGTAGTCCAATTTGAGAAAGGGAAATTAGCACCTGGATTTTCAGGACTATTTCCAATACCACAAAAGTTTAAAAACTTGGCATATAGGGTTGACTTAGCTTGAAAGATGACAAGTATGTATAATATTGTTCATATCTTCTATTAATAATAATTTTGCATGACTTAAGCATAATGGTGGCACTGGGGCATGTGGAAGGCGTAGAGTGGAGCAAACAACTAGTCTTGTAGTTTGCATCGAGTAGTTGAATGTCAAAAGAAACAACTTAGAAGGAAGATAGCCGGTTGAGTGCAGTGGAGCAAGTGTGATAGCGATAACACATAGGGGATTGAAAGAGAGTATAAGGATGACATATCTTGAACTCTTCGAGTGGTATGACCTGTTTGTAACATCTAGTTGCACCACTGTATTTTATACTATTATTATTCTACATGCTAAGGTTATGTCTATATGGATGATTG
Source organism: Allium sativum (assembly GCA_030737875.1). Classification (NCBI taxonomy): domain Eukaryota; kingdom Viridiplantae; phylum Streptophyta; class Magnoliopsida; order Asparagales; family Amaryllidaceae; genus Allium; species Allium sativum. The sequence goes on along the minus strand of CM060918.1, from coordinate 42,870,254 downwards.
ATTAAAGTGTTTGATGATTTCTAGTGGTTCGAAGAAATGCAAGTTAATCTTAGTTGTTTATATTTGTTAGGGATTTCAAAGTAAAATTACTAAAGGGAGAAAGTGTAATAACCCATATTTTATGTATTGGATTATCGTAAAATAATTATATTTAATTCATTTAAGATCACATGACTATAAAAATTTTAGATATGGTCCTTAGGGATGTTTTACACGTGTAATTTCTCCTGAATTTCTATATGATTACTTTTCCCTCACAAAATTTTTATTTTAAATATAAATTTTGCTAGGAGGTGTATAAATGCTCCAACCCATTTTGTTGCCTCCGAATTATGGTTTCTCATTCTATAGAATGATCATATAAATTTTTTTGACAAATGTTTAAAAAGTTATGTCATTTTTAAGTTTCAAAAACTAATGATAAAAATTTGTGTTTGATTAGTGGTCTCAGTTAATAGGCTTATTATCTACTATAACCTATAAACAGGAGCTGAAATGGACACTATAAAAGTTTCTCACTCATTTCTAATGCCTTAGATCTCCATTAATTTCACTGGCTTTCATCGTAAATCATGTCTAGTTATAAATTAAATGTTAGATCTTCAATTAGAAACTTGATATCATCAAATTAGTTATATTTAAATCTGCCCAATTCCTATCTAGATCGGACATAATCATATCTATATGATTTTGATGATTTATTAAGTGATAATGAACTCTTACTTATCTATGATGGATTATATACTAGAATTAGGTGATTTCATACAAAATTTATAAGATTAGACACTAAAGTTGTTAATTCAAATAGTTTCAAAATTGAACCATAATTTAACCTAACATCATATAATCTACGAATTAGCCAAATTTCATATCGTACGTATATTATATCCATATTTTCAAGTAGACTATGCTTGGATAATGAATGCTTACTGAATTGAATGATTTGAATTATATGAAATCAGGTAACTAAATTGACTAAATCATTGTTTGTTTGAATTGGATAATACTATTGATCTATTTGCTAGTATTGAGATTGCATTAGCCTTCATATCATAGAATTGAAAATATCAGAAGCTAATTTTATCGAAATCACATGGAACTTAAAGAATAGACTCTAGGTCAAGGCAAGAAGAAGCTCAATGATTCGCACCCAAAATTGAGCTAAGTATATGAGTTGGCACTGAGACATTCCTAGGACTCGGCACTGAGTCGTATAAGAGAGGTATGAGTCATATCTCTTTATGAATTCAAGGCATTGGATCATGGAGAAGACCTATAGCTTGGAGTTAAGGATAAGTTAAGTATGGAAGAGAATGATGAGTCACTTCTATGACTTGAACTGTGATGCTTGGAAGTAAAGACTAGGATGCTATAAGAGATACGTTACAACATCAAGAATGGATAAACTAGAGGTTAGGTGAGGTTTAAAGGATATTTGGATAAGTACATAAGTTGTTTATGAGTCATAGCCATGTCTCGTACCGGACTTGCCTAAATTCCATTAAGGATGCAACATATGGGGAAGGATCTCTAATGGTAGTGATTCAGTTGATGGTGAGGGCTTGTTCACATCAAGAAGGATAGTCAAGTTACAACATGATGAAGACTGTATTTCTTCAGTGACTCATATTTGGAGTAGCGTTGAAGGTGGAAGCTCAGGATGGATCATGGCTATAAATAATGGAATGGACTGAATGATTAGGGTTCATGACTAGAATGAAGCTGAGAAGACTGAGACGTTATAGAAGTGTCAAGGAATTGTTGATAACTAAAAGCTTTTTTGTTATACTCGAGGCAGGGGTACTGAAAAGTAGTAATGCAAGTGGGGCTGATAGCGAAAGTCCATATACCCTGGAGGTCTATTATCTTTCTTTGGACTTCAGACAAATGTTTAGTTTTAGACTCTAAAGGCAGGTCAATACAGCAAGAAACAAAATTTTCCACTAGTTTATGGCATTTAAAGATGGTCAAATGAGTTATCATGTATTCAAGGGCAAAGAGGGTGATAGTTAGATTTTGCTTAATGGGTGCTATATTATTATTGTTTTTATTGTTTCCCTATTTTGGATTGGCTATCATCTATGGGTTATGGAGCGGTATTACTAAAGATAGGACTGGGAATAAGGCTGGTGACATGGCTGCTTGTTTTATTCCATCTTATTCCACATACATCACCCTATGTTTTTTTGTTGAGTTGCATATTTATCTTATCTTATATGCTGACTTCATGATTATAGGGATAAGGTAAGTATAAGTTATATGCATCTATTTATTTCAAATTTTCCAGCATAATTTTGAGAGACATGTGTTGCTGATAATTTGGAGTAGTCTTGATAACGTTGTTGCTGATAAAAGAACGAGCTTAGAGGAGCTATAATGTATTACTTCCTAGAATGGATGCTTTCCGCTGATAGCACTACAAAACTTGGATAGTGCAATTGCTATATATTTATGTATCTTGAGTGTTATTATAGCAATGATATGTTGTATGCATTTGTACATAACTATGCAATTTTAAAGAGATGATAATTCATTGCATATGACTTTTTATTATGTTGCATGTTTTTTAGTTATATTTTATCCATGCTCTATGGCACACACAAGCAGATCTTTTCTATTGTTTTCCCTCTTATGATCGTCTCATATCAAACAGGCCAAGTGCATCATATCAAACAGGCCAAGTGTTAGCATATATATCAACATGTGTTGCAGTAGCCTCGTGAATAAAATTATCAGTCCGCGTTAACATGATCCAACGGTCCAGGTTAGCGATCCACATGAAAAGATGTTTAGTCCAGATTAGCAATCCGTGCGTGAAATAATGTTTACGGCGGAAAGCAAAAACAAAGGGGGAAAACTAAAAAAAATATTGAAAGTTTCAATACAAATTTAACAAAGTACTCCGCTGCTAAACCTCTCACACACTCACTCTCAGGTTCAATTAGGGCTAAAAGTTCAATTTTACAAGCTTAATTGGGGTTCGAGTAGGGCAGGTTCGAGTTCAAGTTCAATTAGGGCTTCGGTGTTTCAATTAGGTCTTCTATAGGGGTTCGTTTGGGTTTCTGATTTCAGTTAGGGCTTCGATTTAATCTGCTGCTTCAGGTATCACTCAATGTATATTTCAATTTTTTTTTGATTTGATTGTTGTGTTGCATAATGTACTCTTTACTTGTTCCTAATTTACTGCTTTAAGGTATCATTGAATGAACGACGAGGAAAAACTATGGGCGGAACTTTCTGAGCTCAGTGAAGGGTACATCAGTGGCGTGAAACTTTTTATTCGAAATATTTTTTCTAGATTTGTGGTAGGTGATGAAATTACATGCCCTTGCAAAAAGTGTCATAATCGCAAGTTGCAATTTCAAGAAGTAGTCTACAACCATCTGATTTGGAATGGTCCATCTGATTTGTACATGAAATGGATTTGTGAAGTTTCATGTTTAGATCCTGAAAGGAGAGATAAAAATATGGATTATGAAGCAGGAATAAATTTTGGAGATAATCTTGATGAGATGTTGCAACGTACTTGTGGAAATATGCAGAACAATGAAGATGGATCTTATGATGGGTCAAATGAAATAGATGTCGATGCTAGAAAATTTCATCAACGTGTTGAAGAGGGAAAACATCCATTATATCCAGGGTGTAATAAATTTTCGCGATTAAGTTTCGTTGTCAGGCTTTATTCTTTAAAATGCCCACATAGAATCACTGAGTCTGCATCAGTGATTTATTAGAGTTTATGAAAGAAGCTTTTCCAGAAGCCCACATCCCTTTATCTTTCAATGCTACCAAAAATATCATTAAAGATTTAGGCCTCGATTACCAAAGAATACATGCATGTCCAAATGATTGCATGCTATCTTGGGCAGAAAATGAAAATGAAAATAACTGCAAAAGTTATGGTTTTTCAAGGTGGGTTACACCGGAAGAGAAAGTGGCTATTGACAATGATTCGGAGAAGCGGATTCACAAAGTACCAGCAAAAGTGATGCGTTATTTTCCATTAAAACCAAGGTTACAAAGGATGTTCATGTCAAAGGAGTACACATAACTTATGTTATGGCATGCAGTGGGACGAAAAAATGATGACAGACTTCGACATCCAGCTGATGGCGAGGTATGGAAGACTATGGATGCCAGTTATCCTCATTTTTCATTAGAAAACAGAAATATCAGGTTAGGAGTAGCATCTGATGGATCCAGTCCTTTTCGTACAATGACTACACAACACAACATATAGCCAATCATATTGGTAAATTATAACCTTCCACCTTGGTTATGCATGAAGACAGAAAATTTGATACTTTCAACCCTTATCCCTGGTCCAGAGTCTCCTAATAATTACGTTGATGTCTACATGCAGCCTCTTATCGCAGAATTGAAAGAATTATGGGATCTTGGCATAAAAACTTATGATGCCTTCACTGGTGATGATTTCACATTACGCGCAAGCGTGTTATGGATAATCAACGACTTTCCGGGCTATGCAATGTTATCCGATTGGAGCACAAAGGGTTATTTGGCTTGTCCCGTATGCCATTTCGAGACTTCTTCAACTTACTAGAAACATAGTAGAAAAATGTGCTACATGAATCATAGGAAATTTTTAGGCCCGGAACACAAGTGGAGGTTTGATAAGAAAAGGTTCAATGGTGAAATTGAAATAGGAACACCTCCTGGTATTTTATCCGGGACTGGCATTAAAGAATTATTGGTTGGTTATGAAAATATTTTTGGGAAGAAAGAGGTCAAGAAGCATAAAAATGATTCTCCTTTAAAAAAAAGTCAATATTTTTTAATTTACTATATTGGAGTCAAAATGTATGTCGACATAACCTTGATGTTATGCACATAGAGAAAAACATTTGTGATAACATACTTGGTACTTTACTAAATATTGATGGGAAGTCGAAAAACCATTTAAATGCTTGGTATGATTTACAAGAGATAGGCATCAGGGAGGTCATTCATACGGTTCTATCAACTGATGGGAATTACCTTGAGATGAGGGCTGCCATATTTGAAATGACGAACAAGGAGAAAGAACTATTTTGCTCGATGTTGGAGAATGCTAAACTGCCTTATGGTTGTGCAACTAATATCAGCTGGTATGTAAACAAGAAGGAGAGGAAAATTGCTGGGTATAAGAGCAACGATGCTCATTTTCTTCTCCACTACTTACTGTAGTTTGCCGTGAAGAAATCTGTAAAACCTGAAGTTGCAATACCTATGATAAGATTAGGTGCATTTCTAAGAAGTGTTTTTGGTAAAAGTACCGATTTGGATGATCTCAAAAGGCTACAAAAGGAAATTGTGGAATTTTTTTATCAATTTGAGATGATATTCCCAAATGCTTCGATACAATGGTGCACTTGCTAGTTCATTTATGCAAGGAACTTGAATATGGTGGACCTGCACATGTTCGTTATATGTTTCCTATTGAGCGTTATCTTTGTAAACTGAAATCATATGTTCGCAACAAAAGTAAACCCGAGGTGCCCATTGCTGAAGAATGAGACGACCCCTAACTCCGTACTGACGGTGGCAAGGGTAATCCTTGGAATATAACACAGAAACAGATAAGAGCAGAACAGAAATAAATAAATACACCAGATAATAAACAAATAATACACTGGATAAACGTAATCATCAGAGTTACACAGTACACAAGATCATACTTAGTACAAATACAGTTCAGCTATACATAAATGTCTACAGCGGAAACAAACATAATATGTACAATAGGAGCTGAACAGCATAAAAAGGGATAAATGGTAGAATCCATCTTCAACTCCAGCTATCTGGATAAAGCCAGCCAAACCTGAATACAAGGCTGCCCGTGTAGAAAAAGGGGCACCCGAGTTTGAAAGTGAAACAAACTACGAGTCAGTCATGGGACTGGTATGAGAAATCTACTCAACACATTTAAAATATGGCCAATCACAGGACCACGCCACTTTTGTGGAACGGGTTTACTCCATGGATTTCCTGTGCTTTAAAACAAACAATTCTTTTAAACATCGCAATGCTTTTTATAAAAATGAAGCCATTATAAGACTCAGTTCCCATCACACAATGCAACGCATACCGAAGGATAGAGTTTTACCTTATAATAGCCAAAATATGCTTGATACGAATAAAACGAAAGCATTTGATATTATTACTAGTGTTTATAAGTTTCAAAAACAATTTCAATCATAACTATCAATCATAGACGGCATGGGTACCATATATCATGTCGCCATATATATATATATATATATATATATATATATATATACAGTCAAAACCGCACAGTCACGTATTTGGAAATTGGATTTCCGTCATGAACCAAGGCAAAAGATAGTCCTTACCGAATTCGAGATGCTCTAGCCCGTGTCTCGGGATCAGAACGCATCAACCCTTTGGATCGTCAGGGCCGGTCCACTGATGTGGATTATTATGCCTGAACACTACGTTTCCCCGCCCTTTGGGGCGTCAATGAGCCAACGAATGACTCCATCGGTCCCGGATCGACCGATATAACCGAGGCGCCTCGCAACAGTAACAACCACATAAGTCAAACTCGTCAGGGCATGTAAAACCACTGACGCCACTTCTAACTAGAAAGAAACGCATGCCCTCCCTGAGGTCCTTCTCCCGTTTCTGGTTCATACCGGGGTGTGAGGCTCGCGAATTCACGTTATACACAAAGCTACGCCACACAGGCGGTGCTTTGATCATCACCACAAGACTTTGCTTTTCAACAGAAGTCCTGATCATTGCATCTTAGCATGCCACATAGGCAATTCACACCGTGCAACTGATAGTTATTAATCACACAGAATAAATTCCAATGTCAGACACACTGTCCATTTGCAAGTCCATTCTGGGTCTGAACGAAACCGGAGGCACTATATATCTCGCAAACCCATCGATCTCCACGTACGTCTGGACGATCACCACTCATTATCCATATTTCGGGATGCCTCCCAATCAGGACATCAGTTACCATCCAAACGAGGTGAAGGTCTCCGGTCTTCGATCACCGTCTTCATCTTTGATTTCTTATCGTCGATTCAGTTATTCAGAATGGGATAAACCCGGTCTTTCTGAGCAATTCTCGTATATAATAAACAAGTGCAACACAAATACACATACGCATCATTTCAATTCATTAGTCGCTAACCGTCAATCAGTAAGAGAACGATTTCCCAAATATTAACCCCGAAGGCCGAAACCAACATCAGAACAAAATCCAGGAAACCATTCGACTTAGCTAACCTTCAGTTAATTTCTAAATTTCACATCCATATCGTTTATAATATTTTAAAACGATTTATCGCTATTTTTATTTATTTTAAAATAGCCAATTTATTCAAACGACGCTTCGGGCCATAACGCGGCCGTGGCGCTGTTTTTCTTCAGATTTGATTTACACATATCTGAAAATCTAACCGTTGGATATTCACAAAATTTCCATCATTAGAAAGATCTTTTCAAAACGAATCCAACGGTTCCAGTTTCGGGAAAATCCGACGGTTGGATCTCCCGGTATAATCGTTTGAAGTTTCGATTTCAAAATACGAACTACAGCGTCGTTATTCGATTTAATATAATTATATTTATATATATATAAATATAATCGATTCTGACGCTGTTTTTCTTCAGATTTGAATTAAACATTCCATACAATCCAACCGTTGGATTTTTACAAAGTTGGTGCCGTTGGAAAGATATTTCCAAAGCGAACCCAACGGTTGCGGTTTCGGGAAAATCCGATGGTCGGATCTCCCGCACTAATCGTTTGAAATCACGGTTTCAAAATACGAACTGCAGCTTCGCTATTCGATATATTTCAATTCTGTTTTTATATATATATATATATATATATATATATATATATCGATTCTTCGATTTCAAAACTATATGATTTTCATACATTTGATAAAAATGATATTTTATCTAACTGTCTTCGATTTCAACACTTCACTATTTTTAACAATTCATGTATATAATAAAAATGTGATTTTTAATGTAAAACAATTTATTTCAAAACTCGACTATTTTATATAGTTAATATAGGTGATAAAAATAGGATTTTTATTATAAAACAATTTATTTCAAAACAAGATTATTTTATATAGTTCATATTGATGATAAAAATAGGATTTCTATTATAAAACAATTTCTTTCAAAATATGAATACCATTCAACACATGAATTTCAATTCAACGAATGAATTTCAATTCAACACATGAAGGTTTTCTATAGTTTATATATATAGATAAAAAGGTGATTTTTATATTCAAAACACGAATACCATTCAACACATGAATTTCTATCCAACGAATGAATATCGATTCAACACATGAAGGTTTTCTATAGTTTATATATATAGAGTAAAAATGTGATTTTTTATATTGTTAAAACAATTTATTTAAAACACGAATACCATTCAACACATGAATTTCTATCCAACGAATGAATATCAATTCAACACATGAAGGTTTTCTATTCAACAGACGAATATAATTTCAACACAGGAAAATAATTCTAACACATGAATATTATTCAAAATTTCGGCAGCATAACGACAGGGTAGTTAAAACCGGGACTGTCCCTAGTACGGCTCCTCGCTCTACCTTAAAGCCTCGCAGCTTTTGACAATGGGGAATCATGCATCTAGTTCGCACGCAGGCGGCATGTATATTTTTTCATTTCCACAAACTAATCCTATGTGGTTTCAACCAAATATTTCTCAACCACAAACGGGTACTTTTCAACCACAATCAATGAATTTCAACCACAAATAATTTCAATCAACCATTTGTAATCAACCAATTTTCACACCAATCACAACCAATAAATATCGTCTATGGTTTGTGGACGAGGGGCGTATATATATATATATATTTATTTATATATAGCATTTCACTTCTATTTCAACACATATATAATTTTTACAACGCATATATAACTTATACATCGAACGTACAACTTATACAACGCTTATACAAGAGGTGTACAACGCTTATATAACTCATACATCGACTATATAATTTATACATCGTCGTTTTCCATATCGTTTATAAATTAGAAATCTCACTTTGGGTTCCACTCCACCAAAAATAGCAGAAGGCTCAGAAAAATATGCGGTCTCTTCTAGAAGGTAGAAGACGTCCACACAAGTCCACTGTCTCTTGTTTCACTGAATTTCGTCAATACATGAAAAAGATATGATTTTTCAAAGTTTGCAACGGTTTAAAGGTGTTAAAACAGTTGAAAATAAACAAGGCCGTATACTTTTCAATATGGTTCAAAACTAGGTTTTCACCTTTCTCGAAATCCGCGCAACGATACGTCGATCGGCCTTCGCCACTCGAAAGGGCTTGGAACCAGCTCCCCGCGCCAGGTCCTCTCGCCCAGTTCGGTGGTCCCCACCAATCACGGCGGCTAGAAGTCGAAAATTTCCCGGCATCTGTTCTCCCAAAATACACAATGAAAAAATCCAAACTATATATGGATTTGAAGGTGGTGAGGAGCATTACAAAATTCTCCAAAGGGGCATGGGTTTTTATTGAGCGGATTAGAAGAAATCGAGGAGAGAAGGAAAGAAAGGGGATCCGCCGTGCGATATGGATAGGTTACGGGGAGAGAGAAAATTTATGAGCCAATGAATTTTTTTTTATTAATTTTTAAATTTTTAAATCTCTAAAATACCCTCTTACACACACAAGCACTGATCCAAACCCAACGACTGTCGTCCCTAGCATTTCACCCCCATTCCTTACACAATGGGATATGTTTCGTAGGCCCATTCGACTGTTTCAGTCAGTTTTCCTTCAAATTAAAATATAAAACATTCAATATTTGATTTAAACGTACATTTCAATTTGCCAGGCCCACAAACTGATTCGAAAAATTCCAGAAAAATAAATCTAGCCATGTTTTGACGATACGGTCCCAACAAAACTAGTTTCGTCGAATTCTGAGATCGTTTGAAAAATGGCCCATTTCTGGTCGATCCAATTTAACTGTAATTGACCAAAACACATTTTCCTTTGCCGCGCTCACATGTTAACTTCAAAAATTATGCAATTTGAAACCTAGCAATAATTTCACATCCCGGATCCAACAAAAGTGATTTCGTCAAATTCCGAGGTCGTTTGCAAAATGGCCATTTTCACGGGCTATATAAACTCCATAGCGACCTTTCAGAAAATTCATTTGGCCATAACTTTTGCATCCCGCTATGAAACTTCGATTTTTCAGATTCATTAGAAAGGTATTCACTAACAGATTTAAATATTTTTTGTTTCACTCAAATCCGTTTTGTTTTGCACCCGGTACGGTCGGTCGAAGTTTGAATTCAAATTTTGAAACTACCGCGCCATTTCAGGCCTTGTTTATAATTCAAAGTAATTATATTTATTTTCAGCTTTGATTCAAACTTACTTTTCATCTTTATTATTTAAAATATTTATTTTAAATATTTAAAATCCACTATTTTAGCCAATTTAAAAATTTTAAATTGGTTCAGATTTTTTTGGGTCGTTACAAAGGTTATCTTTAAGAGGAATGTTTGATATTATGTGCAAGGTTCTTAGGTGGCGATGTAGCAGGAAAATGTAATTTGAAACATGTCTACAAAATCTATAATATCCTTTTGGCAGAAGAAGAAACAAAGATGGAAAAACTATTCATCTTAAAAATTCTCAATGGAAGGAATGTCACTATTACATTCTATTCAATTGTGGTAACAAGGAAATCGAGAGTTTACTTGGGTAAGTATTTTTATTTTTGTAAGTATTAAAGTATTATCCCTATCTTTATGAATCGTTTGTTAGTTATTTTGCTCCTTTTTTCATAATAAATAATGTTTTCCTTTTTGAACCTGGAAGATGGAATTTTATGCAATTAAAGTTTACAATGGTTTATTTAATTAGAAAAGTGGACAAGTTCGGTTAACATCAGTAATAATATTCTTCGCGTAGCTTGTGAAATGATGTCAACTAAAAAAACTATTTTTGATGTCATCCTTTTGCCAGCAAAATCAATTCTTTTAAACAATCTACAAACATATTATTGATTCTAGCCTCACGTAGTGTTTTTTGTAAATTCCAAGTTTTAGCACTTCGAGGCATTTCAGGCATGATTTGTACTTAAGCTATGTTCTCATTCATACAGAATTGTTTTCGGTATAGTCAGTTTCAGCTTTGGTAATAGATCCAGCCAAATTTGTTTCTATCTTTTATTAACCTGGTCTTTATTCCAGGGAACATCGAGCTTTAATTGAGGGTCATGCATCATCAAAAAAATATAAAAGAGAGAGAACACAGTGAAGAATTTTGGAAGCGGTTAGAGGAAGAGGCTGGGAAAAAGGAGGACATTTCAAAAGAAGTACATGTGATGTGCATGTAAATGTGCACACTTATATTCAAACATTTATTCTTATTTTAATTAAATAACTAACATAATTGGCTATTTTTACATGTTTTGAACCAAAATCCTAAAATTCTCAAATTGTCATGCATTCATCCTCATTTAAGGTGTAAAATGGTCACTTGCGCATGTTTTAATTTGTGATAACATTTACTTCTTCTTTGTATTTGTCTCTTATAGGAATTTTGGAGCACAATTAATGCATACACATGAAGATTTGGAGCATAAATGCATGCATACAAAGGAATGTGAGGAAATAATTCTCATACATGATCATGGAGGACACCACCTCTCAAATTACCCTCTTTCTCTAAAGCTTCTTATTAAATACTAATTGAATAAAACAAAAAGTCTCATGCATCCTAAATGACTCATTAGTGGTTAAGAGTGGATTAGAAGCTTTATGAAGGGGCATTTTGGGGAGTTCCCAACAAATATGATTAGGGTTTTGGGTTAGAAACATGTATATATACCCCTTTATGTGATATAAATATTGATCTCTCTGATCTCTTCTCTTTTTGTCCCCTTCTTTAGTTTAGTTGAGAGGAGCACAAGCTCTCTTGTATTTCCATGGTTGCTTAGCTATTTTATGTAACTTCTTTGTTTTAATGCAATTTAATTTCTATGCTCTTTACTTTCATGCTCATAGCTTACATTTACATTTATGTTCATAGCTTAGATCTACATTTATGTTCATAGCTTAGATTTAATTTAAGTTCTTAGTTTAGTTCTCTTCTTGTTTTACTTAGTTTTTCTTTCATTTTGTTTTATTTTCTAATGTTGAAACTTACATGTGTTGATATGATAAAACATATGAGTGGCTAATCCCTTGATTTAGAGGTAATGATGCTTTCTAACTTTATGTAAGTTCAACATTTGTATGATTTGTGATCTCTAATATGTGCTTCATGTTAGTGAATGTTGATGTAAGTTTATACTAATGGTTTTGAGAGCCTATGCTTGTTAACAACAAAATAGGCTATGCTTAGCCAATGTAAACACAAATTACATCAATATTTGCTAAGTGGTTATTGATTTTGAAATGAAAGTAAGAACAAAATTTGATGGTCTATAATTTTAGTTAATAATTCATAGGCCATACTTAGAATAGTTTTTCTTTAGTTCAATTTTCATGAGAATCATAACTGGTTTAAATATTGCATTTATATCACTTAATGGAGATCGTAAATTGTATTTTTGATAACTTACATAAATGTGAGAGTTTATTTGCCTCTAAATAGTTTTCATTTCATATTTAGCTCTCAACTTAGTTTGTAGTTTTCATTAGTTTTTCTTAGTTAAATCTTCACTTAAATTTGGTTTAATTTGATTGAATAAGATTGAAATCACTTCTTTCCCTGTGGATCGACTCGTATTCGCCACGTACTGACAATTGTACGCCATGCACTTGCGGTTTATTACACTTTGCAACGGTATTCTAATTCAATAGAATATTCTTCATCGAACAAGTTTTTGCGCCGTTGCCCGGAAAAGTTTTAATTTTGATTTTATTCTCCGAATTAGTTTTCTTGTTCTTCAAAAAAAGGTTGTGTGTTTGTTTTATTTTGTTCTCTTTTGATTTCGTGTGTGTTTGTGTTTCTATGTTTTCAATTTTAGTGTTATTAAAAAAAAAAGTTTGCTTGTTTGATCTTGCTTCTTGTGCATTTGTTTGTGTTTTGTCAAATTTAATTGTCCCTTTTTGATTGTTTGTTGTTTCTTCAAAAAGAAAAAGAAAAAAACTTGCCTTTTTGTTTATAATTTCTTTCCTTTTTTCCCTTCCTTCCATTTATTTCTTTCCCCAATTATTTCTACAATCTTTCTTTCCTTCCTTGTGTCCACAAATTATTTCCAATAAAAAAAGAAAAATCTTGCCAAATTCTCCTGATTTTATTTCCCTTTTCTTAACTATTTCTTTCCATTCTTTATTCCCCTGAATTCAGTACATTTAATTCATTTCTTATTTTTACAAAAAAAAATCTTTTTCCTCCTTATTTTCAGTACATATTTATCCCTTTCCTTTGTACAATTCTTACAAATAATTAAAAAAATATATTTATTGCTATCCTTTTCCTCCCTTTTTAACGTTCTTTCCCTTTTTTTGCCTTACACTCCTTGATTGCCTTCATTTGTTTCTTTCCAGTAATTATTAAAATTATTGCTTTCTAACTCTTCATTTCTTTCCTTCTTCTTTCATTTATTTCCTTCCGATTTTCTATAAATTTCATCCCTTTTTACATTTTTTATTAAAAAAACACAAAAACAAAAACTAGACAATATTGCTTTCCTTTTTCTTGTCTTCCTTCTATAATTTTCTCTCCTTCTCTGCCTTATTCTTCATAATTCACAACAATCCTTTATAAGCCAATCCCAATTCACACCATTAAATCATTTCCTGCATTTCTCATCCTCTCACCTTCTAATCTCCATTGCTCAAACCAATACACCATCTCCTCCACTAGTCTTTATTGCTCCACAATTCCTAGCAACATAAGCCTCTGTTTGAAGCCAATCCATCATCTACATCCTCCATCGAGAGCCCTCTAACATCAATCTCCAATCACCAAACAACGTCCCCCTAAAACTTCCGCTACTTACAGACAAAAATCAACATAATTCCTTCCATCTACTGTGTTGCAACACCACCTTCTCACGTTCTAAAACCCAAATCCATCTTCATGATCAGATTCACAAACTTCCATCATCACTCCACAATCAAACTGAAATCACGCAAACGCACCCTAAACCTAGCAAATTCAAAGTTTAGAAGAAAAAAATTTGGAGCCGCGACTTGAAACTAGCTTTTGAACTTGAATTCGAAAATTTTATTCCTGACTTTGATTTCTGGTCGCCATTTTTGTAGAAACCGAAAGAATTTGGAAAGCGTTTTGATTTTTGCATGTCACTGGGTGCATTTTTGGGGTTTTAGAGATATTAGGCTTCGTTATGGGCCGGTGAGCTGGTCAGGTTTTCTAGTGTAATCTTTATTTGGGCTGAGTTAAAGTTTTTTAGTGTGCTCTGTGTGTTTGTTTAAAAAAAAATTTTGCCTTACTTTTCTTTATTTTTTTTAGTTTATTTGTTTTGTTGTTAGGATTTAGTGTGTGTTTATTTCTTTTTGTTTCATCTTAAGTTAGGTTTTAGTGTGTTTATTTTATTTTCTGTTCAAAAAAAAAATCGCTTGCTTTTCATTGTATATATATTGTCATTACTTTTCAGGTTGCACGAGAAGGAGAATTGCTTTGCTCACTTGGAACCGCGCTCTGCTTTGCTTGCTAAAAAATTTTACCGCTTAAAAAAAATTGCTAATAAATTCAGACTCTCTGGTATTGTGCTCTTCTCCCTTATTTTTATTTCATTGCATTGTTGTTTGTTTGCATTTGCATAAAAATATCCAAAAATAAAATAAAAATTCATTCATATTTGCATTGTTAATTCACGTTTAATTTCTGTTTTGCATTCGTCTTATTTTGTTTTTTATTTTTCAAAGGACATTGTTATATTTTGACAACTTGATTTCTTTCTAACGATTCATTTCTCGATGTGTAGACTATGGTAGAGTAATAACCATTTATAAATATTATGGTGAATCGTAAATATTATATCGATTGTTCCTCTGAAGGTACTTAAACCTTCGGCTGCATTACTAGGGTGATTCCTAGTGCACTGCTAACTCCTGTCCGTTAACTAGCTGAGATTTTTTTTATTGAAATTAATCTAACCGTCATTATGTAATTTTAGAAATTTGTAAATAAGTAATTTGCATTAGGTTCATGCATATATACGGAAAAAAATACAAAAATCCAAAATCTAAAAAAGAAAAACACTTTTCTTTTGTGAATAATTTTTTTTTCTATTAAAAATGATTCAAAAAAAAAAAAATTCTTGAAAATGTCTCTATTCTCTTATTCCTACAGATTTTACGAAAGTTGTGGAAATCAGTATAATCCATATAATTTTACACCAAATTCATATTGATATTTTAATAACAACTATTGTACAAGCAATTTGGATTGTACGCCACCAACTTTTCAAAAATTTCAAAATAGTCCTGATTTTGCACCACCATATTTCAAATTAACAGTCAACCCTCAAGTCTTGAAATAAGTATTCAATCTCTACTTGAAGAAAGTCAAAGATTTAATGAATCAAGTCAAAGATTAATTGAATTAATGTGCAACAATTCAAGTCAAAGTTTTCAAACTAATCAGAATTTGAATTCACTTCCAAATTCAAATGATTTTAATTATAACCCTTGCCAATTAAATTTCGAGCTCCAAAATGAATTTCAAATTCAAAATGGGAATGTGAATACCTTTTCAAACGGTTTGGGCAATGGGAATAATTTCAATGAAGGTGCGATTAACGATTCTGGTTCTCAACAATTTCAAATTGAAACTTCTCAAGTTAATAATTATAAATTTGATTTTGTTGAGCAAATGAATGAAATTCACGATATTCACACGAATTTGTTGTTACAAGATTACTTGAATTCTTGTGAAAAAAAAAAATCAAATTTCAGCATGTGATGAGTCAAATGATAATTCACATTTTACCACAATCAACGATCTTCAACTAATAACTTTTGAAATTGATGAAAATCTTAATGAAGTTGTCGAAAGCTCTGTGATTGATTTGAATTTAAATTCTCTTGAAAAAAAAGACGTCAATCTTCAATTTGATCTTCCTCTCTCAGATTCTCAAAATTTTGAAAATTTAGCAACTTTAGATTGTCAACATGACAAAAGTGATGAAATTGTTAACAACTGTTTAGGTGAGGACGACTTTGATGAGTGAAAACTTCTTAAACTGATTGACGATGATGTTGGTGGGTCTGAAACTGAAAATGAAAAATTTGAAAACTTTGAAATTCTAGAGGTTGAAAACAACGAAACTGCTAAATGTGATCTTAAACAATGACGATTTTTCTAAAACTGTTGAAACTCCTTGCGACTTGATCGTTTTAACTGAATCTCACTGTAATCAATTGCTTTTCAATGATAAATTTCTGTAGTATATGAACTCTTTATGGAATAACACGGTTTTTGAGAAAACACAAATTTGAAATTTACTGAAAATTCATTTGTTTGGTTTTGACTTTAGGTTTACGAATGAACCCTTAGTTAAAAAAAATTCAAATATCAAAGCAAAGCTGAACAATATTTCTCAAAACAAGTGTGGGGGCGAGAATGATGCACACATCTCTCAATTTATACATCATCTGAACAAATCAAACTTTGTTTTTAAAACTTTTACTGAACCCCAGCTCGATGACCTCTCTTTAATTGCTACAGATATTCAATTCAATTTTAGGATCAATTATAAGATAAAAATTCTAAAATTAGCAACTCAAAAAACAAAATTTGTTTTTCCAAATCTGAAACGCAACTTACCATCCTTTATGATTTGGTTTTCTATGCTTAAGCTGTGTCTCTCATACTTGAAGAAAACAAATGAATCGGTCTTTAGAAGACCGTTTCATTTACTTCTTGTCAATACATTTTCTAATAGACTATAAATATTTTTTTTGCCTTTTCTCTTGTAAATATAAGTCATATTTTCAAAATTTTCATTTTCTTTCTATTTGGGTTGACTGTGGGGACACAGTCAAAATCAAATGTGGGGAGGGGAGGGGGGGTTTCTCATTTATTTTGGTTTAGCATAGTTTCTTTTCTTTTTCAAAAAAAAATGCATAGCTTCTTTTCTTTTTTTTTCAAAAAAAAAAAAGCATTTTTATTTACTTTTAAAAGGGCACGATGAATTAAATATACGGTTTTGGGTCGTTTGATTAAAATGTTTGAAAATTTATTTCTCTTAGCTGATAACGAAAGGAAAGTTTGAATTATGAGCAAATTTGGTGTAACTGGTATATTGGGAAATTCATAGGTGATGAGTATGAAATGTTTTCTGAATTGTAATCCGATTAAATGAATGGTTGATTTTGACTACTTGCGATAATATTTTAGATCTTTTAAGTGAAGTTGTGTTAAGATATCCTCGCTTAACACTCTCTCTTATGTAGAAAGAAAAAAGAAAAATAAGAAAAAGAAAAAAAATGTATGTATATATTAATAATCCAAGGGTATCCAACATTGCTAGTACATCTCGCGTTGGTGTGCAAACCCGTCAAGCTCTTTCTGACACCTTGTTGACAATGTCAGCGTCGGTATATCTTGGTATCATTTTATGATTTGGACACCTAAGGATTACCGACATCTTGTTGACAAAATCAGCATCGGTCTGCACAATCTGCCAAGCTCTGTCCCAAACTCTCACGGGTGGCTTGGTCTCCCTTTCTACTTCTTGTTGACAAAGTCATTCAACACTCGATCTCACTCTCAAGCTTGCTCTCCCTTTCTACTTCTTCGATTTTGGAATGGGATAGAAGTTATAAAGAGGAAGGGTGTATTTATAGGTGAGAGAATGGTTGGTGGCGGTTGGTGGCCGATAGGTGGCATGGTTGGTGCATGGGGTTAGTGGCACACCATGTTGAACACATGGGTGGCTTGGTTGTTGCTACACATGCAACATTGCTAACAATTTCCCACTTGAAGACTGATTTCAATCCGTCTTCACACCTTGATCGATGCAATAGCCATTCTACTCTTTTTATTCTACCAAACCAACTAAAGTTGAACACAACTTCAGTTTATCGATAGTTACCATCTTTTCCAACATATCTGTTGGATTCTTGCTTCCTTCGATCTTCTGTTGGAATCTTTTGACAACTAATCGGTCTTTATATCTGTTGGAACCATCATGCTCCTCTTTCACCCGATACACCCATTTAGTATGAAGTGCCTTCTTTCCTATGGATAACTAAGCTAGTTTCCATGTTTAGTTGGAGATAAGAGACTTCATCTCATCCTTCATGGCAAGCTCTCACTTGCTAGTATCTTCAGTCTGAGAAGCTTCATCATAGCTTTTAGGTTCCCCTGCATCAGTTAGCAACAAATAGTTCATGTATCTTTTGTTAGGTACATGAGGTTGAGCAGACCTTCTCAATATAGGATCTGGAGTAGGATGTTGCGATGTGTAAGACTGGCCCACACTGCTTAAATCAACAATTTCATTAGGCTGAGCACTGTCTATAGTTGGTTCTGTGATAAGACTATCTGGAATATCGTTTGCATCTAGAAATACTGGCTCACTCTGCTTTAAGTCGTTGACTTCTGTTTTATGTCTGTCTTTGTACATTACTTGTTCGTTAAAGATCACATCTCGGCTATGAATCACCTTCTTGTTTTCATCATCTCAAATGCGGTAGTCAAACTCATTTTCGCTATACCCGATGAGAGTGCATTTCTTGGATTTGGGATCAAGTTTATTCCTGCCTTGATCACTAATATGCATATATGCTATGCAATCGAAAACCTTTAGATGTGATAGTTTTACCTCCTTACCACTCCATAACTCTTCCGGTATTTTGTGCTCTAATGAAATCGAAGGACCTCTGTTGATCAAATAAGCTGCTGTGTTGATTGTTTATGCCCATAACTGCTTTGGTAGACCTGATTGTATACGAATGCTTTTGGATCTTTCTGCCAACGTTCAATTCATATGCTCAGCTACACCATTGTGCTGAGGCGTACCCGGCACAGTTCTTTGCATTTTGATCCCGTGCTCATAATAGAACTGCTTGAATCTGGTGTCTTCATATTCACCTCCATTGTCAGTTCTAAGCTTTTTGATCTTTAGATTTGTCTCATTTTCAACCATAGCTTTCCATATCCTAAAAGCCTCGAACACTTCAGATTTATGTTTTAAAAAGTAAACCCAAACCTTTTGCGAGTGGTCGTCAATGAAAGTAACGAAGTAATGTTTTCCACCAATGGATGGGGTGGTTGTTGGCCCCCAAACATCGGAATGAACAAGCTCCAGCTTTTCCTTCTTTGGGGTTTTTCCATTTATTTGAAAGCTGACTCTCTTCTGCTTTCCAAATACGCAATTTTCACACATGTCTATTTTCATTGACTGTAGACCTAGAAGTTTTCCCTTCAAGTGCATAATCTTCATTCCCTTTTCAATCATATGGCCTAGCCTTTGGTGTCATATGTTGGAATTTCCATTGCTAGCTGCAACAGTGATCGAACATCGTGCTGCTGCTATCATATAAAGAGTACCACTTTTCTTGCCTTGAGCAATCATCATTGCACCCTTCGAAATTTTCCAGTCATCACCATGGAAAGTCGTAGTATAGCCTTCACTAGCTAATTGTCCTATGGGATCAATTTTTTTCTCAAGTCAGGTATGTGCCTGACATCCTTTAGCTCCCAAACCAACGCATTTAGTTTAATCTTCACAGTACCTTTACCAACGATATCACAAGGTTGATCGTCACCAAGATATACCTTTCCAAGATTTCCAGAGGCGTACCTTTTGAAGAATTCTTTCTGCGAAGTGGCATGAAACGATGCTCCAGATTCTAGCACGCAAGACTCTTCCTTATTCTCCAAAGAGCATATCAACGCTTCATCTCCTCCTGAGGTAGAAGTAACATTTGCCTCTGCCTTCACCTCCTGGTCCTTTGGTGCACTTTTGCATTGATTTTTGTAGTGCTCGGTCTTTCCACAATTCCAACACTCAATGGTCTTTGAGCTGTTGGGATTTTTGGATTTAGATCTCCAGTCCTTTGACCTATCTCGATAGTTTGATTTGCTATGTCCATTTCTTCGTGTTGAATTTCTTCCTCTTAATTGTGTATGCAAAATTGAAAAGTTTGATGACTCACCAAAATCCCTTCGTGGGATCTCTTCACTGAGAACCATATCACGAATATCATCAAATTTTAACTTATTGCTTCCCGACAAGCCACTCACTGTTGTGACAGAAGCATTCCAACTTTCTGGCAGGGAAGACAAAGGTATCAATGCATGCACTTCTTCGTCAAAATCAATTTCAACTGAACTTAGCTGAGAAGTAACCTTATTCAGTTCATTGAGATGTTGAGCTACCGATGCACCTTCTGTCGTTCACAAATTAAACAATCTCCTTATCAAATGAACTTTGTTAGAGGTCGACGGCTTCTCATACATCTGGAGAGAGCCGCCATAAGACCTGTGTGGTCTTTTCTTTTGCTATATTGAAAGCAACATTGCGAGATAACGTCAATCGAATAACTCCAAGAGCTTGTCTATCAAGAAGAGTCCAATCTTCATCCTTCATATTCTCTGGCTTCTTTTTTGAGAGAGTTGATAAAGCTTTTTTTCTGATATAGATAATCTTCAATTTGCATTTTCCAAAAGCCAAAGTCTGCTCCATCAAACTTCTCGATTTTCACTCTTCCTTCATCTACCGCCATCGCTCCCACTCGAATTTGATTTCCTTTCTAACAAATTATGGCCCCGATACCAGTTGTTGGGAAATTACGCAAATTTCCTTATAATTAGATTTTTGGAGAAAAGAAATTAAATGTAGAATGGTAAGAGACACACAAATTTGATAACGGAGTTCGGCCAATTATGCCTACGTCTCCGAGCTGCTGCAGATCTTTTATTTCAGAGAATACTACAAAGTGATTACACAAAATACTTTTCATTCAACACTCAATCTCATTCTCAAGCTTGCTCTCCTTTTCTACTTCTTGGATTTTGGAATGGGATAGAAGTTATGAAGAGGAAGGGTGTATTTATAGGTGAGAGAATGGTTGGTGGCGGTTGGTGGCTTGGATGGTGGCTAGTAGGTGGCATGGTTGGTGCATGGGGTTGGTGGCACACCATGTTGAACACATGGGTGGCTTGGTTGTTGCTACACATGCAACATTACTAACAAGCATAAGATTTTTATTAGCTGTCCCACCAACTCTAAATATATCACATCATTTTGTCTGATAATTGTAGATGCTGAATCAGTAAAACAAAGAACTGTTAAGTAATGTCATGCAGTTGACAGAAGTTGCATAGCTACATTAAACACATTACGATACCTAGGCATGATCAGGGACGGCCCACCGGGCTGGGTTGCCCATAGTTAGGTAGAAGGTTAGGAAGTACAATCGTTCCATTGTTATAGTAATTTATTTATAGACCGAAACACTGGGCTAGGTTGCCTCGGGCTGGGTTGCTCCGGCCAGGATGGGTTGCCCAATTCTCTTGCCTTATGAGTTTTGCCCATGGACGGAACCTGAACCTACTATAAGAAATACTATCATAAAGTGTACTAACCTCATCTATATGATAAGTTATACAGGATTCCAGAGCCAACTCTAGCTCTTATGGCAAGAAAGACATCCACCAATCAAACTTGTAAAGCAAGACAACCTTGAAAATGAAATATTTAGAGGATATAACACCGGAACTCAGCAAGACAATCAAAGACAACCGCTAAACAGATACAAATGTTCCTAACGTTCCAACTAAGTAGACAACACTAGTGCTGAAACAGCATAGGCTACCATGATTATAGACTTATAGTTTGATACACCTTTCAGTAGAGCACACTCGTCCTTTTATAAAGTGATGAACAAAAGCGACAAAGGATAATAAATGAAGAAAGAAGCACAGAAACTGATAAACGGTGAAAGCTAACTAAAATACATAATATAAAAAATAAGAGCATCTCAAATGGATGATATACAATATCGCATATTGTGATATATGTTGGTGTTGGAATTAACAGATGGAAAGAGAGAGAGAGCCATACATGAAATAAGAAAAAGGCTACATTGTTACTCGATGAAGTAAAAGATACAAATTACACGGCTTTTAAATAATAAAAAGATAACCAGCTACTTCCTAAACTCAAGCCACTAATTACTATTTCTTGACCAATAAACCAGGAGAACTATTTTAGACTTATTCCTAAATTTAGAAGTCATGCACTAACTTTAACACCCTCCCTTAAACTGAATGTGCTAATATTCAGTTTATAATTCATAAACGCAAATTGCGGTTCTCAATTTCTTCATCGTCTTGCCTAGACGAACCCGGTCACAAATCTTATCTCTATCCGGTTGGATATGCTCAACTGTTTCATGCTGATTGGTACGTTACACCATCAACAAAATTCTTGGTTTCCGCTTAGGGATCCACTGACTTCTCCATTCGGGTCATTCCTTGATCCCGCTATATCTGTCATCTACCCAATAAGTAAGAACCACGGCTCTTCTTCCTTACTTGTTGGATGACACAAAACCAAGTTTTTCTCACTTAACCTACTTCACATGTAGACATGTGCCTATTCTCTAATAGGCACTTCATCAAACGATTCTCTTGAGCATTCACAAATTTCCAACTGCATAAGCGACATCTACCCTTCGTCGTCTTCATCTTCAACTCCATGTTATTTTCACCCAAGCACTTCACCGCATGCACGCACTTCAACAATAGCCAAAACAAATACAGCAGAATCCAAACAATGCCAACACAAACCCATCCTACTCCTGCACTTCATATCACCACTCAAAACAAGCACAGCATACATCTCTCATGCCTCAAACTCCAAAAACAATACTTCTGCCCTACAAACAACCATCATAACAGCCCTTACACTGCCATGCATCAACCAAAATCCATCACTATCAGCTTCTAAGTTAAAATATCTACAAAAATCCAGTAGCCCAAGAAATATCTTTACTGGAAGGTTTTTTTTCTTGCTGAGTTCAATTTATCCAGCAACTGCTTTCCTACTGCTCTTGCTATGATTCCTAACCTTGTTCTGCCTAGGCCTGTGTTTTCGTCCCTTGGGTTATCTTCATTTCCGTTGTTGGATGATCCGCTTGTGTTTAATGCAAGTCGTGTCCTCTGTTTGCTATTTCAGCTTCATAACGGTTGGTTCCACTGAGTAACTGAAATTCGTTTTTGGATCTCAAATCCAATACTACTTCCAAATACAAATGAATTCTAATTACTCTTACCAATAGTAGGGAGTGAAATACAACTCCCCACCAATGACACTTTCAGCATTTGTCACAAAAGCACTCCATAATACCACTTCACCAACCTCTACTCAAACTAACGACTCCATCTACCTTCACTGCCATTCAACACAGAGCAGCCACCATCATCATAATTCTCCTGCACCATCTTTCCAACCACAAAAACCAAACTCAACTTCATACCATAAATTCCACTTCTCCAACCACCATACAAAGCTTCTCCAACACACTAATAACCATAAACCACATACAACCCGATATCAATCCACACATTTCACTAATCCCACAATCATCAATAGTACACTAACCTTAAATACTCAAGTCTGCATACAACACAAACGGCACTTGTCCCCCACTGCCTTCACCAATTAAACAAGTACTCCTCATCAATAACCTTTACCATCATCGACAAACAGCTCATGAACCGTCGCCTTATTGAAACCACTCTGGCCTATAACCACCTGCTGCTCTGAATCTCCGACAACAATCTCCTCACAAACACAGTAGACAACCGCCACTTTACTTCAGCAAAGCCTTATTGCTTTTGGACATCACTACGTCACCTTGAAACTACCCAAAAATTCATTTAACACCTCGTATCTGCACTACAATTTCCCTAACTTTCATAACAATCTCCATCTCCTGTTGTCATCATCAATTGCATAGCCAAGTAATATTCAGTCTGCCACCGATGATCCCATCTACAATGATGAAAACCAGTCATTCGCCTTTTCTTCTCCACTGAGGCTGGCATCCACAAATTCATGAAGCCGCAGACCGGCTTTGTCGAGATCTGTGCTTGGTAGCAGGTAGTAGATCTGAGAAATCTGCAATTTTAGAAATATGAGCAAACCAATTAGAGAGGCCTTCTGGTACACTGTAGTTATAACCAAAGCCTTTTCAATGAATTTCCGTCTATTTTGCTAAACTGAAATCGTGTGGAAATTGTGACCATATCGAAAACCAGATCTAAAACGTAAAAAGAATTACATCAACCATAGGTACCAAATCCACTCATCTAGATCTGAGTTACGTTTTGAGTTGGGCTTCGCAGTATTTAGGTTTTTTACATGATAGTAATTGAAATTGATTGCTACGAAACTTGTAGGGAATCAAATTGGGCAACAGGCAAAGTGGAGTGGCAGGTGGCAAGAATAGTTCGATCTGATTTTTTTCCCTGCTCTCTCTCTCTCCCCGCTTTGATGTTTAGCCGAGCTCTAATACCATGTTGGAATTAATAGATGGAAAGAGAGAGAGAGCCATACATGAAACAAGAAAAAAGCTACATCGTTATTCGATGAAGTAAAAGATACATATTAGACGGCTTTTAAACAATAAAAAGATAACCAGCTAGTTCCTAAACTCAAGCCGCTAATTACTATTTCTTGACCAATAAACCAGGAAAACTATTTTAGACTTATTCCTAAATTTAGAAGACATGCACTAACTTTAACAGTTGGAATCATCGATGGTCCTTCTGGTTTCTATAAATTCAAAACTCCGAGACACAATGTATTAATTGCTATCCTAAAACAATATTTGCCCTCTTATTACAGTGCAAGAGTATACATGCAAATTTAATTGGCATGTTTGCACAAACACGACAATTCACTATCTTAGAATTGATCGCTCCAGTGACAAGATGATGGAGTTATAGCCTGCAGAACTATAACTCATATGGTTTATCATAAATTTGGCAGATCAGTCGACTAGTAACGACTATTTCCTACAAATATATATACACTGTTTTGTTTCCGTTTAAATTTCAGGGCTTAAAAGCCCTATTGCACCGTGGCCCGAAATATATGTTTGCTCCAACACAACACGACTCGGATCGGCCCGGCTGGCGGTGCATATGTGTTGTTTAAATATGTGCATGATCCCCCTCCTCACAACAAAGCAAAGATGTGGGATCCCCAAGGCCTAGCACCTTCATGGGAGGGCTGTTGATATAGTTGTCATCTCCTTTTCTTTTCTATGATGTGGGACAAAAGAATTTTGCCATCCTCTTTCTTTTATTCCAAAAGTTCCTCTAATAACACATGCACTTAAACTACATGCCAACACAGTGTGTATATTTGGATAGTGTGACATAGGGTAGGAAAACAACATTGTTTCACTACTAAAACTAAATAATATAGTGGTTCACACTTAATGACAACTGATGACGTTCAAAATTAGTGGTCGTCGTTAGCCGACACACAGCTGAGTATAACCAGTGAACGAACAATTGACATTTTATTTACTCTTTGCCCGCAAACCACCAAACCCTATAGCCTTCGAGGCACTTGAACCGTCGCCGACGTTGACTGCCGCCCTTGGCCTCCAATCTGTCGCTTCCTCTATCCTATTTAATCTCTTTTCCTATTTGACGACTAAGGTACAATTTATAATCTTTAATTTAAAATTTTAGATTGTGAGTTTGGATACGTTCATTAACTATTGATATATGATAATAAAAAATTATTAGTCGATTTAGGAATATTGTTAGACCTAAGTTAGGATATTGTGTGTGAGTTGATTTTATAATGATAACTACTAGTTTGATCTCTCAATATATAACAAAACAAATATGTTTGATTTAAATTACGAAAATTTGAGGATAAATATTGATTAATATGTTTATTGATAAGTTTCACTACACCATATATGCTGATTAGATTGTGTTTTTAGCCGTATCTAGAGCTCTTGGGCACGGTAAATAGCCGTATCAAAAAGTGCCGTGTTAAATTATAAGATACGGCTACTAACCGTATCGCATTATTTTGAAATACGGCTATTAGATGTATCTAAAATATAATCAGACATGGTGTCTAATTATATGTGTGTGTGCTTATATATATATATACATGTATATATATATCATATATGTGTATATATATAACGAGAATCTATAGCACACATCTTTCATATCCCAGAGCATACATACCACAAAGTAGACATAGTAATAACACAATTTATACATATATATACTCAAAGCATTACAAGGTTTGTCATAACACAATGTACATACAAACATAAACATTAAAAGGGAACTGTATTAGATTTTCATCACATTACAAAGTAACAAAAATGAGGTAAAAAGATAACAGCCTGATAAACAGTCCAGTTGAGGCTGGGAAGTCGAGGCCAGAAAGATCGAGGCCGGGAAGTCCAGTCCAGCCGAGGTCGTGATATAAAGCCTGCAGCCTGAGTTCCAGTAAAGCACCATAATCTCCAACAGGACTGCCGATAAAATACAAGAAACAAGTTACAAATACTTCATAGATGGACAGTAGGTTGACATTGTAACATTTGGTGACTAAGATGCAAACATGAATACAACAATGGTTCTAACAGTGAAAGCTTCAGTTATTAAACCCATCCATGGTGACTCAAACATTTGGTGACTGAGATGCAAATATGAATACAACAATGGTTCAAACATGACTGCAACATGAGTACAACAATGGTGCAAACATGAATACAACATTGGTTCTAACAATGGTTCTAACATGAATACAACAAGATTAGAATGCGCCATTGAATGTTAATTCTGGTAGAAAAAGTGATAATAACAATGGTTCTAACAATGAAGGATTAGATGATAATTTCAATATTTTGGACTTGTGTAATTTCATTGGACACCAATAATAATGAAGGGCATATCATGACGATCAGCGTGTTTGTGTAATTTAATGGTACGTACTCGATCAGTGTGTTTGTAACAACCCGTATTTTCAATAACCTGTTATAACATAAATCGAGGCAGAATTTAATTCAAAAATCTGAATCAAGGGAAACGGGCAATGCCATTGCGTTCGTCTCAGAAAAATACGCGAAATAGAGTCCGAGTTTTCAGAAATCGAAGTCCGTATGACCCGATTAAGGCCCAACGAAGTTTTCAGAAAATTCCAAAGCAAAAACAGATTTCAAATTCAAGCTTGAATTTGGAAAATTGGGCCAGTTTGGGCCAGGCGGGAAAATTCCCGCCAGAGTACCCAAGTCGACAGCCCTGTCGACTTGGGAGTTGACTTGGTTGGACCCAAGTTGACAGCCCTGTCGACTTGGCTGTCGACTTGGTCCAGCCGGGCTGTTTAGCCTGGTGCACCATTTTGAGATTGTGTTGAGCTTGGGGGCCAGATTCGATTTTAAGGGCTGAGATTGCAACTAGGGTTTAATCCTATGGCCTAAAACACTTGCCTAATCTATAAATAAGACCCTAACCTTGCCCTAAATCATCATTAATCTATCCTACAACTAAACTATGGCAAAATCAATCCTCTCATGGCCTCCACTCTCTTCACAAAATTTCTAAAATCATTTCTATGAAAGATTTTCCATGCATACAAGTGTTTTCAAGCTTGTATAAGTGTTATTAGCTTGCATTCAAGTCAAGTTTATATATTTGCATCATAAAGCAAGGATTTTTATTGATTTGGAGCTTGCATTTTGGGTCTAATTGGTTGTTTAAGGGCTTTGTCATATTTTTGTGTCTTCATAAGCATTGTAAGCCCTATTCTACTTTCATACTTAAACTCTAAAGTTAAATGTATGATATGCAAGTTTATATGCAAGTTTACTATGCCATGAAATACAAGTTTATCATGTTGTGATATGCAAGTTTATATGCAAGTTTATCATGTTGTGATATGCAAGTTTATATGCAAGTTTATCATGTTGTGATATGCAAGTTTATATGCAAGTATGCCAAGTTATGCTACGCAAGTTTGGGTTGAACACTTTGTTCATACTATCATGTTATGCAAGCTTATTTTGGGTTTATGAACATAAAGCTTCAAGCTTTATGCCAAAGGTTGCATTTTGGCAACATGTAAGTTATCATATCTCTTATGATAACTTGCATGTGAGGCTAAATGCGAACTTATGGCCATTTCTACATGTCATTTAGTACCATGTATCACCAATATGCCAAGTTTGGTTTTATGCATGCTTTTGAGGCATAAAAATGTAATATGCAAGTGTATGAACACATGAACATTTCATATGCCACCATGTTAAACTTGTGGCTTCAACACCTTTATGTCATGATTGTGCCAAGTTCCCTCTTTCTATCCTTTATGCGCTATTGCGATATGTAAGCGATGGGATTGCGTTTGGGGTTGGGTAAACTTAAAAGACATAAAAACATGAGCTTGGGAATTTACCTATTAAGTTAGGTCTACCCATTGGGAATTTACCTATTAAGTTAGGTCTACCCAATTGCTTGAAAACTTGTAACATGTTTTGGAAACATGATGGACATGACACTTAGAAAAGATAAGTGTGGCCAACTCGAGGTTGGGTTGAGTTTGTAGCATAAACCTACCCGGAACCGACCGGTTTAACTAGTTGCTACAAACAATAGGACCCAATGTGAGAAGTTGGTCATGTTGTACCTTGGACCCGAGGTTAGACCAAGTTGTGGTGTAAAGCTACCCGGACCCGCCCGGCTTAACTAGTAACCACAACAAGGTCTAATGTGAGAGGTTAAGGCGCATTAAATTAATTAATGCCTCGTGATTAGGGTTAAGTCATGGTCCACTTAGTACTTAACCAATTTGGGCTCGGTAGATTAATCGGGGTTAAGTCGTGAACTCATCGTTACACTTAACCAAGTTAATCCATGATTAGCAAGAGGGTTAAACCGTACCTAACCCACTAGAAAAATCCTAGCAATGGGGGCCCACTCAAGCAGTAATCCCAAGTTAGTATCATCATGACCCTAGGGACTAGGCTAGGGAGGGGGCACGATTACTGGACTGGAGGTAAGTGACCAAAAGCGACGGCAGAGGGTACGCCGGTGTAGTTTCGGGCGGACCATGGTCGTGCACATAGTCCGAAGCCGGGGAAATCATGCACGGGTACCAGTAGATCGAGACTGTGCACTCATGTTTATGGTGTCCAGGGGTTGCCACCCTAGGGCTTGATACACCCGACGGGAGACCCTGCACAGTCTGACTACAATTATGATTGGGCCGTATTGACACCAACACGTGACGAGTTAGGCTTAGGGAGCCGATCGACTAGGCCGTTTGGTTGGACCTCGTATTAGGGTCATTTCATGTTATTGTGCCAAAGCTTGGGCCAAGGGATCAATACTTGTTTATTCAAGCCATGTTAGTTTGCTAGTACACCTGTGGTGCAAAACCTTAATCCTGATTATGAGATGACACCTTTATCTACTTTGTTAGTTCATCATCATGCTAGTATTGTTGTTATCCTTATGTTCATCCCTGCTGCTCATGCTAGTTAACTTTATCAGTTTACATTGATTGTAGTAGGGCTTACTCAGTCTTTTTGACTGACCTGTTTTCTTTCGCCTCTTTTCTTCCGTTTCCCCCCCCCCCAGGTTCTCAGGGAGGGAATATTGGAGCTTAGCTGGATTTCTGACCGCTTACTTGTGGGATTTAGCTCATGTACGGTTTGACATAAAGCTAGCTATGGCTATCACTTCTTTTGGGGATTAGTATTTATGTATTTCAGTTTTTCAGTTGTTGTTGTTTTATCTAGACTTGTTTATTTGGAAAGTTGACATTATGTTGTACCAGACTGGTTTTGAAATGGTTTGAAATCTTCCGCTGTTTTATCTATGTTATTTACTCTGTTTACGCATATACATATGTTCTTGTTCTGCCTTGATATATCATTATGCATGTTTACCTGATTCAAACGCCCCTCCAAAGTCAGAGTGCTTGCAAGAGTCACCCTGGCGGAGGTGGGGTGTTACATTTGGTATCAGAGCATATGGTTTACGAGAAGGAACAAAAAGGTTTTTAGAAAACTTTTGGAATACTATTTTCAAAACCAAGTATAAAGTATTTTCCAAAGAAAAGTCTAGTTTGTTTTAAAGGCTATTCCCCAAAAAGCCATTAGCAAAATTCCTTCGTTTTTCTCCATTCTGAATCTGTCTTTTTCTTCGTTTTCAGTATGGCCGATAACTTTGCTATTCCGGAGGGAGTGCACGTACCTGTTTGGTATAGGAGACTTTTGGAGGCTAGGGCGACCGAAGCCGGCCCCGCAGATGTCCCTCCTCCTCCTCCTCCAGTAATTAATGTTCCTCCTCCTCCTCCTCCGGTGGTTAATGTTCCTCCTCCTCCTGTCGCTGAGGTTCCTCTTCCTCCTCCCCCTCCGCATCCTCAAGCGGACTTCGCAAAGACTTGCAAAGATTTCAAAGCAATGGGTGGCAAGAACTTTCAAGGCACTGAGACTTTTGTAGAGGCCAGAAATTGGTTGAAAGAGATCGAGGATTTATTTGCTATCTTTGGGATAGACGATCAGAGGAAGATCTTGTTGGCGGTTTGGCTTATAAAGGATGAAGCCGCTTATTGGTGGGAAGTCACCAATGGTACTATGCCTGTTGAGACTTGGGCTGATTTCAGGGCAAGGTTCATGCTTAAGTTTCTATCTTCTGCTGAGGAGAATCTGCAAATGGAGAGGTTTATAACTTTGAAACAAGGAGATATGTCTGTCAAAGAATATGTGAACAAGTTCAATCAGTTAGCTCGTTTTGGCTTGGATATGGTGAATACTCCTCAGAAGAAGGCTCTTCGTTTTGCTAGAGGATTGAATGAGCCGTTGCAGGGATTGGCTATGTCACATATTCCCCATGGGGCCACGTTTGAGAGTTTGGTTGATATGGCGTTACTTCAGGGAGATGTCAAGAAAGAGACCAAGATGAATGATACTCAAGCCAAGAAGATTGATTCCCAGGGAAAAGGAAATCAGGGTAATCCAAGTGGTCAAAGCAGTCAAGGCAATCAGAACAAGAACAAGAGTCAAGGCAACAAGGGGAACAACAACAAGGGCAATAACAACAAGGGCAAGAACAACAAGGGGAAGTGCCATTACTGCGGTTCAGTTGGGCATCTTATTAAGGATTGTAAGAAGAGGAAAAGGAAGAACGGTGAATGCTTTTTCTGCGGTGAGACTGGACATTTCAGTAAGGATTGCCCGAGGAAGCAAGGGCAAGGCCAGGGTCAGACTCAGCGTGCTGGACCTTCAGGAGGGCAAGTTCATGCTCTCAATGTCGCACCAGTTCCCGATCGAGGTAGTATTTCTGTTGAGAGCCTTGTATATATTTCTGATTTTCCAGTTCGTACCTTGTTTGATTCTGGTGCATCGCATAGCTTTATCTCATCTGATCTTGTTGATAGTTTGCACCTTAGTACTAGCTTGGTAGATGATCCCGTCTGTGTCTCAAATCCTATTGGTGGTTCCGCCCATTTGTCTATGATATGTGGGGATTTGAGGATCTCTACACTGAGTGTAGAGTTCTTGTGCAGTGCTTATGTTCTTGGTTTTAGGGGATACAGATTGATATTGGGCATGGATTGGCTATCCAGATATGGAGCCATTCTTGATTGTGAGCATAGGGTTGTGAGGCTCGTGACTCGCCTCGGAAACACCCTAGAGATTTCTTGTGATCCGAGAGGTCCCGTCATGTTGTGCTATCTGGAATCACTCGACTCGCCAATGGAAACTCTTCAGTCTGTGAGAGTGGTTCGAGAGTATCCGGATGTTTTCGATGAAGTTAGGGGGTTGCCCCCTAAGCGAGAGATTGATTTCCGCATTTATCTGGTGGATAATGCAAAGCCTGTTTCTTTGCCCGTTCGGCACATGGCTCCGCATGAAAGGCGGGAGCTAAGCAAGCAAGTGAAAGAGTTGCTTGAGAAGAACTTCATTAGACGAAGTATATCTGAATGGGGAGCGCCTGTGGTGTTTGCTACCAAGGCAGATGGTTCTCTTCGACTTTGTGTTGACTATCGAGAGTTGAATAAGCTGACTAAGAAGAACAGACACCCGTTACCGAGGATTGATGATCTCTTTGACCAGCTTGTCGGTGCTTCTGTTTTCTCTCAGCTTGATCTTGCTACGGGGTTCCATCAGCTCAGGGTAGCTGAAGATAGTATAGACAAGACTGCGTTCAGAACTCCAGATGGATTCTTCGAATGGCTTGTCATGCCGTTCGGCTTGACTAATGCACCCACATATTTCGTGGACTTGATGAGTAGGGTGTTCAGGGAGTTCTTGAACAAGTTTGTCGTGGTCTTCGTAGATGATATTCTGATCTTCTCTAAGGATGAGGAAGAGCACGCAAGACATCTCATGGAGGTGATGGATACTCTTAGAGCGCATCAGTTAAAGGCCAAGTTCTCCAAGTGTCACTTTTGGAGAAGGGAAGTTAGATTCCTTGGGCATATAGTATCTAAGCAAGGCTTAGCGGTGGATCCCGCTAAGGTAGTTGCAGTTCAGGATTGGAGGACTCCAAGGAATGCAACCGAAGTAAGAAGTTTTCTAGGTCTTGCGGGTTTTTACCGGAAGTTCATCAAGGACTTCGCGAAGATTTCTGCTCCTCTCACTAAATTGACGAAGAAGAATTTAGTTTTTGCTTGGAGCATAGAATGCGAGCTTGCTTTTCAGAAGCTCAAGAGAGCCCTCACATCAGCACCTGTTCTAGCTTTGCCCGATGGAGGGAAGTTATTTACAGTATACACCGATGCATGTGGCACGGGGTTAGGAGCTGTTCTGATGCAAGAAGGAAGAGTGATATGCTTTGGCGGTAGACAACTCAAAGTGCATGAGAAGAATTATCCCACTCATGACTTAGAGTTGGCAGCAATAGTATATGCACTCAAGGCTTGGCGCCATTATCTTCTGGGAGAAAGATTTGAGCTTTATACCGATCTCAAGTCATTAAAGTATCTCTTTTCTCAGAAGGATCTGAATCTGAGACAACAAAGATGGATGGAATTCTTGGCGTCCTACGATTTTGAGATAGCTTATACCCCTGGCAAGGGGAATGTGGTAGCAGATGCATTGAGTAGAAGAAGGTTGACCCTAAGTCCTCTATTCGTTTAGATGAAGAATTTAGAGTATGTGGCAACCTTTGATTTCTCTTTGGCGATTGAGTCGATGACCGGTTCTTTAGCATCTCTGGAACTCAGACCTACCCTTCTTGATCAAGTTGGGGCTTCGCAGAGAGAAGACCCTCAGATAGTTGAGATTATGAATAAGCTAATTCGAGGAGAGACGTCTAGTCGTCTCGCTCGATATTCTATTGATGACAAGGGTTGGCTGAGGAGAGACGGAAGGTTATGTGTTCCAATGGTAGAAGATCTAGTAAGAAGAGTTCTTGAGGAAGCGCATCGCTCTAAGTTGACTATACATCTGGGTGGAGATAAGATGTATAAAGATATGAAGCGCATTTTCCTTTGGCCTGGGATGAAGAAGGATGTGGCAGAATTTGTCTCTAGATGTATCATTTGCCAGCAAGTTAAGGACGAGTCGAAGAAGCCCGGTGGGCTATTGCATCCTCTAGACGTTCCACTATGGAAGTGGGAGAGTATTTCCATGGATTTTATCGATGGGCTACCAAGGTCAAGGAAAGGGAATACGAGCATTTGGGTTATTGTGGATAGACTTACGAAGAGTGCTCATTTCATTCCGGTGAAGAGCAAGAGGACCGCATCTTGGCTAGCGTCTGTATATCTTCGTGAGATTGTGAGACTACATGGAGTCCCTTCTAGTATAGTCAGTGACCGTGACCCAATCTTTACAAGTCAATTCTGGAATAGCTTGCAAGAAGCTATGGGCACGAGGTTGAATCTAAGTACGGCTTATCACCCACAGACGGACGGTCAAACCGAAAGGGTGAATAGGGTACTCGAGGATCTGTTGAGGCTTTGTATTCTGGATTTTGGTGGTACTTGGGAAGACCATCTTCCTCTTGTTGAGTTTGCATATAATAACAGTTATCAGGCAAGCATAGGGATGGCACCATTTGAAGCTTTATATGGGAGGCCGTGCAAGTCGCCTACATGTTGGTGGGAGACTACAGATAAGCTTATACTTGGGCCTGATATGATCAGAGATACATCCGAGAAGATCGAGTTGATTCGGAGACGGATGAAAGCGGCCCAAGACCGACAGAAATCCTATGCTGATAAGCGAAGAACGGATTTGGAGTTTGATGTTGGGGATATGGTTTTCGTGAAGGTTTCTCCTTTGCGGAATGTGGTCCGATTTGGAGCGGTTGGGAAGTTGGCACCGAGGTTTGTTGGACCATTCCCTATTATAGAGAGGATCGGGCAGATGGCTTATAGAGTGAAGTTGCCCGAGAAGCTTGCTGGAGTACACGATGTTTTTCATGTCTCGCATCTCCGGAAGTGTTTACATGAATCAGCAGAGGTTGTTGAGCCAAGTGTTCTGAAAGATGTGGAAGTGGAGAAAGAGGCTACCTTGAGGAGAGCTCCGATTCGTATCTTGGGAACGGAGACCAAGAAGCTAAGGAATCGAGAGGTCAAGTTGGTGAAGGTTCAATGGGGTGAAGTCGAAGAAGACGCAACTTGGGAAACCGAGGAGAAGATGCGTGGGCTTTATCCATTCCTTTTTGAGGGTACACTCTCAATCTCTTTTCTTTGTTAACATATCTTTCTCTTTGCTATCCATGTTTATCTAGTTTATCGTGTTAATCTTGTCATGAGAACCTTAGGTAGAAACCCTTTGGATGAAACATGTGTTTGAAACATGTTATGCTTGGTGGTTGCAAGTGGTTGCAAGTGTTTGCAAGTGGTTACCCGTGGATGCATTATACACGTTAGGCACTAGATCGGCTCACACACTCCTCATATTGCATATGCATGAGTGTTTATGCTTATTCATGGATGAAAATTTTTGTGTTATCACATGGATGTTGCATATGGATGTATGTGATGTGCACACATATAGATGTTATACATTATGTTAGGAATTGCATACATATGGATTCATTTCACTAACACAATTTGCATTGATGATATTTGCATTAGATAAGGGCATATACACACAACTTTGCATATGTTCATACAACATTTAGAATCTTGTAAGGACAATGATTGCTCGTGGATGATGTTTTGAGTAGATGGATGATTGGATGGTAGGATACGTTCTTCCTAACTTGAAGATTTCGGGGACGCAATCCTTTAAGGAGGGGAGAATGTAACAACCCGTATTTTCAATAACCTGTTATAACATAAATCGAGGCAGAATTTAATTCAAAAATCTGAATCAAGGGAAACGGGCTATGCCATTGCGTTCGTCTCGGAAAAATACGCGAAATAGAGTCCGAGTTTTCGGAAATCGGAGTCCGTATGACCTGAATAAGGCCCAACGAAGTTTTCAGAAAATTCCAAAGCAAAAACAGATTTCAAATTCAAGCTTGAATTTGGAAAATTGGGCCAGTTTGGGCCAGGCGGGAAAATTCCCACCAGAGTACCCAAGTCGACAGCCCTGTCGACTTGGTTGGACCCAAGTCGACAGCCCTGTCGACCTGGCTGTCGACTTGGTCCAGCCGGGCTGTTTAGCCTGGTGCACCATTTTGAGATTGTGTTGAGCTTGGGGGCCAGATTCGATTTTAAGGGCTGAGATTGCAACTAGGGTTTAATCCTATGGCCTAAAACACTTGCCTAATCTATAAATAAGACCCTAACCTAGCCCTAAATCGTCATTAATCTATCCTACAACTAAACTATGGCAAAATCAATCCTCTCATGGCCTCTACTCTTCACAAAATTTCTAAAATCATTTCTATGAAAGATTTTCCATGCATACAAGTGTTTTCAAGCTTGTATAAGTGTTATTAGCTTGCATTCAAGTCAAGTTTATATATTTGCATCATAAAGCAAGGATTTTTATTGATTTGGAGCCTGCATTTTGGGTCTAATTGGTTGTTTAAGGGCTTTGTCATATTTTTGTGTCTTCATAAGCATTGTAAGCCCTATTCTACTTTCATACTTAAACTCTAAAGTTAAATGTATGATATGCAAGTTTATATGCAAGTTTACTATGCCATGAAATGCAAGTTTATCATGTTGTGATATGCAGGTTTATATGCAAGTTTATCATGTTGTGATATGCAAGTTTATATGCAAGTTTATCATGTTGTGATATGCAAGTTTATATGCAAGTATGCCAAGTTATGCTATGCAAGTTTGGTTTGAACACTTTGTTCATACTATCATGTTATGCAAGCTTATTTTGGGTTTATGAACATAAAGCTTCAAGCTTTATGCCAAAGGTTGCATTTTGGCAACATGTAAGTTATCATATCTCTTATGATAACTTGCATGTGAAGCTAAATGCGAACTTATGGCCATTTCTACATGTCATTTAGTACCATGTATCACCAATATGCCAAGTTTGGTTTTATGCATGCTTTTGAGGCATAAAAATGTAATATGCAAGTGTATGAACACATGAACATTTCATATGCCACCATGTTAAACTTGTGGCTTCAACACCTTTATGTCATGATTGTGCCAAGTTCCCTCTTTCTATCCTTTATGCGCTATTGCGATATGTAAGCGATGGGATTGCGTTTGGGGTTGGGTAAACTTAAAAGACATAAAAACATGAGCTTGGGAATTTACCTATTAAATTAGGTCTACCCATTGGGAATTTACCTATTAAGTTAGGTCTACCCAATTGCTTGAAAACTTGTAACATGTTTTGGAAACATGATGGACATGACACTTAGAAAAGATAAGTGTGGCCAACTCGAGGTTGGGTTGAGTTTGTAGCGTAAACCTACCCGGAACCGACCGGCTTAACTAGTTGCTACAAACAATAGGACCCAATGTGAGAAGTTGGTCATGTTGTACCTTGGACCCGAGGTTAGACCAAGTTGTGGTGTAAAGCTACCCGGACCCGCCCGGCTTAACTAGTAACCACAACAAGGTCTAATGTGAGAGGTTAAGGCGCATTAAATTAATTAATGCCTCATGATTAGGGTTAAGTCATGGTCCACTTAGTACTTAACCAATTTGGGCTCGGTAGATTAATCGGGGTTAAGTCTTGAACTCATCGTTACACTTAACCAAGTTAATCCATGATTAGCAAGAGGGTTAAACTGTACCTAACCCACTAGAAAAATCCTAGCAATGGGGGCCCACTCCAGCAGTAATCCCAAGTTAGTATCATCATGACCCTAGGGACTAGGCTAGGGAGGGGGCACGATTACTGGACTGGAGGTAAGTGACCAAAAGCGACGGTAGAGGGTACGCCGGTGTAGTTCCGGGCGGACCATGGTCGTGCACATAGTCCGAAGTCGGGGAAATCATGCACGGGTACCAGTAGATCGAGACTGTGCACTCATGTTTATGGTGTCCAGGGGTTGCCACCCTAGGGCTTGATACACCCGACGGGAGACCCTGCACAGTCTGACTACAATTATAATTGGGCCGTATTGACACCAACACGTGACGAGTTAGGCTTAGGGAGCCGATCGACTAGACCGTTTGGTTGGACCTCGTATTAGGGTCATTTCATGTTATTGGGCCAAAGCTTGGGCCAAGGGATCAATACTTGTTTATTCAAGCCATGTTAGTTTGCTAGTACACCTGTGGTGCAAAACCTTAATCCTGATTATGCGATGACACCTTTATCTACTTTGTTAGTTCATCATCATGCTAGTATTGTTGTTATCCTTATGTTCATCCCTGCTGCTCATGCCAGTTAACTTTATCAGTTTACATTGATTGTAGTAGGGCTTACTCAGTCTTTTTGACTGACCTGTTTTCTTTCGCCTCTTTTCTTCCGTTTCCCCCCCCCCCACCCCCAGGTTCTCAGGGAGGGAATATTGGAGCTTAGCTGGATTTCTGACCGCTTGCTTGTGGGATTTAGCTCATGTACGGTTTGACATGAAGCTAGCTATGGCTATCACTTCTTTTGGGGATTAGTATTTATGTATTTCAGTTTTTCAGTTGATGTTGTTTTATCTAGACTTGTTTATTTGGAAAGTTGACATTATGTTGTACCAGACTGGTTTTGAAATGGTTTGAAATCTTCCGCTGTTTTATCTATGTTATTTACTCTGTTTACGCATATACATATGTTCTTGTTCTGCCTTGACATATCATTATGCATGTTTACCTGATTCAAACGCCCCTCCAAAGTCAGAGTGCTTGCAAGAGTCACCCTAGCGGAGGTGGGGTGTTACAGTGTTTGTGTACAATTACTTCACTGGGAACCAATAACAACCTAGTCGAATCGACTTGTCGATTAGTTGACTAATTTCTACCCATGCGGCCTAAATTCATACAACAACCTAGTTGATAGTCATTAAAAATGCAAATCCAAAAGAAGAATTACCTGAAGTGTAGTTCATATGCAACACCGGTAGTTCATACCCTAGCATACAGAACATCCTCCTATACATACAGAAAGGAACAAATAAACGAAAAGAATATTCAAGATGCATGTGCACACAAGTACATGTCCATTCAATTCTTATGTAAGATATTGAATATACCTGCTCCAATGGCTAAAGATATCGAACCATCTTCTTCGGATAACATACATACTCGACTTTCTGATTAAGAATTTACTGGGCGATCCACTAGGTGACTGC
Organism: Allium sativum; assembly: GCA_030737875.1. NCBI lineage: Eukaryota > Viridiplantae > Streptophyta > Magnoliopsida > Asparagales > Amaryllidaceae > Allium > Allium sativum. The sequence goes on along the minus strand of CM060918.1, from coordinate 42,831,591 downwards.
ATTTTAGCTCATGCGCAGGGTTAGTAATCCATGCTTATTAGCTTTATCCAAATGTCGAATGCCGCTTCACTTAACCTTTGGAAAAAGTTGCTTTCATTTGCAACTTTCATTTTCTTTGAAGCAGACTGTGTAGTGCAAGGTAACTTACACTACAGTCTCTGCTACAATGTAGGGGAAAGTTGCTAGTGAAAGCAGATTTTTATTAAGGTTAAGTGCAGCAACATCCGACATTTGGATAAAGCTAATAAGCATGGATACCCGACCTTACGCGTGAGCTAAAATGCATCCACCTGGTGGATCTCCTATTAAATTATTAACTAGAAAGTTGAGTAATCATCCATCTTCCTAGGTTTCAGCAAACCTATTATTATATTTTCAGTAAACTTGTTATCTCTCAAAACAGAGTAAACTTGTTGTAAGACAACCCAATTTAAATTTCAATCATCAGGCAAACAAACAGTGACAACTTTTACATGGATGTGGTTACTACATTTTAGTTGCAATCGGCTTGACTAACTCATTGTTATTTCTTTGTTTCATACTTTCATGGATATATATACCGCAATCTAAAATTATACCGCAATCAAATTTGATTTCTCTGATTCCAGGGTATAACAACCAGCTAGCACACTAGTACATACCAATTCAATTAAAATAGCTAACACACTAACACAAAGTAGCAATCGACTTACACACAAAGACTTTAACTTGTTCCATAATCTCTACAATCAGGCATGCACAACATGATTCAATTGAAACAACAAATAAACTAACACAAAGTAAGGGTCAGCTAACACACAAAGACTTCAACTTGTTCCCTAATCCGCACTATCAGGCATGCAAAACACAATTCAGTTGAAACACATACCTGCGGTCAACGGAGGGCTAGGGACTAAGGGTTGATGCGTCGAAGGAGAGGGTTGTTCGTCTCTATCGGTATAGGAGATTCCACAGAAATGTGAAGGCAGGATTTGGTGACCGAATGGGTTTTCAGTCACCATTAAAGTGAAACAAGGGGAAAAGGGAGCGGCCAAAATTTTAATCCGGGGTGCCTAATGGGATGCACAATATGATACGCATTCGATTTGGCAAAAAGCCATATCAAATTAACTGATCCGGAGCTTCGTTGATGGACGTCAGATTTAGGGTGTTTGGGGTGGTGCGGATCGCAAAATGTTGTTTGATACGGGTCTGAGTAGTATCAAATATGATACGGCTATAAACCGTATTTTACGTTCGCTTCCTAGTGTGCCAAATTGGCTGTTATGGTGCAGTGTTTACATGAATCTTACACGCAAAATAATAATTACTATAGTTTACAAATAATAATAATAATAGTTATATGAATTTTAAAATACATTTTAAAGTTTATAATTTAGTTAGAAAAAGGAAAAAAATAATATGCTTAAATCGATATTTGACAATAGCTCGTTGACGCTTAGGTATATGTCTTTCCTAGATCATACAATTCAACTGGAAAAAAATACCTTTCATTAATAAACCAAATGGTTTATTGAATGACCTTTGATTTACAACATTCTTAAAAACTAGACTGTTACAATTGTTGTTTAATCTTGTCATATTATTTGTTACCAATACCTGGTCATATTTTCTCTACTTCAATTTTCACGACCTTTCATCAGCATCTTATAACATCTGAATTTAATGTGCATCGTCATCAAATTTTTAGTATTTTTTTATATATTTTTTTGTAGGTATTAAAAACAGTGATTAACGAAGTACATAAGCTACAATTCATAAATTTTAGCAAACGTGAAAGGAAATATGGAACCTTGCACAAATAGCTAATCACTTTAACAATACAATAAATAAAATTATCCAATGAAGGAAAGAAAACGAAAAACCAAGAACGAAAAAATAGACGATGGCAGACCATTTCAAATGGTTTCAGCAAATCCTCTGTACCCAATTTTCTCTGTCCCTCTATACCCAACTAACTAGTGTGTAACCCGTGCGTTGCACACGATAATATTATAAAATACAATTTTTAAAAAATTTAATGTTAAAATTGAAATATTATTATACAATATACGATGAATCAGGCAAAATAAATATAATGTAAATTATTGTTGTTTTTATTGTTTATATATGGTATGTGTAACTTATATATCTTTGAAGTAAAACAATAGTTTTACGTTCGTACTATTATGAGAAAGAATTCTTGTTGAAATTGACATGTTTTGTTTATTTTAGATGAATTAACAAATATAATTTAAATTATTTCTTTTATATATGTTAAATCTAAAATAAAATTATGTAATTGGTTAAAATATATCAACTTAAGAGTAAATAATACAACCCAAGAAATAAATTTAATCACTCAAATCAGGAAATCAACAAAACTTAAAACATGTATTCATAAAAAGTGAAACTTAATCAAATTTATATCTTCATGTGTAAAATTTAGTTATTCAAACGCATGAAGAACTTAGACGGATTTTGAAGGTAAACTCAATTATTCAATTCCTCTGCCATAATTGGAAGAGGTTGCACTGGACTTGAATTTAGTGATGTCTACACTGTGTAAGGTACAATTATGATTATACACAAGTGTGCAACATCCAAAAGCGTTATATGTGTTACATGCTAATCTCTTTTTCTTTGGGTTATCTTATCCAGCTCAGCATTTCTAAACAGAGATGGATTTCTAAGGTTTCTTATGGATCCCACCACGTACAGAGTATAAAGATCTGTCGCCTCTTTCAATAAAGTAAAACTCTGGGTCTTATTTTTCACAGTTATTGATAACGTACGCATTTATCATCTTCCCAATCAATCATAAGCACGCCTTTCATACATATTTGATTTTAAAATATCAATTAACTTTTTACAGTGGTTGTTCAATAGACAATTTAATGCAAAACATTATAAATCAAAACGCATAGAATGTTCTGCATGACAGTTCAACTCAATTGAAGCCTGCATCAAAATACGACAGCAATCATGGGTGTAACGCACAAGACCTTTTGCCTGTAGGATTTGTAAACAAACTGATTCCTTATGTAAGTAATTATATGTATATTCCTTCTCCATCCAAATCCAAATATTTTGAACAGCCTTTGATGTTTGCCTGAATTTAGCAAGTAACCTCCACTCTAAATATGAATGCATACAATTTCCAGTGGATCATTAGTTGTATACATCTTCCAGCGCTATTAGTTCATAATCCACCTGTTCCATACATAGTTAACAAAAAAATTCAAGGACGGTCCTAAGATATAATAAATTAAAAAATTGTCGTTGGGCCTTCTGGTATCTCAAAATTGAGAGTTTGATAGGTCATGCTAAACAGAAAGTGGAATAGTCCAAAGTGAAGTTGGAGGACACATCAAATTTGACAAAAAAAAGAGTAAAATAAAATCAAACATGTTCTCTTATATTCATGTTTGAGTTTACAAAACCCGACTTACTTCAAACATGTTCTCTTGTATTCAAACCAAAGTCAACTATCAAGGTCTTAAAAAGGTAAGGAAATACGTAACAAAGTGATTTCATAAATTGTGTTCCATTACAGGATTTCTATACAAATTTCTACATGAAAGGGAAATAGAACTTAACAAACCGTGCGATCCAGTATCAAATTTCTACACGGTTTAATTGAGTCGGCAGTATATTCATGTCCAGGAAAAAGGTTGAGTTGTGAACATTCATGTCAAAAAGAAAAAAATGCCATGAAGGAAAAAAAAATTAGACTTACCCAATATGTGATGTGGCTAAGGTTGAAATCTTTTGGATCACCAAGAATCAAACTTCGTTATCAAACTCTATTATTCCAGCAAGCAGCCGCTGGTCCTTGACTTCCAATTCCAGCATAAGTATCGAAAACCATCAATACAATAAGAGATTACCTGATAGCAGAAATGGAAATCGATGACGAAATAGAAGAACCAACTGAATTGAACACATGAACGATACCTGTAATGAGGCATCCAGAGGTCACAGTGCTAAACGAAAGGGATTGAACGAAGCAGTAGAGTCAAGGCAGGAAAAGCCCCATGAAAATCGATGACCAAAAATACCGTAACAGCCGAGGTGGAAACCATGAGCAGTGCGCTGCTTGGCCTTTAAGAGAGCAATTTGATTGATGCAAAACCCTAATCGAACTTAGGGTAGCGAATAAAAGAATACTAAATCAAATCTGTAGCAATGACTTATAGCATAAGCTCTGACAGATTGTAAATGATAGTATATGAGTTTTTATAATATAGTACTCTATAAGGGCATATGTTCTGCATGATCTTCACAATTTAAAAATACATGGCAGTCTAACTATTATCTACTTTATTGATATACATTAACCTAATAATGGGGTCAGTAGAATTTCCATGTATGGAAGGCCTAGATATATATGATGAAAAACTACAGTGGTCGTAGTGGCATAATTAACGACTTGAATTTAGGATCTAGTTGTTAAAAGATTTTACCAATACCATTTCTAATGAATCTTTAGAAAAACAGGAGATTCATTCGGTAAAAACTCAAAATATTATTCAAAACAAATATCTTAGATACATAAATACGAACATTTGAAATAATTTGACTCATTCTTCTGTTTCAAGAGAATGAAGCAAAGCTTCTAAGAAAAAATAAAGTTGATATAGAAATAAGAATTAAAATGTAATTATTTTAAAAAACATGTACAGAGATAAGCATCTGCAAATCTGAGATAGTAAAATTGCCTTTATTACCTCTACCCGTAAATAAAAAGCAAAACTTTCATCCAACAGAGCAGAAAACAATGAAAAAAGAGAAACCAAACTAAACAGAGAACATGGAAAATGAGCTAGGTCTAAATTCGTACCGGATAAGAGCGCATGTTTTTCCCATTTCAATTAATTTGAGCTTTAAGCAAAGTCAATAAATTGAGAAAAAGCTAAACTCCAAAAGCCAGTGAAATCTCATTGGCTGAGATGTGATGAGTCGTCTCATTTGAAAGTAGTGCTAGAGAGTAGGATTCCACGTGGAATAATGAATCAGTGAGGGTCTGTCCATTATTATTCAAAACTAATAAAGTAGTGGCATCATTATTTGTAACATGATTTCCTATTAACAACCTTATGAAACATAACCTTTCAGAATGAATTCAAAAATAACATTAGAACATGCTGTCGAAACAGCATAAGAAAAATCCTATCGACAACGAAACAGGAAGAAGGTGAGCGTAATTGATAGACATTAGCCGTCGGAAAGGAGTAAATAGGCACGTCCATCAACATAGCCTTCACTCGCGGTGTCATAAAACGTGCACACCACTTAATATGACCATGCTCAAAAGAGGAAACGTCATCAATAGAACGACATTGGGAAGGAGGATGGAGCGGATAAGGAGGTCGCTGTCGGCTGAGAGCAAGATTAGATTTAGGGTACAAAGAAGAGAGGAGAGTGGACATCGAGCAATGGAAAAGTGAACAACAACAAAAAATAAGACAATCTAATTTTAAATCAGAAGAAAAAAAACTGATGACTTCCGAACCCTTGAAATGAACTATAAATAACATAATAGTACAAATATCAACTCAAATAACATCAACGAAAGGGAAATAAGGGTGAAGATATAGAAATCTATTACTCTACATCGATAGTTTCAAGGAAAAATGTATACCTAAGGAAAAAAAACAAAGTGAGATGATAATGCTAATGCAAAAACAAGAGGTAAGAAAGTATATAAGAAATGTTTGGAGGTAAATTTAAATAATCTATTTTTTTTCTTTACCAACTCATGATATGATATTGAGACCAACGTCATGACAATTCTAGAATTTTCATTTTTGGTTGATTGTAAACAAAATAATTTTAGTCAAGAGATAAAATGAGTAATATTGACTAATATGACGTTAGCATTTTTATTCTTATATATGTATACACACGCACACACACACGCGAGCGCACGCGCACACGCACACACACACACACACACACGCGAGCGCGCGCACACACGCGCACACACACACACACACACACACGTGAGAGCGCACGCACATGCGCACGCGCGCACACACACACACATTATATATATATATATATATATATTATTCCACAGCTGAAAGGGCATCATATCTTAACAAATGTTTCTAAACTGCCTTAGAATCATATGACATCACTGTCAACAAATTTAAGAATTTTACCAAAAATAATAAAAGTGGCGTATTTCATCATGAGATCCAAAATGAGTTTCAACTTTCCAAGGTGACGTATTTTGCATTTTCTAAAAAAAGTGCACCGCTATTTGTCCATATTAACCTACTTATATCTAATGGGAAAACAGTTAAAATGATATTTTCAAGTCCACCGGTGCATGACATTGAACTATTAATTCTTTGGTATCACATGGTGCACATTCAATGCTATAGACCACATCAAGTTTATCATGTCGTTTAGTCATCTACCAACAGCGGAAAAAAAATCAATATTTGAATATATTGGCAATATAATACCTTGGATCAATTCAAAATTTACATGGAAAAAAAAAATACAGAGAGAAGATTAGTTTTGATTTTTTTTCCATTTTAAAATGTGAAAATTTTCAAACTTGGAAATGAATGGAAAATATGCAACGTACAGTTTCCTTAGAATGTGAGAATAAGTCCAATACCATGTTCCTTGTATAAAATAGATTAAGGAATGCATAAAAAGGCATCCATTTCTACTTAGTTGTGCATAGAAGGACAATCCTGGTTTCTTACAAAAGAAAGATTTTATCCAAAACACAAATTATGCCAAATAGGTTGCTCTAATGTTTTGTGCTATCAACGGAAGAAAAAAGGGAATTAGAAAAGAAGGTTAATCATATGTGTTAGCAGAACTTATATATACAATAGAAAATTTGAGTCAATTTAGGTAGCATCATCACTCTATACTGAGCAAGAAAATGTTTATACTTATGAATAAAAAATTTGTATTACCTTAGTAACATCGATTGTGTACCTCTTATGGTTAAAATTTTCATCAATCTCCACCCAGTGTTCGAGGAGATTATTATCGAACACAATAGCATTTGCATCGGTGGTGTTCTCAAAACCTGAAATAAAGCACCAAAACAAATATTATTTCAATCACTGGTATAAGAAATTTCAAGGTAAGGACTAAAGCACCTTATAATCCACCTTTTCTTATGGCTCACTGTTCAAAAAAAGAATAATGTTCGATGCTAGGAACTCGAACTTCGAAGCATAGATGATTTGCAGGAGGTTGGTGTATAAGCTGTATCATAAATCCCAAACCTGAAACAATTGTTGTCAATAGTTGAGGAAACTATGTTTTAGGAACAAATGTAATAATTAAAACAATTTTAGTATAAGTGTTACCTAACGAATTACATAAATAAAGAAGTTTACTAAATTATAGTAATAGTCATGTAGCATAATAGTTCCTAAGGTAAAAATAATAATTATGCTAATAACTTCAAAAGTAATAATTTAAGAGAAGAAAAAAAACTATATTAAAATGCTTTTGAATATAATAATGGCATAAACAATAATGTATATTAGTAAATCTATAGTAGTGTAAATTGACATGGCTGAAAGAGAGCCACTATCAGCACAAATTATTTATCAATGTTATATGTTTCCAAATGTCACGATAACAAAATTGGATCACTAATTATGGTCATTGTAATAGAATTTGGTCATGATGGTAAGATTTAATGTTTTTACAAAGTTAAGAGCTTTTCTTCGATAATTTATAATTTTTTATTACAAACTTTAAATTAAACTAAAAGGTCTAGTTTTAAAGGTGTTGATCATAATACCTATCCACGGGATAACTGCCTTCAGGAAATAGCAACAGCTTACAACATCAAGGAGGAAATGTATTGCTAACAAACTTGGCTTCCTAACCTGTATATAGTATGCGACATGTACATTTCAGATATACAGTAATAGCAGTAGTCCAGTTAATTAAATATTGAACTATATAATAGCTTCCTAACCATGAGTGTAAATTTTTTGGGAAATTAAAGGGAAAAGGAGAAAAGAAAAAAAGAAATTAATTGATATATACCATTCTATTCAAGTGATTTTACCATAATTGATTTCATTGTAATATTTAACGGCCAATTATGTTATTTGATGAACAATATGACTTGGACATGCAATATTCGTAAACTTCGCTCCAAAGGATCAAATACTTTTTATAGCAATAAAAATTATGTCAAATTTATTAACACACAGTGGCAAAACCCTAGTTTTAATACCTTACCAAAAATTTAATTTTCAAACCAATTATCATCAGTGATGAATATTACAAACGAACCTTCAATATATGCACTACATAATAAACATGCCTTTACTTGTCAGTTGATAAAGATTCCATTTTATATTACTGTTCCTTTCCAATGTTTCATTAGATGCATTTTTGAGTTATTAAAAATTGAGCAACCAATCAGTTAACGACCTTGTATCTTTCTATAGTTTTGAGAAAAGAACATACAAAACAATATAGAATCAATATATGCTACCCATTTATATGGACATAAATAACAGATAACTTAGTGGGAAAAAGCTTTACTGTATAATCAAGCAACTTTGATTATTAAGGGATTTAAAGTAACACAAATCAGTCAAAAGTTAGCATGATTATGAGCACAAATTATCATGATTATGCACTAATAATACCATACATGGAGCATTCAGATATTGATGCCTTATTCCTATTGAGGACCCCAAATTCTGGTAGCATGGAAAATAGTGAAGAAACCCAATTTTGCAAATTAAAAAAATACAAAATAAAATAAAAGAAATAGATACATATCGAAACTTCATAAGAATCAGAGTAGTGTGTTATAGTTTTGTCATTTGACGAATATGGGAATATAACCGTAAAAGAATTAAGATGAATAAATGTTCCTTCTTTAACAATTTGCTATGGAAAGGAATTCTAGGCCACAACAAAGCATAAATTAAGATTAAAACTAAAATTCCCCTATTTTGAAACCAAAAGCTGTACAAACGATGAATAGAATGATCATGTTTTTTGCTTTATCAGAGAAGTTGAAAATTGAACAAAGCAAGCAAATTTCAAATTAAAAGATGTAGTAGAAAGAGGGGGAAAATAAGCAATAGGCAGAGAGACATGCAGACGAAGGGGGCAATCAACCGAACAATTGTCAATCTAGGCATAAGCTGAACAAAGTACGACAGAAACAGATGATATTTTTGTAGCTTTATGAGAGCGGCCAAAAGGTTGAAGAAATGAAATTGTAATTTGAAATACACAGCAGCCAGAAGAAAAACAACTACCTTAGGCACAGAGAAAGAGGCGGATGAAGGGCTGAATCTACCGTACAGCGGGTATGAAAACGGCGGTGAGAAGAGGGGCAGAGAGGGAAAAGCCAGAGAGCGAAAAGGCACTGTGCCGTTATTACGAGATCAAACGTTTACCCCATTTTATTTTTGGAGAAAATCGCTCCAGTAAACGTATACTGATGAGAGGGAAGAAAGCGAAAGAGAGAGAATGAGAGCTTCGACTATTCCGTGATCAATTTTAATAACCCTATGGAGTAGGTCTCTTTCTTAAACTATGTATTGAATTTTAATTTTAATACAAAATATCTTGGAAGTTTTAAGCTGAACAGATTTATATTTTTTATTATTTTGATTTTTGATTTAATTTAATGTAGAGAATTAAGAAGATTTGAGAGAATTGAAAGAATTAAAAAGAATTGAGAGAATCAAGGAGAATTGAGATAATGGAGAGAATCAAGGAGAGAGCTAGAAATTCTTCTGCTTTACTATTATTTAATAGATAAGACCACCATGATTTTCACTTTTTGCAATTAACTCAAAGAAAAAAAGAGGATTTAATTGCAAAAAATTGGAAATCAAGGGGTCTTGATTAGTTGGATACAGAGGTATACGTCATTTTGGGTACAAGTGATTTGAAATCGTACAGCTGATTAATTAATTTCCTCTTTCCAAAGTTGGTGATGGCTTATCTTCATTCTCTTATATTAGTGATTAAATTTTATTTGCTTTTCAGATATTCCCATTGGTTCTACATAATTTATTTTTTTCATTGTTATTCGCATAAATATTAACCTTTTCACGTAAACTATAACAAAACGAAAATATTACAGAAATCGGTTTTGTAAACAGTTCAGATTAATTTCTCCTTCATTATTCATTGCATCATCATGAACATCCTCTTCTGTTATTTCATCATCATTTACATTTGAGTTTTCGCAATCCGTTAGAGGCTTGTGACCATGTTCTTCGTCAAATCTCTTCGGTTTTCACAGCAAATTCTTTATTACTTCTTAATTTTTCAGCTTCTTTTCCATTAGCAGATTGTTTTCATTTTCCAGTTCACTCAATTTCTGTTTGAGACACATGTATTCATTTTTATACAAGCCTACATGTTTATATGCAATCAACTTTGACAATTCCAACTCTGATTAAAGTAGAACGAATCTTTGTTTCTGAAAAAGCAGCTTATGTTCGAGTTCTATTGTTTTAAGTTTGAATACTAATGGAGACTGATTTTCCTCTTCTTTGTTCATGGATTTTGCTATTAATTTTGTAAACAAAATATAATAAGGAGATAGAAAAAGAATGATGTGACTGGTTAAAACTTAGCAATTGACAGAAAAAGGCCAAAAGGCTTTCGTATTTTTCTACGCAAATGCTAGAAGGCCAGGAAAAAATGTCAGAGAATTTACCCGAAATGATCTCAATTCTCAACTCACAACTTTCAGCCTAATTCTTAGCAACTTTAGGGATTGGAATAAACCTACTTAATGTATGTTCTGAGTTTGCGGGCTGATATAAGGAACCAATATAATTTATGGTATTAGTTTTATTTGATAATGGATACGTTTACAACTATGTTCTGAGTATGTTCTAAATTTCTTAACTCATACATATGTGCTATCATTATATGAAAGGATGTTCATGAAAGGTATACTGCCTAGGCGACAGCCTGCCCACTCTCCTTCTCCATTTGCTAGTGGTACAATATTGGATTTACGTCCGGTTGTAGAGCTTGTGCCAAAGAGTGCATGGTAGATATCTAATTTATTAAATGTTTATTATTTAGAATTTTTTAAATGCTTACATCATAATTTTTGCAGGGGCTTCGAGATCCACTCTGCTGATTTTATTTTATCTACTTCAAGGCAGGCCAATATTTGTAGGATGATAAGCCGTTGGGCTTACTAGACAAGATCTTTACTCACATTAGGAATGTCATCCATGCCAAAGTGCTAGTAAGCATAAATTTATATTTCACTTGAAAGTCAATATAATGTATGTAATACAGTATTTTTCAATACGCAGGCTACTGTCTGAGTTGAGCCACAAGATATGAATGTCTTTATCAACCACTGGTGTGACGACCATCCCATGCCACTGGCACATAAATAGGTAATAAAGTGCTTTGTAGCAAGCTAAGCTAAAATGGGACGATCATCCCGATCGATAATCAAAATCAGACCTATTGTATATCTCACAACGCACGAACAAAATATAATAAGAAATATAACTGGTTATGTAGCGAGAGATGACATAACATAAAGAAGCTGAAATACCATCAAAATAATAGATTCTTGTAGTACATGCAATCCAATAATATCTGAAAACATGTCATCCTCAGTACAATACTCTGATTATGCTCATAACAACGCAAATCAAAAATGTACAAGTATATATACGCTATAGCTCCTCTAAGCTCGTCTCTGGCTAAACATCTCATATAACCTAGCCTACTATCCAGTCTAGTCATTAGCATCGTCGACGAATAACTATGATAATAAGAAAAGGCATAAATTAGAGGGTCAAACAATAGTCTAGTATGAGCAATAAGATGTATCAAAAGCTATACAACAAGATATAAAAATAGACATGTTAAGTCTTATACCTGACATGTCCCTGCAACCAAAGAGTCATCACACAATAACACGATAATATATGCTACTCAAAGAAGTAATGCTACATAAATCAATAATAGAAGAATTGGGCAAAGTCATAAGATAAGAGAATCTATCTAGCCTCGATGGCTTCCATTCCATATGTTCTCCTCTAAGCCCTATAGGCGATGGTCCAACCAAGAAGTGAAAATGTCTATGTTAAAGAAACCGTAGCAATCATCGTCCAAATCCTAATCATCACCTTCTATAGCCGCGAATCTGTTGATACTCATATGCCAGTCCTCTCTTAACCCTGGAAACCTGGTTATAGTGTCTAGTAGCTTAGGGGCTAGTTATATCATCTTATTGTGCTTACGGGGCCTCATTTGTCTAGCATATGTGCCTTCAAGACCCAAGCCTCTAGCATACCCTTCTATTAAGTCAACATTAGAACTCCTCAAGCTATTAATGGTTTCTGAATGATTCATCATCAGAACCACTCCACTCTGTACAAATCTTGAGTACCAACCCATCCAATGTATTATCACTGTAACAACCCGTATTTCGATAACATGTTAAGACGAGAATCAAGTCAGAATTTAATTTTAAATTCTGAATCAAGTAAAACGGGCTATGCCATTGCGTTCGTCTCGGAAAAATACGCGAAATAGAGTCCGAGTTTTCGAAAATCGGAGTCCGTATGACCCGATTAAGGCCCAACGAAGTTTTGAGAAAATTTCAAAGTAAAAACAGATTTCAAATTCAAGTTTGAATTTGGAAATTTGGGCCAGTTTGGGCCAGGCGGGAAAATTCCCGCCAGAGCACCCAAGTCGACAGCCCTGTCGACTTGGGAGTCGACTTGGTTGGACCCAAGTCGACAGCCCTGTCGACTTGGCTGTCGACTTGGTCCAGCCGGCAGTTCTGCCTGGTGCACCATTTTGGGTTTATGTTGAGTTTGGGGGCCAGATTCGGTTTTAAGGGCTGAGATTGCAACTAGGATTTAATCCTATGGCCTAAAACACATGCCTAATCTATAAATAAGACCCTAACCTAACCTTAAATCATCATTATTCATTCATACAACAAAACTATGGCAAAATTTTACCTCTCATGGCCTCCACTCTCTTCATAAAATTTTTAAATTGTTTCTATGAGAGATTTTCCATGCATACAAGTGTTTTCAAGCTTGTATGAGTGTCATTAGCTTGCATTCAAGTCAAGCTTCTATATTTGCATCATAAAGCAAGGGTTTTGATCATTTTGGCTCAAGGGTTTTTATGTTAGAGCTTGCATTTTGGGTCTAGTTGATTGCATAAGGGCTTTGTCATATCTTTTGTGCCTTCATAGCAATGTAAGCCCTTTCCCTACTCTTAGATATTAACTATGAAGTTAAATGTTCATGTTGCAAGTTTGGGTTTGATCATTGAGTATGATACATGCTATCATGTCATGCAAGTTTATGAAGTCATTATCTTGATCTTGTGGGCTAAAAGCCACAACCTTTATGTTGAAATGTTGCATTATGCAACATGAGAACCCTCATAACCTTTATGTCAACTTGCATATGAAGTCATAACCCTTATATGATGATATATGCGAGTTACTAGTCATCATTCCATGTCTTTTGTCACCATGATTTGCTTATGTGCCAAGTTTGGGCTTATGCATGTTTTTGGGGCTTAAGAATGTAACGTGCAAGTTAATGAACACATTTGTGCCTCATTTGCCACCATGATTAACTTGTGGCTTAATATCCATTTTTGTCGTGCCTTTGCCAAGTCTCTTCTTTTAATCCATTACGTTGTTGCGAACGTATATGCGAGTGTAAAAGCGTTGGGTTATGTTATGGGTAATTTCTAGTGACATGAAAATATAACTTGAAAATATGACTTGAAATATAACATGGAAGTTGACATGTAAGTATGCATAAAAACATAAGCTTGGGAATTTACCTATTAAGTTAGGTCTACCCTTTGGGAATTTACCTATTAAGTTAGGTCTACCCAAATGCTTGAAAACTTGTAACATGTTTTGGAAACATGATGGACATGACACTTAGATAATATAAGTGTGGCCAACTCGAGGTTGGGTTGAGTTTGCAACGTAAAACTACCTGGAACCGACCGGCCTAACTAGTAGTTGCAAACAATAGGACCCAGTGTGAGAAGTTGGTCATGTTGTGCTTGAACCCGAGGTTAGACCAAGTTGTGGTGTAAAGCTACCCGGAACCAACCGGCTTAACTAGTAACCACAACAAAGTCTAATGTGAGAGGTTGAGGTGCATTAAGTAATTAATGCCACATGATAGGGTTAAGTTAATTTGATTAATGACTCTTAACCAAATATGACATGGACAAATGGATTAAGTAATTTGATTAGGCTAATGATACTTAACAAAACATGACAAGGTTGGGTAGGTTAAGTAACTTGATTTGCCTAATGACACTTAACCATTTTTATATGACTAGTGGACAGGGTTAAGTTAACCAACACTTAATCAATCCAACGCAATAACTTGGTAAGGTTAAGTAAGTTTTCTTAATGACGCTTAACCGAAAAATACGGTTAACGAATGGGGTTAAGATTAGACTCAACTAGTCTAAACATGGAAATCGGATGGGGTTAAGTTAGCCTAGACTTAATTAATCCCACTTGGTAGTTTAATGGGGTTAAGTTAAACACTTAACTAATCTAAACATGATGAATTGATGTGGTTCAGTGACCTATACTTAACCAATCTAACTCGTTAATTTATTGGGTTAAGTTAACCAATACTTAACCAATATAACGTGAAAACATGATAAGGCTAAGTCACGAATCGCTTGAATACACTTGACCGATTTGACTAAGTAAATTGATAGGGTCAAGTTAATATATAATTAACCAATCTAGAATGATAATTGGACGAGGTTAAGTCGTGAATTGCTTAATATACTTAACCTACTTGAGCATGGTTTGTAGGGTTAAGTCTTGAACTTGGATACTTAGCCAATTTTGACATGATTTGTAGACAGGTTAAGTCATGAACTTAAGTGACACTTAATCCATTATGTAAACCCTAGTTCTGAGGATTAGGTGGATAACCGTAGTTAACAAGGATAGCGGGAATAAGGCTAAGTGGTAAACCTTAGTTGAAGAATAACTAAGTAATGATTCTTAGTCAAGGAAATTTAGAACAGTTCATAGATAGATGAGTAACCTAATACGGTAGGTCATCGTTTAAGTATACGAGTAGGAGCAAGTATCTGATTTAGATAAAGGCTCCAGCGAACTGGGTAACGAAGCGGCGGCTTCGGGGAACGTGAGGATATTCTTGGTATCCCTCTATGAGCTGCCAAGTGATCATACTAGGCTTATGAGAGGTTATGGTCTACGTTAGAAGAACCAAGAGTATGCCTTGGTTGCTATACGAGCGACCTAAAGACGGGGATGGATAGGGGATAGTCGACGATACACGGTCGTACCCTAGATAGCATTTCGTCAGGCTACCTACCATCTTTGGTCAAGCGTGTACGTACGGAAAGGCAGAGAACACCCAAAAGACCATAATTGTTATCTAATTATGGTTGCGTTAAGGCTAGGATTGTGGGTTGGCCAGTAATGTGTTCTCATACAGGATTTATCCTGTCTTGTCTTTCACTAGTTGAGGGAGTGGTCTCGTGGGACCATAGCCACGTATAAGAAAAACAGACCTTAGCATCTGCATCGGCAGATAAATCGAAAGCTCCCGACCGAGTCATGTATTTCTTGATTTGCCCTGTGACAGGACTCGGATGGCACGATGTGATACCTGTGCATACAGTCATGGAAAAGCGATTCACGATGAATGCGTGGGAAAAAGGGCGCGGTTGGCGGTTAGCGTAATCCCTAGTGGCCCTAGGTGGTTGAACCCAAACCGAGATACGAAAACGTGCAATAGGTAAGCGTAATCCCTAGTAGCCCTAGGTAGCATAAGTCCTAGTTGTACAAACGATAATTCATGTTGGAAGACCCTAGCTAGGTTTAGGGTAACAGTCCAAACCGATCTTAAGGATCATGGAACAATGTTAAAGTAATATAGAATCTCATGGGAAAGCCCGTATGGTCTACGGCAAGGGACTGAACATTTACATGGAATAAAACATACAAGTTGAGTAACCTATATATGCGATATATTAGGTTGACATGGACCATTACACGACTTTTGAGTGAGGGTCATTCTTGGTTAACACATGACACGGTGGGGATACTAGTACGGTAGGTGCAGAGCTAAAATACAGGATAGATATCACGGGGCGTTATACGTGACAGATATCTTGGGGATATCATACTTGATAGAAACCTGACGATGTGATTGTTTTATCTTGACATCGTAATTTATCATGACACCTTAGTTTATCTGAGTTCAGTAGTTCATCCTGTTATTTTGATTTAGCTTATCTATCTTGTTATCATGCTTATGTTCATCTCAGTTTCTCATGTCAGTTAACTTTACTAGTTTTTATGCTAATAGTAGATAGGGCTTACTCAGTCTTTTTGACTGACCCGTTTTGTTTCGCCTCTTTTCTTCCGTTTCCCCCAGGTTACAGGGAGGAAATACTGTTGTTTAGTTCGGACTTCTTCTGCTTGAAGGTCATCATGGATGGCTTGGACTTTTCTTGGCTAATGGCTACTTTACTGTTTTTTCTTGGGGAATAATTTATGAAAATGTCTTTATGCTTTTTTACTATTGCAAGACAGGTTTTGATGTACTCTGATGTAAAAGGCTTTAGACCTTATTTATTCATGTTATGAAAGTTTGATTTTACTTCCGCTATTTTATATGTTCTGTCTTGTGATATTTCTGTGCATGTTTACCAATAATGCCCCTCTAAAGCTAGTGCATTCCTTTGCGAGTGACCCTGGCGGAGGCGGGGTGTTACACGTGGTATCAGAGCAGAAGGTTACCAGACTGGGCAAAAGTTTTTAATGACCTTCTGAAAACTATTTGAAAATCGTTTACAAAGAAGCATTTTTCAGGAAAATTTTCTTTTAAAAGAAAAAGGCTATTCCCCAAAGGCCATTAGCACTACCCTTGTTTCCTTGATTGAATCTCTTTTCCTTTCTTTCCTCCATCTGTAGTCACAGTGGTTTTAACTGTGACTAGTCTTTTCTATCTACGAAAGTGCTTTCCATACGATGGAGGTGGTTCTCGAGAGACCAGTGGCCGCGTTATAAGAAAGGATAGTGAGAAAGAGAATAAAGGATACGAGCTTAAGGATGAGCAACTTGTTGGTATGGCTTAGTCCTCAAAGGAGGGAGAAAGATGAACAATGAAACCCATGACGAGAGAGTACCTTTGGCATGGTAAAACGGGGCGGATAGTTAAGTATTATGGGACAAGGACAAGATCATCGGGAGGGCAATAGTATGCTCTCATTTCTAGGGTACCTCGGAAGGAGGGTAACGATCTTGTTAAAGGTTTAGCTTTTCTTCTCTATCATCCCGTTAGGACTTCGTTTTTCGTATCATTCAAGTCTGCTTCGATAGTTGAGTCTCTGCACCTTAAGTACTAGCGTAATAGAGAATCCCATTTTTTGTCTCAAAGTCCTATTGGAGAATCAGTCCATTTATACATGACTTGTTTGGATTTGAGAATGTCTATGCCAAGTGTGGAGTTTGGAAATAATGCTTATGTTTATAAGCTATGGATGGATTCTAGGGATGAAGTGGTTATCCAGTAGGGGGTGCCACTCTCGGTTTTGATAAGAGGGTAGTTAGACCTTTTGACTAGCCTTGGTAATGCCCTCGAAGTACCGTGTAACCTTTTTGAGGTTCTGTCATGACTAGTTACTTAGAATCCCTTGATGCCTTTATTGGAAATTTGAAGCCCGATCGAGTGGTGTTCGCCAATAAGACGGATGGTTTACTTCATTTATGCATGGGTTATAGAGGTCATCCTAGTAAGTGCGCATGATAACCTGGTTGACATCTGTTTACTTTCAAGAGAAAGTTCTTCTACATGGAATACCTTATAGCATATAAACGAGATCCAAGATTCACTAGTGAATTTTGGAAAGCTTGCATAAGATCATGAGTACGCAGTCATTTTTGCGCCAAGTATTCTAGGAAAAGGATAAGTTCAAGTGGAACGAGAGGCGACGAAGAAATGAGTTCCAGCTCATGTTATGGAAACAGGAAATAAGAAGCTACGAAATCGCGAAGTTAAAAGACGGTCAAGGAACAATGGAATTAAGCTCGAGGAAATACGACTTTGATGGTCAAAGACTAGATACGCGCATAATATCTCTTTTTGGGAGTATATCCTTGATCCCTGTTTTCTGTAGAGCTTACGTGTAGGCTATCTTTTGTGGACATCCTCTCAGTCCTATTTTCTGTTACAAATCCCGTAAGGAGTTTGTCTTGTTTATCTGCTCGACCCTGTTTCAGGGAATCCTAGGTAGAACCCTATGGATGTAAACATGTATTTGAAACATGTTATGATTGATATGGTTGCAAGTGGTTGCTCGTGGATGCGCGGATACACATTAGATACTAGCTCGACTCGGTCACATTTCATATTGCATATGCACGAGTATTTATACTTGTTTATGGGTGAAATCGAATGTATTATCATGCGGTTGTTGCATATGAATGAATGATTGTGCACGAATATAGTGTCTATATGACTAGGACTATTTGCATACATGTTGGATTCATGGCACTATACATATTTTTGCATTAGAAAGATTATTCAGGCCTGATCATTAGCATTAGCTAAGGAACATGTACACACACGTTTTGCATAAATTCATACAGCATTAGAAATCATCTAAGGACAATGGTTGCTTGTGGATGATGTTTTTAGTAGATGAATGATGGATGGTAGGATATGTTCTTCCTAACTTGGAGATTTCGAGGACGAAATCCTAAAAGGTGGGGAGAATGTAACAACCCGTATTTCGATAACATGTTAAGACGAGAATCAAGGCAGAATTTAATTTTAAATTCTGAATCAAGTAAAACGGGCTATGCCATTGCGTTCGTCTCGGAAAAATACGAGAAATAGAGTCCGAGTTTTCGAAAATCGGAGTCCGTATGACCCGATTAAGGCCCAACGAAGTTTTCAGAAAATTTCAAAGTAAAAACAGATTTCAAATTCAAGTTTGAATTTGGAAATTTGGGCCAGTTTGGGCCAGGCGCGAAAATTCCCGCCAGAGCACCCAAGTCGACAGCCCTGTCGACTTGGGAGTCGACTTGGTTGGACCCAAGTCGACAGCCCTGTCGACTTGGCTGTCGACTTGGTCCAGCCGGGCAGTTCTGCCTGGTGCACCATTCTGGGTTTGTGTTGAGTTTGGGGGCCAGATTCGGTTTTAAAGGCTGAGATTGCAACTAGGGTTTAATCCTATGGCCTAAAACACTTGCCTAATCTATAAATAAGACCCTAACCTAACCCTAAATCATCATTATTCATTCATACAACTAAACTATGGCAAAATTTTACCTCTCATGGCCTCCACTCTCTTCATAAAATTTCTAAATTGTTTCTATGAGAGATTTTTCATGCATACAAGTGTTTTCAAGCTTGTATGAGTGTCATTAGCTTGCATTCAAGTCAAGCTTCTATATTTGCATCATAAAGCAAGGGTTTTGATCATTTTGGCTCAAGGGTTTTTATGTTAGAGCTTGCATTTTGGGTCTAGTTGATTGCATAAGGGCTTTGTCATATCTTTTGTGCCTTCATAGCAATGTAAGCCCTTTCCCTACTCTTAGATATTAACTATGAAGTTAAATGTTCATGTTGCAAGTTTGGGTTTGATCATTGAGTATGATACATGCTATCATGCCATGCAAGTTTATGAAGTCATTATCTTGATCTTGTGGGCTAAAAGCCACAACCTTTATGTTGAAATGTTGCATTATGCAACATGAGAACCCTCATAACCTTTATGTCAACTTGCATATGAAGTCATAACCCTTATATGATGATATATGCGAGTTACTAGTCATCATTCCATGTCTTTTGTCACCATGATTTGCTTATGTGCCAAGTTTGCGTTTATGCATGTTTTTGGGGCTTAAGAATGTAACGTGCAAATTAATGAACACATTTGTGCCTCATTTGCCACCATGATTAACTTGTGGCTTAATATCCATTTTTGTCGTGCCTTTGCCAAGTCTCTTCTTTTAATCCATTACGTTGTTGCGAACGTATATGCGAGTGTAAAAGCGTTGGGTTATGTTATGGGTAATTTCTAGTGACATGAAAATATAACTTGAAAATATGACTTGAAATATAACATGGAAGTTGACATGTAAGTATGCATAAAAACATAAGCTTGGGAATTTACCTATTAAGTTAGGTCTACCCTTTGGGAATTTACCTATTAAGTTAGGTCTAACCAAATGCTTGAAAACTTGTAACATGTTTTGGAAACATGATGGACATGACACTTAGATAATATAAGTGTGGCCAACTCGAGGTTGGGTTGAGTTTGCAACGTAAAACTACCCGGAACCGACCGGCCTAACTAGTAGTTGCAAACAATAGGACCCAATGTGAGAAGTTGGTCATGTTGTGCTTGAACCCGAGGTTAGACCAAGTTGTGGTGTAAAGCTACCCGGAACCAACCGGCTTAACTAGTAACCACAACAAAGTCTAATGTGAGAGGTTGAGGTGCATTAAGTAATTAATGCCACATGATAGGGTTAAGTTAATTTGATTAATGTCTCTTAACCAGATATGACATGGACAAATGGGTTAAGTAATTTGATTAGGCTAATGATACTTAACAAAACATGACAAGGTTGGGTAGGTTAAGTAACTTGATTTGCCTAATGACACTTAACCATTTTTATATGACTAGTGGACGGGGTTAAGTTAACCAACACTTAATCAATCCAACGCGATAACTTGGTAAGGTTAAGTAAGTTTTCTTAATGACGCTTAACCGAAAAATACGGTTAACGAATGGGGTTAAGATTAGACTCAACTAGTCTAAACATGGAAATCGAATGGGGTTAAGTTAGCCTAGACTTAATTAATCCCACTTGGTAGTTTAATGGGGTTAAGTTAAACACTTAACTAATCTAAACATGATGAATTGATGTGGTTAAGTGACCTATACTTAACCAATCTAACTCGTTAATTTATTGTGGTTAAGTTAACCGATACTTAACCAATATAACGTGAAAACATGATAAGGCTAAGTCACGAATCGCTTGAATACACTTGACTGATTTGACTAAGTAAATTAATAGGGTCAAGTTAATATATACTTAACCAATCCAGAATGATAATTGGACGAGGTTAAGTCGTGAATTGCTTAATATACTTAACCAACTTGAGCATGGTTTGTAGGGTTAAGTCTTGAACTTGGATACTTAGCCAATTTTGACATGATTTGTAGACGGGTTAAGTCATGAACTTAAGTGACACTTAATCCATTATGTAAACCCTAGTTCTGAGGATTAGGTGGATAACCGTAGTTAACAAGGATAGCGGGAATAAGGCTAAGTGGTAAACCTTAGTTGAAGAATAACTAAGTAATGATTCTTAGTCAAGGAAATTTAGACCAGTTCATAGATAGATGAGTAACCTAATACGGTAAGTCATCATTTAAGTATACGAGTAGGAGCAAGTATCTGATTTAGATAAAGGCTCCAGCGAACTGGGTAACGAAGCGGCGGCTTCGGGGAACGTGAGGATATTCTTGGTATCCCCCTATGAGCTGCCAGGTGATCATACTAGGCTCATGAGAGGTTAAGGTCTGCGTTAGAAGAACCAAGAGTATGCCTTGGTTGCTATACGAGCGACCTAAAGACGGGGATGGATAGGGGATAGTCGACGATACACGGTCGTACCCTAGATAGCATTTCGTCAAGCTACCTACCATCTTTGGTCAAGCGTGTACGTACGGAAAGGCAGAGAACACCCAAAAGACCATAATTGCTATCTAATTATGGTTGCGGTAAGGCTAGGATTGTGGGTTAGCCAGTAGTGTGTTCTCATACAGGATTTATCCTGTCTTGTCTTTCACTAGTTGAGGGAGTGGTCTCGTGGGACCATAGCCACGTATAAGAAAAACAAACCTTAGCATCTGCATCGGCAGATAAATCGAAAGCTCCCGACCGAGTCATGTATTTCTTGATTTGCCCTGTGACAGGACTCGGATGGCACGATGTGATACATGTGCATACAGTCATGGAAAAGCGATTCACGATGAATGCGTGGGAAAAAGGGCGCGGTTGGCGGTTAGCGTAATCCCTAGTGGCCCTAGGTGGTTGAACCCAAACCGAGATACGAAAATGTGCAATAGGTAAGCATAATCCCTAGTAGCCCTAGGTAGCATAAGTCCTAGTTGTACAAACGATAATTCATGTTGGAAGACCCTAGCTAGGTTTAGGGTAACAGTCCAAACCGATCTTAAGGATCATGGAACAATGTTAAAGTAATATAGAATCTCATGGGAAAGCCCGTATGGTCTACGGCAAGGGACTGAACATTTACATGGAATAAAACATACAAGTTGAGTAACCTATATATGCGATATATTAGGTTGACATGGACCATTACACGACTTTTGAGTGAGGGTCATTCTTGGTTAACACATGACACGGTGGGGATACTAGTACGGTAGGTGCAGAGCTAAAATACAGGATAGATATCACGGGGCGTTATACGTGACAGATATCTTGGGGATATTATACTTGATAGAAACCTGACGATGTGATACCTTGTTTTATCTTGACATCGTAATTTATCATGACACCTTTGTTTATCTGAGTTCAGTAGTTCATCCTGTTATTTTGATTTAGCTTATCTATCTTGTTATCATGCTTATGTTCATCTCAGTTTCTCATGTCAGTTAACTTTACTAGTTTTTATGCTAATAGTAGATAGAGCTTACTCAGTCTTTTTGACTGACCTGTTTTGTTTCGCCTCTTTTCTTCCATTTCCCCCCAGGTTACAGGGAGGAAATACTGTTGTTTAGTTCGGACTTCTTCTGCTTGAAGGTCATCATGGATGGCTTGGACTTTTCTTGGCTAATGGCTACTTTACTGTTTTTTCTTGGGGAATAATTTATGAAAATGTCTTTATGCTTCTTTACTATTGCAAGACAGGTTTTGATGTACTCTGATGTAAAAGGCTTTAGACCTTATTTATTAATGTTATGAAAGTTTGATTTTACTTCCGCTATTTTATATGTTCTGTCTTGTGATATTTCTGTGCATGTTTACCAATAATGCCCCTCTAAAGCTAGTGCATTCCTTTGCGAGTGACCCTGGCGGAGGCGGGGTGTTATAATCACACAACTTCGTCCACTACGAACTGCTTCACTACTATGGAGCCATGCCACCGCCATGTACTAACCATAGCTTTCCATTTAACCACTCCATGTCTAATTCTCAAATCAAAGAGTCTTTCACTTGATTATGACATATTCTATAACTCAACATGCAATAGTTAAAAAAAGGCCACTTGCATGATCACTAAGGCCTCCACGACTCCCTTCATGGATCACATGCCATTACTTGTCACCATGATGGATCGATATTAGTCTATAAGCTAAGGACTAATACCAGTCCATGTATTTAGCCATTTCTTGGCTGTGTACTTCAGATCTCCGAATACACTTCCCATGGGTTATAACTACCTATGATCCCCTTATTGGTTCATGTTGACATCCTACCGTCCATCACTTTGAAGAAAAATCTCTAAGTCCATTGCCAACTTCTTTTGACTTCAAACTTGACTGGTAGCATCCTATCTCCCTAGGAGACTACGCAAAAAGTTTGGAGGCGAAATATCACTTTCCTGTGGACTAGTGCCGGTCCATATACTTAGCATATTTAGTTCCCAAATTTTCTAGGTGTCTTCCTTCCACCTTCCAAAGCTCAATATCGAATTTTCGTGCGATTCCGATGAACTTTGGTCCTGTTGTGCTATAATCTTCATTCCAAGTCCAAATTTCGACGATTCTAACACATAAAATAAAGTGTATCCAAACAAACAATTAAAACAACAATCTTGTGTATCATCAATCATATTCAAGCAATTAAATTCATATAAAACATGAAACAATCATTTATATGCGTAAATCTAGTTTATATTTGCATGCTAATGAATCTAAACTCATCATTTTAATTCATTTTTCACTAGTTATGTTATCCTAAGGTTTCAAAATTGAAATGAATATAAATCACCATGGTTCGATGTGATCTAATATGCAAATGTGATAAAAACACCTAATCTATGCATATGATGTAACATAGCACAGTAAGAGATCTAAATCAGGCACCAAATCATTGAATCTTATGAAGATAAGGTTAAAATGATTTGGGATGCAAGGGAACGAATATAAATAACCTCTAAATAAGGCAAAATGCGTAGATCGATGAGGATCTAATCACCAGAATGTGTTTAGGGGATATTACAAGTGATTTAGGATGTGTTCTTAGGTTTTGGGGGAAAGAATAGAGAGTCAAAGTTCTTGCGGCTACTAGGGAAATGAAGGGAAAAGTTAACCTAATCTCTTCAATCCCTATTTATACCACATGTCATTTATCCTAATGGGCTAACCTAATCTGCTCATTAGTTGCTAACTAAGTCATTCCAGAAGTCCTGAAAGTTAAAATTGTTGTATCTTCCCAACCCGTTGACCAAATTGTTAATGTAATCACTCTACGAAATGACTAAGCATCAAATCTTTTTTATGACATAGGTTTGAGCATCTAATTTTGTACCAATCAAAAGACACAGAAAGAATAAAATACTTATAGGCAAAATGATCCAGTAAAAATTATAGATGTTCAAAACATCCTAACTAACTATATATCAAAATATGTGAATGATATAACCTCGCGTGAATTAAATAGAATTATTTTACAATCCTCCGATACATAAAATACTAATCGTTACAAATAGAATAAGTGTATGCAAAAGAACCACAAAGATACTATATATAAAGCCAAAAGTAAGGAAGAGAAGTCAATTTAGATGAATGAAGAGATATGGGAACAATTTCTTCAGTTGTGTGAGACTCTCAGGGAAAGGGTAAGTTATATAAACTCATATTCAATTTATGTTTTGTTTTATTTCGTATATCAATTTATTAATCATATATTTAAATTTACAGAAGTTTTCAGAGTAGAACCTGGCAAATATGAAAAAAAAATCATGATTTGCACCGTGATGTCATTAAGTCCTTCCAGCAGCATCAATGGGAACCGATTGTTAGAGTTTATGCCTTAGAGGCAATCCATTTGATGCGATTGATAACACCGTTAATGTTATTATTTGATTTGGAATAGAATATTTTGTTATGTTATATATATTTACTGCGTAATATAAATATTAGCATAATAGAAGTCCTAAGAATAACAATACGGATTTTATATTTCAAGTAAGTGAATTGAACTTGAGATCATATAATATGTTAAGTATTGCAATTCTTAAATGTTCCTAGTCAAGTTTTATTGTATACAAAGGACAACAATAAAACGTTGAGACTAGTATGTTGGTTGATTGATGATCACGTCTCATTGATCATTAATATACGTGATGTTTATGTCAAAACATAAATACATATTGGAGAATATCATATTGGGCTAACCCAACGTGAGAAAAACTACATGGAATATAATTAACAGTATCATAAGTTATTCTCACAGTGGCAGTGATGTAATGGTCCTCAGACCTGAAATCAATATAATTTTATTAGAGTATATTTATATTTTGATATCATCTAAAGTTACTCATAACAGAGTAATGATAACGGTGATTATTGGATACATCTCCAATCGAATGAAAATTATGAATGATCTAGATGGAATTTAACCCTACAATATATATATATATATATATATATATATATATTTGTAGTGATATCCATGGTCCTCTTGATTGAGTGAGACTGTGAAATGCCTGGTTATGCTCAAATACTGGTTTGTTTTAAGCAGTCTACTCATCGATCAAGATAAACAGATCAAATTATTAAGAGGATGATACGATCCATGTCTCGAGTTTAATCCTAGATATATTAGTTAAAAGGGTTATATTACATTGATACATTGGTTACGAAAAGGTTGTATCGAATCAAAGACCTTATTATAACTTGGGTAGCAACGATGTATTACTAGATGCCACTCACTGCTTATAATTTAAATATTGTTTAAGTTATTGCCAACGTTATTGTAACCTGTAGGGCCGTATGGAAGAACATTTCAAAGGGGTGAGAAGCGTTCAAAATAAAAGGAAAAATTAATTGTTGATTTTTCTTTGGTTTGAAACAGTATAAGGATTCAACACATATCCTATAATAACTCTTTTTAACTTATAAAACATTGGTCTGACCCGTATTTCAGAGTTACAACAAAAACAAGAATAAAATTGGGAATACTAACCCTAGATCCAAAAATTTGCTAGTAACGACTTCGCCTCCTATTTAGTTCATTTGATGATTTTAAAGAAAAACATTCGTGGATATTTATGGAAGCAAGGCACTTTTGTTTTGCTCTAATTCGATATACCAATTCCTTGATCTTGATATGGATTTGGCTTGGAAGGTAATAAACCCTAAAACTAGATTAGTTTTGATTTGTAATTCAGCATAAATCCTGTTTTTAAGTCATTAAACATTTCAATTGGATCTCGATTTGATCGGATTTAACTAACAATGGTATCGGAGCATGGTTGTTACGAGAAAATATAAATTGAATTTTGATTTTGGGGTTTATTCATGTTTATATCATCGTATGCATTACAATTTCATAAGAAATTTTTTCAACGAATCTATTATTAGAATTTAAAGTTTTGGTTTGATTATAAAATGAAAGACTGTTTCATTTAATTAAGAATTGACATCTGATATCAATTCTATTTACTGAATCAAATATGATTAAACCACAATTGTAACGACCCAAGGATTTTCGGCCATGAAAATCGACATAAATACATTTGCATATCCCATGTTGATCTTCCAAACACCGAAAACACTGGATGGTTATTAGAAAGAAATTAGAGGGTGAGATAAGAAAGAAAGAAATATTAGAATAGAAGAAAAAGAACCAACATAACACAGAATCTCACATTGCAGCAGAACAAAATATAATACATAAATAAATCTATATTAAGAGCTTTAAAAATATTTACAATTATTAGAGTACATCACACATCTGGACAATTATAATAACCTGTCCTCATATACAACACACAGTTGAATAAATACTGGATACAATACGTCTGAACACCTCTAGCTCATCTCTGAACTTCACACCATCCGATAACCTGGACCTGTACACCCCGTTCTAGTCCTAGCATTTACAAAACACCGGGTTAGTCTGGTGAACCAGAGTGAGAAAAACTCGCAAAGTTTAAAGGGAAATCATCCAACTTGATTTTAAAGTTCAAAAATCTTTTCGAAAGAAAAGGATAATCGTAATACCAAATATGCACATAAATACGGACGGTTTTTATCTTATGATAACCCAAAACATTTTTGAAATCAATATCTTTTCTGGTATTATAATAGTGTCGAAATACAAGTAAATAACAATCTGGCGGAATGCTTGCATCTCACGCTCCACATATATATTATACAATCAGAACCGCAAGCGCTTATTGGAGATTGGATTCTGACTATGACAAGGTATGGAACCACCTGCCGATAGTGTATCTCTAGAGGCGAATACACTGGGTTCAACAAGAACGTCTTGCAACCCGGCCAACACATGACCTACCACTCATTTCGCTTGAGTGTATCGAATGTACATCACCAACGGTTGGGCTCAAACCACTGTTTCCCGAAAGGGATTGCATCGAAATAGATTAAAAGAAGAAAAAGGAATTTCTCTAGATAGTTGATTATACACCCTAATGGGAGCGCCCCACATAGCCATGCGACCTGCCCAATTTTTGTCATTTCCCGGTTGTGAGGCCTGAGGTTTGAATTATCTTTTGAAACATATGATCACCATTCACTTTGAATGTCACATCGTCATATCCGCCAGATATCTCTAATTGACGTCCACAAAAACCCTGGTCATTAAGCTAAGAGAAGTGCCCTTCTCCGCCACTAACAGAAATACGTTTGTAAAAATCAACGTACGTGATCCCTTTGGAAATACTCTGTCAGACATCCGTCCATACAAGTCATCCAGGAACAGGATGAACCAAAGGTACTCTCCTACTGCATCAAATATAGGAATCACCTCATAAATCAGTAGCGAGGAGTCCTTGCAATCTGTAGATTCCAACCATGACAGAACCATAGTTTATCTCTGGTTGCAATCCCAGAGACTATTAGCGGTTCTTCCGTTTAATGAAGATCCACGGTCTTCAATGCTCTATCTCTATCATCTTCTAATATCTTCACGTATTTGTTGGTCGGAATGGTTTTCGAATATGACTTCGATCCCAGTCGTTCCGTACCAACAATCGTATTGGACAGATTTGATAGTCGGTGATTTAATTATCAAAATAAACAGTGATTCAATCATGAACATCCAATGAGTTCTCTAGTTTAGTATTCAACATCAATTGGCCTTTTTAATTAAAACAAATGTAAATTTAAACTCTTAAATATTTCAATATTATAAATATGGTTCTTTGCTAAGATTTTTCTTGAAACAATTTTACTTTTATATATCCAGTTTCCTATTTTCACTTTCAAAACATTAGCCACATTATTATCCAATATTATGGAAATCAATTCAACTTATTTATTCATAAAGCAACATAACAAAATATCTTTTATTCATTACTTGAAACAAAATCCATGCTTGTTCTTATATAATAAAACTCAACTTTACATTTCCCTTCTAACTCGAACATAACACTATATTTCCGGCAACCCCTTCTATTTCCCTTTTACTTTGGAACTCTCGTTTTATATTTCCCACATTTACATTAATTGTTGCACTATTATTTCTCTAATGGAAATAATACATATCTACTAACCTCTTTTTACCATTTCAACTAATATCATCCGTAAATAATCCTGACATCGTTCAAGTTGGGGTATTTTAATTACCTCTCAGACCTTGATCAACAACGTTCATATCTGGAGATAAATACAAGTTGAAATCCCAAAAACCAATATTTCATTCAAATATAAATTCAAATTCCATTTAACCATTCTATTCAAAATACAGTTTCATATAACCATCTTATCCTTTGGAAAAACTCTTTCTCGAATATACCATTCTTTCCTAATTCAATACTTAAGTAACACCACTCATAACTCTGCCTCTTTAACCGAACTCATTTATAATTCAGATTTATTTACAAAATCCTACGACCCAGTTCTTTCACCAAATTCACTTTCGCCAATTTCTTTTCAAATCCATTTAACCATTCCCGCTATGGAAACCTTATTTCAATTCCTCACTTTTGCTTAATCCCACTATTTAGTAACGTTAATTTAGAATTAACGATATAACAACTCAAACCTCCTTTATATAATCCTGGTTTATCTTAAACCCTTTTCTTAATTTCCTTCTACTTAATTCAAATATTTAAGTAACATTCATTTACGCTATAGTATTCGCTTAAAACTTCTTTTATAACTTTGTTATTAACCCAGTTTTAAAACAAAACTTGCTCATCAACTCCCTTTACCATTCAATTGGATTTCATTTCACCTCCGATTACTTTTTAAATGAATTCAATTAAAAAGAATTTCCTAAATTATTATTAATTAAAAATAATAATTTATTTCAATCATTAACTACTTCTGTAGTTAATGTCTTAATCAACTAAAATAAGTAGTAAATTCCTTTTTAAAATCTTATAAAAATTAAACAAATATTCTTTAAACTATTTATTAGACGAAATTCAAGACAACTAATTTAATAATTAATCCCAATTAGAGCGGTCGTAATTGTCAACTCAAACACGGTTATCTCGTTAACTGATTCCAATTAATTCTCACTTTAAATTAATTAATAAATTAATTAATTTAAATACTTCCATCTAATTGTTTCTTAACCAAACAATTATCCAAATTAACTGTTAGATTAATTTCTCTTCATATATAAATCTGATTGACATAAGAATTTACTTTATAAAATCAATTAATAATTAATTATAAATTAAATAAATAAATAATAAATATTTATTTATTGTTTATAAACTTTTATTCAAAATAATATAATTCAAATCTATTTCCAATTATAAAATAAATTTTATAACTTCAGTTCTATCGATCCACCAGACGGTAAATCAATATAAAACAAAATAATTTATTCTTAGGTCATTTACTGCCGATTACTCAACCAATATTGTCCATTGGTTAAAACAAAACACAGATTGAATTTTCACTCAATGATCACAATTCAAATCAATCACCCCATCATGGCAGTTCATATATGATAATATGGAAATAAGTAATATATTTGAGGAACCCCGTTGGATCCCGCCAACCTGTTCTTCCCTATATACAGATTGGTTATTTCAAATCAGACCATTAAATCACACTTAACTGATAATAAATAACGACCATTTAACATCAACCAATAAACAAAACAATTCAATCAGTTCAAACGATTCAAACCATTAAACACGTTTATTTTATAAACGTGGCCAACAAGGTAAGTTACCTCCATTAGATCTAATCGTTAAAATAACGATTTCGTATTTCACTAAAATTAAACACAATTTAAATTAATCAGTTAAATCAACAAATAAATATATAACTAGCAAACAGTCAACCAATAGCAACCAGAGCACAAAAAATAAAAACCCAATTTATATAAATATAAATGGGAAGAACTAAGTGAGTTTAACTCACCTTGATTTTATACGTTGAAATGGTTCGGATTAATTAAATTAAACATGCATTTAATTTAATTAAAACTCCAGCTGCTTCTAACACCGTCCAAATTGTTCCAGAATATCGAGCCTGTTGCCACGATTTCAACGCTGGTTATTTTGACCAATTCTGATGATATATATATGAGTTAGTTATTAACTATATACGATTAATACAAAATAAATAAACCATTAAATCCTTCGTTAAGGTTTAAAACTAACTAATCATATTTTGAACCAACTAATAGAGTTTTAAATAAACTTAACTATAATTTAAATTAAATAGATAATTCTTAGTTAAACTATTTCTACCAATTTACTTTATACCAACTTATACTCAGGCCAATAATCTATTCCTTCTTTGCCCGTTCTATAATAGTTAATTACCTTGCAATCGATATACTTAACATCTTAATTATTTATAAATTAGCATCCTTATTCAAAGGTTTAAGCTCAACTAATATATTAATTATGTAAAAAAATGGTTGGTCCTTAGATGTTACTTCTGCACTTGTTTTGATTAAACCCCCATAATATAATCGTTTTAATCAACTAATTACTAGCTAATAAATTTCAGTTAGGCCATTGATTACATTTGTATAATATTTGCAGACTGGTTTCTGTTACTATCGAATGCCTGGCCCTTTTGCTCAAATTTTTGATTCCATCTGCAATAACCACAATAATTTTAATTACTCATTATTATTAGTTATATAATAAATCTTAATCACTAATTTATTTAAGGCTAATTATATTACTTGTAATATCGACCGAGATTATTTCACCCAGGTCTTCTTCTGTTTGAAAAAATTCAAGAGGTGGACAGAGACATTCCAGTTCATTCCAGTTTGTTCAGCACACAGTATCAGCCTCGTTCCAGTTCGTTCAACACATAAGCATACCTACGCACGACAGAGACATTCCGTCACCACACCATACGCTTATCGACGGTCGTTGATCCGCCTGCACCGCCGGAAACGCCTCACTGTCCTCGACCACTAGCATGAAACTCGCTTAACTCGGTGCCTTGTTCAATCCCCAAAATCAGTTCGAACTAAGGTGGTTCCAGGAGCCGTTCTGATCAACATGTTTCTTTGAAACTGATCGTGGCCATTGGGATGAAGGTTCTCACAGAGTACTACCCCTTTTGTCGTTGGATCATTCATGAATTAATGAGCGGATTCAGAGATTATCGGTGGAAGAGATCGGTTGTTTTCAGCCGTGAATTTATATGGTGGAGCCGCTATGAATACACGGTTGACTAGGGCAGAAAGAGAATTAGGTTTTGACCTGTTTATAAGGGATATATATAGTGTGCCCATACCATTAAAATATTAATAACCAAACTTCGAGGTGAAGTAACTCAATAAAACCACTACAGACGATCTCTGTTTTTGACAAAAAATGTAATATTGACATAAAAAAATATTCCGGACCCGATGGGACATGTTTCGTCGAAATCCGAGGTCGTTTGTGAAAAATTCTTTATAATTATCGATGAAAAATCAAGCATTTAAAATTCTTAAAATTAAAAAAAAAAATCAAATAAATTTGAAACTTCGACAATTGACTAGACCTCTTCCTTACGGATCCAATGAAACTTGTTTCATTTAAATCGGAGTTCATTTATCCAGTAGTTTGTTCGTTTAAATTTACCCTGTCTGAATTGACCAAATAGTATAATTGATTTGGGCGTTTATCGTTGCCACGATCACACGGTAAGTCTGATTGACACGAAAATTGAAATTTCTACAATAATTAATTAATATGAATCCAACGGCATCAGTTTCATCGCATTCTGAGACTGTTTCCCGATACGCTATTTTTATACGCACCGCAATGCCATTTTGGACACCAAATTATCCGGTCTTCAAAAATAACTATATAGCTATTCTGACTCTAATCGTCGATACGAACTCAACGGAATTGGTTTCGTGGCTTAATTCGATCGTTTGCTCAAATTACCTTCAAATGTCTCTCTATTTAATTAAATTGATTTAATTACGCGCTATAGAAATTGAATGGGCGTTTACGGCTGCCGCAGTCACATACATCGGTTTACCACGCAATTTGATTTTCTTACAATAGTTTAACGATACGGTTTCTATGAAACTAATTTCATCGAAAATGGAGACTATTTGAAAATTGGCTTTTTTAAAGGCCTATATTTTAATAACGATTTCCATAGCGATTATTTCAAAATTTGATTTAGCCATAACTAACAATATATAACACGGATTCTGGATTTTTCTCATTTATATGAAGACTTATATCGGATTCTGTATATTTAGTTGAAGTTCAAAACTCCATATTACGAACTCAATTTTATATTATATAAATATATAACTTTTAAACTTCGTTTTAAATAACGAATTAAATATTAAAACCCATTAATATTCCAAATAAAATATTTAAAATAATAAATTAAATTAAATATTTGACTGCCAAAAATACGGGTCGTTACAATGAATAAAGACCTGGATATGATCTATAGCAGAGTATTGTTACTACCAAAATTAACAGTGAGATAGGCTGGCGGTAAAGGAGTATCCGATGACTGAAAGCTCACGGGAACCCTTCAGAAAGTAAGATCAAATAATATGAGGAGTCAAGAGCAGGGAGAAATGGTCTGAAAGCTGCATCAACTGGAACCTTCCTAGAAGAAAAGATCGTAAAAGCTACGGGATATGACCGGCGGGATCTATCCGACAGGGTCAACCCAACAAAATCCTCCCAACCACGTCACCCCGATAGGGGATTCTACGGCAAAAGTCATCCTTATCAAAAGCCAAGAAAGATAAAAGCGAGAAATCCGTCAGATGAAGTCCAAAGGAACCTTCAGTATTAACTCGCCTAATACCGATGCATCAGGAAGCTAAAACTTCAAAAGCATCGAAGACAGAAGCACATGAAAATTATACGGAACCCATTTCCACGAAACCTATCGTAAAATGCCGAGAAGCCATATTGACAAAATAACAGACGAGTCACCTGAAGCAACCTCCTGGAAGATCAGGCTATACCCGGAAATCCCACCGAAATGCAGACCGGAATCTCGAGAGGGATACAACCTATCCACACTAGTCTACTCAGCATAGACGGTGACAGTTAATCTGAACCTGTAGCTAGCCACTTACATAATGAGGGCAGGCTCCTCTGAGTATTCACAGGAAATCCGGAAGCCTATATCCAAAAGAATATGACTGAGAACATACACACGGAGGCTCAAGATACCTTCCGGAAAGTTACCACAACTGCAAACATATATCCCCCTCGAAAAGGCTCTAACCTAGCCGAAACTTCATTGAGAAAGCCATAATTAACACCGCAAAGCGGCCGAAGCGAAAACATCTGAGACCAATGAAAAAGGCGGCCGACAAAGGCTCCCGAAGGCCCAATGGCCTAATAGCAGAAGGGGCTCCAAGTTTTCTATAAATAGGACTCCAGGGGCCACAATTGAGAGGGCGCTCTCATTTTCTTTTTTTCCCATTCTACTTATCTTTATATCTCTTCTCTTTAAATCTTAAGAATGAAATCAATTAAAGATGTTCTTCTACTCTGGTTATGTATTCCAAATGAAAGATTAATAAAGTGTGCATATCCAAAGCATCTCGCTGTGAGTTTGTCATATTGTTTTTCTTAATCCTTAATTGTCGCAGTTTACTGTTTATTTCCTACAATGCATGG
This sequence comes from Allium sativum, assembly GCA_030737875.1. Classification (NCBI taxonomy): domain Eukaryota; kingdom Viridiplantae; phylum Streptophyta; class Magnoliopsida; order Asparagales; family Amaryllidaceae; genus Allium; species Allium sativum. Next base: position 42,797,275 of record CM060918.1, on the reverse strand, counting down.
ATTATCATCCGGACCTTCTTGCAGATCAAAAGGAACCCCCTTTCATATAGGTTTAAATCCCTCCTGTGAGCTTCTACCCTCCCCACAAGCTTAGATCTCCTAGTGAGCTTGGTGTGGGATCCCTCGCTATCTGCCATTACAATCCTTTGTCAAGAGCAATAGATAAGTGATCCTTCTTTCCAAAGCCTCGACATCTAAGGACGGAGAACCAATCCCAGTTTGTGAAGGCTAAACAACCTATTTCCTTCCCTTAGATCCATCTCCATCCACCTACCTCTGGTGTTGACGGAAAATATCATTAACAAGTACTAACCTGTTTAAACAAATAAGCAGTTCTAAACTCATTATCGAAGTGTTTGATTAATAAATTCATATGTCCATATTTTATCATATTTTTTATTATTAAAAAAACTAATTTGACAAATTAATGAATCATTAAGATAAATTTCTGATTAATTTTCATTTAATGAAATCATCTATACACAAATTTGTTAAAACAACTTTTGGATTTGATCGTTGTACCTGGAAATGAAATCATGATCTGAATGGTTTTTCCTAATTGATAAATCAGTAAGATGATTTTCAAATTGATTTTGATTTTCTAAAATCAAATACATGAATGTTTATTAAGACAAATTCCCAGATTTAATTTCATGCTTAAATATAAGTTGTATATTCAAATTACATGTTAGTTAACACCCTATGATTTAAATCTGCCTTGAAAATGGTTTTTCAAACATACCTGTCACTATAAGTACACACACACACACACATATATATATATATATATATATATACGTATGTATGTATGTATGTTTGTATGTATGTAAATACACATTGGCATATGTTATCTGCTTAGTTAACATAAATATAACTTAATATCTGCGAAGTTGTAAGTGTTATGAGACACTAATTTTCTATATAAGATATATGTATATGATATATATATATATTGAACAATCAAATAGAAATTTGGAGAATTGAAGGTCAGTGATTTTGAGTTAGTGTTTTTTTTCCGTGCTAAAACTAAACCTGATCATGTGGATATTAGTTCATTACAAAGCTGACTGGATATTTAAGGATGCCAAATCCAATCTTGGTTTTGCCAAAATAGATAAGTTAGATTGAATGTATAGATATACAAATGTTAGTATAATCAACTTGATAACAAATAGGTTATTTAACTTTTTTAAACTAACATACAAGAATATGTTAACATGACCATTATGTGTTTACATGATTTATTACACAAATCTGATTTGTAAACCTTATTTTCAAATTCATTTCTATTGCGAAGTCATTTTACTGGAAATATTTCTTACATTGATATAAATTGTGAAGTGAATCAATAGACTGATATTTGATATTGATTCATGTTTACTAATGCTTATTTATATCATGATTGAATTTTAATGTCAGGGATAATTATATGGTAGGATACTGTACACTATTGAAAGTTTTGACTTTCGAATTATAGTTTCTATCATTGAATTCAATCTGAGAACATCTCAAAGTCTAGTTTTGTAATCTATGTTGAATTCTGTTTAATTAATAGGACTGAATCAAAGTAAAATGTTAACTGTATAACAAGCATGACTTACATCCCTTATAGTTACACAAATTTCAATTCATTTGCATCTACTAGATCCTATTCAACTGATACACACATGAACACTGTATTTAATAGTTTACAGTACAGTCAAATCTTAATCAAATGTTTTGACATCCACCACGCTACAACATATGTGTGTGTTTATATATATATATATACGTATGTATGTATGTATGTATGTGTATATATATATTGACATGTAATATCTGCTATATGAACAAATTGTTGTAAATAACTTAATTCCCTGTTTAATGTGCTAATGACATTTATATTGATAAATGTGATGCAAGGATGTTTTTTCAATGCTAGATTAAAATTTTATGTTTAACTCAAAATCGTAAAGGTGATTTATGGATTGATATTGGATATCAATTCAAGTAACAAAACCTATCCTATTAATCCTTATAAAGTGGGTTAATTATATTGATTAAAATAGGATTGTGGGTTTAACTTTCGAATTAAGCTTCTCATTATTAAATGCAGTAATAAAAACATCCCCGTTCTTGTTTGATTTCTGAAATCAAAAGATTTGTTGATTTTATTAAACACATATATCTAGGATAAAATATTACAATAGATTAAATTTGTTGATTCTATGAATATTTAAAATGTGTTTGAGTCTAGTGATATAAGCTGTATCAGAATATGACTCAACATGTTTCATTGATAAAATCTTACATTGAAAAACAACGTGTTTTAAATCACTTTACAATATGAAAAATGTTTGCATGTAAACTAGCAAAAGTTCAGTTTAATATAGGCATTTCCTTTTAATTTTATAATTATAACGCTAATTAGTCTATGGGTTTATTTTGTGGTATTTAGATTCATAAACTTAAATAACTGGAGAATTGAATTTATATCATAACTTGATGGTACTTATAGTTTCGAATGCCGCATTATGAAAATATGATGGGCATGAGAACCTATTCCATATATACATGTTATGATGCATTGATTATGGATATCTAATTAAATAAGTATTCATAATGACTGTAATACATGTATAATTTAAAGCAGTATGATTTAATTATATAGGATTACAGTAGGAAACTTTGATAATGGTGAGATTTACTTCCCTTGACACACATACATATTATAGAAATGTGTGTGTGTATATATATATATATACATATATATCAGCCTATAATTACACACACACACACACACACACACACACACACACACACACATATATATATATATATATATGTTTTAATTCTGGCCCACCCTATGACAAAACATATCTTAATGAACTTATGATATGAAAAAAATTGTGAATATGATTTGCAAGGAGGGTAAATTTGATGTGGTGCATATGATACATAAGCATGAAATTAAATATGCAGCAGATGTTATATAATAATTCCCCTTTCATTTGCGGTATTAATATGAAAATGTTTCAAAGTTGAAACACATACATACACTACTGTATGTTTAATTCTACATTATCACATGCATTTGATGTATTTTAATAAGACTAATCATGTGGATTAAAATTGTTTTTCCACTGTAGGAGTTGTTATGATTGCTAAAATTGTTTCAGCAAGAAGGATCAACTCAGAAGGGAACAGATTTTGGCAGTAGCTAATAATGCATTTTTTTATTATACTGATGGGTCAGTACTAAACTATTAGCAAAAATGATATGTATATATTTTCACATATGTACAAGACTGATAAACAAATGAGTGATGTGTTATAATTCTATTTGAGTTACAAATATATATGATACTGGTAACATATCAGATTCACATTTGTTCTTTTGCATGTGTAAAAGGAAGCTCGTTATTTTATATTTTGATCTATGTTATGGACCTGCATGAATGTATGCTCTGGTTGTTTATATGTATATATATATATATATATGGCCTAAATGATAGAAAACATCTATAGATAGTTATAATTGTATTTGTGTACCTAGTTCAAAAAAAGGCCTGGATTTATTCTATATTATACGCTATCGACATGTTTTATATACTTTTGAATGTATGTGTTACATGAAACTATGTTTTATATATTTTTGAATGTATGGGTTACATGAAACTGTATGATACTCAACCTGTTAGTCATGTTAGCAAATAATTTTGAAATTGTGTGATATTATGAATGTGCTACTGACTTATAACATTATTATATTATGAATATAAAATACATATATATTGATATGTATAAATAACTCTAATACTGTTTCCCACTACGAGTTATAATTCCCTTTAAAAGAAAATTTTGTTATATTAAGTCATGGTAAAGTTTTCCAATAATACACTCATCAATGTCCGAAATCACTGAAAGTAGGTAATGCAAAGCATTATGCATCCTTTTATTTTGGTTATATGCGACGGAGTAAAAGTGATACTTGAATTGTATTATTGGATCCAACATAACTAAGCTGCATAATAAGATTATGGCTTAGAGACAACAGCGTGAATTATTCTATATTTTGAGCAAATGAACAATAATGAACAAAATGTTCATCATGCGATCCAAGAGTTATATGTATGATATAACTGACATAAGATGTCTACCTAAAAAGTTGTGTCTTGGGGCGTAACCAAAGCTTGGTCAAGACATGACTAGATACAGATCTTGGAACACTATTGTGTGTGTGTGTGTGTGTGTGTATATACATATATATATTGATACACACACACACACACACACACACATATATATATATATATATATATAGAAACAAAGGGTTGTTAATTTGAGTGGGAGCGTATTTTAGTTTGAATTATACATTTATGTTAGTATAAATTTTGATTGTCAATTAATTTGAATTTATATTAAATAAATATCAAAGAATTAGTTATTATTTATTATCTACTGTAGATATTAAAAAATAAATAACTCTGATAATTTAAATTAATCCTTGAGAAGGGTAAATTGAATGAAATCAAATTTCTTAACTAACATTGAAATTTGAGGATTGTCCCCAAACAAAGTAAACGTAATTGTGTTTCAAATTCTTAAGATCTAAAATAAAAGTTAAAGTGCGACTTCAACCGAATAAGATATGAATGTTATAATAATCTACTTATACATTTCTAGTATTAGATACTAGATATGAATCACATAAATGTATGTAAATTTACAGAAATCGCAAAATAAGTAGAAATCAGATAAAAGGACTAGTGGACTTACGATTGGAAATGAAGGAGTTGTCGCTGGATTATCCATAGAAAGTTGATTCTTATTATATATACTAATTTAAATTAAAAAATTGATATTATGAAAATTCCATTTAAAATAAATGTTATTAGAAATCTTGTTCAGACAAGTTTGAATTTCATTTGTAATAAAAGAACAATTGTTATTCATTTTGTTTAAATGAAATATTTTATGGAATTTCACAAATAGTCAATGATTTTATAAATCCTTAACTATGATATATTTGACATATATGTATATATATAATGAGCAAATTAAATTTAATGATTTAAATCGTACACACCTTTAACATTGTCAGCTAGCCCATATAAACAAGAAAGACATATCAAAGCTCCATAATGATGGACTTTTGTTGTCATCTGATTTCGAATCATATGAAGAAAGCAGATCTTGTTTATAAGGCAAAAATAACTTAATCACCTTTCACTTAACATAGTTAATGGGTTAGTATGTGTTGGGTTTCATATATAATGATGTATATAGAGCAAGAAATACATTAGTTAGAGGTAGGTTTTATTACTTCATTATATTTACTGATGATGTCATCGATATAGATATGTGTATCTTATGAAACACAAACCAGAATCCTTCGAAAAGTTCAAAGAACTCAAAAATGAAGTTCAAAACCAATTTTGATAGAAAATAAGTTCTCTTCGAACATATCAAGAGAATATTTAAGCCAATTATACAATAATTATCAAGATGAGTTTGAAATTGTTTCACAATTCACTCCATCTAGAACACCATACTGGAATGGCGTGTCTGAAAGGAGATATTGCACCTATAAGATATAGTACGATTAATGATAAGCCATATAGATCTTCCAGTAAATTAATTTTAGAACAATTGTATTAAATCCCAGTAAAACAACACCGAAGACGCTATATAAGATAAGGACTAAGTAATGTCCTAGTATGTCTAATGCAAATATTTGGGACGTAAGGCGTTTATTGAACGTCCTTCCTCTGATAAGATCAGACCCAAATAATATATAATTATATTGTGGATTATCCAAAAGAAACAAATGGATATTATTTCTATAAATCCTCTGAGAATAAAAAGTTTGTTGCTCGAGTTGGTATCCACTTAAAGGAGAACCAGTCTCTAAGATACCGATGGGAATAAAACAGAATTTGAAATGTCTCGAAAACCACAAAATTTCATTGAATCTTGTATAGACAAGAAATTGAGTGGGAGTGACACGATAATTCTAATGTTATTTTATAACACATTAATTATTGTGAATAATGTTAGTTTTAAAATAAGAAATAAATACTGATTCTAAGAAAGAAAATGCTTGGGTTAAGAACTTTATAATTAAACTTAATTCATTGTTGATCCAATGATATACATTGAGATAACAATGTGGCTGTTGCTCAAGCCTAAAATGTTAAACTTATTATCAATCCAAATATATATATATATATATATATATATATATATATATATATAGGAAAAATAATTCTTATGTGAAATTGTTCATAGAAGAAATAAACATATTTGCAAAGTTGCAAAAGTTGTAATGTTGTAGACCTATTGAATTAAACTCTGTCGCAGCAGAAGTTTAATAGTCACACTGGTTTCATGAGTATACGATAGATGAATTATTGACTCCAGTGCAAGTGGGAGATTGTTAGAGTTTATGCCCTAGAGGCAATCCGTTTGACGCAATTGATAACATTGTTGATGTTATTATTTTAGTTGGAACAGAATATATTGTTATGTTATATATATTTACTGCGTAATATAAATATTAACATAATAGAAGTCCTAAGAATAACAATACGAATTTATATAGATCAAGTAAGTGACTTGAACTTGAGATCATATAATATGTTAAGTATTACAATTCTTAAATGTCCCTAGTCAAGTTTTATTGTATACAAAGGATAACAATAAAATGTTGAGACCAGTAAGTTGATTAACTGATGATCACATCTCATTGATCATTAATATACATGATATTAATGTCAAAACATAAATACGTATTGGAGAATATTGCATTAGGCTGACCCAACGTGAGAAAAACTACATGGAATATAATTAACAGTACCATAAGTTATTCTCAAAGTGGCAGTGATGTAATGGTCCTCGGACCTGAAATCAATATAATTTTGTTCGAGGATATTTATATTTTGATATCATTTAAAGTTACTCATAACATAGTAACGATAACGGTGGTTATTGGATACATCTCGAATTGAGTGAAAATTATGAATGATCTAGATGGAATTTAACCCTACAATATATATATATATATATATATATATATATATATAGTGATATCCATGGGCCTTTTGATCGAGTGAGACTGTGAAATGCATGGCCGTGCTCAAATATTGATTTGTTTTAAATAGTCTACTTATCGATCAAGATAAACGGATTAAATTATTAAGAGGATGATACAATCCATTTCTCGAGTTTAGTGCTACATATACTGGTTAAAAGGATTATATTACATTGATACATTGATCACGGAAAGGTTGTACCGCATCAATGATCTTATTATTACTTGGGTAGCAGCGATATATTACTAGATGCCACTCACAGTTTATAATTTAAATATTGTTTAAATTATTGCCAACATTATGGTAACTTGTAGGGTCATACGAAAGAACGTTTCAAAAGGGTGGGAACCATTCAAAATAAAAGGAAAAATCAATTGTTGATTTTTCTTTGGTTTGAAATGGTATAAGGGTTTACCACATATCCTATAATAACTTGTTTTAACTTATAAAATATGGGTCCGACCTGTAATTTAGAATTACAACAAAAACGAGAATAAAAATGGGAATACTAACCCTAGATCCAAAAATTGGCTAGTAACAACTTTGCCTCCTCTTCAATTCATTTGATGATTTTGAAGAAAAACGTTTGTGGATACTTATAGAAGGAAGGCACTTTTGTTTTGCTCTAATTCGATGCACCAATTCTTTGATCTCGAGATGGATTTGGCTTCAAAGGTAGTAAACCCTAAACCTAGATTAGTTTTGATTTGTAATTTCACATAAATCATGTTTTAAAGCCGTTAAACATTTCAATTAGATCTCAATTTGATCGGATTTAACTAACACCGATGCATATCATAAATTGCATTTATAAATAGCCATAATTTTTTTAATCATATTGGTAACATTGTTCATTTCTGCAACTTCAGATGTTGATTCTACATCGAGAGCCTATATTTACTGAGGTTTTCACCCCGTCAAGCAGACCGACAAGGAGGATACTGTCCACTATAGCTGAACTGACTTCAAGGCCTATAGTGTGATGGTAAGTGTTCTTAATTTTTCCATTTCACATTTGATAAATTAGAAATTGAATATTTAATATGTGAATTTACCGTTCGCTATTGTAGGGAGATATGAAGAGCAGATTGCTCGAATGACAGCCTATAGGCTGTGAGCCGACCCTAGAGGAGTGTGATCATATTGGGACGTTATCATTCACCCACCTACTTTGAATAGGATGTTTGGATTAGGTAATATGAAGATAAAGTGTTTTATTAACTAAATTACAAATTATATTTAATCCTGAATTTTATAAAACTCTTAATAAAATAAATTACGGGTAGAGATGACCCAATCCTTTTATAGGAGATCACAACAGGAGAAGGAGAGAGTTATGCTCCATCAATAGATGGCCGAGTTTCATGCTTGACAAAAGAGTTGGCTAACTAACATGCTTTATGAAAGAATCACCATATATCTGTTCGAGCATGGGTGGATGCCTGGGGACTAAGATGGGTCAAGGGATGGGAAGGAAGATAAGGATGATGATGCCAACATGTAGGTACCAGTTAGTCTTTTATGTTGTTTTTTTGATATAAACATATGTTGTTGGATGTCTTTTCAGGTGTATAGATGTTGTATGTATGGTGTTTCAGTAGGTATAGGTTGTTATAAATATTTTCGTTTGGTATGTACATAAGGTATATTAGTTTTTATGGTATAATGTAATTTTGTTGTATATTTATTTGGTTTTTGAGGTTCATACGTCTATGTGTTGTGGAATTAAGTATATATGGGTTGTGAAATTATTGGATATAGATATGTCGCGGAATTGAGCGTATATGAGTTGTGGATTTATCTGATATGGGTATTACCAATATCATCTGCCTGGAAGCCAGCAAGAGGTTAAACTGCAAAGAAATAGTTTAAGATTGGCGATGGCTGGTGTCGACCTATTGGTCGTGCATGGTGTCGGTTAGCAATATATGGTGACGGATTATGTTTCTTAGCTTGCTACAATTAGCAAAGGCTGGTGTCGGATTATGTTTTCAGGCTTGGTACCGTTAATAATGGCTAGTGATAGAAACCAAGAGCCCACATATTGCAATATATCTCCGTAAGCCGACGCCGGCCAACACTAAAGTGGCTATGTAAGTTGACAATAAAAGAGTCACTATTTTGTTAGTATATCATGGTATACAATGACGATTAATAGTGTTAGCAAGGGACAACTTGTGTTAGCAAGCGACAGCTTGTGTCGGCTAGCGACGGTTGATAGTTATCGCTATCAGTAGCCTTTTTTGTTGTGTTTTGGGCATATGTTGGACAAATGCTTGGAATCCAGTTACTTGTTCACCAAACGCCTCATATGAGGCATTTGTTGAAAAAAATGGTTGGAATTCAGGTGCTTGTCCGACAAACGCCTAAAACAATGCTCCTCAACAGTTCACCCAATGGCTAACTGACGAGTCCTTTCACCCCTTCATATACACATTCTCCTCGTCTTCTCCATTCGTAACCACCTTTCCAAGATTTCTACTGTAACACCCCACGCCCGCTATGGTCACTCACTAAGGGAATGCCATAGCATCGGTGGAGTATTTTAGTGAATATAGAACAGAAAAATTACAACAAGACAGATATTAATAGTACTTGAAATTTAAAACATCATCTCATAACAGCGGAAATAAACATGTCTGGTTACATCATAAACCATGATAAAAGTCAAGTACAATATCCGTCAAAATAAAGAAGTACAT